>JAVGWX010000005.1:34677482-35277482 GCA_036924085.1 Ariolimax columbianus
GTTAATACAGTGTGAGAAACTGCTGTGAAAAGATAACGCAGCGAGCGCTGAATCAGCACTAACACACGGAAGTGTCCAATTTATTTGCCACGCCCTATTTACAGATCGCTAACGCCAGAATAACATTACGAAATGTCAATATAATTGAAGTAAAACGCAACTGTGAGGGTATCTCAATACTTTAGCTTAAAAAAACCCACAATACATCTGTCCTATCTCATTCCCAGGGCCCGATTGTCACAACAGTGTAGCTATTTTACGAAAAGTCAATACAGCTTACAGTGCATATGTCGCCAGCAAGATCTTATATGATAGTGAACTTGTATAACCTATGCCAAACAGGGGCACAGGCTTAACACCTTCCATCTACGGCACATTGGATCCATTCTTGAAATTACTTGGAGGGACAGAGTGACAAATGCAGAGGTGCACATTCACAAGCATTTATACTTTCAATGGTGATGAAGACTAACGTCTGATCAGGCAAAATATACTGATCAGACATGTTAGCCAGGGTCAGGCAAAACATTCTGGCCAAGACCCCCACCTCGGCTTCCTAGTAGTCCTCTCTGGAAACGGGCTGTTTTCTTTGCAGCTTGGCTAACGAGGTGAGGGATCGACGTGATCCCCGTAGTAGTGAGATTCAGATGATGCCAAGCAAAGCACAGCTGCCTGGAGGACCCCAGTCCACCTTCATCAGCAGGCATGGGATATGAAGAAAACTACTGCAACCCGTCACTTAACGTCCTTTTCAGGGCACACACAAGAGTAGCCTACTCATTGTGGGTATTCATAAACCACAACACTTTTATTACGTAGTGAATACTACGGTTGCTCGACTGCAGCACCTTCCTTTTCCAGCCGATCTGCTCTCTTGTTTTCTTGTATTCCACAATGAGAAGGCATCCACTACAAGATAATCTTGAGCTGGTTACTCAGTTCAGATAGTAGAGCCTGTCGATTTGTCAGTTTACCAGACTTCAGTGCTTGGAGTGCTGACTGTGTATGTCAGAAATACTTCAGATTGTGGACCGAAATTAGTGTTCAACAGTTTCTCATTTGCTACCTTGATTGTCAAGATTTCTGCATCCTTTGTGACATAATTTCCCAGTTGGTACTCTGACTGTGTCCTTAATATTGTTTGGGTATTCTATGTACGCTCTCGCTCCACCATTCTTTGTTGACCCATCTGCGTATACACTGACCCGAAGGTCTTATGGGTATTTTTCCTCTATGAAACTGAGAAAACTACCCTACGGATGGTAGTCATAGAAAAACAATCCAGCAACTCCACTAGCGATAGGGATTTCGATAAACAATATTTCTTTATCAGTTCAGTTCAGATGCCTTCTTCACATCGAAGGTCTGCTGCAAAGGAGCTCCAACGTCTTCCGTTACTTGTCATGATGGTACAATCTGCCAGGATTTTCTCTCTCCATCTTGTGATGGCGTTGTTTACCTTTGACCCTCCCCTTTTCCATCCTGTATTGTATTCAACAAGGTGCTATGTTTTCTGATGAGATCAAAATATCCTGCTTGACTCTTTGATTAAACAATTCGCTTTGCATCCTAAACTTCTAAGACAATCCCTTATTTGTTTTCTTTCCCACGAAATGCGTCCCATTCTTCGTATATAAACATTTCAACAGCATCAATTACCTCTCTCGACTGTTTGTTCGTTGTTAGTTTGTTGTCCATCACAAGCGATGATGGAGACATTATCAGACGGTTTTGCCTGGAGGATATAACTTGCGCTTTACGTGTATTTCGTTGTATTTGTTTTTACACCATAAAGTTAAGACAAATATACGAGACGTGTTCAAATGAAACCGGACCAAACGGCAACAAGTGAACATACGTACGATGCGCATGATTACGTCACTTCTGATATAAACAGCACATACCTGCCGTCAAGTTCGCGAAATTTCATTATCCTCCGACTCATAGTTTCCTCAGCAGACTGTTGAAAACATGGCGGGTGGGATGTGAAATCCGTTAAGAGTTGAACAGCTTGCGGTGATTCGGTTTCTAACAGCTGAAGGATGTCGACCATTTGACATTCATCGCAGAATGCAGGCAGTGTATGGTGACACAGGTGTGTCAAAGAAAACTGAAGAACTGGATAACGATGTAAACGATAAAGAAGGACGTGAGTTAACGCAACAATATGCGTCAGACTTGTTCTTGGAAGATATATCGTTAACTCACGTCCTTCTTTAAACATCATTGTCCAGTTTTTCCCTGTTGTCTTCGACACACTTTTGTCACCATACACTGCCTTTATTCTGTGATGAATGTCAACTGGTCAACATCCTTCAGCTGTTAGAAACCGAATCACCGCTCGCTGATCAACTCTGGACGGATTTCGTATCACACCCGCCATGTTTTCAACGGTCTGCTGAGATTTCTATGAGTCGGAGGATAATGAAATTTTGCAAAACTTGACGGTTGGTATGTGCTGTATAATCCAGAAGTGACGTCATCATGCGTTTTGTACGCATTTTCACTTGTTACAGTTTGGTCCGGTTTAATTTGAACACGCCTCGTTCGTATCATGTTGGCGAAAATAGATTTGGCTATCCACGTTGGCTTCTTGGTTTTCTCGTCCTTTGATGATACCATCACGTCTTACATCTTTCACTTCTGATGATACCATCACGTCTTACATCTTTCACTTCTGATGATACCATCACATCTTACATCTTTCACTTCTGATGATACCATCACATCTTACATCTTTCACTTCTGATGATACCATCACATCTTATATCTTTCATTTCTGAATCATTTCCCGTCCAATCGCATATCAGCATCATGTGCCCTGCTTTGCTACAGTACGAGCACGGGCCACCAAAGTCGACTTCCTTATGTAGGAAACCCCAATGAAAACGTGTATGTGCCTTTTGGAGAGGCGGCTTCTGTGGTACTTTGTTTTCCCATGATGACGCCGCCATGTTCATGCCTCAGTCCTACTCAGTCGTCATGTCTTTAGAGCTACCGGTAAAAGACAGTCCACCGGAGATGAGGAAGTGTGTAAGGGAGTGTGGGATGGTATACACAATGTGGACTGTGGATACGGGGGGAGGGGGGGGGGAAGAGTATTCAAGTTGAAAGTGGACGCCTAGGTACAACATCACATGACAACTCTCACACACATACGATTGGTTGGTTGGTCGGCCATTATTTCAGCAACCTTATGGCTCCTTCCTTTGGCTCAATGTCATACAGTGGTGTTTGCCAGTGCTTGTAAGCTGGTGTTTAGTTCCGTACAAAGTATTCCATTTGTTTGGTCTCGGAGGAAGAAGCGCTTTCCTAAGACCTCAAGCTCAACATTAAAATAGATAGTGCTAAACAGTTTCACAGGGATGTGTGCACAGCCGACACTTGGGAGTATGTTCTGGTTGGATTCTGTTCAAGTGACTGTTAAGTTGTATGTGTTGAGTGCAAAGTAGGAAAATTGTGGTTTTTATCTCTCCTTTTCGGTAGGTTGATATTGTTTTGGGGATTTTAGATGGCCATATATTTGTATCACACACACATATATCAAGAGTAACGTACCATCTTATCTTTGAAAGCTTCTTACTATCCAGATAAATTCATGTACCATTATTTGTGTTTCTATTTCTCTGGCCAGACCTTCAACTCTTTTACTAGATTAAAAATATCGAATACGCAGAGAATATTTAGTAACTCCTGTTTCATTTAATTAAACTGAGTAATCTGCAAATAACTACCATCTACAATTAATAATTCGGGTGAAATGGAAATCAAATGAAGACTTGCAACGGCTACATCTTCTTCTTCTTCTTCGGTCTCAAACTCCCGCTACCAAGCTCTGAAAAGGTTTTGCAAGTAGCAGGATGCAGTTTGGAGAACAGAATTCACTGTGTTGTAGTTTATAGCTGGACCGTGCTATTTGCGCCTTTCGGTCCGACACATCCGACTTCAGCATCGCATTTTTGGATGCCGTCTCAACCTTCCCTCTTCGGCCCCTTCTCCTTAGCCAGTCTGCCCTGTTGTAGCCTGTTATCCAGGATCACCACGTGGAGGGAGAGAAGGGTCTTGGCAGCTTTCTGTCGCTTGTCCTGACGCTAGCAGTCAGCTTCGGGTCACTGACCGCTATAGCTCTTGCACTGTTCAGCATCTCGACCCACAACAGCTAAACATAAACTAATACAGTTGAAAACATTTGTTGCAATGCCCATGAAAACACAAATCCAACTATTCAAGACATTTATTTTCACAGTGTCGACATACGGTTGTGATGCATAGGCATTAAGAAAATCAATTACAAAAAAGATCACTGCTTTTGAAATGAAGTGTTACAGAAGGATGCAAAAAAGTATAGACAGAAAAAAATACAAAAGATAAATCTTGCAATCGTTAGACATTGCAGAAAATTGGCTCCTAGACAACATTGCAAACAATGATATATTTCAGTCATGTGTAGAGACATACCGGCCTGGAGAGAGGTGATAATAGAGGGCATCGTTCCTGGATGGAGGACAAGAGTACGACCCTGGCGAAGATGGCATCAGGATATTACGGACAGTCTGAGGATGTCTTTGTATGACGAGTGCCGACTCACTCTAAACCGATGCATACAGATCTGTCGTGACGGATACTACATGCTGGAATAATATTTCCCACCATGTATACAAATGATGAATGGTATCAGGTCAGGTCATCCCGTAACCGGTGAGGTCGTTGGGGCACACATGAAGACATCCTCACAACACCACGCTACCTTTCTCTGTCACCGGCCGCTGCCTGTGCCTCTTCTGGTCGGAGATTGGTCCATTCTTTTATGTTGTCCTCCCACCTCTTTTTGGGACGGCCTCTTCGTCGTCTGCCTTGCACCTTTCAGGGGAGGATCGTATTTGCAAGACCATTTGATGTCGATATGTGACCGTACCAATCGAGTTTCCTTCTTTTACAGTTGCCAAGAGGTCTTGAAAAGGTCCTATTGCTGTTGTAATTCTATCTCGTATTTCCTCATTTGTAACTCGATCTTTGTACGTGACGTTTAAAAAGCTTCGGAAACATCTCATCTCCAATGACTGTATCCTTCGCTGAAGGTCAGCTGTAACTGTCCATGTCTCACAAGCATAGAGGAACATTGACAGGACCAGTGTACGCATTAATCTGATTTTCGTGCATATTGCTAAACGTTTATCTTTCCTGATTTTGTATTGTATAGAAATAAACTATTCGTACATTCCAGATGACGGACGTCAAGGCCAGGGCTTACACCTTCGATATCATGGCATACCAGTAGTCATAGCAATGTGTGTGAGGTTTGGAGTCTACGCAAACCAGACGACGAGAAGCTCCGAAATACCAAAAAAAAAAGCAATGGAGCCTAGAGTCCTAAATATCTCATTAAGAGACGATATCCGAAACACCGACATCGGCGACCAAACAGAGTTCCGGGATATTATCGACTTTGCATCAATACGAAGGTACAGATGGGCCGACCATGTGGTCAACATGACTGACGGTAGATGGACGAGGAGAATGTCTATCTGGTGGCCATACAACTACAACCGCCCACTTGGCCGCCCGCCGACGAGATGAAGAGAACACCTCCACCACGCCTTTTACACCTCCCAAGTGGTGATACTGGATAACAGGCTGCAACAGAGCAGACTGGCTAATGGGTAGGGATCGAAGAGAGAATGGTAACCCAGTACTAAAAAAATTCTTGCTGAAGTAAGATGTGTTGGACAGAGATGTGCAAATATCGCAGTCAAGCTGTAAACTACGACACAACGCATTCCGTTCTCTGGACTACATTCTGCTACTTAAGCCCTTTTCAGAGCTTGGTAGCCGGAGATTAAGAACGAACGAAGCCAAGCCAAGCCATACCGTGCCCAGCTTTGCTGATACGGATTTTTTTTTCTCGGTGCAATCGCGAGAGTGCATGCATCCTGAGTTACCTCTAGTTGTCTCGACTGATAGTCTTGCCACTGGTGCCAGGTAGCTCACGACGAGAAAGAGTGGGTGAGGTTGATTATCAGCGCATAACTCCTTCACTATAATCCATTACAGCGCAAGTTACATCACCAAGACTAAACAACAAAAAAAACAACACCTTGGCGATAGGCAAATACTTTTTAATTTTGTAATCTGTTTAATATATATTGATGATTGGAGAATGTGTTGAGGCATATATTGAGGATTGGACCTTGTGTTGAGGATAAGAGCATATATTGAGGATTGGAGCATGTGTTGAGGACAAGAACATATATTGAGGATTCGGGCATGTGTTGAGGATAAGAAAATATATTGAGGATTCGGACATGTGTTGAGGATAAGAACATATATTGAGGATTGGAGCATGTGTTGAGGATAAGAACATATATTGAGGATTGGAGCATGTGTTGAGGATAAGAAGATATATTGAGGATTGGAGCATGTGTTGAGGATAAGAAGATATAGAGTTTTGGAACATGTATTGAAGAACAGAATATTATGTTAAGGATAAGAACATCAACGGATACACTGGTTCAAAATCTTGTAATGAACTGCTTCTAATGTAACAGAAATTAAATAATACAAAAATCTAGCATGTACACTGTGAGAGCAAGCTGCCTTTATTCCTCAGCCAATTAAATCCTCCTGGGGGACGTCAGCGATAGGGTTTAACATGATAACGATGTTTTTTGTGAATGTCCTTGAACCTTCGGTGGTCGATTGCCAATGTCATGAGTCTTTGGAGGTCGATCTTCGATCTTCAATCTCCTGAGCCTTCGGGGATCGATTGTCAATCTCCTTCGTCACACGATTCCCATGGAGAACTAGCTGTTTACTCTTCTATTCCTGTATCATCTATATAGTATTACTTGTAAATAGTTATTTTAATCATAGACGGATGCTTCCCAATCAGCAGGCGTTTGGTTCAATGTAACGGGGAGATATGCCAGCCTACGAGTTGGAGAATTGTCTACGCTAGGTGGGTAACAGCACACTGCTACTTACCTTTTACGACATACCCTCAGCACGTCATACGCCAAATTCTCTAGTCACTCACTCCCAATTCTCGTCACGGAAATCACTTGGGCATTTGTTAACGTGAATGTTGACACTTAGCCACTTCTCGATCAGGAAATAGCCTTGGTTTGTTATATCATAAACCGGGTGTTCGCAAATAGCCTTGGTTTGTTATATCATAAACCGGGTGTTCGCTAGTTCATGCCGTCTCCCGACATGGGCGAACAACATTGCCCAGGACAAAGGAAGGGACGGATCACATGTTTGAAGTACGTTCGTGAGTACGGTAATCACAACTACTTGTGACTTAATAGAAATAACACGGTGGTTCAGGATATTAAGTGGTAGTCAGATAAGGGGAGCGGGCGGCCGAATAGTTAGATATCTGCATACCTGCCGATAAGGAGGGCAGCGAATTGAATCCACAGTAAGACACATGTCGTTTTTCTGTTTCGGGCGAAGTGAATATCCCCCTTTTAGTCATGTCTGGTTATAGGTTCATGCGACCTTGGAGTAGCAACACTCTATTGGGTGTTTTTTTTTTTTTACTTGCAGCGTCAAAATTGATGCATCAGTTCGGGTGGACCGTCGCCGTAGCTTACGTTCGCCACACTTTTGTCACCATACACTGCTTGCATTCTGCGATACATGTCAACTGGTCGACATTCTTCAGATTACGAAACCGAATCACCGCCTCGCTGATCAACTCTGGACGGATTACGTATAACACCCGCCATGTTTTCAACGGTCTGCTGAGGGAACTATGAGTCGGAGGATAATGACATTTTACAATCTTGACGGTTGGTATGTGCTGTTTACATCAGAAGTGACGTCACCATGCGCATCGTAGATATGTTCACTTGGTGCAGTTAAGTCTGGTTTCATTTGAACGTGCCTCGTAAATAGGGAAAAGTCTTGGAAACTTGGGAACCTGAGTTGTTCCTTCTCAAGGTCTAGTAAGCAGCAAGAAAGAAGCTACCAATGCACATACTATGAATAACCAAGTCAGAGTCTGAAAGGCAGATCAAGGAAGACGCGTGATCATCATGTTACATATTTTTGCAACATGTTGCTCCCATCACAGCACGGCTGAATGAAACTCGATCTCCAGCCTGCCCAGGAGTCATGCCATTGCATTCCTTGGACATGTTGATGTCATCGCCTTCTTGGTCTGGCTCTTCCTCCCTATCCCGGCACAATACTTGTCATTATCATTCTCTCAAGACCGTTGTGTCTTTTGACATGATCAAAGTTGAACATTTTCTTTTCATTATGAAATTTATAAACCAGTTCTCCTCTATGACAAACTCTTGTCGAATTTCTGCATTCTTCTTTTGTTTCGGTCCATGATATTCTGAGGACCCTTCTATCACTCTGGGATGAACATTATAAACCCTGGTAAGATAGACTGTAGAACCACAGCAACCTTTATACAAGAGAACTCGACTCCACATGCAGACATAATAAAAAACGTGGTGAATTAGAAGACTTTTGCGTCTATAGTTCTTTGCTAAGATAGATAGCCTCCCTTTCATCTGCTCTCTGAGTGTCATTGCATTGTGTGTGGTTGTTAGTATCAGCTCCTGCTATTAAGGCATGGACACTCCAATTCCAAGGATGGTGGTTATGGTGATACACAAAATCCATCTGTTTGCTCTGGGTAAGTAGCTCTTGCTTTGTGGTGATGATAGGACAGATAATTACGTGAATCATCTTTTGGTAGGTTGTGTGGAATAATGACCGTTTTTAAGTATATGACTATAAATCTTTATGTGACTTTTCTTTGTTTGTTATTTATTTTCCTTTCTGTAAATTTGTTTACCTTGACCTGCAGATTGCTTTTGCTTAGTTGGTATGTCTTTTTCTTGTACTGTTAGTTGGTCAATATTTTTATTGTACTGTTAGTTGGTCTGTCTTTTACTTGCATTGTTAGCTGGTCTGTCTTTTCCTTGCACTGTTAGTTGGTCTGCCATATTTTTGCACTGTTAGTTGGTCTATATTTTCCTGCATATTTTGTTGCTTACAATTTACACAAATTAGTACAATATAAAAAATTATTAAACTCAGGAATGGCGTGGACTAGTGGTTAAGTGACACGACTCACAATCTGAAGGTGCTGGGTTCGATCCCCATCACAGCACCAGCCATTGCCCTGGGGAAGCAAACCCTTACAAAATGCAGGAGGAAGCAGACCCTTACATAAAATGCATGCTGAAGTCGGATGCACTGGGCTGACAGGCGCAAAATAAAAACCACAGTGCAACGCACACCACTTTGGAGAATGGAGAAATAAGGCAAATACAGCAACAACAACAAAAATGGATTAAACTCATTCAATGAACAACAACAAAAATAAACACAACTTACCCTGCAGGCTGGTTGAGGCCTTTCTCCAGATGCTCATTTTGAAAAGGGCTGTCATTTTGGTACCTTCGCTGCGCTGCCTCATTCCGACTTTGACCTGAAGTGCTTGTAGGCCTTGAACCGGAAGCTCGTCCTTGGACCTGATCCGGTTTGGCTGAATCAACTTTGATATTGTTCTGACGTGAATGCAACTGACTAGCATCCAATGGACGGATTCCATCAGACTTCTGAGGACCGTGAACCAAACCTTCAACTCCACCGCCAACTCTGGAGTCGCCCATCCTTCCCCCAGCTCTTCTCGTTAAATTTCTGCCTCTCTCCTGCGGATGACCAGCCAATCTCTGACCATCATCTGAGTGTTTTTCCTGGTCTGGCTTTCCAGGACCATAAATATACATCCCACCACTGCCATCTTCAGAATGATGAGGAAGCTGAAAGCTTGCAGCAAAGTTATTCAACAACGACTGGCGCTGTTGCTCATAAATACTGTTCCCGCCTCCTGCACTAGCTCCCAGAGCACCACTTGACGAAGTAGCAATTTCACTCATTGGTCGAGTCTGTCTTCTTGTAGGTGAGTCCCTTATTTTCACATTCCCAGCCTCATTTCTGGCGATGGCAGACAGCGGCACCTGGGAACTCGAAGAGCGAGGTAAATGGTAGTCATCCAGGCTGCGTTGCTGGAGAAGAGCACGAGGATGCTGCTGCTGATGACAAAGTTGCTGCGGCTGCGACTGCTGCAGTGGACTTTGGCTTCCAAGCTGCTGCCGGGATCGTTGTGGGCTCTTGCTGAGATTGGGTGGAAGAGGTAGAGGCCTGTTGGCCATAACGTTCTGCTGTGGCTTAGGTGGTCGTCCCTGTAGTGAGACAATAGAGATGAATTGAATTAGAACAAGGGCAGAGGAACAGGTGTAAATTACCCAAATGAGGTAAAAATCGATATTTTGGGGGTAATGAAAGCTTTATCAAATCATATGTAATAAAGCAAGTCAAATCATTAGGGACGTTGCCAATGGATACAAAAAAGAATTATATAACTTAACTTAACTTCTTTATACTGGTTTAGAAGATTCTGCAGAGTCTGTATACAACCATTTTCATTTACATTACCTTGCTCTAAAAGCTATGCGCATCCAATCTATTCTTAAATGCATTAATGTCCCTGCCTCCAATACTTTCTGCAGCAATGCATTTCATACATTCACCACTCTGTGACTAAAAAAATATTTCAAAATATCCAATCTGGTCCTTAGTTATAGTCTAATTTATCCGTTCCTTTAATTATCTTATAAACCTGTAATTCGTTGCCTCGAATTCTTCTCTTTTCTAGACACTGCAAATCAGGGTTTTTTTAGCCTTTCCCCACCTTACCTGTATGATCTATTATAACCCCCAGGTCCTTTTCCTTTTCTATAATTCTAATATTGTTCTTGCCCATTCTGTAATTATGTTTCATATTGGATCTACCCATGTGGATGACTGTAAATTTATCTACATTTACTCCATTTGACAGTTTACAGACCATTCTCAAATTTTATCAAAATTCGACCTTAATATATCCACTTCTGCTTTAGATGAGACTCTATTGTATAGTTTTGTGTCATCAGCGAATTTAGAAATCATGGATCCCATATCAATGTACAAATCGTTTATATATATATATACATATATATATATATATATATATATATATATATATATATATATATATATATATATATATATATATATATATATATATAAATCAAGAACAAAATTGGTCCCAAATCCAAGCCCTTTGGCACTCCACTTTTTACTTCACACCACTCAGAGTAGTCCTTATTTATGCCCACTCTCTGTCTTCTTCCCGTTAACCAATTATCATACCAATTAACTATACAACATAATATTCAACTCACATTGTGCTACAAGTGCCAGAGTTAAATATTAACAAACAATGATAAAAGAAACATCATAACAACAGAGATGAAACATCTGTGCAGAATGCTTGGATCAACAAGAAAGTATAGAATCAGAGACACATTGCGATATTGTATATGTCGTAGCTTGGCTCATCAAACCACCTACTCCAAAAATAAAGGGACATAATATACAAGCAGTCTGCAAAAATAAGAAGTGTTTATCAACTATGAAGTGATTTCTAAAATCAATGAGAGCAAAGAATTTAATGAGATTACAAACGTCAGTATACATAGATGGTG
Organism: Ariolimax columbianus; assembly: GCA_036924085.1. Taxonomy (NCBI): domain Eukaryota; kingdom Metazoa; phylum Mollusca; class Gastropoda; order Stylommatophora; family Arionidae; genus Ariolimax; species Ariolimax columbianus. The sequence goes on from JAVGWX010000005.1 coordinate 34,689,038, forward strand.
TATGTTTGATACAGGAGTTCTGATACAATTTAAGAAGAAATATTATTCTGTTGTCTGAGTTGAGAGCTCGGTGAACTGATGTCTTAGAAAAGGATTTTGATTTAACTGTTGGCATGAGTTACAGTGGTGAGTCGGGGTGCACTCTCTTCTCACCTCACTCTGTTTCATTTGACTCTGTCCTACAGTCACACCCTTGCACAACTTTCACACGCGCCCTCGTGGTAAAGCCCTTCCATTGCACTTTGGTTGGGCTAGCTTCTGAGAGCGCACAAACCTAGCATAGGTACATACAGATGCACACATGCATCAAAGCACTGGTTTATGCGTCCTGATATCGCCCAATTGACTACGGTCTGGGGTGGAAAATGGCGCGCCTCCGCCAGTAGAAACTAGTGAGGCAAACATCTAAGCAAAAAAAAAAAGAGTTACAGTGGTCTATGACCCAAAGCTGCTGCTAGCATCTGGGCCAGCAAACCAAGGGTTGACTGCTAGCGTCAGGGTCTGCGATCCAGAGCTGACTGCTAGCGTCAGGGTCAGCGAAGTAAAGCTGACGACTAGTGTCAGGGCCATCAAACCAGGGCTGACTGCTAGCATCTGGGCCAGCAAACCAAGGGTTGACTGCTAGCGTCAGGGTCTGCGAACCAGAGCTGACTGCTAGCGTCAGGGTCAGCGAAGTAAAGCTGACGACTAGTGTCAGGGTCATCAAACCAGGGCTGACTGCTAGCATCAGGGCCAGCGAACCAAAACTGACTGTTAGTGTCAGAGTCAGTGAATCAAAGCTGACTGCTAGTGTCAGGATCAGTGAACCAGAGCTGACTGCTAGCGTTAGAGCCAGCGAACTAAAGCTGGCAAGATCCTTCTACACCTCCACGCGGTGATCATGGATAACAGGCTGCAACAGAGCATACTGACTAAGGAGAAGGGATTAAAGAGGGAAGGCTAACCCAGTACTCAAAAATGCCTGCTGAAGTTGGATATGTCGGACTAAAAGGTGCAAATATTTGCAGTCAAGCTGTAAAATACGACACAATGAATTCCGTTCTCCAAATAACATTCTGCTACTTCTACGGCCTTTTTATAGCTTGGTAGCAGGAGTTTGAGAACAAATAACAAAGAAGAAGAAGAAGATTTAAGTTGTCATTTAATTTACACCCCTGTATGATCTGGCATTGCTTGTGAAGCAGCCGAAACATGAACTGGTCACTATCATGAAAGATGTCATCAAGATTGTTAATACTGTTAAAGGATATAACTTAACTTAACTTAACTTAACTTAACATCTTTATACTGGTTTAGAAGACCCTGCAGAGTCTGTATACTTCTTCTTCTTCTGCGTACACAGTCAGACAGTAACCATTATTTTTTCGAAAAAAGCGGCGGTCATCCTGAGACTCTCGCCACTACCATAGAGCTTGTCTTGCAGTTCCACTGGCAATGGCCACATCTGCTCTCTCTGATCCCCGTATGTCGGGCAGTTCTGCAGCAGATGTTCAGTGGTCATTTTACCAGTACCGCACGGGCATTCGTCGGTACACCCTATCTTCAATTTGTTGAATAGGTGGTACCTCAGTCTGTTGTGGCCAGTGCGAAGTCTGAAGACAACGACCTGCTCTCTTTGGTTCAACTGGTAATAGGCATCGTTTTTGGTGTAACCAGTATGTTCGGTTTCCCATTTGGTCATGTACCTGGCTTTGATAAGCCGTTTTGACTCTTCGTACGTCATACTGGTATCTGTTTGTGGTAGCCTTGCACCTTCTTTTGCCAGTCTGTCTGCCTCCTCGTTGCCTTGGATGTTGCAGTGTGACGGAACCCACTGTACCACTACCCTTTTTGGTGCGGACAGCTGGCACAGTTTGCAGAGTGCTGCTCTTAAGTCATTAAGCTCAGTGTTTTTCTGGCTTTTTAGCGCTGTGACTACGGCGAGAGCATCTGTCAGCAAGACTATATGGCTCTCATTTTCACTGTGTGTTGCCATTTCTTCCACTGCCGCCCTCAGTGCCTCTGCCTCCGCTCTGAAATTGCTTGTGTACTTACCAGTAGCGAATGACAGTGTTATTTTTCTGCCATTTGGTAGGTTCAGGAATGCTCCTGCCCCTCCGTTCTGTGTAGTGTTTGTTACAGAACCGTCGGTGTATGCATGGGTCCAGTCCATGCTTGGGTAGCTTTTCATTATGAAGCTTAGGGTAGTGTCTCTCCTTTCTTTTTCAGTCTGGCAGTTTTTGTTTGCAATACCTGGTATATTTTCTACCACCTCTGGAAATATATCCTGCCTCCAAGTAGGTTTTCGTACAGTAGTGATGGGTTTTGGTGTTGTTAGTGCGTTTATGGGATCTTCGTGCATCTTTGCTTTGGCTATTTCTGCAAAGTTTCTCCGCTTTAGTTTCCCAGTTCCCAAATTGTTTAGTCTCTGGTACATTGGGTGGTCCGTCAGTCTTCGGAGTTTCTCTGACTGCAGCTGGGCTCTGCAGTCTCTTCTGTCGGTCATGGATTGCAGTTTTGTAATCTTTTCAAGTTCTACAATTGGCGTTGACTTCATGCCACCTGTTATAATTCTCATGGCTTGGTTTTGAAGTTTGTTAACTTTATCGAAGTTCGCCTTCGCTGCTGTTGTCCATGCCGCGATGCCATACTCGAGAACTGGTCTCACTCTTCCAGTGTACAGTTTCTTTAGTATGCCTTCGTCTGCTCCCCAGCTTGTGCCAGCAAGTTTCCTCATGATCGCCATTCTTTCTCTGGCTTTTATTCGGTTTCTCTCAATCTGACTTTTCCATGTCATGCGCCGATCAAATGTGACTCCCAGATAGGTTGGGTTGTCGTTTGGCTGCAGGATTTTGCCATTTAGGCTTAATTTGGTACTTTGGGGTTTTAATGAGAGCGAGAATATTGTGCACGTGGTTTTATCCTCGTTTATTTTGACCAGCCATGAGTTCGCCCACTCTTCCAGCGATGTTAGGGCCGTCTGCATCCGATTTCTTGCTATGGTGAGATTCTTTTCAGAGGTCCACATAGCCAGATCGTCTGCAAACATTGAGCTATGGACTCTTCTTGGTATATTTTCTGTAATATCGTTTATATATACCAGGAAGAGTGTGGGTGACAATACTCCCCCTTGGGGTACTCCCTGCTCGAGTGTCACCTTTTTGCTCATCTGCCCTTGTACTTGGACTCTGGCCGTTCTTTGTTTGAGGTAGTGGTTGATCCACTTGTACATCTTCCCACAGACATCACTTCTTCTTAGCTTGACTCTAAGTCCATCCTTCCAGACTTTGTCAAATGCCTTTTCCAGATCCACCCAAACAGCTACTGTGTGTTTCTGTGCCTGGTAGGCATCTTCTATCTCCTGGGCTATGAGGATGACCTGGTCCTCAGTGGATCTGTGCTGTCTAAAGCCGGCTTGCTGTGGAATTAGTATTCGTTTTTCTTCCAGATGCCACATCAGTCTGGTGTTTATCATCCGTTCCATCAGCTTGCCGACACAGCTCAGTAGGCTTATGGGCCTGTATCCATTTGGATCTGTTTTGTCCTTTCCTGTTTTTGGTACTGGTACCAGTATTGCATCTTTCCATGCCTGGGGTACAATACCCCTTTTCCAGCTTTGGTTCAGGACTGATAGTAGTTTTTTCTTCGCTGTTTGGCCCAGCCCCATCAGCATTTCGTTTGTTATCCCGTCTTTTCCGGGAGATTTCCTTTTCTTTAGTGTTCTCATAGCCTCTTCCATTTCGCGCATTGTTAGTTTGGCCATCATGTGCTCTTCAGGAGCCGTATTTATGTTTTCGTGTCCCTTTAGCTCTTCGCTAATGTCTGTATGCTTATCTGCAGGGACCTCGATGTGGTTTGCTCTGGCATAGTGATCGACAAAGGCGTTTGCGGCTTTCTTACCTGTGATCAAGTTCTCGCCCTGCTTGATAGTAATTTGTTTATTTGACGGGGTTTCGTCATTCATGGCTCTGACTAGCTTCCATAGCTTGTTCCCTTCTTTGTCCAGGTTTAAACTTTCCGTTTTATTTTTCCAACTTTCTCTTGCTGTTTGCTTGAGAGTGTGTTTGTACTTCGCCGCGGCGGCTTTGAGGGCGATGTTTGCCTCCACAGATTTTTCTCGTTCTGCCATGTTCCTAGCATTTGTTACTGCATCTTCCACTTTCTGTAACTCATCATTCCAGTAGGGCTTATAGTTTTTCCTAGCTCCTCTTGGGATGGTTTCAGTGGCGGCTTGCATTATTGCCTTGCTTAGGCTCTCTACCATGGACTTCATTTTGGTGTTTCGTGTGTTGATGGTTTCACACAGCCCATCTGTCAGGATTGCAAATCTGTCCCAGTCGGCTCGTTTGTAATTCCAACGTGGGAGCGGTTTTGTTTCCTGTGGGCCTACTTCCATGTCAATGGTTAGCCTGATCGGCCTGTGGTCGCTACCTGCCAGTTGGTTTAGCACCTGGCGGTCTATTTTATAGTGTATGTCCTGTGTGGAGAAGGCCAAATCTGGAGTCGAGGTGGTATGCCATGTTCTTGAATAGAAGCTAGGGCTATCCTCCGGCCTATTGATTAGGGAGAGATTTGCATCTATCTCCCAATCTTCCACTTCGTCACCTCTGCTGTCTGTGTCAGAGTATCCCCATCTCTCCGAGTGGCTGTTGAAATCTCCAACTACTATGCAGTTGGAGTCTCTGACCTCCATACTCGAGAGCGATAGGTCTCTGTTTGGTGGTCCGTACAGATTGAAAATGCGGAGCTTCGTCTCTTGAGCCATTATGTCAACTCCTATAATTTCTGCTTGTCCGGTGTGATTGACAGGTACCGCGCTACTCGGTATGCTGTTTCTGGTCAGTATCAGGACCCCTCCTTTGTGGCCTTCTCTATCTAGACGGAAGGTCTGGTATCCTCTGATTGAGAATTTATGGTTATTGTTGAGGTGCGTTTCCTGGATACATGCCACGTCAATCTTACCTTCATGCAGGTGGTGTGTTAGGGAAAGTTTTTTGTTAATGACTCCCTCCGCATTCCACTGTAGTATTTTGAGGGTCTTGAGGTTTTGGCCAATAGACGTTGCCCCATAGCCATGTGCCTTGACTCCACGACACATGGGTGGGTGACCACCAGTAGTCAAGGGTGGGCCCCTTCGAGGCGTGGGGCCCGGCGCTATCGCTGCCTGGCGGGACTCCTCAGGATGAGCGCCATACGTTTTTCGAATAGGTTGTACTGCCATCATACTGTGATTTACGTTGCACTGTTTTGTTAGGCTTGCGGCCCCGTGCATCCGATTTCAACAGGCGTTTCTGTAGGGATGCCCTCCTTAGCCTTTAGCCTTTGGCTGTCCCCAGCCTATCTGCAAGGCAGCATTTGTTTACGATCAGAGTTTTCTCTCTTATGGAAGTTGTCTTACCAGACTATCGAGTCTTCACTACTCGTGTCTATAGGGTGCAATGATGATATGTGATGATATATGAGATGGACTGGTTTACCCGGAAGAGAGGCAGTCCAGTGTGTCTGTATCCCAGGATCGTCACGTCCTGCCAGAAGCGTAGCATTTGCATGTGAGTGGGGTATCTCTTTTTCCCTTTATTTTCTTGGCTTCTATGCAGGGATGGTACGCCTAGCATTCCCCGCCACCTGGGGTGTTGACACAGTGGGGCAGGTGTGCAATGTCCGCTGGTCTGCATCTCTTCTGCGTCCAGCATGATAGTTATGGCTGATAACGTACAGAGGTAGATATCGTAGCCGGAGTGCATTCAGCCAGAGGACAAGCCTGGTAATGTCACAGAGATGTTGATCGCCTGGTGTGCGGACAACTCTCATGGTCAGTGGTTGAGTCTTGACAGTTCACAGTGAGGTGGCTGCTCTACTGTTTTCGACACCCCGACCAGGTTCTAAGTCTTTGGTTGGTGTTTTTCGCACCCCATCGCCGTATAGGGTAAGTATCAAGCAGTTGTCCGCCCGCTTTGATTGGCGGGCGGCAAGGATATCTTACTGTGGCTCTACCTGATAGGGCTGGGGCGCAAGCCCCAGGTCCCGAGCATGTAGGAGCCTCCCATTGCAGTGGTGCTGAGATTTTGGGCGGGATTGCGGCTTACAAGGGTTCGGCCGTAATCCCCCACATGGTAGCCTCGCGCCCTTGGCTTATCAGCCTGGTACGTGAACCAAAGTGTCTGCGGCTCCTCTCGATTTGAGCTGGTTTTCCGTAGCAACGCCCTGTCATTTGTAGGGTAAAACTGACCTGTCTTCAGATGATCTATTTCCAGCACCCGTTCACTATTTGGTCAGACGAATTTATTGAGGGCTTTTGTTTGTCAATGACCAGGTATTTGAAATCTGCGGTTTCTGCGGAGTTAAACACGATTTCCGTAGCGTTCTTTCATTTGAGTGTTTGAGAGCTGACTTGTCATCCGTGAGTCTAATACCAGCGTACGTTCATTATTAGACCCAAACGGCAGTGCTCTCGATTTGTCAGTTGTTCTACAGTATTGGCGTGTTCAGTCAGATTAAGCCGCAGGTTCCACACCTGGTGGTGCCCTTCCGTCAATTCCCTTAGCGAGACAATCAAGTTTCTTAGAGGGTAGCCCAAAAATTTTCGAGGGTCTAATTCCAGCACATGTTCTCTATTAGACCCCACGAAGGTGTACTTTTTGATAGTCATTCTGCAGTATTGGCGTGGTAAGTTAACTTAGGTCTCAGGCTCCACTCCTGATAGTGCTCTTCCGTCAATTCCTTTATCAAACACTGGATGCAGACAAAACCGAGCCACAGGGGGCATAACCCCAGATTTCTGGGGGTCTAAGTCCAGCACCAGTTCCATATTAGACCCCAGAAGAGTGGTCTCGGCATGTCAATCATTTCAGTGTTGGCCGTGTTGAGTCAAATTAAGCCGCAGGCTCCACTCCTGGTGGTGCCCTTCCGTCAATTCCTTTAAGTTTCAGCTTTGCAACCATACTTCCCCCGGAACCCAAACACTTTGGTTTCCCGGAAGCTGCCCGCAGAGTCATCGAAGCAACTCCTGCGGATCGCTAGTCGGCATCGTTTATGGTCAGAACTACGACGGTATCTGATCGTCTTCGCGCCTCTGACTTTCGTTCTTGATTAATGAAAACATTCTTGACAAATGCTTTCGCAGTAGCTCGTCTTGCGGCGATCCAAGAATTTCACCTCTAACGCCGCAATACGAATGCCCCCGTTTGTCCCTGTTAATCATTACCTCCAGTTCCGAAAACCAACAAAATAGAACCGAGGTCCTATTCCATTATTCCATGCACCATTATTCAGGCAGCCGAGGCCTGCTTTGAACACTCTAATTTTTTCAAAGTAAACGCGCCGGCCACCCAGGACGCTCAGCGAAGAGCACCCGTGGGAGAGAGCCGGCAGACGGTAGGGCAGGAGACAACGGGCAGTGAACCGGCGCGAGCCGGACCGCCCGCCTGCGCCTGAGATCCAACTACGAGCTTTTTAACTGCAACAACTTTAATATACGCTATTGGAGCTGGAATTACCGCGGCTGCTGGCACCAGACTTGCCCTCCAATAGATCCTCGTTAAAGGGTTTAAAGTGTACTCATTCCAATTACGGGGCCTCGAAAGAGTCCCGTATTGTTATTTTTCGTCACTACCTCCCCGTGCCGGGAGTGGGTAAGTTGCGCGCCTGCTGCCTTCCTTGGATGTGGTAGCCGTTTCTCATGCTCCCTCTCCGGAATCGAACCCTGATTCCCCGTTACCCGTTACAAACATGGTAGGCATGTCACGTACCATCGACATTTGATAGGGCAGACATTTGAAAGATGCATCGCCGGCACATGAGGCCATGCGATCAGCACAAAGTTATCCAGAGTCACCAGTGGGGACGCCGCAACCCCGCGAGGGGAAACGACGATTGGTTTTGAACTAATAAAAGCGCTCTTTCCGCGAGGGTCGGAGCTTGGTAAGCATGTATTAGCTCTAGAATTGCCACAGTTATCCAAGTAGGATCGTGTCATCTAAGGAACCTCGACTGATTTAATGAGCCATTCGCGGTTTCACCGTGAGACAGTGTGAACTTAGACATGCATGGCTTAATCTTTGAGACAAGCATATGACTACTGGCAGGATCAACCAGATATCTGTCGGAGACGTACGTACAGCACACACCGGTCGGCGGAGGAAGGGTTACGTGTAAAAAAGCCTCGCTGGGACGACGGCCGCAGGGACCGACTGACGGGACGGACGGTTTGTTCCACCCGTCCCTCACTCCGTCGACCTAGGACCGCCTGCTGACAGGGGCCTCCCACACGCACCAGACGACCGACCGACCGGGCTCGCTCGAGGAGGGATGGCAGCGCTCTGTGCAGAACGGATCCCAACGACCTCGGCGACGAATTTCACTGGGACTAGAGACACAATTTGGCCTGCCGGCCTGCCCTTCTCCGTAGGGAGAACGCAGGGCCTCGCGAGGCAACGATTCCTGCTTTCCATTTGCCGGTCACAAGCTCTTTGCGAGAGTCGGACCACCAGCGAGACGTACTGTCGAGCTCTGCTATAAGCCTTAGATAAATCACCACGGACGGACCACGTTTCCTGATACGGACCAGACTAGCGCACCTCGGTGGAGGAGCCACTACCACAAACCGCACCCAATTCGCACTACGGGGAAAGGCAGGCGAGCGTTTTCCGCAAGCCCGCGCTATCGCTCCGCCTGGCGGGACTGAGATCGCTTTACGAACACTGGTTGAAATTGAGTCGCTGCGGCGAGACAACTACCCCAGATAGTCTGTATACAACCAGTTACATTTACATCACCTTGCTCTAAAATCTATGCGCATCCAGTTTATTCTTAAATGCATTAACTGTCCCTGCCTCCACTACCTCCCCTGGCAATGCATTCCAAGCAGATACCACAATAAGGACGCTGCTATTTTGTATTTTTATGTGTGTATGGGAAAACTGAGTGTTCGTACATAAGTCACGTGACTTTCACGTGGAAATGTTTCGAGCCGAATGTGAGATTCCCATCTTGCAGCACAAGTTTGATGCTGTCGCCATCTTCGTTTGTGGTGTGGAACTATTATTATTATTCTTCCCTGGGTACTACTTGGATGACTAAAAATGTAGTAAGATATATAGTTTAACAGAAATTAAGAATGCAATGACGCTAGTAGAATCAGGCTTCCATAACAAGTCTATGCCATAGTCTTAGTCTTCCTGTACTTCTACAGGGGCAGATGCCCTTGTGCAAGTCCCAGCTCTGGAGGTGAGCTTGATGTAGCCTAGAGGAAGTTCTTCTGCTTAGCAGGCTAGGATCGAGCAGCGAATTACTCCGCTCCGCTGGGACAAGTGCAGCAGAGGATGGTTAACCAATGTGCGAGTCTAGTCTATGATAGACTCAAACACTAGAGCATAGTAGACTTGCAACCTGTTAGGGGCCATCTATGTTGCTCTTAACAAACCCTAGCCGGTATTATGCCATATCACACAAGTCTATGTGTTACTGAATAATATACGGAAATCCAGGGAACTAAAGACTAAGACCAAGTTGTTGTTGTTGTCCCACAGCTGCTGAGCAAGCATGCTCTTGGCAGTTTTGGATGTTTTTGCTGCAGACCTCTTCCTACCAAAGAGCACGCTAGATGCGCCTTTCTCCATGGGTGATATATGTATTTAGCTTTGCCATTTCCTTCCTGGCCATACGGAGGTTCGCTGTACCAATGGTGGTGAGGTGGGGTGTCTGGTGGGGTTCACAGAATGCAGTCCCCCCTAGCCACAGGTGCTCTCATTGCAGATGACACTTCTGGATTCAGGCCTTTCACCATGGCTGTGTTACGTCTTGTCCACTATGCCTTCACGATCGCCTCTCCCCACCCACAACACCCCCCATCCCACACAACAACAGCTCTCACTTTTCAAAATGAGATCCAATGGCTTCGCCCCACCTCTCCACCCTTAGAGCGCAGTCCGACGCTAGTGCAATGTCAGATCATCCGTTGCTCTTGCTGCAGCTGGGATGTTGGGCTACACCCGGATCCTCTCTGGGTGCCTCTACCATTATTTGATACTTGGGTAGGTAGGGGTCTTGTAGGTTGGACAAAGAAAAGTTGTGTAGAAAGGCAGACGATAGGTGAGAAGAACAGCCAGAGCATATTCCACTCGTCGGTGGGTACTGCATATTTTAGACATAATTAAGTCTGACAGCATACAGCCTAGAGTATACACAGGCCATTTTCTTCTTCTTTTTTCGTACGCTGTCAGACGTCAACTTGAATTTGTTAGAAGAAAGCAGTCATCCTGAGGCTGTCGACACTGCCATATAGCTTGTCTAGTGTTGGCACTGGTGATGGCCACATGTGCTTTCTCTGGTCCTCGTATGTCGGCAATTTTGCAGCAGATGTTCAGCGGCCATTTTCCCTGTACCACAGATGCATTCGTCAGTGCCACCTATCTTCAGTTTATTGAATAGATGGTACCTCAGTCTGTTGTGGCCTGTGCGGAGTCTGAAGACCACGACCTGCTCTTTTCTGTTCAACTGGTAGTAGACATCGTTTTTTGTGTAGCCAGTATGTTCTGTTTCCCATTTGGCCATGTATCTGGCCCTAATAAACCTTTTGGACTCTTCGTAGGTCACACTAGAATCTGGTTGTGGTAGTCTTGCACCTTCTTTTGCCAGTCTGTCTGCCTCCTCGTTGCCTTGGATGTTACAGTGGGATGGAACCCACTGTATCACTACTCTTTTTGGTGCGGACTGCTGGCATAGTTGACAGAGTACTGCTCTTAAATCATTAAGTTCAGTATTTTTCTGGCTTTTTAGTGCTGTAACCACGGCCAGGACATCTGTAAACAGGACTATCTGGCTTTCATTGCTTTCGCCTGTCAGCATTGCTTTTACTGCAGCCTTCAGTGCCTCTGCCTCCGTTCTGAAATTGCTTGAGAATTTTCCAGTTGCCACTGACAGTGTTATTTTTCTACCATTTGTTAGGCTCAGGAATACCCCTCCCCCTCCATTCTGTGTTGTGTTTGTTACAGAACCGTCGGTGTATGCATGGGTTAAGTCCATCCTTGGGTAGTTTTCCGCGATGTACCTCAGGGTTATATCTCTTTTTTCTTTTTCAGTCTGGCTGTTCTTGTTTCCAATACCTGGTATATATTTGTCGTTAAGACTTATTTTGGTGTTCTGTGGTTTATTTGAAAGCGAGAATATCATACATGTTGTTTTTTCTTCATTTATTTTGACCAGCCATGATTTCGCCCACTCCTCCAACGATGTTAGGGCCTGCTGCATTTGATTGTTTGCTACGGTGAGATTTTTTTCAGAGGTCCACATAGCCAGATCGTCTGCAAACATGGAGCTGTGGACTCTTCTTGGTATATTCTCTATGATGTTATTTATATACACCAGAAAAAGTGTGGGTGACAGTACTCCCCCTTGGGGTACTCCTTGCTCCAGTGTCACCTTTTTGCTCATCTGCCCTTGTACTTGAACTCTGGCTGTTCTGTTTTCGAGGTAGTGGCTGATCCATCTGTACATTTTTCCAGATACTTCACTTCTTCATAGCTTGACTTTAAGTCCCTCTTTCCACACCTTGTCAAATACCTTCTCTAGATCCACCCAAACAGCTACTGTATGCTTTTTCTCTTGGTAAGCATCCTCTATTTCCTGTTCTATGAGAGTGATCTGGTCCTCAGTGGATCTATGTTGTCTAAATCCTGCTTGCTGTGGAATTAATATGTGTTTTGCTTCCAGGTGCCACATCAGTCTTGGTGTTTATCATACGCTCCATCAGTTTACCTACACAGCTCAGTAGACTGATAGGCCTGTATCCATTTGGATCTGTTCTATCTTTTTCTTTCTTTGGTACGGGTATAAGTACAGCATCTTTCCATGCCTGCGGTACAATTTCCCTTTTCCAGCTTTGGTTCAGGACTGACAGTAACTTCCTGTTTGCTGTTTGGCCCAACCCCATCAGCATTTCATTTGTTACCCCATCTTTTCCGGGCGATTTCTTTCTCTTTAAAGTTCTCATGGCCTCTTCCATTTCATTCATTGTTAGTTTTGTCATCATGTGCTCCTCTAGTGCAATCTTGATGTTGTCGAGGCTCTTTTGTTCTTCCCTTATGTCTGTATGCCTGTTTGTAGCGACATCAATGTGGTTTGGTCTGGCATAATGTTCTATAAAGGCGTTTGCTGCTTTTTTTCCGGTAAGCATGTTGTCACCCTGCTTGATGGTAATTTGTTTATTTGATGGTATTTCATCATTCATGGCTCTGACTAAATTCCATAGTTTGTTCCCTTCTTTATCTAGATTGAGGCTTTCTGTTTTTTTTTCCAACTGCCTCTTGTTATTTGGTTCAGTGTTCTTTTGTATTTTGCAGTGACGGCCTTGAGGGCGATATTTTCTTCCACAGATTTCTCTCTCTCTACCATGTCATGTTCCTAGCATTTGAGACTTCATCCTCAGCTTTCTGCAGTTCATGATTCCAATATGGCTTGTAGTTTTTCCTTGCCCCTCTTGGAATGGTCTCGGTGGTTGCTTGCAGTATTGTTTTGCTTAGGCTTTCCCCCATAGGCTTCATATTGTTATTTCGTGTGTTGATAGATTCACACAGTCCATCTGTCAGCATTGCAAATCTGTCTCAGTCGGCTCGTCTGTAGTTCCAACGTGGCAGCGGTTTTATTTCCTGGGGGCCTACTTCCATATCAATATCTAGTCTAATTGGCCTGTGGTCGCTACCTGCCAATTGGTCGAGCACATGACGATCTATTTTGTGGTGGATATCCCCTGTGGAGAAAGCCAAGTCTGGAGTGGAGGTGGTATGCCATGTTCTGGAATAGAAGCTAGGGCTGTCGTCTGGCCTATTGATAAGATAGAGATTTGTGTCTATCTACCAGTCTTCCACTTTATCCCCTCTGCTGTCTGTGTCTGAATATCCCCATCTCTCCGCGTGACTGTTGAAGTCTCCAACCACTAGGCAGCTGGAGTCCTTGATTTCTATACTCAAGAGCGACAGGTCTTTGTTGGGTGGGCCATACCGGTTGAATATACGGATTTTCGTTTCTTGTGTCATTATGTCGACACCTAGAATTTCTGCTTGTCCGGTGTGATTTACAGATACTGCGCTACTTGGTATGTAGTTACGTGTTAGTATCAGAACCCCTCCTTTGTGACCTTCTCTATCAAGTCAGAAGGTCTGGTATCCTCTGATTGAGAATCACACAGGCCATCTGATTCACATGGAAATCCTTTTGAAATGTCACATTCCAAGGCTGACTAAATAATGGAACTTGTATGTGTCAACTATCAGTGCAACTATAATAACGTGTTCAGGAAACAAAGATGAATATGCAGTTGGTTTCAGTGAAAGGATCACTCTCAGCAGTGATTTTTTGTGTTTTGTACTGTGAATTTGTTTTATTTCTCTGCGTAGAGCATAAAAAAAAGCATCCCGTCATGCCATGCGACACATAGGAAAGATGGTGTCAGGCCCATATTATTTTGTAACCCGTGGCACTTAGTGGATGATGTGATCAACATCACATCGCCGTCTCTACTTCCGGACTGATCCAGTACCCATTTTAGACTAGGTCGACCCGGGGGCCATTGCCAACTGAAAAACAATTTCCGCTTCAATTGGGGAATGAGCCCAGGATGAAATCAGCGTGTGTGGAGCATGGATTGATTATAAACATTGGCACAATAGGAGTTCCATTATTTAGTTGGCTATGGAATGCGACATTTCATATGAATGTTCCCGGTAAGTCAGATGGTCTATTTAAAGTAAGCTGTGTAACAGCTTGTGAAAAAGTTTGTGACATCAAGGGAGATAATAATCCTACCTGCTCCTTTCTAATATCTCTTTCCAGAACAGTCTCTGGGTGGATATCTTCCCCATTGGTCATTGAAAGTCTTCTGTCAATTTCATTCTTTAAGGCAGTGACTGGGGAGCCTGGATGTGATGACAGGGAAGGAACAGAACACATTATGGTACACCTTTTATAATGAATGTTTTGTACAAGCATTGCTACCTTTTTCTTTCTCCCTTGTTTTGTTTTATAAGGTGAAGTGTGTTGTACTGTGTTCTGCATCTTAATGGCCAAATACATCCGACTCCAGCACACATTTTAAAAATGGGTTTGCTTCCTATACTTCATGAATTGAACGGTGGTCATGGTACTATGCTGTAGGCTAAATCCTGCAAACACCCTAGTGCAGCTGCTACAATGTCTATCGTTAATCACCTGTCAGATCGAATAATGGAACATGATTTATCATGTAGTAAAAAAAATGAAAGTGTATGGGGATTTATAGAAAGTGGGGGTGAAAAAAACAGTGATTGGAGTATGCTATAGATGTCCAACAAGTCAAAAAGAGGAAGATGAGGAGCTGATTAGTAGCATAGCAAAGGCAAGTGAAGGGAAATTATTATTAATGGGAGATTTCAACTTTCCGGAAATAAAATGGGATGTGGCAGAAGAACTTGTAGAGCCAAAACCGTTTTTAAAATGCATAACTGACAATTTTTTTAATTCAACATTTAGAAGCAGCCACCAGAAGCAAAAATACACTGGACTTAGTTTTTACTACAGAGGAAAATATGATTGAAAATGTTACTGTTGGGGAATAGTTTGGCTCAATGACCATCAAATCATAAGTTGGAATCTTATAGCAGGGAAAGAAGTAAACATAAACACTCGAACACACGACTACTCTAATGTTAAATGGAGATAAAAGAGACAGTGAGCCACATAATCTGGAAAGATATTGTCGGAGGAACAGAACAAGAGTGGAAGAGTTTTAAAACAGCTCTAGAAAAGTTAAAGAGGAATGTGTTCCATGTAGGGAGTTAAACCCGAAGCGTAAAATGTGGATAACTAGATTTGTAGTAAAATGTAGAAGAGCTAAAAATAATACATGGAAAAAAATATATAGAGGCAGGTAAATCAGAAAAAACATATTTAAAATATTTGGACAACCAGAACATAGCCCAGAAAGTGAATAAAACATATAAAATTTACTTTGAAAAAAAACTTGCTCAGAGGATCAAGACTGATAGTAAAAGCTTCTTTTCTTATGTTAGAAATAAACAAAGAACGAAAGACAAAGTAGGCTCTCTCAGAAAAATAATAAGTGAGAATAGGGAGGCAGCTAATCTACTCAGTCAGTACATTGGCATAGTCTACACAAAAGAGGACTGCTTCAATATTCCAGAGCCTATAGATATCTTTCAAAGAGACATGGATACAGAGGGACTAAGATCAATCTGTATTACAAAGGAAATTGTTTAAAAAAATTGGAGCAGTTGAAAGTGGATAAATGTCCAGGTCAAGATGGTATTCATCCACAATTACTGTTTGAAATTAGAGACCAACTAGCAAAACCATTGGCTATATTATGTTCTCAATCACTTGCAAAAGGGATTGTTCCACGGGATTGGAAAGATGCAGAAGTGACCCCTTATTCAAAAAAGGGCAAAAAATCAGGTCCAGGAAATTATACACTGGTGAGTTTAACAAGCATAGTCTGTAAATTGTTAGTCAATAATCAAAGAAAACATTGTAATGCATTTAGACAAGTTTAATCTAATCATAAATAGTCAGCATTGGTTTACTAGAGGGAGATCATGCTTAACAAATATGTTCCTGGAGGAGGTTACTACAATGATAAAGGGGAGCCAGTGGATGTTATTTATCGAGATTTTGCAAAAACCTTTGAAAGAGTACCTCATCAAAGATTATTTCCAAAGTTAAAATCAAATGGAATAGGTGGGGAAGTTGCTAAATGGATTGAAAATTGGTTAACGGGAAGAAGGCAGATGGTGGGCATAAATAAGGAGTACTCTCAGTGGTGTAAAGTGAAAAGTGGTGTGCTACAGGGCTCGATTTTGGGACCATTTTTGTTCTTGATATATATAAACGATTTGGACATTGATGTGGGATCCATGAGTTACAAATTTGTCAATGACAAACTATGCAGAAGTAGATATATTGAGGTTGGATTTAGATAAAATTCGATAATGGTCTGTAAGCTGGCAAATGAAGTTTAATGTAAATAAATGTACAGTCATCCACATAGGTAGCTCCAATATGGAACATAATTATAGAATGGGCGAGAACAATATTAGAAAGATAGAAAAGGAAAGGGACCTAAGTGTTATAATAGATCATACAGATAAGATGAGTGAGCAAGTCCAGGTAGCAGTGAAAAAGGCAAATGCAATGTTAGATATAATAAAAAGAAATATTAAACATAAGAGCAAGGAACTGAAAGTCAAACTGTATAAAGCATTAGTTAGACCTAGATTGGAGTAGTGTGTACAGGTGTGGAGTCCTTATCATAGAGAGGATATAAACATGTTGGAAAGAATACAAGAAAGAGCGACAGAGCTGATAATGGGATTCCAGAATTACAGTTATGAGGAAAGACTTAGAAAAACCGGCCTACAGTGTCTAGAAGAGAGAAAAATTCGAGGTAACTTAATACAGGTTTATAAGATGATCAGAGGAACGGATAAATTAAACTATAACAAATTTTTCAAAATACAACCACCTACAAGAAGAAGAGGGCATAGCTACAAATTAACTAAACAGAGGTCCAGATTAGATATTAGGAAATATTTTTTTAGACCGAGTGTGGTGAATGCTTGGAATGCATTGCCACAGGAGGTAGTGAAGACAGAGACAATTAATGCATTTAAGATTAAATTGGATGCGCATAGCTTTAAGAGCAATGTAATGTAAATGAAACTGGTTGTATACAGACTCTGCAGAGTCTTCAAACCAGTATAAAGATGTTAAGTTAACTGCTATACTTGATCAAGAGTCCTGAGTGGTCTGCCGGGGTCTTTGTGTATGACAAGGATGAGAATAACACCACTGCCCCACAGAGAGCATGTCGTAAGAGACGACTAACTGTGCGACATGGCACAACAACGGCATGGTTAGGTGGTTTGTTAAGAGCAGCAAAGATGGCGCCTAACAGGCTGCAAGTCTACTTTGCTCTAGTGTTTGAGACTATTAAGATGGACACAAACATTGGTTAGCCATCCTCCAAGATACTGGTTGTATATAGACTTTATAGAGTCTTCTAAATCAGTATGAACACATTAAGCCAATTTAGGAGTTTCATCTGTTTTTCTATACTAGAATCCTGGCAGATCTTGTGTTCTATGCCAGGTAGCCAAAAGCTGTTTTAATTTATTTTGGTCTACAGCCCTAGAAGGGCATGTTCAATTATAAGCTTTAATTTCCGTCTCTTTGGTGGACAACTGAGTGGATGCTTATAGTTATAGCATCACCATAACATCACCACCATGCTATGAACCTCAGTTGGAAGGTGAAACAGAGGCTGAGGAAGGCCTACGGCAACTTGTCATAGAACCAAAGAAGTATACTTGGAGTTCTTGGAATTCTGGTATTCAAAGAAGCTTGTTTATGTCTGTTGCCAGGTAGCTGAAGGATATGGGCTGTCCGCAGTAGGTATTTTTAAAACTTCCTGCAGCTTACTAGGCATGGGGGAAGGTGTACAAATAATTTGGGTAGATTTTTAACTACAATTCTGAATTTTGGTCGGCCAGTGGCGTTAAGCCTACTCTTTTAGATTTCTAACCTTCTCTAAGGGATTTGTAATGCGCTTGCCACTGAACATGGGAGTCCGATCTCACTACCCAGAGATGAGAAAAAATTTTGCCAGAAGATCCATTTGAAAAAAATCACTGTCTCCATCATGATTTGGATCTATGACCTCTGGCGGCATCCAAGGCAGACACTTTATATCAAGACCACTGAGGTCCCCCCCCACCCTCCCCCCAGAAGTAAAAATGATCCAGAGTTGAGGCACCATATGAATGATGATCGCAGTCCAGTTGAAGTGGAGGGAGTTTGATGTCCTCAAAAACATAATAAGATGTGATGGTGAATGACCAATGATTTAACAAGACGGAAATTAGCACGGTTAAACTGTAGTTCTAAATATGAACAAACAGGCAAATTTGGTCTTGTGTATAGGTAAATTGTGTATGTGCACAGGTAAATTTGGTCATGGGTACAGACAAATTTGGTCTTGTGTAAGGTAAATTCAGTCTTTCCTACCAGCAAATCTGGTCATGTACACATATATTTGGTCTTGCTTACAGGTAAATTCAGTCTTGTTACCAGTTTTCATCTTGGACAGGAAGTATATGTATACATTGTGCAGGGTCATATTTTTGGTTGGCTTCTTACCTTTAAATTTGCTGTTTGAATTTCTTGTTTCTAAAGATTCCTTGATGGCCAAGGCAGAGAGGGGGTGGGGTGGAGGAGAGGAAGGCACTGGGTTAGACAACAAGGTTGCCTGCAAACAGAGAGAAATAACAAAAATGATATAACATAACTGTGATAAAATGTTATCACATACCAATTTTTATGGTCAATCAATCAATCAAAACTTTTTTCAGCTCCCTGGTGATGCATAAGAGGAGTTGATCAAAAGTATCCAACCGTAAGCTGGAAAAAACTAGCTAATTTATCTACGAGGGACGGTCAAAAGGTTTTGCACTTTAACATGAAGGAGTCAAGGCAGCCGTCTAGAAATCTATCTATGTATTCACCCTGCATGCGATACACTTCTCCGATCCATCCTTCACCTTCCTGATGCCCTGATTGTAGACCTCCTCTGTCTGGGCCCGGATCCACATCTAGAGTTCAGTAATCAAGTCCTGGACATAAAAAAATTATGCTGACGATTCTGATTCTTCATGTTTAGAAACAGGAAAAAGTCACTAAGTTCAGTGCGTATGAGTGGATGGGGCATGATTTGAAACCTGCACGTTTTTCTGACGTATAGGACTTGATTACTGAAATGAAGATGTGGTTCCAGACTCAGTCTGAGGAGTTCTACATCATGGCATCAGGAAGATGAAGAATTGATGGAAGAAGTGTATAGAGAAGGACTGAAGCTCACAGCAATTTTCAGGCAAGTACCTTGACTCAATACTAAAGGACAAAATGTTTTTGTTGAGAACCTATGCTTCACACGGTTTTGATTGATTTATTAAATCGATTGAAGGTCTGTACTTGTCCATATTTGAACTTATGGACAGATAAGTCTACTGGATGCACCATATGTAAGAAAATGACATGCCCAAACAAAAATTATATCAACAAATGTGATGCAGGGAACAGATATATATCTTCCAACTTAGGACAGAATACATTCAATACTTAATCAGTTTTACTCCCTCGCAAGAATCTAACTGCCTCAACTGAACCAATCTATGACTCACAACAGAAAGAACAAAGCTAACATCTTATGCTGTTACACTCACCAATTACTTGCAACTTCTTCAATTTGGTATTGACTGTAAAATAGGAAGCAGCTCAACAGAACTAGATAATCAACAAAATCTTCACTATAAAACAGAAAATACATATATCTGTTTGTCTGTCTCACAGAAACTCTAAAATAGTGAGCTATAGTGACGTGAAATTTGCATAGCTTATTATGTTTGGGATGTCTAGGTCAACGCAACTATTATCAGCTCAATGTGTCATTCTCTTGCTGAGTTAATTAACATTAACGAAGTTGAACTACTTACAGCAAATGTATTCTTTTGGTATTCTGTACAAATGATTTTTTTCAGTATGGCTACTCAAGGTCAGATACTCAAACCCCCAGGACCAGTCCATGTTTGGAACTGATCAGTATAAGGGGAGGTCAGTCCTTTGACATTAGACAACGTGCGAGTTGAGACGTGTTGACAAATTATATTTCAGAAGTATAAACGTTGACCTGATCATTTGCTCCCGACCACCAGCTTTCGGTTTCATAACCTTTGGTCTTTCATTTGAGTGAAGTGTCATTCTGACAGAGTTTGCTGAATTAAATAAATATTTTGTATGGAGTGATTATCGCAATGCCTCACATACATGCCACACCCGCAAAAACTGTGTTCACTGTTCCAGGGTTGCTATGACTGCATCGTTGCTAGGAATTGTTGCCTACGCGATCCATCTTTCATCAGCTTGAACAGGTGGAAGTCAAAAAGTGCTAAGCCAGGATGGTGGGTGTGGTAGGACAGTCCAGCCAAGATTGGCAATTTGCTGCTCAGTCTTCAAACTGGTAGGAGATCTGGTGTTATCGGGGTGTAAGAGACAGTTTGTCTTCTACTCTGGCCTGACTTAGTAAATTCGAGCCGTCAGGGTGGCAATGCAGTTGTCAGAGTCGATGCTTTGCCTGGGTTCCAGGAAATCCAGAAGGATCACCCCTTCCCTATCTCAAAAGACAGTCAACTTTACCCGCAGATGGCTGCGTCTTGAACTTTCTCTTTGATAGAGAATTCCTGTCGCCACTCCATGGACTGCCATTTTGACTCTTGTTCGTAGTGGTGACACCACGTCACATCATCAGTGATGTGATTCAGGAAACTGTCACCATCATCCTCTAATTCGTTCAATAGGTCATGACAAACTTGCATGCAAGGTTTTTTTTTGCGATATTCTAATGCTGTCATCATCATTTCAAATGCATTGAAGACTATATCTACCTTAGTGGACAGTTCCGTTGTTGTAATCTGCTGATTTGTGTGGGTGAGTTGATCGATACGCTCTTCATTTGGGTGGTGTGGCAGCTGTGCATGGCTGTCCAGAATGTTGATTGTCCTTCATGTTGCTTTCGCAAATACTGAAATGTGCCGCCCACTGCGCTAACATCCACTGTTTAGTCTGTGTAAACGTTCAACAAGTGCCGATGTATGTCAATGGGTGCAATTTTTTCCCCATTCAGAAATTTAATTACACACCTCTGTTTCAAATGCACTTCTGTGACATATGCAAATTTATTAGATTTACACCTCTGCTGCCACCTGTCGCACAGAAACAAAATTTAACGGATATTGGTGGAAAGGTGTAAACTCCGCTGCCTTAATCCACTTTTAACATTGTGGGTCAACATAATAACAAATTGGAGGCATTATTTTTGGAGCAACCCTCGTGTATATATATATATATACCCCCAGCGTGCGGACACCTCCCCCTACCTCTACCATGCAGGCACACACTCACACACACACACACACACACTCGCTCACACAAAAGATATAACATAAATATGGAAAAATGGGAAAAGGCGTAGCGAACAACAAAACCTTTTATCTTCCCCATAGGTCTTGGACTGTGAGATTTGTTTGTGGCAAATGGATAACATCTTCACTATCTACTCAACGGACTGGTCTCGACGCCCGTATGGTTCTCGGTCTGAGCATAATAGGACAATTGTTTCCTTCCTGGAAGATCATGTCAGGTGACTAGGGAAGGTTGTGCATGGGGCTAGCAAGATAACAATGTAAAAACTACTGCTACTGAAATGGCACTGCAAACAAATGATTTCAGGATTCCTTAAAAACTGATGAAGGTAAACCAAAAACAGTGTTAAACATTTATTCTGCCATTTGGAGTGACAGACAAATGATGATGAAGATGATAGTTGTGATATTGTAGGATTGAGGTGAATTTTCTTTTCAATTCAAGCAGAAGTGAACTGTAAATGCTAACAAAGTAGCTGATGGTCAAGCCATCAAAGGAAGATCAGTAGCGGCATTGCAAAGGTTTCTTGAAAAAATTACACAGCCAAAGAGTTTGGCGAGACAATAAACACAATAATGACAAAGTCTAAGGTAATAGTCAAGTAATAATTGTCATCCTGTCAGTCTTGAGAGACACTGGACTTCATGCTAGAGAGGGGAAACTCGGTTGTTACCCTTGCTTTCGCCGCAAATATTTGTAGTCTGCATCTTGACACATCCTGTCTTCCCCTGCCAACACACAAAGCCTAGCTCTAGCCGGGTCTGTCTTTGGCAAGTTCCTCCCAGTTGCCGGTGTCCATATCCAACGCCTTCAGGTCACGTTAGCAAACATCTTTGTAACGGAGTAAGGGTCTACCTTTTTTATGCTTGCCCGCGATCAGCTCTCCGTAAATGATATCTTTTGGTATTCGCCCATCCTCCATTCTGCACACGTGACCAAGTCACAGCAAGCGGCGATGGCGTAGGATCGTAACTAAGCTGACAATTTTTGCACCGTCCAACACTTTGTTGTTAGTCACTCTGTCACTCCATGAAATTCCAAGTATACATCTCAGGCAGCGCATTTAAAACGCATTTAGCCTTTTTTTTATGTGAGGCATACAGCGTCCATGTTTCGCTGGCATAGAGCAGGGTACTAATCACACATGATCTGTACACAGGAACCTTTGTAGAGAATGTCAGAATGTTGATATTCCACACTCTCTGTGAGAGCCTAGCAACTGCTGATAAAGCCATTCCTAATTGGTTTGCAGCTCTGTGTCCAATGAAAGATTGTCGGTGATGATAGATCCGAGGTAGCTGAAGTGATTTACTACCTCCAGATTTTTATCGTTTCAGGCAATTTCTGGTGGATCTGCACCCTGAGCCATCACTTTCGTCTTTTGTACGCTGATGGTGAGTCCAAACAGATTACATGATTTAGCCAAACTATTAATGAGGATCTGTAATTCGGTTTCAGTGTGGGCGACCAGGGCAGCATCGTCTGTGAATACCATATCCCGAATGACAGTTTCCCTTCTCTTATTTTTTACTCGCAATCTGGTTAGATTGAATAGTCTCCCATCTGACATAGTATGGGGAAAGACCCCCCTTTGTGGCAGTTTCAAAGGCGTGTCTAAACACGATGGCAAAGAAAATGCAGAATAGAGTCAGAACCAGGACACAACCTTGTTTAACTTCATGTAGAAGCCCTCAGATTCCTGACTGTCATGCAGCACTGTACCTTTCATTCCCACATGAAAAGACCTAATCATGATAATTTTTCTTGATCTATCCTGACTGCAAGTGTTTTTTTTCTTGAAATGCATCTTCTATCTCCTCTGAGATATATGTTACCTGATCTTTGGTCGATCTGTTTTTATGAAAACCTGCTTGCTGGGGAATAATGATACATTTTTGGATTCCATATGTGAAGTTATTCTATTTGTTCCATTAGTTTCCCCACACAGTTGAGTAGACTAATAGGTCTGTCCCTCCCTTACTTCACGTGATCCTTCCCGTGTTTCAGGATGGCGATTGTCCATGCCTCCTTCCACACTGTGTTGACAGTTCCTTATTTCCAGCTTGTATTAAGATGTATAGCAGTTTGTTTTTTACTATTTCTCCCATGTTAGAAAGCATTTAATTAGTGATATTGTCCTTTCTGGGGCTTTTCTCTTCTTGAGTTTACTAATGGCTGATTCTAGTTCTGTCTTGATGATATTTACCATCAAATGTTCCTTGTGTACTTGCATTGAGTGCTTTATGTGGTTTATTTTCTCTTAATATACCTTTTCATGTCTGCAAGGATTTTATTTCTACTTATTTCTGCGTAATTTTGGATTAGAACATCTGCTGCTTTATTTCTAGTTAGTGCTTTTGCTTCATTTTCAATCGCAACTGTTGGCTTGTAGCTGTTTTCGTCACTTAAGGCTTTTGCTAGCTTCCTGAGCTTTATCAAAGTTGACCATATCTGTATGATCGTGCTAGCTTTCTTTGATGCTTGGATGACTGTTTTCCTATACTTTGATGCAGCTGCATTAAGTGCAGTGTTACTTTCTTGATGTTGTCAAATTTCCGCTCTTTCTCTTGCCTCTGTTAAAGTTAATCTATTGCACTTTCGGTGACCAATATGGTTTGTAGTTTCTTCTGGCCCCACATGGGATGTTTTTCATTACTGCTTTTAGGAGTCACTGGTTGAATTTCACACAACCACTTTCCTGTGGTGGGATCCCAATAAAAACTTCAATATGTCCAGATAAACGAACCAGCAAGGTAGTACGTCTTTAAGGTGTAATCTATTTTTAAAATGCATTCTGAAGTCAGATGCACTGGACAGATAGGTGCAAAATGCAGCACAATGAATACTATCTTAACTAGCAAGATAAATAAAATAACGAAATTTAAAAAAATTGATTTAAAAAAAAAAAACCAACTAACAAACACATGCAAATACCATTACATGACACTGGGCAGAAGGTCAAGAGCCCTTGTGCCACTGGAACCATAACAACAAGAACAAGAAAAACAACAACCAAAGCATGTATGTGGTTCAATGAATAAAAATATATTTTCCGAAAGTGACAAACTGATTACAAATGAGATGGAAGAAAACGAAAATGTGCAACAAGTTCTCATGCTTGTGTCAACTTCAATGCAAGGGTAGAGTACTAGAAGAAATATGCCCTCATACCTGAGGAGGTACGGAATTGCGCTTCAAGGGAGATGACTGTGGTGTAGTCTGTCTGGTTGGAATCTCACTTCGTCTTTTCCCAGGCACATTGTTACTACATCTGTCTGGGGATAAGGCATGCTTAACCCCGTACTGCTCCACATGCTGTTTTGCCTGTATGAAAAAGAACAAATCATTATGTTCTGACGGGGCTGAAGATACTAATAATCCGTTTAGGTGACCTAAGTCTGTCACATTGCGCATCTCTGACCACGATTGATGGCTGAGGTCCATGAGGCATGTAGTTCTGACGAGGTGCGGGTAATTTGTTGCTAGGTGGGTTGCACAGGTCACCTTAATGTGAGATAAGGTCTTTTCCCACCCTTGATTTCGATAGCCAGGTGCAGGATCTAGCGGAAGAATTCCAGATTTGTCTGATAAATTTTGCAATATGGTCTTTAAAAGACATTCCAAGTTTCTGAGCCTCGGATTCATACGGAAGGATTGGAATAATGCAGGATTTGTAAAGGTGCAATTTTGTTTCCATGGAGAGCCTCTGCTGAGACCAAACTCTGTACAAGGAACATAGATGAGGCTGCCATACTGATCCTTTGGACAATGTCAGGACTGCTGCGAACGTCAGAGGTCCGTTTGCTGTCCAGGTAGATAAAGTCCTCAGACGAGTCAACATCGTTGCCATGGTGATTTTAGTTGAAAACTGAATATGCAGCCGTCCAATTTTTATCAGGTTCAGTGAATTATTGCTGACCAAATAATTTTTCCGCCTGCAAGTGGTGGCCCTGAAAACATACTGTACCAATTCAGCCTGGCCGAGAGAAAATATATTGAAGAAGGAAAGGCAAACCAGGTCCCAAAAATGAAGTGCTGAAACTGGATGTGTTGAGCTGAAATATGCCAATATCGCAGACTCGCTGTAAACTATGACACAACGTCCTTCCAGGATGAATGCTGAAGAAGAAGACAATGTGATATCCAACAGGAAGCTATCTGGCCATCAGAAGCTTCTTCTTCTTCTTCTGCATTCATTCTCAATCTCCGCCTACCAAGCCCTGAATAGGACTTTGCAAGTAAGAGGATGTAGTCCGGAGAACGGAATGTGTTGTGTCGCTAGTTTACAGCTTGATTGCGATATTTGCACCTTTCGGTCCAACACATCCGTTTTCGGCAGGAGAAGCTTCTAATTTTGCAGAAGTGTCTTTTTTAATAAAAAACTTCTTAATATAAAATACACTTCATAAAAAATATATATATTTAAAACAAAGAAGTAAAATGTAGATGTATTCTTTCACCAGATCTCTTTAATAAAAACTGCTTCTTCTGTGATCATTGCTCATTTAGATTGAGACTCCACATTCTTCAAAAACAGTCTGCTGTTTTTTTTAAGGGTCTCAAAGTACAGTTTCTCACCGAGGTGTGCATGCCACATCCTCCCCCTCATTTCTGTGTGCTGGGGACAGTCCTGAAATACATGTCATGTCTGCCATGTTGCAGCAACATAGGCTGTTGGTACTATCTTGAATTTTAGTGTAGGGGTAGCGTTTCATTCTGCTGTGGAGATGACGTACGATAACCTGGTCTTTTCTGGGCAGTTGGTATTATCCGTCAATTATATGGTGTTTGGGGAATAAAAACTTGACGGAGGAACCTAAAAATTGGATCATGGAATGTTAGAACATTAAACGGTTTAGGAACTGTCAGTGGTTACAGCACTGGAGAGCTTGAAAAATACAGACTGAAAGGAACCAAGAGTGGCACTCTATAAACATTAACACCAGTTCAAGAGAGTGGTAATACATTGGATTCCATCTCATTGCAATATTTTTGGCAATGAAGAGGCTGACAGGCTGTCAAGAGAAGGTGAAAGCTACCTCAGCCTGATATAGGTATAACTTAGAAGCTAAGAGGTTCACCAGGTGTAGAAAGAGCAAGAGTGTAGAAAGTGTGTAAGTAGAACAAGTGGGAAGCAGAGAATGCAGGTCCTCAATCAAATGACGCATACTGCCAGCTCGACTGAGGTGAGCAAGTAATGATCTTTAGACTTCACACAGGTCACAATAGATTGAGATACCATCTATTCAACAAACTAAAAATAGGATGAATATGTCTGCGGCACAGGCGAAATGACTGCTGGGCATCTACTACAAAGTTGTCCAACATACGAGGAACAGAAAAAGCACACAAAGCCATCACTGATATCATTCCTAGACAAGCTCTACAGAGATACCAAAAGCTTCAGGCTAACCACTGCTTTCTTTATATATATTCAAGCTGACATTAGAAAGCATACAACGAATTGTTTAGGAAAGCTGGACAATTAAATCTCAGAGTTGTCCTGGGGATTCCGCGGCGAAGTAGTTAAGCCGTTGGCCTCGTGATCAGGTGGTGTGGTTTCGACTCCGGACTCCGCCGCCTTTTTCACGGGTGCTTGATGCGGAGTCCCCTGCACCTCGTAGTCGCGCCCTAGTCGTCTTGTCCTTGACTTGCCACTGGGGTCGGGCGGCTCGAGACAAGAGAGTGAGGATAAAAAGTAGCGCAGTTAATCCTTGCTAAAAATAGCGCTAGCAAAATTAATTATGCTATCATCATCTACGATGGGTGGCGGCCTTTGCCTTTTTTTTTTTGGTCCTCAGTATGTCAGAGGTAAAACTTACAGATGCCAGACACATGAGGAAAGAGCAACATACATTTGGACATTCAGGAGGAGTAAATCATGAATGATGAGTAGGAACAAAGTCTTTGGTACGAAATAGTCTTGCAAGGTATTGTTGTTGTCAATGTCCACAATGAGTAGGTTTACTCTTTTGTGTGCCATGAAAAGGATGTTAAGTGGCAGGTTACAGTAGCTTTCCTCACATCTCAAGCGTGTTGATGAAGGTGAACCGGGGTCCTCCAGGCGATTGCACTATGCTTGGCTTCATTTGTGTGTCTCTTACTACTACGGGGACCACGTCGATCCCTCACCTCGCTAGCCTAGCTGCCATGAAAACAGCCTGTTTCTAGGGAGGGCTACAAGAAAGCCGAGGTGAGGGTCTTGTCCAGTATGTTTTGCTTGAACATGACTAACATGTCTGGTCAGCATATTTTGCCTGACCAGACGTTAGTCTTCCTTCCCTTGTCAGAGGTAAAACTTACAGATGCCAGACACATGAGAAAAGAGCAGCATACATATGGACATTCAGGAGGGGCAAATCATGAATGATGAGTAATAAAAAAGTCTTTGGTATGAAATAGTCTTACAAGGTTGAAGACTGCAATAAATTCAAACAGCTTTTGGTTACATGACAACAGCAATAAAAGCTATCTGATTGAATACTTGGGTTACTGTAGTACAAAAACAGTTATGGCACAGGAAAGACCAGTGCATTCAAATGCCTCAATTTTTTATAGTTAGGAAAAAAGTAAATGAATCAGGTGTTCGCTGCACTCACCCATACTCTCTCTGATCCTGCAACCAATGGAACATCTTCTGATTTTCTTCTCTGCTCCATACGAAACTGGGCTTTCTCTGAAAATGGGGTCGGGGTGGCAATTTCTTTGAGCTTCTGTTGAAGAGCGTTCTTAGCCTCTTTCTCAATCTCTCGAAATCTTGCTTGCTGCTGCTGAACCTGTGAGAAATTTAACATCAAATGTGAGGATATGATTTGATATGATGGACTGCATGGAAGACTAATAATACAGTACTCGAAAAGGCACAACCACAAAGACAGCTCATTGCAAAGATCAGATCAAGAGACAAGGTGGCTTCCAGCACATTGTGACAACGAGAAAGATAGCAGGAAAGAGAGACAGAAGACGGCACAGAGAGAAGATGTTGGACAGCATAAAGGAATGGCATAGGCGACAATCAGCAACAAAGTTGGTAAACGACACAAGTGATAGTAGTAGATGGAGGATTATGATCGCCAACGCCAGCCAGCAGGACACCTGATGATTTGATAAAAAATGTAAAATAGTTCATAGAACTGACTTCAATGTATCTGGGCATCCCTAAGTGCACTCAGTCAATTTCATTGCTGAAAGTGCTCAGAAATTTTCCCCTGACTTCGTCGGTACCCATTTATGGCTGGGATGACCGAAAGAAGTGGTCACACCATGAAAAAACCCACAACATGCCCAGTCCATCAAACAGAGCACAATGTGATTCAAACATGATACATTCGGACTGTAAACAAAACTCACAACAACTAGGCAACCAAATTTCCTGAGGATATGATTACTGTGGTATAGTCACTCCTCTTCTACCATGGGAGCCGCGTAGCGCAGTGGTTAGTGCGCTGGCTTCGCATCTGAGTGGTCCTGGGTTCATTCCCCAGTTGAGGCGTTAATGTTTTTTTCAGACTGCAACGGCTCCCGGGTCGACCCAGCCTTAAATGAAATGGGGACCGGTTCAGTCCGGGAAGTAAAAGCGGCGAGGGAGAGGAGATGGCTATCACCCTCATATAGCCGAGCCTTTGAAATGTGAGATTGCTAACACCTCACATCCCTACAGCAGTAATGCTACTACCATGGGGTGTAGAGTCTTCTACCATAAGGGTGCAAATAATAATGATGATATCAAGTGCTGTCCCTGCATTGAAGGTTGGCTAAAATGGATCTCCAACATTCCCCATCTCTGGCCATGATGATGCAGTCCGACAGAATATTTTTAGTCCAATTATTGATGTTGCTCTTCAATTTGTTGCACTGTGTTCCTCTGGGCTGCCTGTGTGAACTTTTCTCTTCTATATTATTTTCAGCAGAGTATCGTGACTCTTTATATGCCCAAAATATTTAATTTGATGTCTTTCAGTATTTCCCGGCACATTCTTAATCTTGTCAGGACTTCTTTATTTAGGTTGCTTTTCTATAAACGTGGACTTTCTAGTATTACCCCGGATTGCTGGGTAGTAGAGATCGGACACCCATATGCACTGTTGCAGACGTTAAAAATCCCTCGGCAGCTGAAAATAAAAAAGAGCAGGCTTAATGGCTGTTGCCTGGGCAAAATTCTAAATTATGTTAAAAATCTAGCCAATCTATTAAGGTATCCTCACCAGTGGTACAGAGTTTGTGCATTGTGCTGGGATTCTCCCAAAAATATGAAGAAGAACGGATCACTTATTGGTTAAACCATGTGCAATGACGTTGATTCTTCGACTAAACTAAATTAAACGTTCCATGAGATGCAACCCGTTCTTCTATATATCCACATTGTAATCGATTCTATTTTGTCCTCTAGCCGTTTGCTTATTGTCCATGTTATGCACTATATAGTAATGATAAATGTATATAGCACATGATGGCTCTCAATTTTAATTAATTTGTTAGTTGCCATAGGTTTTGATCTATTTACGATTGGTGGGTATCAGATTCAACAGAAGTATTCAAGACCTCAAGACCTTATCTTTACACTCAGACAGCTAAGTGAAAAGGCTCTTGAATATGATAAAGAGATGCATCTCTGCTTTTTGGATTTGGAGAAAGCATTTGATAATGTTCCTTGGGACAAACTCTGGGAGTGCCTGACAAGGAAGAACATCCCAGGACTCCTGATCTCTGCAATACAGAGTTTCTATAAAACATGCAGAAATTATGTGCGGACAACAAATCAAAAGTCAGGAGAGTTCAAGACCACTAGCGGAGTAAGACAGGGGGACATTCTATCACCGTACCTTTTCATACTCCTCATGGATGAAGTCATCAAAGCCTGCAAGGAACGGACAAAAAAGTATGAAGTAGGGTACTGGAAGATGAGACCAAGTTACATATCGGAACTAGCATTTGCAGACGATGTGGCTCTGATCACGAAAACCGAAGCACATCTCCAGATCAACTTGCAGGTCTGGGAAGAAGAGTTGAAGAAGAGAGGAATGCACATCAGCAACTCCAAAACAAAAACCATGGTGATCGCAGAGATGAAAAGAGACATCAGATAACCCTGGGAACACGAGCACTGGAGCAGGTCAGCAACTTTAAATATCTAGGAGTGGTAATAGACAGCAGGGGAGGAATCAAAGAGGAGTTAACTGCACGAAGGGCAGCAGCAGGTAGACTGTTCCTTGCAATAAACAGAGGTTTCCTCAGTAGAAGAGAAATAAGCAGGAAAACAAAGATAGATGTATACCGCTCGACCTATGTGCCTGTCCTGACATATGGATGTGAGTCATGGGCAATGACTACAGCCCAAGAAAAGAAATTACAAACTTCAGAAATTAGGTACCTAAGAAAGGCGGTTCAGGTGACGAAAAGGGACAAGATCCGTAACCAGACAATACGTAGCAATCTTGAAGTTCAACCCCTGCAGACACGAGTGGAGCAGTCCCAACTACAGTGGTTTGGCAATGTCTATAGAATGGAAGAAGATCGGATACCAAAGCGGTCACGGGAGATCAAAAGTCAAGGACGCAGACCCCGAGGACGTCCCAAAGTACGTTGGGAAGACAACATACGACAGTCCCTAAGTGATAGAGGGCTGGATTGGAAAGTGGCCAGGAAAAAGACGGCGTATAGAGCAGTGTGGCGTTCTCTTTGGCAAACCTCTACACCTCACGGTAGAAGAGGAGCGACTAAGTAAGTAAGTAAGGGTATCAGATTCCAGAGTTATGACACACAAATGACACAGTCATTTTATCAAGAAGTGCAGAAGGGCTTAGAGCAGCTACTTTCAGCCGTAAACGGATACAGTAAAGATCAAAACCTGTTTATAAACATAAACAAAACAAAGATAATGGCCACAGACGAAACACAATGTCCACATAAATTTACAGTTGGCGGTGAGAAAATGGATCAGGTCACGTATTTTGAATATCTGTGCTCCATAATTGACAAAATTGGTGACTGCTCCAAAGAAATGAGAAGACTCTGCATTGCCATGGTTAAACAGCAAGAACAAATTATGGCAGAACACCAACAAAATGACAAAAGTGAAAGTCTTTATTTAGAGCCTGTGTTTTTTCTGTGGTAGCATTTGGCTGTAAATCCTGGACTTCTAGAAAAAGAATCGTTTCGAGTCAAAATGTTTAAGAAAGATCCACCTTGTATGGAGAAAAAGACAAAAATAGACATTTGGCAAGAGTTGAACATAGAGGAGAACTGGTTTATCAATTCCATTTTGGCTAGAAAATTGAAATACTTTGGTCACATCAAGAGACACAACGGTCTTGAGAGCTCATTGGCTGAAGGTATATTGCTTGGCAAAAAAGGCAGGAGTAGACGAAGAAGATGATGGCACCAAAGATATCCAGGAATGCCTGAGTATGACTGTGGCGGGAGGCATGGAATTTTGGTAAGGGAAAGAGTTTCTTTCAGACAGGCTGTGATGTGAGCGATGTTCTATAAAGGACATGCTATATGATGATGATTATATTATTTGCCTGGATGTCAATATATTTATCATGTTGTTAAATCTGTTCTTGGTTATTCCTTTTCTCTTCTTCAATTTACTTTCACATCTACCATCACTTGTTATTATCTGTCCTAAGTACAGGTAACTGTTTATTTGTTACAGTATCTCCTATTTTACTGTGATGGTTACTGACTACCATGGCAATGGAGTTACACTCTGCGATCTGAGCAGCTTGCATGATGATAGCCCGCAAGGTGTAACATTTCTGTGCAAGCCTCTCCCAAGATTCGAGGTGACTTAATAAAGGTTATAAGATAATCAAAGGAATGGATAAATTAGACTATAACAAGCTTTTCAAAATACAACTACCTACAAGAACAATAGGGCACAGCTACAAATTAACTAAAGAAAGGTAGAGATTAGATATTAGGAAATATTATTTTAGTCAGTGAATGGTGAATGCTTGAAATGCATTCCCCCAGGAAATAGTGGAGGTTCGAACAATTAATGCATTTAAGAATAGATTGGATTCCCAGAGCTTTTAGAGCAAGGAAATATAAAGGAAACTGGTTGTATACAGACTCTGCAGAGTCTTCTAAACCAGTATAAACATTAAGTAAAGTTAAGTTAAGTTAAGTTAAGTTAAGAAGGTGACATCAATATTGAAGATTTTCAGAGACACTTTAAAAAAAAAACTAGTGTTTCGTCTGTCCCACTGGCGAGCGTCTGCCTGTTCTGAATTCACTGTATTACAACTACTTAGGGAGGCATTCATCAGGCATGTGAACAACATGTTCTGTCAATCTGATATGGATGCTAAATAGACAATACAACAATCATAGGAAAAAGTATTTTTCTAAGTACTTGGAACACAAAAATATGAAACTAAAAAATTACAGCTATCAGGAAACACTCAGAAAAACCGGCCTACAGTGTCTAGAAAAGAGAAGAATTCGAGGTGACTTAATACAGGTTTATAAGATAATCAATAAATTGGACTTTAACAATTTCTTTTCAAAATACAACAACCTACAAGAACAAGAGGGCAAAGCTACAAATTAATTACAGAAAGGTCCAGATTATATTTTGGGAAATATTTTTTAGTCAGAGAGTGGTGAATGTTTGGAACGCAGTGCCACAGGAAATAGTGAGCTGACCCCAAAGCCATTTGGAATATAAAACAATCCTACATCATCTGGACATTAAATCTAACCTAGTTCGTTCGATGTGGAAGTCAATTCATTAACAATCGCGCTACCGCGACTCCCTACAACAGACAAGAGTAGCAGAGAGAAAATTTGAAGAAAGAAAACAACACGCATTAAATAATAAACTCAAACCTGCTGTTCAATCAACTCATGGAATGTTGGTTGCTTCTTTGTCTCTGTGTATGTAGATTTGAAGGCTTCTCCTATGATAGATATGAGCTCCTCTGCCTTGAAGAGAAACAAGAATAATCACAATCAAACATGATGTCATTGTTCTAAAGTATGGTTGTTCATCGATGTTAATTTGTACAGTTGACTCGTAACTTGTTCAAGTTTTGATCTCTCATTTCATCCAATGTTAGGGAAGGAAGACTGATCAGGCACAACATGCTGACCAGACATGTTAGTCACGGTTAAAGAAAATATACTGGCCAAGTCCCTCACCTCGGTTTCCATGCAGCCCTTCCTGGAAGGGATCTGTTTTGACGACAGCCTGGCTAACAAGGCGAAGGATCGACGTGATCCTCATAGTAGTGAGCGGCACATGGATGAAGCCAAGCATAGCACAACCGCTTAGAGGACCTCGGTCCACCTTCATTAGCACGTTCAGAATGGGACAAAAAGCTACGATAATCCACAACTTAATGTCCTTTTTAGGAGGAACAAAAGAGTAATCCTACTCATTGTGGGCATTCAACAACAACAGCAATCCAATGTTTGTTCTGTGCACTGCTATGTCAGTATGTGCAGGTGTTCAGTGCTACTGAAATCCTTCACATTTTCAATTAATGAACCACAGAATAAAATCTTGCATTTCGTAATTAACAAAGAAACAGATTGTACTTTCATCTATCTGAAGGAACCACTTTTATTTTTAAAATTAAGATATAGTTAAACACAAGAGCAAGGCTTACAGATAAAGGGGGGAAAAAGAAAAACATCAATGTTCTCTAAGTGCCATGTAGAGCACATAAGATAGAAGCCAGCGCTTTCGATTTTGTTCTGTGTGACGCCACTCTTGTAATTTCATGAATGTTGGCTAAAACCCATAGTGGAACCCTCTCTGACGATTGTTCTGAGAGTTTCTTTCAGTCTTCCTCTATTCCTGCTGCCAGATGGTGACCACATAAATGCTTGCAGAGGGAATCTGTTGCTGTCCATTCTAAGTACTTGTCCGATATATGACCCCTATTTTTTTCCTAATGAATGATGAAACGTATTGTCGATTCGTCACTTCTCTAATTGTTTTATTGGTTACGAATCCCTCCTAGGCAATGTTCAACAGTTTTCTAAGACACTTATTCTCGAATGTATTTCACCTCTTTTCCAATGCCTTTGTTATTTTCCAGCATTCACATCATATGTGACTATTGGCAATATGTTGAAGTAAAACAATCTGAGCCTGGTGTGCGTGCTCAATGATTTTGATTTCCAGATGTTCGTTAGTTTGGTAAAGGCACCTGCCGCTGGAGCAATGCGAGTGAAAATTTCCTTAGACGTGTCTCCATCTTGAGTCATTTTGCTTCTCGACTTCCTATGTATTTGCTCCGTTAAATGAAGCATAACAAATACAATGACAAAACAGAAAAAGTCAGGATTAATGTGCTT
Organism: Ariolimax columbianus; assembly: GCA_036924085.1. Taxonomy (NCBI): domain Eukaryota; kingdom Metazoa; phylum Mollusca; class Gastropoda; order Stylommatophora; family Arionidae; genus Ariolimax; species Ariolimax columbianus. The sequence goes on from JAVGWX010000005.1 coordinate 34,723,349, forward strand.
AGTTACAAAAGGTATAGTAACATCAATTTGTGCATAGTTGCAAAAGGTATAGTAACATCATTATTTGTGCATAGTTGCAAAAAATATTGTAACATCATTGTTTGTGCATAGTTGCAAAAGGTACAGTAACATCATTGTTTGTGCATAGCTACAAAAGGTATAGTAACATCATTGTTTGTGCATAGTTGCAAAAAGTATTGTAACATCATTTTTTGGGCATAGTTGCAAAAGGTATAGTAACATCATTGTTTGTGCATAGTTACAAAAGGTATAGTAACATCATTGTTTGTGCATAGCTACAAAAGGTATAGTAACATCAATGGTTGTGCATAGCTACAAAAGGTATAGTAACATCATTGTTTGTGCATAGTTGCAAAAGGTATAGTAACATCATTGTTTGTGCATAGCTACAAAAGGTATAGTAACATCAATGGTTGTGCATAGCTACAAAAGGTATAGTAACATCAATGGTTGTGCATAGTTACAAAAGGTATAGTAACATCAATGGTTGTGCATAGTTACAAAAGGTATAGTAACAACATTGTTTGTGTATAGTAACAAAAGGTATAGTAACATATCATTGTTGATATTTTATGTCAAACTTAATTTAATCTTTTGTTTTGTTTATTTTGTTATTTAATATCAATCAAATCATCAAAACTCTTCAACTCCCTACAGAGCCTAGATCCTCAGCAAATACTCACTAAGTCTTCCTGCCATGTGCCATCATTTCCAGCTCTATCAGGGGGCCTAACACCCACCCCCATTTATAAAATGTATTCTATAATTGGCATAGCACCACCCGAGATTCTAAGAAGCATCGCAGCAGTAATCGAACGAGAAAAACAAGAGCATGACCTATGGGACCCAATGTTTGGACATCAGGTACAGAGCACAAGACTCAAATCCAAACATGGCTTCCTAAAATCAACATAGCCCATACAGGCAAATCCTGAAAGTCGCTGTATTGCGAGATGGCACGAATTGATGCAGGCCCCAGAGATGTAACTTCCAAAGGAACCTGCCTCCGGACATTGTCTACAATTAACAACATGGAAAGCGCTGAACATGCTCTGAACTGATGTATCACAGTGCAGGAAGAATATGAAGAGATAGGTATACACAGATGATGACACATGTGACTACAGCACAATACAGGACCCAGACCACCTGATGATATACGTGACTGCAGCGCAATACAGGACCCAGACCATCTGTTGACATGCCCAAACCTCCAAGAAATATGTAATAAGTTCGACAAGCTGGAGGCAAATGACAATGCAATCCATTTAGCTGAATATTGGATGCATACTGTATAACCTGTATAATTGCTCTTCAGCAAGTCTCTGAGTTCAAGTATTTGGGTAGTATTTTTTCGGCAGACGGTAATATCGACAGGGAAATTGAGATTAGGTGTCAGAAAGCATCTGCAGTGACTTATCCGCTGTTCCCACTGCTTAGACACCTGAGTATTAGTTTGGCAACAAAGCAACAGATGATAAACAGTATATTTATGACGACTCTGTACTACCAGTACCAAACTTAACTTAACTTAACATCTTTATACTAGTTTAGAAGACTACAGAGTCTATATACAACCAGTTTCATTCACATCACTTTGCCCTAAAAGCTATGCGCATCCAATTTATTCTTAAATGCTTTAACTGTCCCTGCCTCCACCACCTCCCATGGCAATGCATTACAAGCAATCACCACTCTCTGACTGAAAAAATATTTCCTAATACCTAAATGTTGCCTCTGCGCGATAGCAGAATTTCGACTCATGAAATAAAGTGCTTGAGGAAGGTCATCGGTGTTATCAGAAGAGACAGAATGCGGAACGACAACATTTGAAGTATGGTCGGCACTACTTCTTGTGTCGAATACATTTTCATGCAGAATATAAGTTGGTTTGGTCATGTCATGAGAATGCACCTTCATCAACCTCCTCTGATGGCTTACAACGCTGGTAGATCTAGCTATAGTGCAAGGTGGCGGTCGCGAGGTAGGTGGATAGATGACATTAGAGTGATTGTGCAGTGACAAGGGCTCATATTAACCAATGCAACGCACTTGCACAGGATAGACGACTTAAGCTCTCCACGACGCTTAACGGCACAAGTGGAAAGAAAACTAACTATGCATAACCTGGTGCTTGGACACAGAAAGTATTTCCAGTTTCCTCCACGTCTTTCCTGATGTTTTTAGGTTTATCTCAACTTCCCTTCTTCATAAGTGTTTAGGTCTGCCCCTACTACTCTTGCGCTGAGGATTCCAGAACAGTAGCTGCCTTGTAATGCTATCTAAACGTAATGTATGTCCTATCCATCGCAAACGCCTTCTTCTGCTGTCTAGTCCCACTGGTATCCGTCGTGCTCTTTCTCAGTTTTATATTAGTGACTATCATAGTATTTTTATTTCCTCAATTTGGCACAAGCATCTATTGATGATGGCTTGGACCTTTTTAAGTTGTACTTTTCTTTGTTACTCATGTAACAGAGCCATACATAAGGGCGGACATGACATTGCAGTTGAATATCTGAATTTTTTGTGGCGAAATACATGTTTTTTCAATTTCCACATATTTCTAAATGCAATAAAAGCTCCTCTTGTCTTTTGAATTCTTAATTTGATATTTCTATCTGTACCTCCAGCCTTGTCCATATTACTACCAAGATCCTGCCAAAGACGGATGTGTCGGACCAAAAGGTGCAAATATCGCAGTCAAGCTGTAAACTAGCGACACAACGCATCACGTTCTTCAGACTACATCCTGCTACTTGCAAAACCCTGTTCAGGGTTTGGTAGCAGGAGATTGAGAACGAACACAGAAGAAGAAGAAGAACTACCAAGATACATGAATGAATAGAATCTACTATTTCTAATTCTGTGTTTTGTCTGTGTCACATCTAATTTAATAATTTTTTATTGACATAGTTTATATTTATCTTACTTTGCATTTGGTCAGACAGAAGAGCAGTCATCAGCACAGTACAGATCATCAAGTCATTTTGTCGAAAGCTATTGAAGTCGTGTTCTTCATAATCCAGTCAATAGCTGGCAGAAAGAGGAACGGCGATAAGTAATAGCCCTGTCTCCCTCCATTTATTATCTCAAAGAGCTCAGAAAGCTCTCCATAATGTACTTTACACTCCCTATTTGTGTACATTTTCTGAATTATGTTACTGAACTTCGGGGCACTTACAGTGCCTGAGCAATTTCCAAAGTGATTCCCTGCTAAAATTGTCAAATGCCTTGATATAATCCATGAACACTATATGAAGCGGTGCGTTCCATTCTATACATTGTTTAACAATTATCTGCAGTGCAGCAATTTGAACTGTACAGAATCTATTTTGTAAAAGACCTGCCTACTCGTCTCTCGACTGTTTATCTATGGCCTCTTTCAATCTGTCTAATATGATCTGTCAATATCTTCTTAGGCAAACATAACAACATTATTTAATAATCATAGTTATTCATTTTTACAGCGGGCTCTAGTACAGTCCAATAAGGAAAGGCTCCGAGCAGAATACAATACTACCTTTGTATTGAACATATGAATACGTTTGTGTCATTATCTATCTTCAAAGAAAAAAATGGAAGTTTAAAATGAACCCATGTTTCTCTACAAGAGACACATAAAAGGAAAACAAGAGGGCATAGCTACAAATTAACTAAAGAGAGGTCCAGATTAGATATTAGGAAATATTTTTTTAGTCAGAGAGTGGTGAATGCTTGGAATGCATTGCCACGGGAGGTAGTGGAGGCAGGGACAGTTAATGCATTTAAGAATAAATTGGATGTGCATAGCTTTAAGAGCAAGGTAATGTAAATGAAACTGGTTGTATACAGACTCTGCAGAGTCTTCTAAACCATTATGAAGACATTAGGTTAAGTTAAAAAAGCACAACTTAAATACAGAAAAATATGAATGAAATTAAAATAAAGTGTTACAGAAACTACATTTGAATATTTGTTTGTTTATTCAATCACCACTGGTGCAGAAGTTACATAAATGTTAAAATAAAGACAAAAAACAGCAAAGAATGAAATTTTTCAATTTTTGTATTTGAGAAGCGTATGGGATAACAACATGCAACTGCTAACATAATGTGGTATCATGAAAACAAGAAAAGAAAAGGAAAAACTGAAAAAAAACATACTTTGCTAAACGTGTTAAAAAGAGAGTGCTAATAGTTATAAAACAGCCATAAAAGTACACAAAACAGTTGCCTCATATTATAAAGATTGATTTGTCTTTTGGCAAATTGAAGCATAAGGTGACCACTACAGCTGGCCTCTTTACAGGAAGTCTGTATCCAAACATTTGCAGTGATAATTTCATAGCAATGATTTTACATGAAGAGGTTGCTAAACCCATGCGCAGCTCTCATCAGTCATCTTTCACAGCATCTTTGAGAAGGTTACAGTGGTTCCTATTCTTTTCTACTTGGGTAGTGTTATTTACATATAGCATGACTTAAGGGGTAAAAATCGGTTTCACAATCTAGAACACACTGGGTATGACTCGCGACAAAGCTGATTATGGGATTCCAGAATTACAGTTATGAAGAAAGACTCAGAAAAACCGGCCTACAGTGTCTAGAAAAGAGAAGAATTCAGGTGACTTAATACAGGTTTATAAGATGATCAAAGGAACGGATAAATTAGACTATTAAATGTTTTTAAAAAATCCAACCACCTACAAGAACAATATGGTACAGCTACAAATTAACTAAAGAAAGGCCCAGATTAGATATTAGAAAATGTTTTTTCTACTTCAGATAATAGTGAATGCTTGGAATGCATTGCCACATGAAGTAGATTGGATGTGCATAGCTTTTAGAGCAAGAAAATTCAAATTAAACTGGTTGTATACAGACTCTGCAGAGTCTTCTAAACCAGTCTAACGATGTTCAGTTAAGTTAAGACTCCCGCTATGTCCAGTTTAGCAAACACAAAGTTGTTTTATTAGTATGATCGCTGTCTATGTACAACAAGTAAAGGTAACCCATTGTACTGTACTTTTATGAAGAAACGTATAACAGTAAATAAGTTGGTAGTTGTAAGAGGGACGATTCGCAAAGGACATGCTTAATTTTGTTTAGTGTTACATATGAATGGCAGGGATCAAGATGCTGTGCAGCGCATGAGCTGCAGTGCATGAGCTGCAGTAGTCAGCGACCCACAGCTGACTGCTAGCATCAGGGCCAGCTAACCAGAGCTGCCAAGACCCTTCTACACCTCCACGCGGTGATCCTGGATAATGGGCTGCAGCAGGGCAGATTGTCTAAAGGGAAGGGATCGAAGGAGGAATGCTAACCCGGTACTTAAAAAATGCTTGCTGAAGTCGAATGTGTTGGACCGAAAGGTGCAAATATCACAGTCAAACTGTAAACTACGTCACAACGCATTCCGTTCTCTGGACTATATTCTGCTTCTTAAGCCCTTCCAGGGTTTGGTAGCGGAAGATTGAGAACGAACGAAGCCAAGCCAAGCCATATGAATAGCACACAAAAGTTGCCTTATATTCTTATGTAAAAACTGTACTACAGCCAATTTTGCTTTTATTTGGAATTTTCCCACACAGGATATTGGGACTCAGTTCACATTTACTCACACATCCAAATGAAAAGAAGAACTGGGCACAGAATTAAATACTACTTATAAATATACACCTATAGTGCTCTAATGTACTCAGGCCTACTGGGAAATTCTGGTAGAATAATTCAAATATTTCCCTTTGTGTCCGCCAGCAGGGAAAGTCTAATGTAATGGAATGCAAACAAAACATAATGACTTGCACAGAGCCTTGAGACAGAAATGTGAGATCAAAGGGGAAAGAACTAGGGAGGGAGGGGGGGTGGGGGGGGGGGGTGGGGGGGGGGTGATAGATATATATATATATAGCTGAAAGGGAGTTAGACTGAGGTTAGAAACAAGGCTGCAAGGAGCACACAGTTGTCTGCTCTTTCTCTTCTTTTCTTATATCTCCATCCTGCAGTGGTAGAGGATCTTGTGTGGACTTCTGAACCTCAATAGTAGAGCTGTAAGCAAGGTCTCCTATAGGAGTCACTGTGGTCGAGAAGTAAGGCACTTGCCTCTCAAAGCGATGAACGGAAACGGTTCGAATCTTGCAGGTTACAAGCGACCCCTGGTCTTAAAGAAGGTGGGACCATAGTGCCTACATCCTGAATTACCTCCAGTCATCTTGACTTAAATGTCTTGCCACTGGCCCAAGGTAGTTCGGGACCAGAGTGTGAGTTTGTTGACCAGCGCAGCTTCTTCCTCACTTTAATCAAAAAGCAGCGCAAGTTACATCATCAAGACAAAAAATTCTGATGGTGTCGCCATCATCACTTGTAATGGGCAACTAACTCGCACGCTGGACAGGTCGAAAGGTAAGGGTCAGAGGCTGTCATGTCTCCAGGCAGTCAATGACTTCACCTACCTTGGCAGTACCCTCACAAGAAGCAAATATAATTTAATATAAAATTTGCTGATGACACAAAACTATGCAGTAGTGTCTCAACTAAAGCAGAAGTGGATATATTGAGGTCGGATTTAGATAAAATTTGAGAATGGTCTGTAAGCTGGCAAATGGAGTTCAATGTAGATAAATGTATAGTCATCCACATGAGTAGATCCAATTTGGAACATAATTACAGGAGAGAACAATATTAGAAAGATAGATAAAGAAAGAGACCTAGGGGTTATAATAGATCATACAGGTAAGGTGAGTGAGCAAGTTCAGGTAGCAGTAAAAAAGGCAAATGCAATGTTAGGTATGATAAAAAGAAATATTAAAGATGGGAGCAAGGAAGTGATAGTCAAACTGTATAAAGCATTAGTTAGACCTAGATTAGAGTACTGTGTACAGGTGTGGAGTCCTTATCAGAGAGGGGATATAAAAATGCTGGAAAGAATATAAAAAAGAGCGACAAAGCTGATAGTGGATTCCAGAATTACAGTTTTGAGGAAAGACTCAGAAAAACTGTCCTACAATGTCTAGAAGAGAGAAGAATTCGAGGTGACAATACAGGTTTATAAGATGATCAGAGGAATGGATAAATTAGACGATAACAAGTTTTTTTAAATACAGCCACAAGAACAAGAGGGCATAGCTACAAATTAACTAAAGAGAGGTCCAGATTAGATAATTGGAAATATTTTTTTCCCCAGAGAATAATGAATGCTTGGAATGCATTGCCCCCTGAAGTAGTGGAGGCAGGGACAGTTAGTGCATTTAAGAATAGATTGGATGCGCATAGCTTTAAGAGCAGGAAAATGCAAATGAAACTAGTTGAATACAGACTCTGCTCATTCCTGGGTGGGACTGTGTAGGAGAGGGCTGCTTACCACTCCTAATGTCCATGGTCTGCTTCAAGAGCTGGTGGGCCAGGACTTCCTCAAGAAATCAGCCACATGCTCAAACATGAACAGATAGGTCTCGAGGTAAGGTGTCTGCCTCGAATGACGGAGGTCAGGGGTTTGAATACGGGGATCACTCCTGCATCTTTCTAATCCTGTGGAACAATCCCTTTTGTAAGTGATTGAGAACATAATATAGCCAATGGTGTTGCTAGTTGGTCTCTAATTTCAAACAGCAATTTTGGATGAATACCATCTTGACCTGGACATTTATCCAATTTCAACCCCTCCAATTTTTTAAAAACAATTTCCTCTGTAATACAGATTGATCTTAATCCCACTGTATCCATGTCTCTTTGAAAAATATCTTTAGGCTCTGGAATCTTGGAGCAGTCCTCTTTTGTGTAGACTGTGCCAGAGTACTCTTAAGTGAGCTTGACCACTGGGAATGGGATAGGCTCCACTTAGCATAACAACAGTCTAACCGATGCAGTAACTGGTCTAGTAATCCTATTTTCTCTTCTCGGAATTGAACACAGAAGTACAGCTTGCCTGCTGTCATGAAAGCGCAGAAAGATGTCATTTGCAGGCTGCGAAGTCGACAATCTACTACTAAAATTGCGACACTGAACGCCAGTGGGTTGCGCAGTATCAAGACGCTGCAGTGGTCAGTGAACCATAGCTGACTGCTAGCATCAGGGCCAGCGAACGAAGAGCTGTCAAGACCCTTCTACATCTCCACGTGATGATCCTGGATGACCTGCTGCAACAGAACAGACTGGCTAAGGAGAAGGGATGAAAAAGGAAGGCTAACCCGGTACTAAAAAATGCCCCTGAAGTCAGATGTGTCGGACCGAATGGTGCAAATATCACAGTCAAGCTCTAAGGTATGACACAACGTATTCCGTTCTCCGGACAACATCCTACTACTTATAATGCCCTTTTCAGGGCTTGGTAGTAGAAGATTGAGAATGAACGAACGAAGAAGAAGTGGGTTGTGTACAAAAGAGCCATCACTGGTAGATTTTATGATGACCTTGAGGGTGGGGGATACTTGAACTGGATATCTGCGAAGTAAGGGGCAGAACAGCATGGAGGTACACGACAATTGTGTTCTACTATGGAGCGGTGCTACTATAGCTGAGCGAGTCAAACATTGTGTTGCCCCCCCCAATCCCTTCCCGCAGCAAGTTAGGCGCCATCTTTAAGTGATCTTAACAAACCACCTGGGGGAAAGGTACAAATAACTTGGGTGGATTTTTAACTTGAATTTTGTCCTGCCAGTGGCCGTTAAGCCTATTCTATTTGATTTCCAACTGCCAAGGCAAGGAATTTCTAACGTGCTCAATACTGAAAACGAGAGTTCGATCTCACTACCCAGAGATCAGAGGAAATTTGACCAGAAGATCCACGTTAACAAAATCATGTTCTCCATGATTCAAACCCATGACCAGGGGACGGCGTGGCCTAGTGGATAAGTGGCACGGCTCACAATCCGAAGGTGCTGGGTTCGATCCCCATCACAGCACCTGCCGTTACCCCGGGGAAGCAAACCCTTAGAAAATGCAGGAGGAAGCAGACCCTTACATAAAATGCATGCTGAAGTCGGATGCATTGGGCCGACAGGCGCAAAATAAAAACTACAGTGCAACGCACACCGCCTTGGGGATTAGAGAAATAAGGCGAACGCAAAAAAAAAACAAAAAAAAAAAAAAAAAAACCCATGACCTCCGTCATTCGAGGACACCTTACCTCAAGACCACTGAGTCCCCTATCTGTTCATGTTTGAGCATGTGGCTCATTTCTTGAGGATGTCCTGGCTCACCAGCTCTTGAAGCAGATCATGGACATTAGGAGTGGTAAGCAGCCCTCTCCTACACGGTCCCACTCACGCAGCCGCTCTCGCATCTCCTGGCTGGGCCAAACAGGAATGACTTTACCTTCAGTGCATGCATCCTGGACCACAGCTATTTATCATGGACACAGTGGATTGGCACGATGGGCCCTCATTGCCTAGAAGGACTACCTCTACTACAACAAAGTATGACTGGTTTGATCAATTCCATCCTCTCCATATGTAACCCTACCTTGTCGAGGTTGGTTAGCTTGCCCGCCCCAATGATCCAAGGAGCTATGCCGGTGGGAGTTTTACTCCTGGCAGGGTCACCGAAGTCGGACAGGTCCTTGGAGAGGGGCCGGACAATAGAAATGAGGAGCAGATGGAGCCCTATAGGTGTAGCTGCGGAACCCATTAGTGAGTGGTAGACGCTCTAGGCTGCACCAATCTATCCACACTTCATGAGTTAAATGCATTCTTTCCTTTTGTCCTTTATCATTCATCGCCATGGATAACGAAGAGATGCAGACAAGCGGACATTGCACCTTTGCTCCTTTGTGACGATGTTCCAGGTGGCGGAGAATACCACACATACCATCACGACAGACGGGCTGGCAAAACTTACAGAAGAATGATGAGATAGCCAACCCAGGTGAATATGATATGTCCCTGGTGTGACGATCCTGGGACACCGACACACTGGACTGCCTCCCCTCGGGGATACTCAAAACAAGTGTCCATAACTCCCTTCACAATCATGATGCCTCTAAGACAACAGACTTTCTACGAGATTGGACGTATTCCTCAACATTTGAGGACGTGTGCTTTTGTTCGGGAAGCATTGAACTGTCAAGAGCTGCCAGCTCACAGCTAAAGGGATTATATCATCATCCTCATCCTCATCATCATCAATTCCATCAGAATATTGAGAAAAAAAATGCATAATAACCTGTTCAGCAGTTTTGGTGACAAAGGCGTGGCAGTACTGAACTTCAGCGCTTGTCTTGGGTTCCCGAGCAAGGAAAGAGAACTGACAGTACTCTGGGTCACATGTAGCATACCAGATTCTCTTGAGGGAGTGATCCATAAAGACATTCTGAAGACGGAGAAAAATATTCTTATTAAAGATTCATCAATATTTTATTTAAATCTGTGACAATAACTTTATATGTTTTTATATGTTTTCTTCTTTATCAGTAACTCTGGGGGAATGTAAATTATTTTGTATTCTCTAATATTTAATTGGAAAGGTGTTCCTATAGATTTCTTTCGCAAGCAGTATGACTTCCCAACTAGGCAGAGTGTGCAAACTCAAGTGTGTTGGGATGCATTCTATCCTAGACAGGTTTATATATAAACGTGGATGAGCGATCTCACGGATAAAAAATATCATGTCTGTCAAATTGGACATGACACAATTCTAAGACTGTGCCGGATTGTAAAGCGAACATTTCTCATATAAATATGTCTCTAACACTTGTTCATAAATGGCACCATCAACAATAAGACTACCATTGCCCTCAGAGTCAAGGCAACCAATGAAAAGTACTAAACCTACACAAAAATGAACCTTTCTATAACAAAGTTTCTAACATGCCCTCCTCAGTTTTAGCATCTCCTGCAGGACCTAGCAAATGGTTTTAGAGCTAGGGAAGACAATGTTAGTTAGCCTTCTGAACCTCCTACATACATATATAGCCTTCTGAACTACATACATACATATATATCCTTCTGAACTACATACACACATATATAGCCTTCTGAACCTCCTACATACATATATAGCCTTCTGAACTACATACATGCATATATAGCCTTCTGAACTACATACATACATATATAGCCTTCTGAACTACATACACATATAGCCTTCTGAACTACATACACACATATATAGCCTTCTGAACTACATACATATATTGCCTTCTGAGCTACATACATACATATAGACTTCTCCCCAAAACCAGCCACTGTCTAGTGCTCTTTCATTTGCCACCATCAGGTCCTCCACTCGTAGGATGAATTTAGCGGCTTCATCCATGCACTCGCTTCACAAAGTGTCTGGTCCCAGCTCTCTCTGGAGACCAGGCTTTGTATTTACTCCTCCTGCATTGTTCCCATTCTCCTGTACGGCTACGAGTCCTGCACAACGACAGGCAGCGTCTTGAAATCTTCCACCTGCGCAACCATAGACGCATACTCAGGATCGTCTGGCATGACATGATTTCCAACAGTGAAGTAGTTCGATGAACTCAACTTGCAGGTATTGTATCAACGATTGATCACTATCATCTCTCCCCACTTCGGTCATGTTGCTCGCTTTTCCCGGAAAGTCCCAGCCCACGAGATGCCCCGACAGGCTGTGGGGACGAGTTACAGGAGATGTTTTCGGGGCCGCCCTGGCAACACCTGGCTAAAACAGATCACCACCTCCCCGACAGAACTGCAGTCCGCCTGAGACACGGTCATAAAACGTGGTTATGGACATGATCATTCGACACGACAGGCCTGGTCGCCTAAGCGTACTATTGATTGGTCCTCCACTGTACAGGATTCCTGCATACTGGTACATATAATCAGGTGTTTCGGGTCCTGGACGGACCCCACATTCGCAATATTCATAGTCTGCATATCCTGAGTTATTCAGGTTAGACCCACTTCTGGACAAATCTCTTCTTAACCTGTTAAGGGATCTCTATATAGTATATGGCAAATCATGTCCTAGTGCAAGTTCTTCATAGATCTTCTTCCAACCTTCCCCGTTCCTTTGGCGCCGTTTTTCTATGTGGTTTCTCTTGTATATCTACATACATGAACACATAACATTGTCTTATAACTTGGATAGATGAGGTGAGGGAAGGCAAATGTTGGTAAGCCTTGTGCCCTATAGACACGAACACATAACAATATCTTACAGTTAGGGAGAACAAGGTGAGGTGTTGGATGGCAAATGTTGGTAAGCTTTGTGCCCTATAGACACGAACACATAACAATATCTTACAGTTACGGAGAACAAGGTCAGGTGTTGGATGGCAAATGTTGGTAAGCCTTCTGCCCTATAGAAAACACACATAACCATGCCTTATAACTAGGGAAGATCAGGTAAGGTGTGGGAAGAAAAATGTTGGTAAGCCTTCTGCCCTATAGACACGAACGCATAACAATATCTTACAGTTAGGGAGAACAAGGTGAGGTGTTGGATGGCAAATGTTGGTAAGTTTTCTGCCATATATACATGAACAATTTATTACAGCTAGGGAAGGCACGCTTAGAACAGGGGTCAGCAACATATGGTCCTCGGGCCCGATCCAACCCACCAGCTTAAGATATCTGGCCAGCAATCCCAAAGCCATAAGATATTTTGGCTATATAACAAGACATACCTCCTTGTAAAAGACCATACTAAATGAAAGGGTGGAAGGCTATACTGTCCAAGAGGCAGGAAACGTTATAAGTGGATGGAGGACATCAGGAAACAGACTGGAAAAGGTATGTCAGATTGCACCCTTATGGCAAGAGATAGAGCACACTTGAGATCCATTGCAGCTGACCTTCGATGCGGAGATAACACTTGAACTGAGCTGAATCCCAATGCTAATTACAATATCCCCTGGCCCAGTAGTTCTAAAAATTAATTCAACTGTATATTTAGGGCCAAATATATAGAGCTACCCGATGTTTATCAATTTCCCATATTTAGCATCTGTGGGACATCTTGGGATGATCAGTAATCATCTTTATTTTAGCAGCCAGAGGCATGTCTGAATTTAAAAAAGAGGGCCATGTCCAATTAACTAGCAATTGCTCCCATACAGCAATGACGCCCAAATGTCCCAAGAACAATGTGATTAAATATTATTGATTTCTCATATCTGGATTTTTATTATGGTGAAATTTGATAAGTGTTCCTTGAATTATTTTTGGAGATGAAGATGCAACAGTGAATGAGCTGGTGTTGTTGTTGGATGCCCACAATGTATAGGTCTATTCTTTTGTGCGCTCTGAAAAGGACGTTAAGTGATGGGTTGCAGAAGCTTTCCTCACATCTTGAGTGTGTTGATGAAGGTGGACTGGGGTCCTCTAGGCGGTTGTGCTATGCTGGGCTTCATCTGCGTGTCGCTCACTACTACAGGCATCACATCGATCCCTTACCTTATTAGCCAGGCTGCCATGAAATCAGCCTGTTTCACGAGAGTGCTACGAGGAAGCCAAGGGAATGGTCTTGGCCAGTATATTTTGCCTGAGCAGACGTTAGTCTTCCTCATCGAATGAGCTGATAACAGCCAGCAGCTTACAGTTGGTTGCTCGCATTAGGGTTTGCTTTTTGCCCTGCTTGTGCCTTTCAGTGTCAGGTTATGAAGAGGTTTCTTGACCGGGACTTAGTATGTGCCTCGTGCATGGGGAGCTTCACTGCTTCTGTTATTTTTTATATCCATCTACTGCGTGGTTGGCCCTTGGCACTGTATTAGGGTCAGTTATCCGTAACTGGCCAAAACTCTATTTCACCTTTAAGTGACTACCCTGGAAACAGACTGCAACCATTCAGCCTGGCTAAGATATTAGGGATTGAAGGGGAAAAGTAAATCTGGTCACAAAAATGCTGTGCTGAAATCGAATGTGTCTGGCGGATAAGGTCCAGCCTAGCTGTAAACCCTGACACAACATCACAATCAACATATCCCACCTAGGAAGTGAAGAAGAATTGTGTGTGTGTGTGTGTGTGTATACATGTGTGTGTATATATATGTATGTATGTCTGTATGCGTGCGTGCATAAATGCATATTCACATGCACACATGCACATATATATATACATTCAAGGGGCGCTTCAGAAGTAATGCCTCTTATTTTATTATCATGTCCCACGACGTCAAAAGTGGATTTTGGCAGTAAAGTTTGAACGTTCCCACCAATATCCATAAAATGTATCCGTCCAACAGGTGGCAGTGGAGGGACAGTCTGACAAAATGGCATCTGTCATGAAAATGCATTATAAACAGGTGCGTTGTTGAATTCTACCATGCGGAAAAAGTTGTATCAATTGATATTCATCTACGCTTGCTCAACGTTTATGGAGACCAAACAGTAGATGTTAGTTAGCACAGTGAGGTGGTGGGTTGTGTGTTTCAGCAGTGGCAAAAGCAATATGAAGGACAACCCACATTCTGGGCAGTAATGCATGCAATGAGGAACATCTCAATCAGCTCATCCGCGCATATCGGAGGATTATGACCAGGGTCTGCGGAGCTAGATATCGGCTTTAATGCTTTGGAAACGATGGCGGCAATGGTGGAATATCACAAAGTTTGCGCCAGGTGGGTCCCACAAATGCTTGAAATTGAACAGAATGAACATCACATGTAAGATTGTCATGACCTCTTGAACAATTACGAGGATGAAGGTGACAGTTTTCTGAATCGCATCATCGCTGGTGATGAGACTTGGTGCACGACTACGATCCTGAGTCAAAACAGCAGTCCATGGAGTGGCGAAATGTGAATTCTCCATCGAGGAAAACGTTCAGACACAGCACACAGCAGGAAAAGTTATGTGCACTGTCTTAGGAAAGACAGTGGGATAGGAAATGGGTAATCCTTCTTGATTTCCTGGAATCAGGACAAACCATCAATTCTGACTGTTACATTGCGACGACGTTGAGTAAGCTGAAGGCTCAAATTTCCAGGGTCATGCCAGAAAAGAAGACAAGCTGTTTTTTGCAACATGATACCGCCAGGCCCCACACCAGTTTGAAGACCGTTGAACACATTGTCAGTCTTGGCTGGACTGTCTGACCACACCCACTGTATAGTCTGGATTTGGCATCTTCTGACTTTCTACTGTTCGGGTCAATGAAAAATGGACTGTGAAGGCAACATTTTCCTAGCAACGACACCATCATAGCAGCTGTGAAACAGTGGGTCACCTCTGCTGGTGCAGATTTTTACAGCGTGTATGCTCTTGTTCATCGTTGGAGAAAAAGAATAACCAACGGTAGTGACTATGTTGAAAATGAGTTTTTTCAAGGCAAGACATTGCTCTATCAGATGATCTTATTCTGCTTGTTCTATCTGTTATGGTTTTCATGGAATAAAATAGGAAGCATATTACTTTTGGAGCCCCACCCGGTTAAAGTCACCAACAATGCCCTCTACAACTTACATTATTCTCAATAAGCACCACTTTGACCCCACTATTGGAAATGATCAAGTTGACTGGCCTCTTGTCTCTGGCATTCTGAAAAATACAATACTGTTTCACATGAAAGACATTACAAATAGCACTCAAAACTGAGCGCAGTAGGAAGAGTGCAAAAATGACTGGAGAGGAAAAAGGAAAGTACATTTTTGTTTTTTGTTTGTGTAAAACTTGAAGAGCCGATGGCTGAGTGTACAGGAAATTGGCGTCCTAGCTGGAGAGATAGGTTTAAATCCTGGCAAAGCCTAGTTTGCTTTTTTTAATCTGCAAAGAACAAAAACATTAACCTGCTTAATGTATGGTGACTCCCTAGGCAAGCAGTCGTTATTCTTTAGCTTTATAAACCTTCTCCACTCCACATTCATATTCAGTGGGCTTTTATTGCATGTCTAAACAAAAATGATATTTTTTAAACTACATTTGGTTTGACTCAAAAGGCAATGGAGTTACAAGGACTGAAGTGGCGAGGAAAATAAGTGAATAGATGAGAGAATTGAATGAATAGGTGAAGAAAGTGAATGGGTAGACAGGGAAAATGAATGGATAGGTGAGGAAAATTTAAGAATAGGTGAGGAAAGTGAATGGACAGGCAACGATAATGAATGAATAGGCAAGGAAAATGAATGAATAGGTGAGGAAATGGATAGGTGATGAAACTAAATGGATAGGTGATGAAACTAAATGGATAGGTGAGGAAAATGAATGGATAGGTGATGAAAATAAATGGATAGGTGAGGAAAATGAATGGATAGGTGAGGAAAATAAAAGAATAGGCGAGGAAAGTGAATAGACAGGCAACGATAATGAATGAATAGGCAAGGAAAATGAATGAATAGGCGAGGAAAGTGAATGGGTAGGCAAAGAAAATGAATGGATAGGCAAGGAAAGTAAATGAATAGGTGAGGAAAATGGATAGATGATGAAAATGAATGGATAGGTGAGGAAAATAAAAGAATAGGCGAGGAAAGTGAATGGGTAGGCAAAGAAAATGAATGGATAGGCAAGGAAAGTAAATGAATAGGTGAGGAAAATGGATAGATGATGAAAATGAATGGATAGGTGAGGAAAATAAAAGAATAGGTGAGGAAAGTGAATGATTAGATGCGGGAAGTGAATGATAAGATAAAAGAAGTGAATGATTAGATGAGGGAAGTGAATGACTAGATTAAGGAAGTGAATGAACAGCGAGGAAAGTAAATGAATAGATGAAGAAAGTGAATTAGATGAGGAAAGTGAATGAATAGGTGAAGAAAGTGAATAAATAAGTGAAGAAAGTGAATTAGGCAAGGAAGATGAATGAACAAGTGAAGAAAGTGAATGATTTGATGAGTCAAGTGAATGCACAAGTAAAGAAAGTGAATGAAAAAGTGAGAAAAGTGAATGAATAGAAGAGGAAAGTGAATGATTAGATGCGGAAAGTGAATGATTACGCGAAGAAAGTGAATGAATGGGCAAAGAAAGTGAATGATTAGATTAGGAAAGTGAATGATTAGATGAGGAAAATGAATGATTAGATCAAGAAAGTGAATGGATATATGAGGAAAGTGAATGAACACATTAGGAAAGTGAATGAATAGGCATCTCTCTTTCTCACTTCATTTCTTTACATATCCCCGTCCCTCTTTCACACATCTGTAACTCACTCATTGATTGTCATGGCTCTCTTCATGTATATTTCTCTCTTTGTGCTCTTCTCTAGCCACCAAACTCCCACCATTTCTAACTTCCCCCTCTCAGTTTCTCCGTCCAGCCTTCGTTATACCTCCCTCCAACCATTTCACTCCTTCTCTCTCTCTCTCTCTCAATTTCTCAGCCTATAGTCACTACCTCTTTCTTATAATTTCTAACTCTTTTTGGACTAAATGTACCTATACTCCTTTCTCTATATCCACTTCTCCTGCCAACCTTATCCATATATACCCTCGTCTATATCCACTTCTCCTGCCAACCTTATCCATATATACCCTCGTCTATATCCACTTCTCCTGCCAACCTTATCCACATATACCCTCATCTATATCCACTTCTCCTGCCAACCTTATCCATATATACCCTCGTCTATATCCACTTCTCCTGCTACCCTTATCCATATATACCCTCGTCTATATCCACTTCTCCTGCCAACCTTATCCACATATACCCTCGTCTATATCCACTTCTCCTGCCAACCTTATCCATATATACCCTCGTCTATATCCACTTCTCCTGCCAACCTTATCCATATATACCCTCGTCTATATCCACTTCTCCTGCCAACCTTATCCACATATACCCTCATCTATATCCACTTCTCCTGCCAACCTTATCCACATATACCCTCGTCTATATCCACTTCTCCTGCCAACCTTATCCATATATACCCTCGTCTATACCCACTTCTCCTGCCAACCTTATCCATATATACCCTCGGCTATACCCACTTCTCCTGCCAACCGTATCCACATATACCCTCATCTATATCCACTTCTCCTGCCAACCTTATCCACATATACCCTCGTCTATATCCACTTCTCCTGCCAACCTTATCCATATATACCCTCGGCTATACCCACTTCTCCTGCCAACCTTATCCACATATACCCTCATCTATATCCACTTCTCCTGCCAACCTTATCCACATATACCCTCGTCTATATCCACTTCTCCTGCCAACCTTATCCATATATACCCTCGTCTATACCCACTTCTCCTGCCAACCTTATCCATATATACCCTCGGCTATACCCACTTCTCCTGCCAACCTTATCCATATATACCCTCGGCTATATCCATTTCTCCTGCTACCCTTATCCATGTATACCCTCGTCTATATCCACTTAAGATTGGGGGGTACGAGATTCCAGAGTTACGATACGCAGATGACACAGTGATACTATCAAGAAGTGCAGAAGGGCTAGAGCAGCTACTTTCAGCCGTTGATGGACATAGTAAAGATCAAAACCTGTTCATAAACATAAATAAAACAAAGATAATGACCACCAACAGGAGAACTGGTTTATCAATTCCATTTTGGCTAGAAAATGCAAATACTTTGGTCACATCAAGAGACACAGCGGTCTTGAGAGAACGGCGATGGAAGGTGTGGTGCCAGGCAAAAGAGGAAGGGGTAGACCAAGAAGACTATGGCACCAAGATATCCAGGAATGCCTGGGTATGACTGTGGCGGAGGCTGGAGTTTTGGCAAGAGAACGAGTTTCTTTCAGACAGACTATGATGGGAGCGTCGTTCTACAAAGGACATGCTACATGATGATGATGATATCAACTTCTCCTACAACCCTTATCCATATATCCCCTTCCCTATATCCACTTCTCCTACAACCCTTATCCATATATCCCCTTCCCTATATCCACTTCTCCTACAACCCTTATCCATATATCCCCTTCCCTATATCCACTTCTCCTACAACCCTTATCCATATATCCCCTTCCCTATATCCACTTCTCCTACAACCCTTATCCATATATCCCCTTCCCTATATCCACTTCTCCTACAACCCTTATCCATATATCCCCTTCCCTATATCCACTTCTCCTACAACCCTTATCCATATATCCCCTTCCCTATATCCACTTCTCCTACAACCCTTATCCATATATCCCCTTCCCTATATCCACTTCTCCTACAACCCTTATCCATATATCCCCTTCCCTATATCCACTTCTCCTACAACCCTTATCCATATATCCCCTTCCCTATATCCACTTCTCCTACAACCCTTATCCATATATCCCCTTCCCTATAATTACTTCTCCTACTAACCTTACAGTTTTTAGAGCCGTGTAGCGCAGTGGTTAGCGCGCTGGCTTCGCATCTGAATGATCCTGGGTTCATTCCCCAGTTGAGGCGGTAATGTTTTTCAGACCGCAATGGCTCCAGAGTCGACCCAGCCTTAAATGGGTACCAGTTCAGTCCGGGAAGTAAAAGCGGCGAGGGAGAGGAGATGGCTACCGTCCTCATATAGCCGAGCCTTTGAAATATGAGATCGCTAACACTTCACACACCTACGGGTTACTTTACTTTACTTCTACTACCCTTATCCATATCCAGTTGTCATAATACCCTTATTCATACCCACTCCTCCTACTACCCTTATCCATATCTACTAATCGTACTACCCTTATCCATATTCACTTCTTCTAATACCCTTACCCATAACCACTTCTCATACAACCCTTATACATATCCACTTCTAATACCCTTATCCATATCCACATATCCTAATACCCGTATACATATCCACTTCTCCTAATACCCTTATCCATATCCACTTCTCCTAACACCCTTGTCCATATCCACTTCTCCTACTGCCCTTATCCATATCCACTTCCCCTACTACCCTTATCCATATCCACTTCTCCTACTACCCTTATCCTTATACACTTCCCTTACTATCCGTATCCATATCCCATACTACCCTTATCCATAATCTACTTCCCCTACTATCCTTATCCATATCCACTTCCCCTACTACCCTTATCCTTATCCACTTTCCCTACTACCCTTATCCATATCCACTTCCCCTACTACCCTTATCCATATCCACTTCCCCTACTATCCTTATCCTTATATTCCCTTCTGTATGCTCTAGTGTGTCTATGTCCAACCCTTCCATTTATCCTTCTGCTTCCTCAACTTCTCCCCCCTACTCCACTTCTCCGTCTCTTCCCCCTTTCTCCACGTCTCCATCCCATTTCTCAACTTCTCCTTTTCCTTCCCTTCTGTCCCTTTCTCCTTCCCATTTCTTCGATTCTCCACCGTTCCTTTACCTTTTTACCTCCCCTCCCCTTCTCTTTCTTCTTCACCCACTTCTCCTTCTCCCCCTTCTTCCAATTCTACTTCCTCCCCCTCACTCCTCCCTACCTCTACTTCTCCTTCCTCTCTCTCGCCACTCGTCTCTCCCTCCCCCCCCTACGCTTCCTACCACTCCTTCTTGTACTTCTTCCCCTTCTCCTTTCAGTTTTCTGTCCATTTTGTCCCCACTTCTCCTACCACATCTCTCCCCCTCCCCTTTCTCTCTCTCATATTTTCAATGCTCACACTCTTTCAATCTACACCCCTCTACGTCCATCTCAGTCCCCTCCCCCCTCCCCCACCAACTCCCCTTTTCAAACATTCAACGAACCCTTATTTGCTCCAGCTGAGACTCCATCTGCCGTTCCCTGGCTTCCTTATCGCTCCCTGATACAGAAAACGTCCCGATGTACTGTAGAAGAGAAACAAAACTAAACTAAACAAAAAAACAAACAACAAAACTAAACTAAACTAAACCAAAAAAAACAAACAACTAAACTAAACTAAACCAAAAAAAAACAAACTAAAAAAAACAAACAAACAACAAAACTAAACTAAACAAAAAACAAACAGCTAAACTAAACAAAAAATAAACAACAAAACTAAACGACAAAACTAAACAACAGCGTTACATTCTCTACGTTGTTTAGTTAGTTAGTTTTCTTTCAACTTGTACCGCTAAGCGTCGTGGGGAGCTTAAGTCGTCAATTCTGCGCCAAGTGCTTTGGGCAGTCAATATGAGCCCTTGTCGCTGCACAATCACTCTGTCATCTATCTACCTATCTCGCGATTGCCCCCTTGCACTGTAGCCAAACCTAAAAGCGTTGTAAGTCATCAGTGGAAGTTGATGGAGGTGCATCCTCATGACATGACCAAACCAACTTATTTTCTGCCTGGCAATATATTCGACACAAGAAGTAGTTCCGACCATACTTTGAATGTCTCTTCTCATTAGTCGCCTTTTACCACATGCCTAGGCGGTTACTGTGTTACTATTCCTTGCTTATTTCTCTGACCCCGGCAACACTCGGGTGTGTAGCGCCAAATATATGATTCATAATTGCACGATCAATTTATCGATCAGTACCAAAACCAAAATCAATATCCCCACACAAAAATCACTGCAACAAAGATATCATAAAATCCCACTCAATCAGCTTGTCCTTACCTCGTACACTCGATTCCTTGAACCAGGAAATGCATTTTTTTATCAGAGCTGGGAAACACTTCTTTACCTCCCATACATAAACCATTTGTTACAAAAGATATTTCAATACAGGTTGCGTGTTCGCGCACGATGGAAAGACGGATAGAGAGGAGGAATCAAGAATACAGAAAGCAAATACGGTTTCCTACCAGCTCTCCCCATTCTAACCACACAAGCACGATACCAGTGCAGACAAAGAGATAACTGATGAATAGTATTTTTATACCAGCGCTCTGCTACCAGTGTCAGACATGGACTCTCATTAAGACACAAGTTAACAAAAAAATTATGGTATGCAAAATGAGGTGTTTTAGAACAGCGGTCGGGGGTCATACGCTGGACAGAGTGGAAAACGAATAAATCAGACAGAAGGTGGGTGCAACACCGTGCATGGATTACATGTAAAGGCAGAGAATAAAATGGTTCGAACATCTGACAAAGATGGAACTAAGTTACTAGCTGCGCCAATCTACAACACCAGACAAGACGGTTGCAGAGCAAGATTGAGACTAAGAAAAAGGTGAATTGAAAACGTAAGTGAGACATTGAAGAAACACGGAATGACAACATCGGCGACACATCTGGCAAACGAAAGAAAACTACACCTACCCACAACGTCTGCCTACACAAGTGGATAGAAGATGATGATTATAATTTACAACTGAAAGATTATATAAGACAGAGCAATGGTTACAGTGGCAGAAAAATATATTCGGCTTTTTAGGCTGTGATGAGTTTATGTCGCTTTTGAAACTCAGGGGTTCCCAAAGACCTCTTCAAGACGTCATCTTTATTGGGACACGTTGTTGTTTGCAAATGCAAACAATGAGTAGGTCAATCTTTTGTGCGCCCTGAAAAGGACGTCAAGTGGTGGCGGGTTGCAGCAGATTTCCTTACATCCTAAGCGTACTGATGAAGGTGGACCGGGGTCCTCCAGTCGGTTGTGCTATGCTTGGCTTCATCTGCGTGTCACTCACTACTACGGAGAACACGTCGATACTTCACCTCGTTAGCCAGGCTGCACGAAAACAGCCCGTTTCCAAGGAGAGCTACCAGGAAGCCGAGGTGACGGTCTTGGCCAGTATATTTTGCCTGGCCCCGACTAACATATCTGATCAGTATATTTTGCCTGATCCCGACTACCATGTCTGATCAGTATATTTTGCCTGACTCGGACTAACATGTCTGATCAGTATATTTTGCCTGACTCGGACTAACATGTCTGATCAGTATATTTTGCCTGACCCGGACTAACATGTCTGATCAGTATATTTTGCCTGACCCGAACTAACATGTCTGATCAGTATATTTTGCCTGACCCGAACTAACATGTCTGATAAGTATATATTGCCTGACCCGGACTAAAATGTCTGATCAGTATATTTTGCCTGACCAGACGTTAGTCTTCCCCGTTTCGTTCTACCTCAACATATTATCCAAATTCCATGTTTCCAGAAGGTTTGAGCAGATCACCAGGTGATCTAGGCCTTGTGTTGCTATACAGTCGCATGGCTCAGCATCCCTGTATCATCGTCTGTTTGAGTTCTTCCTGCATCGCGATACACCAGTTTGGAGTCTATTTAGTGACTTCCATGTTGCGTAAGGCAAGTGGTATTCACACGCAAGTTTCTCCCTCAACTCGATCCAGGGAACATGCTTAAGTTCATTCCATTTTCCGATGCTGCGTTTTCCAGGACTAGTCTGTAGGGGACACAAAAGGAGCCTCTAATTCTATCTCTATCTATCTTCAGTCCACTCGTGCCGTTGGACGTCGTGGGCATGTGTGGCCTCCTCTGTTTCATTTTTTTTTTGGCAGGCGAAAATCTCCTTGTGACTTGCCAGGTCAATCTCAGTATACGTTAGCCCCTGGAATATACGATGACCTTTTTTGGAACTGGTGGTGGCGGAAGCGTAAATTAAAACAAGATGGACCTGGAGCCTGTCAGGCGCCATCTGTATCGCTCCGCTATGCACATAACCAAGACCTGATGTGTAGCCACAGTTCCTATATTTGCGGTATATTCTCTGTTGGGCGAGAATCCCTAATATAATTTGAGTAGATTTTTAACTTGAATTTTGTCAAAGCAGCGGCCGTTAAGCTTAATCTTTAAAATTTCCAACTGCCAAGGAATTGTTCACGTGCGCGCCACCGCACACAGGTGTTTGATCTCACTGCTCAGAGATCAGGAGAAATGTTGACCGGATGATCCACCTGAAAAAAATGTCGGTCTCCACCGTGATTTGAACCCGTCACCTCAAGCACCCGTGGCGAACACCCTACCTGGAGACCACTGCTCCCCCCCCCCCCCCGTACCTTTAAGTAGATTATAATTAACACAGCTTCTTCTTCTTCATCGATCAACTGGTGTAGTTCTTCTAGTGCGGTGAGGTTCACGAAGGAGACTGTGCGTTTTAGGCCTTCGTCGGTCCCCCACAGCTTTTCGAGCATGGTAGCTTCCCCAGGCCAGACTGCCTCTCTTTGGTCTGCAAAAGTAGGGCATTGTTGCATAATATGTTCTGGTGTTTGCTTGGGTGCTCCATAAACGCGCGTGGCAGTGTCTCTGAGACCCATTCTGTGGAGGTGGGCCTTGAGTCTACAGTGTCCCGTTCTGAGTCTGAAGATCTTTGCCTGCCCATCTCTGCCAAGTTTGTCTATGCTGTCATTCTCTGGCTTGTATTCTTTGTGCTGTTCTCTCCATTCTGTCCTCATGGATCGTCGGATGAGTGTTTTTGCTTCTTTACAGCTCTGCGGATGGGGAATCTGCTTGTCGTCACTTCCGGCTTTTACGAGCTCAACTGCTTTCTTGTTTACAGGGATCTCACATTAGGCCTGAATCCATTGTATGACTAAATCTATTTTTTTGAGACAGCAATCCTATGTTGTATTTTATATCACGTGAGTCTATCTTGTTTCTGACGAGATGTCTTGGAGTATACTCCTGGAATCTGTTAGAACGACCGCTTTTCTTGTATTTATGGCTTTCCTTGTATTTATGTCCTGGCTGATAAGAATCTGAGTTGCTGCATGAAAAGCTCTTGCTTCAGCTCTAAAATTTGTACAAGTCTCTCCTGCTGGTATGAACCTGTGCCAAACACCCTATCTGGAGACCACTGGGTCCCCTCGGTGCATCTAACACAGCAATCGGGAGTCCCCTGGAAACGACTTTCCAGTCGGCCAATCCTTTCATTACCGAAGTATCACGTAACAGAGTAACGCACAAAGGTAACACAACGAACATCTTTTCCCCAAAAGAATAGCCAAGCAATGTTCTAGTCGAATATCACAGCCTGCCCTGAACAACGAAGATATAACTTCACTGATTGATGCCGGAATTAGATAGGCCTGCCCGAGTGGTTTAACTAAGGACGAAGAACGAACGATCTTCCGAGACCAGTTCAGGAGCAAATTGTTGCGTTAACTGAGGTTCTTAGTTAAACATTGTTGTCCAGTTCTTCAATCTTGTCTTCGACACACTTTTGTCACGATACACTGTCTATATTCTGCGATGAATGTCAACTGGTCGACATCCTTCAGCTGTTAGATACCGAATCAGCGCTCACTGATCAACTCTGGACGGATTCCGTATCACACCCGTCATGTTTTCAACGGTCTTCTGAGGAAATTATCAGTCGGAGGATAATTACATTTTGCAAACTTGACGGTTGGTACGTGCTGTATACACCAGCAGTGACGTCATCATGCGCATCGTACGTATGTTCACTTGCTGCAGTTTGGTCCGGTTTCATTTGAACACGCTTCGTAATCATGTTCGACTAGGCATCTAGGGCCCTCTGCGTCGATCGACTACTACCATGTCCAACTGCTAAGGCTTGCAGCATAACTTCGTTCAATGTCGTAGGAAAAACTGCTATCTGCCGGAGCCATGTAGAACAGGAGAGGCCCCTCCCACCCACGGCCTCCAACCGGCCGGTGGAAGACCGTTGTTATACATAGCTGACTTGGACACGATGTAGTGAGTGAAAACTTACTGGTCCAGTCTAACCATCTGACAAAACACAGACAGGCGGAGGCGGACCAGAGTGTCCGTGATGGAGGGAAGAATAGTCTTTGCGGAGACCTCGACATTTCGGACGAGATGGAACCACCGGATACCGAGGATGCGTCGATGGTTGTGCATATAAAAGGCATCGAATCTTGATATATCCTGTTTAAGTAGTCCAAGTCCAGAGACTTACTCTATACAGGAGGACAGAAATCACACAGCAAAACTAGAAAAACTCAAGAGATCCTCAACAATAGCGCTCCAGTGGCTTCCCTCCCGTTGCGGAATCACAGGAAACGAGAGAGCTGACGTTCTGGCAAAAGATGGCAGCAAAAAGGCACAATTTAATCATCGAGTACCATACAGAGAAATCAAGAACATCATCAGAAATCAGTATATACACCAATGGAGAGAAGACATAAACATAAGCAGTATACCAGACCCAATTCACCAACTCAAAAGAAATAAACAAACTACCTTATTTCGTCTGAGAACTTGACACTACAGACTACTAGAACATCTATACCTACTAAAGATCTCACACACCGATGAGTGCCCATGTGGAACAGGAGGCCAGAACCCGAGCATATTCTACAGGAATGCACAATCTATAGGGAAATGAGATGCCAGATCTGGCCAGAAGGTGCAGAGCTAAGACAAAAGCTGTGGGGCAGCCGCTCCGACCTGGTGAAGACTACAGACTTCATCATGGCGACTGGCCTGCAGATTCATGACCAAAAGATTCTGAACGCAAAGAAGAAGAAGAGGAATCACACACGTCTGATAAATACGTATAGCATTTTGAATACTATGGTGATGTTGCTACACCCATTGAGAACCCTCTTCGGTCACAATTTACGAATGCTGCAGTGGTTCTATTTTTTCGTTCTGAGGTACCGCTTGTACTCTGTTGTGTTCTGTTCTTAAGAATCGACTTCACTGAATTATGGGCACACCTATAGATGCTAAGTCCTTCTCGGTAAATGGAGAACGGTGTAGATACCAATGATTTCTGTAGCAAGTTGGTTGTACACATTCCTCCTACGCCCTCTCGTACGCCCCACTCTGCCCTCTCATTCGCCTCACACCGCTTTCTCCTTTGGCCAACTCTGCGCTCTCATATGCCCAATTCTGCCCTCTCACACGCCCTACTCTACCATCGCATATGCATTACTCTGCCCTCTCGTATGCCCTACTCCGTCCTCTCATACTCTCCACCCGACCTTTCAAACGCCCCACTCTACTTTCTCATATGCCTCACCCCACTCTTTCATACGTCCCACTCTACCCTCTCATATGCCCCACTCCACCCTCTCATATGCCGCACTCCATCATCTCATATGCCCCACTCCACTCTTTCATACGCCCTTCTCCACTCTCTCCTAAGCCCCATTCCCCCACCCTCTCATACGCCTCACCCCACCCTCTGACATGTCTCATTTACCCTCTCAGACGCCCCAATGCTAATTCATAGTTTGATTTCAAAATGCTGCAGTCTGTGAAATCATCTATTGCGTTGCCAACATCTAAAAGGCGGTCACTGATAAGCTTCAAAATGTCACTCCTATCCATATCTAGTGGGCCTATAACAGGTGCTTGTGAAGCCAGGATGTGAGCTCCTTCTGTGCTCTCAGCGACATCATGACCACGACAGCAAACCTACAGTTGCCATCCCCTCACAGCTCTGGTGAATCTTCCAAAATAAGATCCATACTGTCCATGCCATGAAGTCTCAAAACGTAGGCTAGTGGTTAAGTGACAATGCTCACAACTCGAAGCTTCTCCCAAATCACAGCACGGGCGTTACCCCGGGAAGCAAACCCTTTGAAAACCCAGGAGAAAGCAGACCCTTATATAAAATTCACACCGAAGTCGGGTGTACTGGGCTGATATGCGCAAATTAAAACCACAGTGCAACGCACACCGCCTCAGGGAATAGAGAAATAAGGCAAAAAACAACCAAACAAAAACGATATCAGAGCTGAGATCACTGCTTTTATCTCAATTCTCGTACATGAGATACTTGCCCTGTCTGTTCCACTGCGCATAGCAACAGCATGACTTCTCACTCCGACAGAGAAGTTCAAATCTGATATCTAACTTACCAGCACAGAACCACCATTACATGACTCGGCGTCACTATAACGACTTATCATTTATCATTGCTTTATATTTGTAATGATCTTTATTCCTGTTCAATAAATATTTATTCTTCCGATGTTGTATATTTTTAATGATTATTATTCCTGTTCTATAAATATTTATACTTCCAGAAGTTTTATATTTTGTCATGAACATTATTTATGTTATATACATATTATACTTCCGGTTTTTTGTGTAGAAATGGTAATTGTTTCTCTCTCTCTCTTTCACTATACATATATATATACATACAAGGGGCTTGTCATATAGCTTTACCCTGACCAGGAAGGAGGAGAAATTTGAAATTTGACACAGTTCTTATTCCTTCTCAATGGAGCCAACTCTGCCTGACCTTGAAAAGACCTTCAGAATAAAATAACCTATTTTCGAACTAAACCAGTTATCACAAGCCAGTACGACATCTTCGTCACTGTCAAAATGATTTCCTTTCAGATGTTTTTTAAGTTTTGGGAAAAGAAAAAAGTATGATGTAGCTAAATCTGGAGAATATGGTGGGTGTGGAAGAATTTTAATATTCGAATCGTTGGCTGTTTGCAGCACAAGCCTTGCTTTATGGGAGGGCTCGTTGTCTTGAAGTAAAGGCAGAATTTGAGCGCGCGCTATCCCTCGTTTTCTGTTCACAGTTTTCCTTAGTTTGGTAAAGAGATCTGCATAATATTTCCCATTAACTGTGTTGCCATGAGGCAAGTAATCTTTCAATAAGACACCGTGGACGTCCCAAAAACACATAATCACTTTTCTTGCAGATGTATGTGCTCTTGGCTTGACAAGTGTTGGTGAGCCCGGGTTTTCCACTGCACGCTGGTAATTTTAGATTCTGGGTCATAATGGTGAACCTAAGTCTCATCTACTGTCACCATAGTCGGCAACATGTTTTTTGAGCGGCTCATTTTGAGCAGCTGGCCACAGCAATCAACCCTTGTTTGTTTCTGTTTACATGTCAGAAGACATGGGACCCAGCGGGTACACACTTTTCTCATGTTCAGTTTGTTGTGCAAAATTCTAAAAATTTTACTTTCATTGAGTTTTGCTGACCTAGATATCTCTGCTATTATCATTCTCCTATCCTGGTCAATGATTGTCTTCACTCTTGCAGCATTTTCCTCGCTGCACTCTGAGGATGGTCTTCCTTATTTGGAAGATCAGCAACATGGGAACGGTCACACTTAAACTGCCTACACCAATTTTTTACAGAAGCATACGAAGGGCAGAATTCCTCAAACACCGGTTCTATATCCATGTGTATTTCTGTAGGTGTTTTCCCCTGCAACATCAATAATTTTATCACAGTTCTGGCCTCTGATTTCTCCATTGTTCTGACAAACAGTTAGAGTTGCAGATCCGGTCAATAAGATGTGTTGCGCCATACACCATACCGGGTAAACCCGTCGGAAAGGGGGGGGGGGAATTTCCTACTTGTCAAGTTCAGTACAAATTGAATTAGCTACATATGTGCCAAATTTCAACCTTTCTCTTCCTACTCCTTCATAGTCAGGGTACAGACTTATGACAAGCTCCTCGTGTATGTGTGTGTGTATATATTTATATATATATATAAATTAATTTTTTTTTCCATATTGGCTCCTAACGTCTTGTCAGACGATAGTAATTGTGTTTTGAAAAAAAAGGTATGTAGCTACAGTCCATGCATGGCGGTATTGAATGTGGTCTCGTGAGACCCATCCGGGCAGAGAAGCGTTTTCCACAGAATGTACAAGGAATGTCAGGACCGTTTGCGGTATCGCATGGTGTGGCGTGTCTTCTCAAACTCTGAGTCTTTAGCCTACCAGCAATCAGTATCTCCTTTGTCTGTATCCCATGCTTCATCTTGCCCCTCCATGTAACACGACCCAGGGCGTCCTATTCCCATGATTCCAAATCGATGCCTGCATCATTCATATCCCGCTGGCATACATTTTTGTACCGAAGTAGTGGCCGGCCCCGAGACCTTTTCCCCAACTGTAATTCCCCATAGAGAAGATCTTTTGGTATTTTACCATCATTCATCATCGGAGTGTGTCCCAGCCATCGGAGCCTTCGATGACTAAGCACGGAAAAGATTGTGACAGTGCCTGTTCTCTCCAACACCTGTGCCTTGGTGATCTTGTCTTGCCACCCAACGCCCAGGATTCTGCGCAGGTACCTCATGTGATAGCTGTTTAGCCGTCTCTCGTGGTGCATGTAATTAGACCATGTCTCAATACCATAAAGACGGGTGAAGAGAACACAGGCCTGGCAAACAAATGTTTTTGTTTTAACAGTGAGCTTCTTGTTCACCCAGATCCTTTTTGTTAATCTGCCCATTGTTGTTGCTGCCTTGCCTATCCTGATATTGATCTCTTGGTACAGGGATAGTTGATTATATATATATATATATATATATATATATATATATATATAGAGAGAGAGAGAGAGAGAGAGAGAGTGGGAGATACACACACACACACACACTGTTTTTCATAGTTCAAAGCCACTCTTCTGAACCCTTTATTATCTGTAATCCCAACTGGCAATACTTCAAACAGAATCTTGGAACCACATACACGTATCATATCTCACAAGCCAAAATATGTAATACAATTCTACAGGGTTCCGAGCCAAGACAAAAAACAGAGTAACAGTTGCAAAAGCAAGCAAATACCATGTGTAAAGTCAACCCTATACTTCAACAGTCCTAGGAATGAGAAATAAATGAAGACCTAAAACGCACTAGACAAGTAATTTTAAAATAAAAAGGTAAGATTAGTTATATTGAAGATACTGTATTCGAAGACGTGAAGTTCGTTTAGGTTTTCTTCCATTCTCTTCTCTGCGGCTGTTAGTTGTACTGTAAGTATTCATTTACATCTACATTCCTGACTGCTGCATCGTCAGCGTTAGCAGCGCTAAAACAACACAAAAATGACATAACTCGAACAATGAATGTACTTTCTGACACATCTCTCAGTAGAGAACCCAAGGTTAGTGATACAGTGGATCCCATGCCACTTGAATATTGAAGGCAATGTAAATGCAGACGAACTACCAAAGTGTGGAGGAGCTTCCCCAGAAACAGACATGAGCATCACATATAATGAGGTGAAGACCATAGCTAAAGCCATCTTCAGGGTACTATGGATTGATCAACATCACACCTTCCGAAAAGAAAACAGCGACTATGATTTAACTAGAGAAGAGCAAGTCATCATCTTCAGACTGAGAACTGGGAGTAACAGACTCAACGGTCATCTTTCCAACAAAATGAGGATTGGGACAGATGACAGGTGCCCATGCGGGGAGCATACCATGACCATGGAACACATCCTACAAAGCTGCATGCTCACAGGAAGAGAGAGAACAATACTGGCCACGCGAGACAGATATGAGACAAAAGCTGTATGGAGATAAAACAACGGTGACCTTTGTAAGAAAAACCGGGACCTTGATTTGGGGATGAACGAAGAAGAAGAAGATTTACAGCTACGTAAACTGGAAAGTATCCTAACAGTGGAATCTACACTTTCTTTTTTTCCACAAGAGGCGGAAGAACAATTGACTATGATAGAAATACTAGAGATAAACAGACACAAGAGGAAACACGTTATTTATAATGCAATGCGATGTTATACTAAAATGACCTTCTTGAGATACATGAGGGAATACCATTCCATTCAATGATATCTTCTTTTTCTCGTTCTATCTTGACTAACATCATGCGAACGGCAGGCAGGCGGCTAGGCTACGAAAAGGAAGAGAATGCCATACTCGGCTATATCTTGGCGAAAGGCATGGGACCGAAGGATGGGAAACGAGCAGGAAGAAAATGCCCATCATGGCTATATTTTGATAAACAGTCTAGTACTGAAGGCCACGTTGCGCGTAGGAAGAACATTTCACTCAATGATATGTCTTGGAACACAGCATGGGGCAGACTAGTCGAGGGCGAGGATACAGAGAGGAAGATATTGTCTTTCATGGATACATCGTGACGAATGGCATTGGGCCACCACACGGAGGGCTAGGGTACGAGGATACAGAAAATGGCGCTCGTGAATATATCTTGGAGAATAGCACGAGGCCGAGGGATTGGATACAGGGATGAAGACAATGATACTCGAGGATATATTTTGGAGAATAACATGGAGCCGACGGGCTAGGATACAAGGAGGAAAACAGTGATACTCGTGGATATATCTTGGGGAATATCATGAGGCCGAGGGATTGGATACAGGGATGAAGACAATGATACTCGTGGATATATCTTGGGGAATATCATGAGGCCGAGGGATTGGATACAGGGATGAAGACAATGATACTCGAGATTATATCTTGAGGAATAGTATGAGGCCGAGGGATTGGATACAGTGATGAAGACAATGATACTCGAGAATATATCTTGGGAAACAGCATGGGGCCGATGGCTAGGATACAGGGATGTAGACAATGACACTCGTAAATATATCTTGGAGAACTGCATGGGGCCGAAGGCAAATATACAGAGAGGAAAACAATGCCCTTCTTTGATATATTTTCTTGGCGAATAGCATAGAGTCACAGGACTGAGAGCTAGGTTTCGAGGAGGAAGAAAATGACACTCGTGGATATATCTTGAGGAATAGCATGGGGCCGAGGGCTAGGATACAGGGATGTAGATAATGACACTCGTGGATATATCTTGTCGTTTGACATGGGGCCGAGGGCTAGGATACAGGGATGTAGACAATGACACTCGTGGGTATATCTTGTCGAATGACATGGGGCCAACGGGTCGAGGGTTAGGGTATGAGGAGGAAGAACATGACATTCTTGGATAGATATTGGCAAATACCGTCGAGTCGACGGGCCCAGAATGAGGGTACGAGAGGAAGAAAATGGCACTGGTGGGTATATCTTGGCGAATGGCATGGGGCCGACAGGCCAAGGGTTAGGGTGTAAGAAGGAAGACTATGGCCCTTGTGGATACATCTTTGTGCACAGGATTTATTCGACTGGTCGAGGGTTTTAGACCCATGGTCTATAGCGGGGCTATTCAATCGTTTTATACCTGGCGCCCACTTTTATAACTTTCGTCAGGGTAAATCTTTCTTACCTCCCACAAACACAAATTGAAGAAAATGTCCCGATCGTCCACTGTCTGTGTATTTTTGATGCTTTTACTCATCGTGTAGCAAGTCCTTTGCAGAACGTCGCTCTCATCACAGCCCGTCTGAAAGAAACTAAATCTCTAGCCAAATCTCCAGCCCGCCACAGAGTGATGCCCGAGCATTTCTTGACATATTGTTGCTATCGTCTTCTTGGTCTGCCTCTGCCTCTCTTGCCCGACATCATATCGTCCACTACCATTCTCTCAAGACCGTTGTGTCCTTTGTTGTGGTCAAAGTATTTCAATTTTCTGTTCATGATTACATTTATGAACGAGCTCTCCTCTACGCCCAGTTCTTGTCGAATGTCTGCATTCTAATATTTGTTTGTTCCACAGTATTCTGAGGACCTTTATATATCACTTCGTCTTGAAAGACTTGAGGTGTGGGTAGTTGCCCATGTTACACAACGGTAAGTTGCCACGGGGGAAAACACAGGTTCTTAATGTTTGCACTTTTCCTGGTTTGCTGGTACTCTGCGATAGTTTCCTCAGGTTGTGTTTTTAATACAGCATGTCATTATTCTGCAACCGCCCACATGAAAGCTCAAATCGCCCACTAGTGAGCGGTAGCGACCAAGTTGAAGAGCACTGGGCTAGAGTTTCTCAACCTGTGTTCACGTAACGTAATCCAAGGAGGTCTCTAAGAGTTACGCCAGAGATGGTGATATAACGTGGGGGTATGGGGTGGTTTAATGGGGGGGGGGGGGGGGGGCGTGTGGTGTATGGATGTTAATCGGCGCGTGCTTGGTTTGCAATCCCAACGTGCCGGGTTGGAAATCACGTCGTGTCCAGTTTGACTGGACATGTCGGGTATTTATCTCGGTATGACTACTTCCCCATGTACAGAAAGGATTGTCAAAAGCTACTGTACTGCAAAACTGCATTGGTGGAACACATTACAAACAAATATACACACTCATCCATACATTGGTCAATACGTCCTGATAGTACAGAAGAGATTACGATCTGGGGTTGAGAGGGGCGTGTCTTCGACAGTAGAATTGAGAAAGGGCAGACCTTCGACAAAGCCAACGTAAATGTAGAACAAATACATCGTTTTCTTTTCTTGTTGTTGAATGCCAATGGCGAATATTTACTCTTTTGTGAGCCGTATAAATGGTGTTAGATGGTGCGTTATAGTAACTTTCCTCACATCCCGAGCGTGCTGATGAAGGCACAAAGAGATACAGTACAGGCGATTGTGCTATACTTGGCTTCATCTAGTACTGCGATCACGTCGATCCCCGCCTCGTTAGCCAGACTGCCATGAAGCAGGACCGTTTCCAGGGAGAATTGCATTGAAATAAGGTGGGGTATTGGTCAGTATATTTTAACTTCTTCTTCGTTCATTCTCAGATCAAGGTCCCGGTTTCTCTTATAAAGGACACCGTTGTTTGTAAGCCTGTTTTATCTCCATACAACTTTTGTCTCATATCTGTCTCACGAGGCCAGTATTGTTCTCTCTTTTCCTGCAAGAGCGTGCAGCTTTGCAGAATGTGTTCCACAGTCATGATATGCTCCCCACATGGACACTTGTCATCTGTCCCCCTCCTCATTTTGTTGTAAAGATAACCCTTGAGTCTGTTATGCCCAGTTCTCAGTCTGAAGATGATAACTTGCTCTTTTCTAGTTAAGTTATAGTAGCTATCTTCTTTTCGGAAGTCAGGGTGTTGATCAGCATATATTACCCTGAAGTTGGCCTTAATTATGGTCTTGGCCTCATTATATGTGATACTCAGGTCTGTTTGTTGGGATGCTCCTCAACTCTTTGCTAGTTTGTCTGCAGCTCCATTGCCTTCAATATTGCAGTGGGATGGACATGGACATGAATTCTGTGTTTTCTTGGTGGATATCTTTATCT
Organism: Ariolimax columbianus; assembly: GCA_036924085.1. Taxonomy (NCBI): domain Eukaryota; kingdom Metazoa; phylum Mollusca; class Gastropoda; order Stylommatophora; family Arionidae; genus Ariolimax; species Ariolimax columbianus. The sequence goes on from JAVGWX010000005.1 coordinate 34,757,906, forward strand.
TAAATTTCAAGCTCAGCTGCGGCCTTCAGCGCCTCTGCTTCTGCACGGAAGTAGTTGGAGTGTGTTTCCGTTATTAATACGTATATTTTACCTGACGTATATTTTACCTGACCCTGACTAACATTATCTGTTCAGTATGTTTACCCTCATCAGACGATTATCTCGTCTTCCGTTCTCGTTTTCTTTTAAATGTCGTGCGTCGGACCATGAACGCTCTTACGATAGCTGGAAGTGGCTAAATAACCAATTATAATAGACCACGTGGCGAAGTGGTTAAGCCGTCGGCCTCGTGATCAGGTGGTGTGGGTTTGACTCCGGACTCCGCCATCTTTTTCACGGGTGCTTGATGCGGAGTACTCTGCATCTCGTAGTCGCCCCCTAGTCGTCTTGTCCTTGGCTTACCACTGGGGTCGGGCGGCACGAGACGAGAGAGTGAGGATGCAAAGTAGCGCAGTTAATCCTTACTAAAAATCGCGCTAGCAAAATAAATTATGCCATCATCGTCTACGATGGACGGCGGCCTTTGCCCTGTTTTGGAATAGACCACACACATCTATGTTATCATATTTCTTTGTGAATATGAATTTAGCCAACATACCATTCTTTTGTTTCTAAGAATCGACTTCACTGCACTCCGGACATGCCCATAGGTACTAAGTCTCTATCTCAGCAAATAACGTAAGGTCTGAATGCTGCTGGTCCCCGTAGCTTGCTGGTTGTACAATTTCCTGACCTCTCATGCGCTCCAATCAGCTCGAACCTCGTCTGATGTCGAAATGTTGCAGTCTGTGAATTGCTGCTTCATCTATTACGGTGTCCCCATGCAACAGGCGGTCATTGATCGATTTTTATTCCCCGTTCGCCTTATTTCTTTAAAGCATTTCTAAAGCTTTATTTCTAGTAGAGCCACGTAGCGCAGTGGTTAGCGCTCTGGCTTCGCATCTGAGTTTTTTTCAGACCACAATGGCCCCCGGGTCGACCCAGCATTAAATGGGTACCGGTTCAGTTCGGGAAGTAAAAGCGGCGAGGGAGAGGAGATGTAACCTCATATAGCCGAGCCTTTGAAATGTGAGATCTCTAACACCTCACACCCCTACGGCAGTAATGCTATGAGTTACTTTACTTTACTTTTTTCTGTAATCCCCAAGGCGGTGTGTGCGTTGCACTGTGGTTTTTATTTTGCGCCGGTCGGCCGAGTGCATCCGACTTCAGCATGCATTTTATGTAAGGGTCTGCTCTCTCCTGGATTTTCTAAGGGTTTGCTTCCTCGGGGAAACGGCTGATGTTGTTATGGGGCTCGAATTCAGCACCTTCGGGTTGTGAGTCGTGCCACTTAACCACTAGCCCACGCCGTCCCCTATTAATCGATTTAAAAATGTCACTCCTATCCGACACTAATGTGCCCATGATGGGAGCTAGTGAAGCTAGGATGCCAGCTCTTTCGTTGTCCTGAACCCCAGCATGACCAGGACAGAGGGATCCATGCCAGCCCCTAGAGATTTAAGGCCTAACAGCTGCCCTTCACTCGTACCAGCAGTCCTCATCCTACAGGTGGTCATTGATCGATTTCAAAATGCCACGAATATCCAACACTAACCTGCCCCATGCCATTCAACATTGTCGAGGAATATCCATGTTGTAATTAACATGGATTATAATACATGAAAAAGGTATTGACAATCATCATGAGATTATTATATTTTCAACTGTCTAATAAAAATAATCACCAAGTGGATCCCCCCGGAGTCCCTTACTGGGAAGGAAAGAATAGCGCCATTGCGCTTCCATGCACGTCGTATTAAAATCACTACATTGTTTATTCTCAATGCTGAGGTCCACTATGAGGGTTTAAGGGGTTGAGGAATAAATGCCGCTTGTCCCTACAGTCGTCACGTACTATACAGGCTGGTTTATTTGACCACCGATAGAAGAAATATATGCTTTATCAAGGTTTTTAACGCGTGTCCTCGCGGTAAGAGACGAGGCATCCACACGGATTGGCCAGCCGTATGTCGTAAAAAGGCGACTAAGGAGAGTTGTGCCTGAGGCTAGAAATTTTACGGTTTAAAATAAATTGCTACAGAGACCACCACAACACAATCACGGAAAGTGCTTTGACAGGATGCCAACTGTAGTAGTGGCATATACTCCTACTGGAGTGAAAAAGGGACAAGACAAAACCAAGTTCATAATAGTATGCGGTGACCTGTAGATACAGGGGATCGCTATCGCTGATAGGTAAGTCGCTCGCCTCTCAAGAAACAAACAGATGAAAGCGAAACCCGGTGGATGGTTCGAATGCCAAAAGTTTTAAGCGCGTCCCTTGGTCTCAAGGAAGGTGGAGGGGCAGCTAGTCCTATCGGAGATGCACGACAAACTCAAAGGGCCCCTGCACATGCTGTCCACGTAAAATGGCCATAGGTAGGTAATAATCGAAAAGAGAATGAAGTTAGTCACTATCTGTTGACAAAACCCTGCAGTCTTCTGTCATTGCTTTTGGTCATCCTCCAGGTTTCCGCTCCACACAGCAGGACTTGCCTCACATTTGTATTGAAAATCCTTATTTTTATCTTCCTTCTTATTTCCTTTGAGTTCCACATGAGTTTCAACATTCCGAATGCATCTCTCGCTTTTTGTATCCTTGTTTTTATATCCTCGCCTGTCCCTCCTTCCTTGTTGATGATACTTTATCTAGATACCTCTACCTCTTCCAGCTGCGTTCCTCTCAGCCTGATTGGTTCTGTGTTTGCTGTATTGACCCTAATTATTTTTGTCTTTTCCGCTCCTCCAGTCGACCCGGCTGTAAATGGGTAGCTGACGTATGAGTTTAGGAAGGTCAAACCCAATTCCACATAGGCTGTTTTTCAGTACATGAAGAGTTATCTTCATCCCCGACTGCAATTGTTGACTGACCTTTACCTTGATTTTTGTTCTTAGGTACCGGGTTTGCCTTCCATAGTCTCTTAGCCAGACTACACTAGCGCAGCCTGTTTCCATGGCTGCCGCTTGGAGGCGGAATAGGGTCTTGGTCTACTCTGGTTCGCTTGCCCTGACGCAAGCCGCTAGTTATGTGTTGTTGTCTGCTGTCAGCTCATTTACTGTCTTCCGCTATCTCCGGCCTCATTTCAGGGGTTTTTCGATCACAAAACGCTTGAGAACCGCTGGTCTAGACAACACACACAACTCGAAGCTTATCACGACATAAACTTGAGTAAATGAGCAAGGTAAAACAGAACTCTGTCATTTAATGGGGAGTGGGTTAATATTAGAACAAGCAGTATCCGAAATATGGGTCGCAATGGAAAAATAAAAAGGATAGAAATAAAATACAGTACACCCAGCAACGCAGGTAAAGGCGATGGAATGCAAGACAAAAAGTAATGTATAACTCGTTATCCATCCCCGAATACCTAATCAATTCTTTGACCGTAAACAAGGAATGAAGACTAAAGTACTGTACCCTCCATTCTTTGAGAGAGCCTGTTAGGAATATTGGTTGTCCGTCTGTTGACAGCCCCAAGGTGTGTTCTCAGCTCAGTTCTATTATGGACATGGGATTTTCAGCATTGCTCAACAGTCCTTGTTTGGACTACGGTTACATTTTAAAAATGACAAATACACAGTGAAATAAAACAAAAACGACTGCCTGTGATTGAAGCTAACCACACGAGCTAACGGAGGCTAAACATGTGGCTGTAAGAACAATAGCTTCACTACAACAACAACAAAATTTTAAAAAATAACAATGTGCTTGAAAGAGCAATGTCGTTAATACAACAACGGACTAACATCTGGTTGAATAAATAAGGTCTTTAATACAACAACGGACTAACATCTGGTTGAAAGAAGAATGTCTTTAATACAACAACGGGCTAACATTTGGTTGAAAGAACAATGTCTTTAATACAACAACGGGCTAACATCTGGTTGAAAGAACAATGTCTTTAATACAACAACGGACTAACATCTGGTTGAAAGAACAATGTCTTTAATACAACAACGGGCTAACATCTGGTTGAAAGAACAATGTCTTTAATACAACAACGGACTAACATCTGGTTGAAAGAACAATGTCTTTAATACAACAACGGGCTAACATCTGGTTGAAAGAACAATGTCTTTAATACAACAACGGACTAACATCTGGTTGAAAGAACAATGCCTTTAATACAACAACGGGCTAACATCTGGTTGAAAGAACAATGTCTTTAATACAACAACGGGCTAACATTTGGTTGAAAGAACAATGTCTTTAATACAACAACGGGCTAACATTTGGTTGAAAGAACAATGTCTTTACAACCAAAAAGACTAAACATCTGGTAGAATTAACAATACCTTCACCAAAATAAACCATAAACACCTGGTTAAAAGAACACTTCCTACGTCAAAATAAACCCGAAACATTTGATTGGACAGTTAAACCGTACAGAACAACGGCGTAACGTTTGTAATCTCGAATCCATATCTATGATAGCCAGTTTCTAGTCCTCGTAGTTGCCACGTTGCCATACATGGATCCAAAACGTGCTACAGAAGCCTAATTTGTTTGAAAGCTATGTAAACATCTGAAGTACATTATATCTGAAAGAGGCTGAAGATACAGCAACGAAAGATCGCGGACAGCAGTCAGCGATCCTGTGTTAGATTTTTAACATAATTTTGAATTTTGCCCGAGCAGCGGTCGTTTAGCTTAGTCTTTTCGATTTCCAACTGCCCGGGAATTTTTAACGTGCGCGACACTACACACGGGCGTCCGATCTCTACATCCCACAGATCCTGGGAAATACCAGAAAGTCCACGAGAAAAAATTCCGTTGAATCTGCGACTTCCAGCAACAGAGGCCGACTTCCCACGTCCAGACCACTCAGTTCCCATTGTACAGGCATTCCTTTTGAGGACGAACGTCAAAGGAGAAAGAGAAGCTATTTGGATAACTGAATTTCAACTGTACAGGCATTCACTACTAAAACAAAACGTCCTTTTGAGGTCGAACGTCAAAAATTCATTTATCTCGGCAGCATGATATCCTCCAATGGCCGCAGCGGTCCCGATATGTCAATGCGGATCGGACTAGCTGCATCTGCTATACACAAAATCAGACGTGTGTGGAGCAACGGCAAAATCTCTTATGAAACACAAATCCGTATCTAACAGTCCTGTGTGGTCCCAGTCCTGCTTTATGGCCCTGAAACCTGGACATTTCAAAAACATGACATGTCGAGAGTGAAGGCATTCCACATGCGCAACCAGGGGCGTGGCATGGGCATCCGATGGCATGACTACATTTGTAACATGGAGATCTCTACTGAAACAGGCGTCAACCCAATCTCAAGAACACTTGACCGCCGCTGAGTTTCTTTGTTGGGTCATGTTGTACGGCTTGGACCAGGAAACCCCGTTCTTTAACGTCAAAAGTCTTCACCCGACCGGCTGCAGGCGCAGAAGAGGCCGTCCCCGCACAGTATTGCTCCATCAGAAAGCAACCTCCACCTCCGCCCTGGACCCACGCCCTAGCAGTGGGTCATGGATGTGTCCGACCGAAGAAGTGGGCCTCAGACGCCTAAGCGAATATTATTATTTTTATGTCAAAGAAGAAGGCCAATTGAATGTCTACTGTACAGGAATTAAAGACTACAACACAAAATCCTTTTGACGACAAACATCAGAAAAGCAAAAAATAATAGATATTCGGATAATTGAATTCTACTGTAGATGTATTAACACGCAGTTCCAACAGAAGCCAGATACACAGGAATTCTGAGTTACCTGTTGCGAGATTTGACGAGTACATGTAGACAGGCTCCAGGAATGATTGCTGAAATAGCTCAAGGTATTAATTTACTCTTGGAAGTTAGAGGAAAAAGTGTTCCCAGTGTAAATTTTGCTTTCCCCTTTAAGCGCGTCAGGAAAATATTTAAAAAAACAGGAGCTGTGATTCATTTGTGGAGGCGTGATGTGTTCAATGTGTTTGAAGTTTTCTTGCGCGAGTGAAATACTTGAAGCCGGTGGTTTTTGCTGTTAAGGTTTCTCCTCGTCAATCAGGCAACTTGTGTCGGAATAAATTAGACGAGAAACGTTGAACGGACGGCTTAAGCAACGGAGGAATAGGGCTATTTGGATTTTTGTACGGTTTATCATTTGCTGAAAGACCAGAATTGACAAGACGGCGTGGCGCGGGTTGGTCGGCTTTCTCTTCAATAAAGTATGTACCGGACAACATCCACGACCAGAGCCCGTGCACCTCGCTCTTCAACTACACGATACTACCTGCTATATGCATATAGCATTCGGTAAGAGTTGAGCATAGAGGAGAACTGGTTTTATAAACTCCATTATGGCCAGAAAATGTAAATACTTTGATCACATCAAGAGACACAGCGGTCTTGAGAGAAATGTGATGGAAGGTGTGGTGCCAGACAAGAGAGGCAGGAGTAGAACAAGAAGACGATGGTACCAAGATAACCAGGAGTGCCTGGGTGTGACTGTGGCGGAGGCTGGAGTTTTGGCAAGGGAAGGAGTTTCTTTCAGACAGACTGTGATGGGAGCGACATTCTATAAAGGGCATGCTACATGATGATGATACGCTATGCGGCGGAAATATGGTCATTCACGAAGGAGGCGGAGTTCAAACTCAGAGTGACCCAAGCCTCCCTTGAGAGACGCATGGTCAGCCTCACTGATCACAGTTAGCGCACACACGGTCTACACTACTCGGGTCAATTGTGCCTCGTGGAAGATGCAGGCATGTATGCAGACAGGATGAAACATCGATGGAGGGGACGGGATGGGGGGGGGGGGGAGAAGGGTTATCAACTTACTGCAAAGAAAGGACGACCAATGGAGCACAGCGACAGCAATACTGTACCCCATAGACAAGAAACGACCACGGGGACGACCATCAAGGCGCTGGTCAGACTCCCTTGCATCCCGCAACAACATTCACAGATGGGTGACTCGTTATCCATTGGTCCACCGTATCCCATGACAGAGCCCGTTGGAAGAGAAAATGGGAGCAGAAACAATGTAACCGCCGCTGAAGGACGGGTCATCCAGTAGCCGAGTAATCATGTGTTTATGAAGAAGTGTTAAGATTCGCGGTACAGTAGTATGTCCTTACAATATCCAACGTAGTGTTACGCCAGTGCTGTTGTATAGAACCGAAATACGAGAAGGGTTAAAATGATACACGAAAGACTCCAGTTAACAGATGCCTAGGGATGAAAGACTCCAGTTAACAGATGCCTACGGATGAAAGACTCCAGTTAACAGATGCCTACGAACGATAATGGGTAAAAATGGCAGGAAATGGTGAGGAATGACGAACTAGTCTATAGTGTCTAGAACAGAAAAGAATTCGAGATGACTTAAAACAAGTTTATAAATTAATCAATTGAAAGAATAAACTTGACTTTACCAAGTTTTTCAAAGTACTACCCGCTACAAGAACACGAGGATACAGCTTCAAATTGTTTAAAGACGGGTCCTGATTAGATATTAGGAAATATTTTTTTTTTAGTCAGAAAGTTGCGAATGCTTGGAATGCATTGTCACATCATGTGGGAACGGTAGGGTCAGTTAATGCATTCAAACATAAATTGGATGCTCACAGTTATTTGTAGTATTGGTGGAGTGGAATAAACTGGTTGTATACAGATTCTGTAGAGTCTTCTAAACCAGTATAAAGAAGTTGAGTTTAGTAAAGTGAGAAATGAGTTAAAGACAGTCACCCGAAGAACATATTAAGAGAAGAATATGGGACAGGATAGAAAATACACTGAGGAAGGTCCAGTCCAGCATAGCCAGATATGCTCTCTCTTAGAATCCTCGAAGGAAGAGACGGGTGGACCTAAAAATGCAAGGTTATCGTTGTTGTTGAATGCCTACACTGAATAAGTTTACTGTTTTATTCGTCCTGAAAAGGTGTTAAGTGGTTGGTCGCAGTAGCTGCTTCACATCCTGAGCGTGCTGATGAAAGTGGACGGGAGTCCTTAAGACGGTTGTGTTATTCTTCTTCATCTGCGTTCAGGCTTTTTGGACTTGCTAGATATGTAGTCCCGTCGTTAGGACGAAGTCCACATCCGGGTGGCATGCCCAGAGCTTTTGCGTCACCTCGGCTCCCTCTGGTGGGGTCTTGCATCGTAGGTCGCTGTGTATTTGGCAGTCCTGTAGGATGTGTTCAGGGGTCTGGACTCCGGCTCCACGTGAGCAGTCACTTGTGTGTGATATCTTGAGCCCATGTAGGTAGCCCAATAGTCTGCAGCGGCCTGTTCTAAGTTGGATGATGGTGGCTTGTTGGTGTCTGTGAACCTGGTGGATTGGGTCAGGTCTACTGCTCACTACATTTCTTTCTTCCATTTTGAGTTGTATTAATTGTGCATGATGGTTGTTGGCTCTAGGTAAGAAACTGCGTGGTTAAGTTGTTCCATCTTGCCACCCGCCTTGGAAAAGGCATCAACTCTCTTATTCCCTTTGATTCCACACTAGGACGAGGATCACGTCAATCACAGGGAAAAGAAGGAAATGTGTACCTAAAAATATAAAGAGACAAGAATGTCAGAGAGAACTACGATTAAATAGTTAGATCTGGTAAGAGGCAACAAGAGTAGTCCAGGCCAGTGCGTTGTTGACAAGATGTGGTCTATGGCCCAGGCAACAAGAGTAGTCCAGGCCAGTGCGTTGTTGACAAGATGTGGTCTATGGCCCAGGCAACAAGAGTAGTACAGGCCAGTGAATGTTGACAAGATGTGGTCTATGGCATAGGCAACAAGAGTAGTTCAGACCGTGTGTGTTAAGTAGATGTGGTCTATGGCCCAGGCAACAATAGTAGTACAGGCCAATGAATTTTGACAAGATGTGGTCTATCGCCCAGGCAACAAGAGTAAGACAGGTCAGTGCATGTTGACAAGATGTGGTCTATGGCCCAGGCAACAAGAGAAGTACAGGCCAGTGCATGTTGACAAGATGTGGTCTATGGCCCAGGCAACAAGAGTAGTACAGGTCAGTGCATGTTGACAAGATGTGGTCTATGGCCCAGGCAACAAAAGTAGCACAGGACAGTGCCTGTTGACAAGATGTGGTCTATGACCCATGCACCTAGAGTAGCGACGGGCTTTGATCGATCGATTGATTAATTGACCACTTCATCACACCCTCGATGAAAAGAGTAGGAACTCTGTTAGCTTCCTAGCATGGCATTTTAGACAGCTAAAGAGCTGTCAGTTAATATGAAAAACGGATGTGGATATCCTATGGACAAAGTGTATGTCGCCAGGAGAAGCTTAAGATAGACATGTTTATGAGACAAAGATATGCGGTCACTGGAGGAATGAGCTGCATGGCGACAAGTTGAATTGTGAAATACTGTGGTTATTTGAGAGCGAACAAGGAAGAAGGAGAGGAAGAGCTAGAATTAAAAATAATCACTAAAAAGAAAAGGAAGAAAGAAAAGAAAGAGATAAAGAAGATCGAGACGCACGAAAAAGTATAAGAAGAAGAGGAGGACTAAGAAGAAGTGAGGAAGAAGAAGAAGAGGACAAACAATATGGAAGATCAAGCGAAAAAGAAGAAGAAGATGAAGAAAAAAGAGAAGACGAAGAAGAAAAAGAAGAACACCAAGAAGGGGCACACGAAGAAGTATAAGAAGAAAGAAAAACAAGAAGAAAAGGAGGGTGAGAATAATAATAATAACAGCAATAATAATAAGAAGAGGACAAGGCAAAAGAAAAAATGGAACGCGAAAAAGAGCGAGGAGGAGAAGAGGAGGTGCATGAACAAGAAGAATGAAACACACGAAGAAGAAGATAAAGAAAAAAAGAAAAAGAAAGAAGGAAAATAAAAATAAGTAGAAGAAGAAAAAGTATGAGAAGAAGAAAAAGAAGAGCAAGTAAAAGAAGAAGACGAAGAAGTAAAAGAATAACTCGAAAAAAGACGAAGAAGAACAAGAAGGAGAAGAACAAGAACAAAAAAAAAGAAGAATGAATTGAAGAAAAAGAAGATGAAGAAGAAAAATAGGAAAAAAAAGAAGAAAATGAGCAAGAACTAATACTGGGAGACACACGAAAAAGTGGAAGAAGAAGAAAGAAGATGAAAAAGACTTACTTGAAGAAAAAGAAGAAGGATGAAAATGAAGAAGAAGAAAAGAAGAAATAACAAGTAGATGAAGAACGAGGAGTAGGAGGAAAAGGAAGATGATGAGAACAGAAAACACAAGAAAAAGAAGACACGAAGAAGAAGAAGATGTCGGATGTATATAGAAATGATAATTAACGTGGAATAAAGATGAAGAAGAAAAAGAGGAGGAAAAAGAAGAAGAAGAAAAAGAAGGGGAAAAAAGAAGAAGAAAAATAAGGAAGAAAAAGAAGAAGAGAAATAACAAGAAGACAAAGAAGAAGAAAAGGAAGACGAACAGTAGAACAGAAAACACAAGAAAAAGAAGACACGAAGAAAAAGGAGATGCCGGATGTATATAGAAATGATAATTAACGTGGGAACACTACTGAAGGTGCTACTATCAATCAAAGCTATCAAGAGATCGCAGAGAATATTCAGGTGGGAATATTGTCAGCTGGTGCATAGATTGAAACGCGGACGTCAGCGGCAGGTAAAGTGTCAAGGGAGGAAAGTGGGATCGGCGGGAAACACCGGGATAAAACCAGAAAACTGTCGGTTCTAACGCCTAGAAAGATAAATGAACTGAACGCAGATGGGTTCAAAACTTATGTCAATAACATATAGATTAGCATATAAGTCAAGTAGTCCGACAAATAGACAGGACGGATAGGCGACAGACTGGCAGGCAGGCAGGCAGGCAGGCAGGCAGGCAGGCAGGCAGGCAGGCAGGCAGACAGACAGACAGACAGACAGACAGACAGACAGACAGATAGATAGATAGATAGATAGATAGATAGATAGATAGATAGATAGATAGATAGATAGATAGATAGATAGATAGATAGATAGATAGATAGATAGATAACACAAACATTCGTAATACCAACACGAAATCATGGGCATTACTAATGTCTGTCTGTTGTGTCTGGTGTAATGCCAACAAGAAATCATGAGCATTACTGATATCTATCTGTTGCGTCTGGTGTCTATATATCCATCTATTCGCAAAAGTATATATGTCCGTTCGTCGGTCCGTTTATGCCCCCCCCCCCCCCACCCTTTCTCTGTTTATATATATATATATATATATATATATATATATATATATATATATATGTATATGCGCCACACACACACATATATAGAGATAGAGTGAGAAAGAGAGGTGCACACGACGGGGAAAACACGTAATGTGTTATCAATTTTCTCGTCGATAATTCAATATATCATTTGATGCACCAAATTTACAATACCGAGTAGTGTAATCTAACATAATCAGAACACATGGGCTATGCAATGCATAAATAGAGCTGACTGTGCAAGAACAGTTTTCCTGAAAACGAGAGAAGGCCTATGCGCCAGATATTTGTCAACATAAGAAAGGAAAATAATCGTCATTATTATATTAAACCCATCCTGTCCAATGGAAGTGAGTTATGGACCCAATTCGGCCCGAAAGAGCAGCAAAGAATAGTCCTGGTCATAGTCGGCCTGTACTTGACAGGGCGTAGGACCTTGTGCAGGTCCCAGCCCTGGCGTGAGCTGGATGTAGCCGGGAGTGCCAGTCAGGATGGTTAAACCGATCAGCGAGTCGATCTTAATAATCTCAAACACTAGAGCAAAGTAGACCGGCAGCCTGTTAGACGCCAACTATGCTGCTCTTAACAAACCCTCTACACGTGGCCGGTGTTATTCCATGTCCTACATATAGTCGCCTCTTCCGACATGCTGTCTAAGGGGCGGTCGTGCTATTCTTGTCCTTGTCAGACACAAAGAGCCCGGCGGACCACTCAGGACAAAGACTCGTAATATTTTAATCTGCCAGGAACGTTTTTAGAGGCGAACAGGGAGGGTGTAGGCATAGCTACTTCCTGATTAAGGAGAGATGTTTGGTCTTCGTATTCATTGTATCAACGGAAAAACAACGAACATATTATAAAGGTCCTTGAACACCGGTATGACAAGGCGTCCAGTGCAGTTCTTGTGAATGGGAGGCGAGGGGACTGGTTTCGCACAACAGTTGGTGTGAGACAGGGTTGTACACTCTCTCCAACTCTTTTCAATATATTCTTTTGAGTGAGGCACTTGGAGGTCACGTTGGTACTGTCAAGATAGGGGGCCGAACGATTACCAACCTTCGTTTTGCAGATGACATCGACGGGCTGGCGAGTTCAGAAGCAGAACTCCAGGAATGGGTCAGAAGGCTCGATGAAACAGCTCTTGACTATGGTATGGAGATAAACGTTGGAAAGACAAAATTAATGATCAACAACGCTACAACGCCGATGACTTAAACAGCAGGATAAAAGCTAATGGTCAGGAACTCGAAGTGGTTGACCGTTTTAAATATCTGGGATCGATTGTCAGTGATGATGGATCAAAATGTGAGGTGTTGGCCAGAATAGCACAGACAACAGCGGCACTTGCACGGCTTAACAAAATCTGGTAAGATAAACGGTTAGCACTATGCACGAAAATCAGATTAACGCCTACACTGGTCCTGTCAATATTCCTCTATGCTTGTGAGATATGGACAGTTACAGCTGACCTTCATCGAACGATATAGGCCTTGGATATGAGATGTTTCCGAAGACTCTTAAACGTCAGGTACAAAGATCGAGTTACAAATGAGGAAGTACGAGATGGAATTACAACAGCAATAGGGCCTTTGATGACCTCTTGGCAACTGTTAAAAAAGAAAACTCGCTTGGTACGGTCACACATCTTCTTCTTCTTCTTCTTCGTTCGTTCTCAATCTCCCACTACCAAGCCCTGAAAGGGATTAAGTAGCAGAATGTAGTCCAGAGAACGGAATGCGATGTGTCGTAGTTTACAGCTTGACTGCGATAATTGCACCTTTCAGTCCTACACATCCAACTTCAGCAAGCATTTTTTGAGTACCAGGTTAGCCTTCCCTCTTCGATCCCTTCTCCTTAGCCAGTCTGCCCTGCTGCAGCCTGTTATCCAGGATCACCACGTGGAGGTGTAGAAGGGTCTTGGCAGCTATGGTTCGCTGGCCCTGACGCTAACAGTCAGCTATGGGTCGCTGACCACTGCAGCTCATGCGCTGCTCAGCATCTTGATTCCCGGTCACATATCGAAATCAAATGGTCTTGCAAATACGATCCTGCACGGAAAGGTGCAAGGCAGACGACGAAGAGGCCGCCCCAAAAAGAGGTGGGAGGACAACATAATGGACCAATCTCCGACCAGAAGAGGCTCAGGCAGCGGCCGCTGACAGAGAAGGGGGGCGTGAGTAGGTGAGGATGTATTAATGTGTGCCCCAACGAAATCACCGGTTACGAGATGACCTGACCTAACATTTTATATTACACTTTATTCAGACCAGACGTCCTGGTCAGTACATCGTGCCTGACAGGACTAGTGTCTCGGGTCACCTTTAGGAAAGTAAACACTACAAAAATAGTCCAACAGACAACGCTGATGTCGAGGATGAAGTGGTGGCCAGTTCCGATCCTTTGTGATTTTCTTTCGATGAGTAAGTCATCATAGTAAGCCAGATATCCGTTTACAGATGGTTCGATGTGATCATTTCGATAACGGGAATTGAACGCGGCACATTTGCCGAGAGACGCAATCACTTGACCAATCAAGAGCTAACGTATCAGAAGTGACAATAATAATCGCATTTACTATATAGTCGTATTTCGGAACGAACAATAACATCAGTGCCAGGTGAAACATAATTATCAAGACCCCACATCAGGGCCAAGTGAAACATAATTATCAAGATCTCACATCAGGGCCAAGTGAAACATAATTATCAAGATCTCACATCAGGGCCAAGTGAAACATAATTATCAAGATCTCACATCAGGGCCAAGTGAAACATAATTATCAAGACCCTACAGCACACACTCGTGAGGATTCTTGAAATATGCTGTGTCACGACATTCTAGCCAAAGAGGTGGGGATTGACACTGTGATCCCATAAGTGGTGAGGTTACTGTGACGTCTCAAGTTGCACTACCGCCAGGATAAAGCCTGCCAACCGTTTTTAAGTGCGCCTCAAAATATAAAATGAAGAATTGTAATTTTCCACTAAAGATATGGAGTCAAAATAATTAAATACGGGTGGCTTACAATAATAACACCAACATTAACCATTGTCATTGCGCGTTATCATATACACGACTTAACTCTGTAAATCTCCTTCAACCAATGGAATGTAACTTGTCTACTTTTACTTTTCTTGTAGACCTACCATTTCTAAATTTTACGGACTCATGCCCAACACTCATTCATCACCGAACATGCTTCAAATGTACTAAACTCTAATCTCCTTTGATGCCCAGGTTCCACCCTGGCGTCGACATCAAACAGCCATGTCTATCACTTTGTCTAAACACGGTGGTCAGCCCCCAGTCTTCTCTCGAAGGTCAGGCTGTCTTTGGACGTCTGCAATGAAGCTAGCAGATTAGAAAACCCGTTCAATTTTTGTCAACTGGTCTTCCCTAACGGGTACTGCCTTTATCACCGATTTCTCCACGCTGTTCAAGTTTAGTTCAAGTGCCATCCAAACATGGAAGTTCGGATCTCTCCAACGTATTCTGTGTCTTTGCCATGAAAAAGCAATTTGCCAGTTCTTTCCCCGTCCAACTATTGATATTATTTTTCCCCATTGCATTTTTTTTTGTCTCTTGCAGGTTTGACCTCCACCTTTCCTTCCAGCACGTTTTTTTTCTTCAAATCTGACCAAAATATCTCAACTGTCGATTTCGTTCATCAATTTTATTTGCATTTCTAATTTCTCCAAGACTTCATTATTTATGTTCTTCTTTTCCATGAAATTCGGCGCTCCATTCATCCAGGCATCAACTGTTGTCTCCAATCGTGTGTACATTGCTGCCGTTTCTATGCATTACATTAAAGATGAGTATACACAAGACCTGTTCATTCGTTGTTTGTTAGTGACTTGTCTGGATGCCAATATATGATTCATGTTGGTAAATACAGATTTGGTCATACCTATTCTCCTTCTGGTTTCAATTTAATCATTTTTTGTAAAATATCGTATGTCTTCTTGTTCTTCATTCGTTCTCAAATTCTCGCTACCAAGCCCCGGAAAGGGCTTTGCAAGTAGCGGGATGTATGTCCGGAGAACGGAATGTGTCGTAGTTTATAGCTTGACTGCGATATTTGCACCTGTTGGTCCGACACATCCGACTTCAGCACGGCACTTTTGGGTACCGGGTTCTCTTTCCCTATTCGATCCCTTCTCATTAACCAGCCTTCCGAGCTTCAGCCTGATATCCAAGAACACCACATGAAGGTGTAGAGAAGGATCATGACATCTGCAGTGGCAGGTTCATTCAATGACTCCTCTCCATTCCACTCCTAACAAAGCACGGGGCTACACCCGTAGAACATTATATACAAGAAGCGTGTGTACACCTGCAGCCATTTTTTTCTTTACATGATCATGTTGCTAGTCGAATGTACAATCCGGTTTCCAGTCACCCTTTATTACATTATGGGGTGGGGGTGGTGGTGGTGGTAGTGGTGTGTTTGGTGGTGTTGGCGGATTAATCTTTTCCCTGCAAAATTATGACAGGATGTCCACGTCGAGCAGATGAAGCCAAGCATAGCACAACCGCCTGGAGGACAGCAAGTCCACTTTCTTGATCACGCTCATGATGCGAGGAAGGCTGCTGATTTATCGTTATCTTGCCAACATCATGTAGCATGTCCTTTATAGAACGTCGCTCCCATCGCAGTCTTTCTGAAAGGAACTCGCTCCCTTGCCAAAACTCCAGCCTCCGCCCCACAGTCATACCCAGATATTCCTGGATATCTTGGTGCCATCGTCTTCTTGGTCTACCCCTTCCTCTTTTGCCTGGCACCATACCTTTCATCACTGTTCTCTCGAGACCGTTGTGTCTCTTGATGTGACCAAAATATTTGCATTTTCTGGAAAAAATGGAATTGATAAACCAGTTCTCCTCTATGCTCAACTCTTGCCGAATGTCGACATTTGTCTTTTTCGCTGTCTAGGTTATTCTGAGGATCTTTCTGTAACATTTTGATTCGAAGGATTCGATTCTTTGTCTGGAAGTTTTGGTAATCGTCCATGATTCGCAGCCATAAGCTGCCACATGAAAAATACAGGCTCTCAAGACTTTTACTTTTATCATTTTGTTGGTGCTCTGCCATAATTTCTTTAGGCTGTTTAGTCTCTGCATTGCCGTGGCCAGTCTTCTTCTGATTTCTTTCGAGCATTCGCCATTTTTGTCGATTCAACTTACACCAGAAAAGCACTGTTTTAAATGGACAACCTTGACAACAGCATTAAATCACACCAGCACATCACTGTTCTCTAGGGAGGCTCTGGTGGTTGCTGGCGGTTGCCCATTGCAAACGAAGATGGCGACAGCATCAGATCTGTGTGGGCAGACGTGGCCGTGTATGTTCCTGGATATGGCTGTGCAGACCTATCCAAGAACTCCACACCCTGCCGGGCGAGGGATACACATAGACGGATTTAGTAGTCGCGGAGTCCTTGTGGCGACCTTCCTGGAGGCTCGCTGCTTGCTCACTGCAAAAAATGTTTTTTTTTTAAATCAGCAAGTGAGCACCTTGTGTGATTGCAAAGCGCTCGGCTGAGCGGTCCGACGCAACCGACTCCCAAGAGACTACATCAGTATGAAGGCATTTTAATGTCTTTAGATAATCTGAGCACGGTATCTTTTCTTTTGCACGCCAGATGACAGATTGTCTGTCTTAAATGCGCCATAAAGAGGTTGCTTGGTCAAGCGGTGAACGAGCAAGCAAACAACATGTCCAGTCCATCGAACCTGAGTGCTCTGCCCCAGTGTGTAGATGCTAGGGAGTTTTGTCCTTTCAAGCACTTCGTAGTTGGGTACCCTTTCCTGCAAGTTAATCTTGAGCAGCCGACACAGACAGCCCATGTGGAAGTGATTGAGCCGTTTCTGTTTCTAAGAATCACCGTGACTGCTCTCTGAGCATACCCATAGGTCTATCTCTCTTTCAGCAAATGGCGCAGGGTATGAATGATGGTGGTTCATGTAGCTCGCTGGTTGTACACTCTCCTGCTCCGTCCTCTCATGCGCTCTACTCCGATCGAACCTTTTTTAATGTCGAAACTTTGCAGTCTGTGGATTTCTGCTTCATCTATTGCAGTTTCCTCATCTAATAGGCGGTCATTGATTGGTTTCAAAATGCCATTCCTATCCATACAACGTGCCCATGATGGGAGCTTGTGAAGCCATAATGTCAGCCCTTTCGCTGCCCTGAACCCTAGCAATACTAGGACAGTAGATTCATGTCAACCCCTGTAGGTTCGAGGCCTCAACAGCTGCTATCCACTCGTACCTAAGCCACCCCTGTACTTTCTGGAGTACGGCTTGTGCGTCTGTCACGATGACTGCCCTTGTTAAAGAAGTCTCAGATATCCATCTCAGCGCCGAGGTCACTGCTTCAATCCCAATTCTCAAACTGGAGGTTATTGAATGGTAAACTCTACTGCACTCGGCAACGACCTGTTCTCTCACTCTAGCAATGAAGCCCCAGCCTGATGTCCTACAGCGGCATGATTGAGGCGTCTGGCATAACTCAATCTTCGTAAATTATCAGTTATTTACTATGTGACAGAGAAAATTTGTTTCTCCAGAGTATAGCAATTACATTTTCTGGAATAATAGCTTGGAAACGCTAGCTTTTAAAAAACCAAAATTGAAATAAGTAAGAAAACTTAGCAAATCTGTGTCAAGAGAACTATAAACAATCTAGCGACAATGATCACACAAACACGTAAACAAATATGCTATAATTGTTTGTTTCTCTGGGTTTTTTTTAATGACGCAAATTATAACTTTTTAACTTATTTCATAAGAGATTTAATGACATTCTAGAAACGATTACAACGTGTAGTTCAATTTTTTTTTTAAATATTCCGTTTTCTAAGATCGACGTGACATACTTTTGCCTTTTACAATTTTTTCATTATCTAATTTAAACAGACCCAGTATGGATGGAAACACATAGATGTGGGTCTTAGTCTTAGTAGATCTGTACTTCTACAGGGACAGATGTTCATGTGCAGGGCTCAGCTCTTGCGTAAGCTGGATGTAGCCGGGAGGATTTGCTGCTTAGCGGTCTAGGCTCGAGCTTATTACTCCGCTGCGATGGGACACGTGTCGCGGAGGGTGGTTACCGATGTTCGCGTCCATCTTAAAATACTGTAACACTAGAGCAAAGTAGACCCGCAGCTTGTTATGCGCCATCTATGCTGTTCTTAACACACCACTTAACCATGGCCTATGCTATGCCATGTCACACAGTTAGTAGCCTCTCATTCTCTGTGGGGTAGTGGTGCTATTTCTGTCTGTCTCAAACACAAAGATCCCGGCTGACCATGTGAGTGTTGGGTCAAAATTGATGCAGACAAAGAAACAAAATGGTTTGGACATCTGACAAGACTGCTTCCAAACGTAACAGCCGCGTGAGACTATACCACTGCACATTTGGATTTCAGAGAATGAGGTAGACCAAGACAAGTTAAAGGTATTAAAGAGGCATGGATTAACAAAAACTATACTGATAGTAAATCAAATAACATGATACATGAGCAGAGTGTCCAGTAATAACAGTCTCAATGATGAAGTGGTATGGTGCGCGCTAACTTACCCAAGATGGGAGAGCAATAGCAGTAGGTACTATAATCAGAGATGAGGATACCACTATGATGTAGCAGTGGGTACTATAAACAGAGATGAGGCTACCACTATGCTGTAGCAGGGGGTACTATAAACAGAGATGAGGCTACCACTATGTTGCAGTAGTGGGTACTATAAACAGAGATGAGGCTACCACTATGTTGCAGTTGTTGGTACTATAAACACAAATGAGGTTACCATTATGTTGCAGTAGTGGGTACTATAAACAGAGATGAGGCTACCACTATGTTACAGTTGTTGGTACCATAAACAGAAATGATGCTACCACTATGTTGTAGCAATGGATACTACAATGAGAGATGAGGATACCACTATGCTGTAGCAATGGAACTCTAAAAATAGAGATGCAGCTTCTACTATATACAAGAACGATGGATGTGGCTACAGCCAGACCGTAGCAGTGAGTAGTATAATGATGGATGAGGCTACAATGAGAGATAAGAATACGGATGTGACGTGGCAGTTTATATTAGATATAGAGAAGAGGCTACCATTAGGCCAGTGGTTTCTGTTAGCATTTATATGATATTCTGGGAGATATATATACACATACAAGTAAGATCCAGAGCTGTGAGATGCACTGTGTGAGAAGTGCAACCGGAAAGACAATCCGTGACCTAATCCGCAATACCGCACTAAGGCAGATAGTGGGGACAGACCCAGTAAGTAACTACATTGAAGCACAACAAATCAAGTGGTTTTGGTCATTTAGTCCGAATGCATTATGACCAGCCTGCTGCAAGAGTATATCATATGCAGGTTTTCGGTCTACGTGAAAGGGGCAGACCTCGACGTCGATGGATCGAGGGTGTCTCTGGCACTCTCAGGAAGTTACACCTAATGACAGCACAAGAATCCAATTTGCGATAACAATAAATCTACGCTTCCCGCCAATCTGCGAAGACGTATGGCAAGGGCAGCAGGACAAAAGGAATAGAAGAATAATTCTGGGACAAGTGACTACTGTCTGGTCTGGCAAAGACCCCTTACTCAGTAACACACACTTTTCTTTAGAAACAGACTGTTTCAGTCTGGCTAACGAGGTGGGAATCGACATGATCACCGTAGTAGCGAGGGTCACGTAAATGAAGTCAAGCATAGCACAACCGCCTTGAGGATCCCGGTCCACCTTCATCAGCAAGCTCGGGATTTGCTGGACGCTACTGCAACCAAACATGTGACGTACTTTCCAGGGCACGCAAAAAGAAAACAAAATATACTCATCATGGTCATCCAACAACAACATCTGAGATGAAGGTGTTGATGCTAAGTCGTTAACGTCATAAACAAGTGCTTCAAATACTTATCATCGTAAACATGCAGTCTTTCATTAACAATATCCTTTGTAGAAAGTTATTTTACTCAAGAACAACAACACAAAACACAGTTCAAAACTCCCAGCACAACACGTTCTTCATTAATTGCACACTCTATGAGCATGGACGCTATTTTGTATCTTGGCTTGGCTTCGTTCGTTCTCAATCTCCCGCTACCGAAAAGGCTTAAGTAGCAGAATGTAGTCCAGAGAACGGAATGCGTTTTGTCGTAGTTTACAGCTTGACTGCGATATTTGCACTTTTCGGTCCAGCGCATCGGACTTCAGCAAGCATTTTTTGAGTACCGGGTTAGCAGCATTCCCTCTTCGATCCCTTCTACTTAGGCAGTCTGCTCTGTCGCAGCCTGTTATCCAGGATCACCGCGTTGGGGTGTAGAAGGGTCTTGGTAGCTCTGGTTCGCTGGCCCTGACGCTAGCAGTCAGCTATGGATCGCTAACCACTGCAGCTCATGCGCTGCTCAGTATCTTGATCCCATTTTGTTTGAGCTGCGCACGTGTATGCATCACCTATCGTCTGCTACCTACAGCAATTACAAACTTGGATGATTTTGCCACATAACGATACCTTTAATCACTTACTAACAACATTTTTAAGCTATCCCATATCATCTTGGAACCTATTTACGGGCCCCCCTCGTATACGTGGACTCTGATGAGACCGCCTTGTTCAATGCTTACTAAGAAGTCTAGCGTTTCACTACAGCCAGCCAACGTGCCTCATGTCATGACTCTGATGAGACCGCCTTGTTCAATACTTACTAAGAAGTCTAGCATTTCACTACAGCCAGCCAACGTGCCTCACGTCATGTCTCTGATGAGACGGAAAGGGGGCAAAAGATGGAACTTGTCATCATAACACATAAGTTGCATATATAACCCAATGACGAATGTAAGACCCTGTACGAACAGGCAGTACACGCTACGGGACTAAGGATATAGATATCCCCCAATAGCAGACACTCTCGTCAGGAATGAAGTGCTAGAGACATCATTGTACGAGCCCATAGCTTGTTTATGGGGGGTGGGGTGGGGTGGGGTGCAATGGAGAACAGAAGGGACAGTAGAGCAGAAGAACGCAGTGAGAAATTGAGACGGCTGATAGGCCAACCAACGTAGCAGAGAATAAATGTGCTTGGAAGCGGAAGTCAAAAGCGGAAACACTTTGCAGCACCAGTAAAAGCAAAGTGTCAAACATTTCCTGTAAACGGCACATCACTACTGAGACAGACAGACAGAAAGGCAGAAAGACAGATAAACATACACACATACAGACCGATAGATTAATATATAGATAGATAGATAGATGTATGGATGGATGGATAGATATATTAGATATAGATAGATAGATAGATAGATAGATAGATAGATAGATAGATAGATAGATAGATAGATAGATAGATAGATAGATAGATAGATAGATAGATAGATAGATAGATAGATAGATAGATAGATAGATAGATAGATAGATAGATAGATAGATAGATAGATAGATAGATAGATAGATAGATAGATAGATAGATAGATAGATAGATAGATAGATAGATAGATAGATAGATAGATAGATAGATAGATAGATAGATAGATAGATAGATAGATAGATAGATAGATAGATAGATAGATAGATAGATAGATAGATAGATAGATAGATAGATAGATAGATAGATAGATAGATAGATAGATAGATAGATAGATAGATAGATAGATAGATAGATAGATAGATAGATAGATAGATAGATAGATAGATAGATAGATAGATAGATAGATAGATAGATAGATAGATAGATAGATAGATAGATAGATAGATAGATAGATAGATAGATAGATAGATAGATAGATAGATAGATAGATAGATAGATAGATAGATAGATAGATAGATAGATAGATAGATAGATAGATAGATAGATAGATAGATAGATAGATAGATAGATAGATAGATAGATAGATAGATAGATAGATAGATAGATAGATAGATAGATAGATAGATAGATAGATAGATAGATAGATAGATAGATAGATAGATAGATAGATAGATAGATAGATAGATAGATAGATAGATAGATAGATAGATAGATAGATAGATAGATAGATAGATAGATAGATAGATAGATAGATAGATAGATAGATAGATAGATAGATAGATAGATAGATAGATAGATAGATAGATAGATAGATAGATAGATAGATAGATAGATAGATAGATAGATAGATAGATAGATAGATAGATAGATAGATAGATAGATAGATAGATAGATAGATAGATAGATAGATAGATAGATAGATAGATAGATAGATAGATAGATAGATAGATAGATAGATAGATAGATAGATAGATAGATAGATAGATAGATAGATAGATAGATAGATAGATAGATAGATAGATAGATAGATAGATAGATAGATAGATAGATAGATAGATAGATAGATAGATAGATAGATAGATAGATAGATAGATAGATAGATAGATAGATAGATAGATAGATAGATAGATAGATAGATAGATAGATAGATAGATAGATAGATAGATAGATAGATAGATAGATAGATAGATAGATAGATAGATAGATAGATAGATAGATAGATAGATAGATAGATAGATAGATAGATAGATAGATAGATAGATAGATAGATAGATAGATAGATAGATAGATAGATAGATAGATAGATAGATAGATAGATAGATAGATAGATAGATAGATAGATAGATAGATAGATAGATAGATAGATAGATAGATAGATAGATAGATAGATAGATAGATAGATAGATAGATAGATAGATAGATAGATAGATAGATAGATAGATAGATAGATAGATAGATAGATAGATAGATAGATAGATAGATAGATAGATAGATAGATAGATAGATAGATAGATAGATAGATAGATAGATAGATAGATAGATAGATAGATAGATAGATAGATAGATAGATAGATAGATAGATAGATAGATAGATAGATAGATAGATAGATAGATAGATAGATAGATAGATAGATAGATAGATAGATAGATAGATAGATAGATAGATAGATAGATAGATAGATAGATAGATAGATAGATAGATAGATAGATAGATAGATAGATAGATAGATAGATAGATAGATAGATAGATAGATAGATAGATAGATAGATAGATAGATAGATAGATAGATAGATAGATAGATAGATAGATAGATAGATAGATAGACAGCCATTAGTCAATGAAGAAGTTGATTCCATACGATGTGGTCTGTACGAAGCGGCTATAGCAGCTCTAAGGTTCGGTGAGCACGATGACGTCATATTCGTCACGTGTTTTGTCATTCCAGATTATGGAGTGCAGGTTTAACGCATCATTTGGTTTGCCGTAACCAGCTTTCAGGGAATCCATTTTACATTCGCTGCAGCGGAGTTTTTACATAGTGAGGCTGCCAGCCCCAACACAAAGTTACCTAGCCCTCTGTCACGATCTGCCTAGGAAACAAACAACGGCATCTCTAGGGGATCACTAGGACTTCGATGTTGAGTTTGTTGAGGAGCGATCAGCAATACGAGAGGACTTCGAAGATGTGTGTAGATGTCGTGCCCGAATTAAAATTACGAAAAAGGTGGTCATATCACAGACACTGCTGTCAGTGATAAAGAGTGAAAGATTCTATTGTATTATATATCCGTTTGTCTCAGGCGGGGGTAATATAACACACTACAGCGGTTCTCAAACTGTGGAACTGTCCTGGCCGATAGACACTAAAACACCACGTTCGGAAATATATAGTCTTAATGGTGTTTATAATCAATTTCTTTGACTTCATGTTGTTGTTGGTGTTTGTACATTGTTTCTGAAGAGAAACACATTTTCATCTGTCAATCTTGGAGTGGGTTCGTAGGTGGGTGACCAAACCAATCTGAGCCCGAGGGCAGAGAAACGCTGTCTGACTGTCAGAGGGAGGCAACTCGTCTCAGTGCGACTTTCTTGATTCTTGTCTGCTCCATATGTGTCGTGTCAGAAGATATGTTACTACCAAAGGTAGAGCGATCAGCAGCAATGTTTCCCCAATTATCAGAGTCAATGTCGCAGTGAGGCTATCAGTGTCTTTGTATTTGGCGACCGCGAGCTCGCTTGGCTGAGTCAAGCTCGCCATATAATATTTTCTCTGGAAGCCGCTCATCTGACATGTGGACATGTGGGATTTACACACAGTTGTGTGGATGCTTTTCATGCCAGCCCGTGAGAGAACTGCTACATCTGTGATCTTATCTTGCCATGTTATGCTTTCTTAAGCAGCCCAGATAAAAGTGATCAAGCTTCCTCGAATGTCGACTGTACCAGTCCAGGTTTCATGGCGTACAGAAGGGTTGGTAGGATGACTGTCAATTTGGTACATATTTATCAAATGAAAGTTACATACAACCAATTTAAGCATAACATCATTTCAATAAAAACCACTCTTCATGTGTAGCATCGATTTTCAACAAGCAATCGCATTTTTCCTGTTTGGCGCCATCATTTCCAGCTCACTCCAACGTCTTTCCTCGCGTTTTTAGGTTTGTCCCGACTTTCGATCTCTAAGAGTGTTTAGATCTTCCTCTTATTCTCTTGCCTTGAGGAGTCCAGATCAATGACTGTCTTGTAATCTCGTCAGCTAATTTCCGTAATGTATCATGCTATGCGGCATTATAATAGGGGTGGCTAAGTTAATGGTGTGAAAGTTAATGCCATCAAATTTGCAGATGACTAAGCGATGGTGGGAGGATCAGTAGGAACGGTGCAAATGCTCATAAATGGCCAATTCTACTGTATGTAGCTGAAACATGGACTCTAACAAAGAAAGATGAAAGCATTTAAAATGTAATGCTGCAGTAGAATGAAAAAAGTAAGTTGGACAGCAAGAAGAACCAATGACAATGTACTTGCTGAAGTGGGCGCACAAAGACAAATATTGCATTTGATATAAAAACGTTGGTTGAGTTGGATGGGTCACAATATGAGACACGAAAGTCTTCTACAGAAGATACTAGAGGGCAAGATTCAAGTGAAGAGAGGATCCGGGCGACCACGACTTACCTTTACATCTCAGGCATGCAGGGGCATTAAAGTACGAACTTAGGCTGCAACGAAGAGAACTGCAGAGGATAGAATCAAATGGAGAAACATACTAAGACAAACTTACAATCAGTCTCAGGACTGATGAACCAGATGTTGATGTCCTATCCATCGCCGACGTCCATGTGATGTGGACGTCTATGCTGCTATACTCCGTTTATCGCCACCTTGATTTGCCTTTTCGCCCGAAGTGAAGCATATGGCCGCCTCTACTGCTAACCCTCTTCTCAAGGAGACCTGTATGCTTATTTGAAGTGTTGCTTTCAATGTCAAATTCTCTACATAATGAGGATGTTAGCCGCATGCACCACCCTCTAAAGTCGTATTCAATAATCACGCATTAAAGGTTGCAGTTGCCTTTTCTTTTTTCAATCCAGCCCGTGCACCATTCAAATGCCTCTTCGTCTTGCATATTTGTAAACCAGGATCCGTATTTGCAGCTGCGTAGACAGAAGCGTTTCGAGCCAAGTCTAAAATCGTCATCATCCTTAATGGTTTGATTCTTAAGGAGCATCGCAACCCCGCTGCTCCGCAGGAAGCCGTTCCAAAAGTATGTATGTGTTCTGGATATGATGGTCTCTGCAGCACAACGCTTGAAATATTAATATTGGCAATCTATACACAACCTTCCTTAGTTTCCTATACTCCATATTCTTCAGCAAATAATATATATAAGATCGAGATCGACAAATCGCGAGAGAGAGAAAAACGCAGAACAAATTTCGAAAGATGAAACAAATCCGATTTTTTTCTATTTCCGTTCAATTATGAATTAACTGGGCCACATTTTTTAAAAATGTTTCCCCATGCGTTTGCAAAATGAACTGAACAGGGTGCAGCGAGGAAGTACGTTATTTGATATTTTTTCAATTATATTTTTTTTTCTGGGTTTAAATTGCCATTTTGCCGTTCCATTTAATCTATACCGCCCGGGGATTATTTCCCAGCTGCTCGTCTTCAAAGACACGCCTTTGACATAAATGAAGATCGAGGATATCGTGAAAGGCTAGCTGTTGAGGTGCATTGAGGTTTTCATAGTCTGTTGTCGAAGGTACGCTGCTTTTAACTTAACGTCTTTATACTGGTTTAGAAGACTGCAGTCTGTATACAACCAGTTTAATTTGCATTTTCTTGCTGTAAATCTATGCACATCCAATCTATTCGTAAATGCATTAACTGTCCTTGCCTCCACTACTTCCTGTGGCAATGCATTCCAAGCATTCAATACCATCTAACTAAACAAATATTTCCTAACAAGTCTTTTTAGTTTCATCGGAGCGTCTGAAGCATCCAAAAATATCCAAAGAAGGTGTTAACATTGGATAGGACATACGTTAAGGAAGCCATTTGATAGCATTACAAAACAGTCTCTTTTCAGGAATCATCAAGGCAAGAGAAGTTAGACAGACTCAAATACACGAATAACAGACTAAAAGGAAACCGGGAAGATGTGGACAGAGTTGCAGCCGATGGCACAGAACATGCATATTTGACCTGTGATCTACGTGGAGATAAAAGGTTTTGATTGATGATTGATTGTTTTGTGGATATCTTAAGTCATCTGTCCTGCGCTAAGTGGACTGCATCAGTCGTTGCAAAATTACTTTGTCAGCTATCCACCTGCTTCGCGGCTACCTCTTGCCCTGTAGCTAGATCTACCAGCGTTGTAAGCCATCTATTGAAGTTGATGAAGGTGCATTCTCATTAGATGACCGTAACCAGCGTATTTTTACTTGGTGATGTACTCTACACAAGACATAGTGCCGACTTTTCTTCGAATGTCCTTGTTTCGTAATTTGTCTCTCCTGGTAACACCGATGCTTTTACTCAAACGCTTCATCTCACAAGTCGAAATTCTGCTCTCCCTTGCCTTGGACAGACGTCATGTTTGAACACTGGTAGCACCGAGCCGGCATACAATACACTGTTTACCAGCTGTTGCTTTGTTGAAAACTAATGCTCGGGTGCTATGTCAGTGGTGACAGCTGATAAGTTATCGCAGACGCATTCTGACCCCTAGTCTCGATTTACATACCGTCTGCCCCGAAAAAGCTACCGAAATACCCGAACTCGTAGGGCCGTTGAAAATCAATATCATTTACTCTTGTTTTGGGGACTATGAGGCTAAGGTCTGGACAGGCAAAACACACTGATCAGAAAATGGGTCAGGAGAAATATACTGGCCAAGACCTTCACATGACCTCCTCGTTGGTCGTCATGGAAACGGGCTGTTGTCGAGGACAACAGTCTGGCTAACAAGGTGATGTTCGACGTGATCTCCGCAGTAGTGAACGGCACGCAAATGAAATCAAGCATAGCACAACCGCCTGGAGGACCCCGGTCCACCTTCATCAGCATGCTCGAGGTGTGAGGAAAGCTACTGCAACCCGTCACTTAACGCTCTAGTCAGGGCGCACATAAGAGTAACGTACTCATTGTGGGCATTCCAAATAACAACAACTCTTGTTTTGAGTGGCCCAGTTTCTGTCTTCGTCTCGTTAATCCGCATGTAGGATTTCTTATATCTCTTTCAAGTAATCAATCAATCAATCAATTAATTCCAATTATATATCTTTACCTGAACAATATCGTAACTGATGCAGTCGGATTTCGTTCAATAACTCCCTTTTTCATTGTAAGCATCTCAAAGATGCCCCCCCCCCCCAACCCCAACCGTTGTGTCGTTTGATGTAACCAAAATATGTTAGCTTCCTAAACATAATGTTGTCCAGCAGCTAATTTTGATATATACCCAGTTCTTTGGGGACGTCTGTGTGTATCGTTTTCGCGGTCCATTGTATTTTGAGTACTTTTCTTTTGTATTTTAGCTTGAAAGATTGAATTTTATTCTTCAGTGTATGTGTGATGGTCCATGTGTCGCAACCGCACATTGCCACAATGAAGATGCATGTCCTCGTAATTTGTTATTTTGTTACGTGTTCTGCAATACGTTAATTAGTTTCCTATCCACTTATGCTGTTATGCATCGTGGGGAGCTTAAGTCGTCTGTCCTGCCCACTGTGAGCCCGTGTTGCTGCACAATCACTATAATGAACATATGTCCACCTGCCTCGTAGCCGTCCCCTTGCCTGTAGCCCCCAGATCTACCAGCTTTGTAAGCCATCAGTGGAAGTTGATGACGGTGCATTCTCAATAGATGAACAGACAAACGTATTTGGTGCCTGGAAATGTATTCTGCACAAGAACGTAGTGACACCCCCCCCCCCCCCCCCCCCCCAATACTGCGATTGTTGTCTTTCCCGGTAACACAGATGACCTTCTTAAAACACATCCTTCCACACGTCGAATTTCTGTTTCCACGTGCCCTGGACAGAGGTCATGTTTGGCACTGGTAGCACAAATTCGGCATAAATAGACTGTTTAAAAGCTGTTGCTTTGTTGTCAAACTTAATGCTCGGGTGCCTAAGCAGTGGTGACAGCTGAAAAGTTAACACATATGCTTTCTAACATCTAGTGTTGATTTCCATGTCCATTCTACCGTCTGCCGAAAAATACTGTCCAAATACTAGGAACTCATGGGCCTGTTGAAGAGCAATATCATTTACACTTATGATGAGTGGGCCAGGTGTTCTACTAATCATCAAAGTTGGAAGCGCGTTCATGTGGTTTTGCAGTCTATTTTCATCATCGTACAGCAGACACTGTAAAGCGTAATTCGTGCATTGAGTTCTGTTCTGCTTCATATGTCTCAATTTGACCGTCTCTTAAGTGATTTTGTTCATGTAAATATTAAACAGCAGAGCAGAAATCTCACGCCGATAGTGATTTAAAAATCATATGACATACGTATTTCTTGTTATTTAACATCTGCATTGCTATGGTCATTATTTTCCTGAATTTATTTTAGCAGTCTACATAGTAATTTAATTCGTAGAGATTTTCGAAACTTGTAAAATTTTCGATTTCTTCATTTTCTAGTTTTAATCGGTGCTAAAGTCACTCTGTCAATCGATCAATAAATTAATCAATCAAAGCCCGTCGCTCCTTCTCTGTACATAGACCATTGCTAATATCCCGTCAGCGTACATGGTTCTGGGCTGCTGCTCCTGCCTCTCTCCAGATGTAATAATCGAATCTTAGTTCCTTCTCCCATTCTCTTCTCCGTGTATGTTTGGGTGTACCTCTTCATCTCTCTTCCCTTGAGGATTTCATGTAAGAGCCTGTCTGGTTATGTGGACTGTGCCTTCCGCAGCGTATATCCTATACATCCTCATTGTCTTCGCTTAATTTGTCGTTCCAGTGGATTTTGTTGGTTCCTTTCCAAAAAAAGGTCTTAATTTCTCACCATGTCCTGCCACTTGTTATCCTTCGTAGGCATCTGTTTGCGAAGGACTGGAGTCATAGTTGCATGGCTTTGGTCGTTCTCCGTGACTCGACTCCATATATCAGCACTGACTTGATACTGGCGAAGAATATTCTAGCTTTGGTGTGAATCTTGATTTATCTGGATTTCCAAATGTTGTTGAGTGTCAGGAAGGCCATCCTGGTCTTTTCCGAGTCTGATTCTTACATCTGTACCTTACTATGCGCCAACTGTACTGCCCGAAAAGGTCAACGTATCCACTACTTCCAATTCTTTCTGTGAAACACCAGCCGAAACATCGTGCAACGAAAGGCTCAAAGTTCCCCGTGTTTATCCCGAGACCCCTAACTATAGACGAAAGAATAAGCCCATAGCACTTTCATGCATGCCCTAAAAGGCGACTATATATGGGTCTGCATTGAAATTAACAACCTCATTATGTAAAACAATTTACTACCACAATGCAAGAAGCATCTATATTGGTAGACATATACGACAAAAAGAGCAACCAAAAAAATTAAACAAGGTTCAAGGTCAAGTTAACTGCTGGTACATATTCGTCCGCCATTCAACAGTGGATGTTTTTGTTCGTTCTAAGAATAGACTCGCGCCTGTCGATCGCATTTAAAACGTGTACCAAGACGAAACTTTAAAATTTGTTTTGTTTTAATTTGTTCTTTGCTTCCCTGAAATATAAATAATATTCTCACCTGCTCGAAATATTAATGAGTGTTTGTATTTATTTATTTGTGAAAATGTGTCCACCGATTTATTTATTTATTTGTGAAAATGTGTCCACCGATTTATTTATTTATTTGTGAAAATGTGTCCACCGATTAAGCACAATAGCCGTTCTAATAATAAACGTACATAATCTTTCACAGTGTGCATTCATTCGCAAGGGAGAGAAAGGTCACTGTGGAGGAAATAGAAAAGAGGACCTTGGTCAAAATAATGCAGACAATTGACAAAATGGCGATGCATTTATGGCAGTTAAAGGTAGTGCCATAGCAGACACTGCTGTCGGGGATTAAGTGTTTGAGTTTTTTTTCGTACTGTGATTGATCTGGCAAGTCACCAGCGGATTTTCGACTGCAACAAAATATGTAACAAAGGAGGTCACACCTCCCCACGAGGTATACCGACACAAGTGGACTGAAGATAGATATATATCAAGTGTTGAATGACGAAAGAATAGCTGACCTGTTACACCTTTTCTGGGGTGTCTCGCTGGTATACCACATAAACTCAGCTTACTTATGAAGTATGATGCTCAGTTACTTTCCTCCTCTGACAGTAAGACGGATACTTATTTACAGCTTGGTCGTCTGGAGCGTGCAGGTAGTATAATTTCAACTCCGTGCCTTTCTTGTGATAATCAAACACATGCATCTACTGAAGATGGAAGGAAGCGATAAGGACAAAGAAATTCACGAGGTTGATAACACCAAAGAATGGCCAGGACATGAGTTACCTTCCCTTGTTCGCAGAGTTGCGCATAGAGAACTTTTTGTGGTATTTGTCCACCTTGGCGACCATAACGGATGAAAGGTTTATTGATATCTCAAACATTTTTAGTAAGATATGAAAGGTAGTCTCACATCAAATGATCAATCAATTAATCAAAACCCATTTAACTGGCTTCGGAGTATAGGTCCTCAACAAATACAGGGGACTGGGTTGGTCTCGAGGAAAGACGTCGGTCTCGGGTGGTGGAGGTTGCGTATTTAAATCACGGTTTAGGCGGAGATTTTTTCACGTAGATTTTCTGGTATCTCCCTGGATCTTAACTTATTACTGGTTTTTATACTGGTTTAGACGACTCTGCTGAGTCTGTATAGAACCAGTTTATTTACATTTCTTTGCTCTAAAAACTATGCACATCCAATCTATTCATAAATACATTAATTGTTCTTGCCTTCACTACTTCCTATGGCAATGCATTCCGAGCATTCACCACTCTCTGACTACAATTTTTTTTCCCTAATATCTAATCTAGAGTTAATTTGTAATTATGCCCAATTGTTCTTGAAGGTGGTTGTATTTTGAAAAAAAAACCAAAAACAAACGCGTTAGTCTAATTTATCCTTTCCTTTGATTATATTATGGACCTGTATTAAGCCACCTGGAATACTTCTCTGGATAGTAGAGATCGGACAGTATTGCCCCGGCAGTTGGAAATTGAAAAAAGTAGGCTTAACAGCCGCTGCCTGTGCAACATTGTAAAATGACGTTAAAGATTGACTCAATCCTCTTCGGTTCTACGGAGTTCGTGCATTGTGCTGAGATTCTCCACAAATATGGAGAACAGAGCAGGCGTGGGTTAAACTGTGTGCATTGAGGTTGAATATTCAACTAAAATAAAAGTAAAAATAACAATAATACTCATCAGTCATACTGTCATCACTTCTAGACACCCCCCCCCCCCCAACCTTTCATGTCGTTTTATGGTTTCTCTCGATTTCCCATCTCTATAAGTGTTTATGTCTACTCCCTACTTTTTCTGTTCTGAGGATTCTAGAACACTGACTGTCTTGTAATGCTATCAGCTGGTTTCCGTATTATGTATGTTATCCATCGCCTGGTGTCTGTCCGGTTCTTTCACACATTTCTATATTAGCGTGTAGCCTAGTCAACAGTGAGCTGGTTTTTTAGACTGAGATTACAGCGTGCCAGATTTCGAATTCACTGACTGACAGAATAAACAATCAGGGCGTTGGTTCGTGTCTTGCACGACCGCTCCGTCAGTTAACCCAGCTGTAAATGGGTACCTGACGAAAGAGTTGGAGAAAATAACAACAGCAGGGAAGGGAACTGGCCACCTCACATAGGCTGTGGCTTAGAACATAAAGAGTTATCTTAATCCTCGACGGCAATTGTTGCTATAGGACTTACCTATAGATATTTATGACTTTATCATAGCATTTTATTCGCCCAATTCGGTGCAAGCATCTATTGATGATAGCTTAGGCCTTTTTAGTTATACTTTTTTTTGTATCACACGTCACATAGCCATACACTAGGACGGACTTATTTTTCACAATCGTTGGGGAAGACAGTTTCGTCGTTTCCTTGTATCAAGTCTCAGCCTTTTGTTTGTGATCTAGGAAGATCTATTCCCCTCCTCTACCTATTCCTTTACAAACACAAGTCGGGTACCCATTTACAGCTGGATATGGGTAGGAAGACTAACGTCTGGTCAGGAAAAATATATTGATCAGACATGTTAGTCAAGATCAGGCAAAATATACTGGCCAATACCCTCACCTCGTCTTCCAAGTAGTCCTACCCGGAAACGGGCTGTTTTCATGGCAGCCTGGCTAACGAGGTGAGGGATCGAGGTGATCCCCGTAGTAGTGAGAGACACGCAGATGAAGCCAAGCATAGGACAACCACCTGGAGGACCCCGATCCATCTCCATCAGCATGCACGGGATATTGAGGAAAGCTTCAACAAAACATCACTCTTCTTTCTTCTTTGCGTTCAGGATCTTTTTGGTCATGCTATATCTGCAGGCCGGTCGCTATGATGAAGTCTGTAGTCTTCACCAGGTCGGAGCGGCTGCCCCACAGCTTTTGTCTCAGCTCCGCACCCTCTGGCCAGGTCTGGCATCTCATTTCCCTATAGATTGGGCATTCCTGTAGAATATGCTCAGGGTTCTGGCATCCTGTTCCACATGGGCACTCATCAGTGTGTAAGATCTTCAGTCGGTACAATGTCTCCTTTTCAGCGCGCACACAAGAGTACATCTACTCATTGTGGGCATTCAACAACAACAACAGCTGGATATACTGGAGTGTGCCCATGCCTGCACGCGAGCGCTGTCCATTTACGGTGAGTGACAAACACTGTAACTGCGCTGTCACTTGTGGGGGTTCAGTTTAAACGCAGTAGCAGCGATTAGACTAAGCCTGCTGCTGTTTGTTTCGCCATCCCGCGCTTACAGACATCAACTTCCATAAGGGATCAAGATGCTGAGTAGCGCATGAGCTACGATGGTCAGCGACCCATAGCTGACTGCAAGCGTCAGGGCCAGCGAACCAGTGCTGCCAAGATCCTTCTACGCCTACACGCGGTGATCCTGGATTAACAGGGCAGACTGGTTAAGGAGAAGGGATCGAAGAGGGAATGCTAACCCGGTACTAAAAAAATGCCTACTGAAGTCGGATGTGTTGGACTGAAAGATAAAAATATCGCAGTCAAGCTGTAAACTACAGCACAACGCATTCCGTTCTCTGGACTACATTCTGCTACTTAAGCCCTTTCAGGGTTTGGTAGTGGGAGATTGAGAACGAACGAAGCCAGGCCAACTTCCAGATATCTAAAGATATCAATTATCATCCTGATGTTATTGGTAACTTCCTAGAGCCTGTACGCCTTCCTCCGCTTATTACATATGTCAACTTGCATATATCTACATATATCTATGGTCAGCATGAGTCAATTTGTATATCTACAAGGAAGGGATATGCGTGGAGACTTCTAGGCAACCAGTTATAAACAAATAGTGTTTCTTCCTTTCAACGATCCTTTATTAAGGCTTTCCTTGTTAATTTTTTTTAACTAACACTGCTACACAAGAATTGTTATGTTTGAATGGTATATACTTGATGATAGGAAAGAAAGTAACTTAGTTTATAAATTTGTCTGGATCAAAATCGGACTATATTTTCCACAGTTGCATATGTTCCAGTGGTCTCGAGGAAAGGCGTTCGCCTCGAGTGATGATGATTGCAGGTTCAAATCACGATAGAGACCGGGATTTTTCTTTTCACATGGATCATCTGGTAAAAATATGTCCCTTGATCTCTGATTAGTGAGATCAGACACCCGTGTCCAGTGGCACGCACGTTATAAATCCCTTGGCAGTTGGAAATCGAAAAGAGTAGGCTTAACGGCCGCCGCTCGGGCAAAATTCTAGTGAAAATCTACTCAAATTATTCTAGGAATTTTCGCGCCCACAGAGAATATGTCGCAAAAAGGGGACTGTGTGGGCTATACATCAGATCTTGGTTATGTGGTTAGCGGAGCGGTATAGATGACGCCTGACAGGCCGCGGGTCTACTTTGTTCTAACTTACGCTTCCACCACTACCAGTCCCCAAATAAGCGATAATATATTGCAGGAGCTACCAACCGTTAGGTTGGTAATACATACTGGGATTGACCTGACAAGTCAATAGCGGATTTTCACCTGCCAAATTATATGAAACAAAGGAGGTTACGACGTCTAACGACACAAGTGGGCTGAAGATAGATAGATAGCAAGTGAGGAATGATAAAAGAATAGCCCACCTGTGACACCTTTTTGAGGGTGTCTCACTGGTCTACTACCTTAACTCATCTCTCCCTTGTGGTAAGGCGATTCTATCATCTGGAGGTACGGTGTTAGAATTCCGTGCTGTTCATTACTTCCCTTTGTTTTCTGCTATTCCTTATGTATGCTACCCGAGCGCATATAAATACTTGGCTTGTAACTGTTGTCACGAACAAACATGATTTATAGCTCTATAGAGATTGCTCTTCGTCGTATGCTTACAGGCGACAACTTAAATATATCTAAAACTATAAGTGGTCAGCCTGAGGTTGTTAGTATCTCTACTCCTTTTTTTCTTTTAGCTTTTTTGTCCTGTTTGTGGCTTTCAGCGTCAGGTTATGAAGAGGTGTCTTGACTGAGCCCTTGTATGTGCGTCGCACATGGGGAATTTCATTGCTTCTGTTATTTCTGCTTCTGTTATTTCTGCTACCCGTATTTTGTGTTGGCGGTCCTTGGCTTTGCATCCATTGTATGTGTATAACAAAGCTTTCTATGAGATGTTATCTGGTGTTTGGCGTGTCACGTGGCCGAACCATTTGGTTTGTTGTCTCTTGATGAGGTCTAGCACTGGTGTTGTACCTACTTGTCTCCTAATATCTTCGTTCCTGATTCTATCCATTCTTGTTACTTAATGCAATCTGTGCAGGAATTTCATCTCTGTTGTTACGATGTGTCTTTTATCTTTGTTTATTAATGTCTAACTCTGTCACTGATAGCACAATGTGGATTGGAATTTGGGTTGTACAGTGTTCTTTTTGTATCATTTGTCACGTGCTTAAATTGTAATATCAGAGAACATATGCCTAACTATTTGAATTGCTTTAATTACATCTATTTTGGATTTTTGTGTCGCCTTTGCCATCTGCTGATATTATGTTACTCAGTAACGTACCATTTTGAAAGTATCTCTACATAGCCTGTTAATGGCGTGCTCTCTGCGTGGCACTTCTCTAGTGTCTGCATTACTTACTACGGACCTTACTTCTGCTCAATACGCAGTTATGGCAGCTAAATCTAACATGATGTTTCTTGTCCTTCTTATTCTTTTGTCCTACTGATATTGCCTTGCTGCGTTGCATTGATGAGGTATGCGTCTGTGGTGGATGCTTGTGCTTCTGATATGTTTAACATTTAGGGTTTCTTTTATGCGCTATTTCGTTGTCGGGATCGACATCTTGTTCGTGGTCCTGAAACCTCCATGTAGTAAGATTTCTCTGCATGTTAATCACACTGCATACTTGTCAAATGTCGACAGTACCTTATTTTCTACTCTTTAATTGAACGATTTAGTATCTACCATTTTCTACAAGGTACTGTTGCAAATTGTATTGTGAATTGTCTTCCCAGCTGCACCTCGTGCATAGCCCATCTCATATGTATCTATATAGCGTTTATGTATATACGAAGCGTTTTTAAATTAAACCAGACCTAATTGCACCAAGTGAACATACGCTCGATGGGCATGATGACGTCAATTCTGGTGTATACAGCACATACCAACCGTCAAGTTTGCAAAATTTAATTATCCTCTGACTCAAAGTTTCCTCAGCAGACGGGTGAAAACATGGTGGATGTGATATGGAATTTGTCCAGAGTTGATCAGTGAGCGGTGATTCGGTTTCTAACAGCTGAAGGATGTCGACCAGTTGACATTCATCGCAGAATGCGGGCAGTCTATGGTGACCGGAATTGCTGCATCCATTTTGAGGATGTCATCTTCTGACGCAGCAAC
The DNA here is from genome assembly GCA_036924085.1 of Ariolimax columbianus. Classification (NCBI taxonomy): domain Eukaryota; kingdom Metazoa; phylum Mollusca; class Gastropoda; order Stylommatophora; family Arionidae; genus Ariolimax; species Ariolimax columbianus. The sequence goes on from JAVGWX010000005.1 coordinate 34,794,523, forward strand.
ATGCGCCTGACCTGGTCTCGGAAGATCTTTCGTTAACTCACATCCTTCTTTAAACATTGTTGTCCAGTTCTTCACTGTTGTCTTCTACACACTTTAGTCACCATACACTGTCTGCATTCTGCGATGAATTTCAACTGGTCGGCATCTTTCAGCTGTTAGAAACCGAATCACACCTCGCCGATCAACTCTGGACGGAATCCAAATCACCGCTCGCTGATCAACTCTGGACGGATTCCGTTTCAACGGTCTGCTGAGGAAACAATGAGTTGGAGAATAATGACATTTGTCAAACTTGACGGTTGGTATGTGCTGTATACACCAAAAGTGACGTCATCATGCGCATTAGTCGTATGTTCACTTGGTACAGTTAGGTCCGGTTTCATTTGAACACGCCTCATATAATAGAGCCCGAATTTGACACTGATAGGATGAAGTAGGGATGATCAGCGCGTTTATCAGTGTCTGTTTAGAGACATAGCTACATTGAAATGTTTTAGTATCGATGCCGGTTGGCAGTGCCCCTTGTTTTCCTTTTCAATTATATTTTCGTAAATTTATATTCCCGGACCTGATTTAGGGTTTTCCCGCTGGTGTGGAAACTGCTCATGATGTAATTAAACTAATGGCAAGATGAAATTGTTTTAAGGTTGATTTCATCAACAAGCACAGAAAACAAACATCCATACAAAAATAAACACACCCAACTCGTCAACTACGGCACACATGCACATTCTTCTGTCACTGTGAAAGAGCTAACAGTGCGGCAGCGTTTGTTAATCAACAGCAATCCACCATAAGGCGGTAGCATTGTACAGCTAATCAAAATAGTCAACAAACGATACAATACGCAACGACAATGCTGGCAGAAATGAATATAGTCCCCACAAACTGCATGAATAGCTGTATTGTTTAAATAACAGAGCTAATTTTTAGTTAGACTAATGACACGAAATAATGAAATAACACAATGTGACGAGAAACAAACCCATTAATAAAGGAGAGATGATAAATAAATTACTTTAAAAAAAAAGCTAGAAACAACTACCAGCAGAATCTTGGATTATTTTAGTAAATAAAGTATTCTGCTTCTAAACCTTTCTCCCTCCTGTCATCCCTGGATAAAGGCTAAGTTTTGAAGTTCATTAGCGACAGTATGTTCGAGGAAGAAACTGCAATCGACGAATCTACGATGTGCAGATTGTAAAATTGCCAAATTATACCCGGGTCCATCAGAAAGGGGCGTCTGATAGGACGAAGCAGTAATGCGTACGAGATCTATCAGTATCTACTCTCTTCACCATTTACTGAGAGGGACTGGTCACCTCTAGGCCTGCCCGGAGTGCAATGACGTATTCTCAACAGACCATAACAAATTCATGGAAAAAAACGAGTTATTCACTGTTCTAATGAGAAAAAATCAATGAAATAAAAAGTTTAAAGTTGATTAAAATTTAGTTTAATCAACATTTTAAAATGGGTATGGACAGATACCAAATCGAGACGAGAACACGAACAAAACCTACGTTACGACCAATATGCCTTCATCAGGGACAACAAATAACAATTCTGAACTAGCAAATCATAGAAGAATGGATAAAAACATGTATGGGAGATGTAAACATATGTCTTCCATCGCGACTGATCGGGTTGAAAGCTAGACTCTAAATGAAAGACACCGGTCAGATAAGGTGACCAGAATAGCGTAAGAAGTGAGGGGAGGGGGAGGCTGAATAAGCCAGTGCCGGCCAAAAATAAAAAAGACAAAATAGTGATCCATGTGGGGAGAACAAAAAGAAAGTGATATAAGCCGGGAGGGGTGGGTGGTGGGGGGAGGCGATACTGTTTATAGCGAGGAAAGGAACTGCCCCTCCCCCACCTAATACAAGATGTGGCTTAGTCCAAACGAATTACTGAATACTGTTTCATTACTGCAATGTTCTCGATATTTCAATGAAAGCACGTGACAATAGATACCAAAAAGAACGTTATACAACAGAATATTCCTATCCACAGTGTGCTATCAGTGGCATAATTGAACATTAACGAAGATAAAACAGAAAACATCGTAACAACAGAGATGAAATACCTGCCCAAAATGATTGGAATAATAACAATGGATAGAATCAGAAACGAAGATATTAGGAAACAGGTAGGTACAACACAAGTGTCAGACCTACTCAAGAGCCAGGAAACCAAATGGTTCTGCAGACACCTGATAGTATATCTCAAAAAGCAACGTTACATAAATACAATGGATACAAAACCAAGGACCATGCAACTCAAAAGAAGGATAGAAATAACAGAACCAGTAAAACTCCCCTGTATACGAATAGCATACTATGACCCGGTCAAGAAACCTCTTCGTAACTTGCCGCTGAAATTAGCCTTATTTCTCTAATCCTTAAGACGGGTGCGTTGCACTGTGGTTTTTATTTTGCGTCTGTCGGCCTAGTGCATCAGACTTCAGCATGCATTTTATGTAAGGGTCTGCTTCCTCTTGCATTTTCTAAGGGTCTGCTTCCCCGGGGAAACGGCCGGTGCTGTGATGGGACCGAACCCAGCACCTTCTGGTTGTGAGCCGTTTCACTTAACTACTAGCACACGCCGTTCCCGTATTTCAAGATAAAACAAAATGTTTACATAAACCGATCTGCCTCTATAAATTAATTTGTCCACAGCGTTCCTATGCCCGTGGCATATCTTCCTAGTCTCCTTAACGTGTTTGTGCCTCTCACCTTTTATGGAATCCATTAGATGTATCTGATAGTAGGCACCTCATGTAGGAGAGTCTGGTTAGTGTAGTGTAGAGTAGAGTAGTGTAGTGTAGTGTAGTGTAGTGTAGTGTAGTGTAGTGTAGTAATTCCCAACCGCCGGTCCGCAAAAATGTCCTGCCGGTCCGCGAAGAAGGAAATTGCTACTGAATCACCCTTATCTATTTCCTGCTTTAATTCGGGTCATTTTAAATGAGATTGAATTTTCATTTGATAATAAACGCTATAAAAGCTTAGACCAAATACTATATAAATAATATTATTCTGTCTCAGCATTCCGCGAACAATTTTTCCTGTTTTCAGCGGTCCGTGAACAATTTTTCCTTTTTTCTCCAGTGCGCAAACAATGTTTCCTGTTTTTTCCAGTGCGCAAAAAATGTGTCCTGTTTTTACTAGTGGACAAACAATTTTTCCTGTTTTCATTAGTGCGCAACAAATGTTTCTGTTTTCACCGGCCCACGAACAATTTTTCCTGTTTTCACCGGCCCACGAACAATTTTTCCTGTTTTCACCGGTCCGCGAATGTGAAAGGGTTGGGAAACACTGGTGTAGAGTATTCGCGTATCAATGAAAACGTAGAGTTCAACTCCTGCTACCGTTACGCTTCAGTCGACCCAGCTGTATAGATGGTCATTTGTAAACGGATATCTGACCTAAAGTTAGGGAAGCAAAGGCGGCGGGGAAGGGAACTGCTCCCTCCCCAATACTCCCGCTCCTCATACAAGCTGTGATTTAGTACAATGAAGTCATTAGCATTTCATCCCTGATGGCAGTTTCCGGCATATGACGTCCTCATCTTTTACCTGTTGTGGTGAGAAGTGGGTAGCCGAATGGTTTGATTTCTGGACTCAGACCACGGAGACATGGGGTCAAAGCCTTGGTAAGAAGTTGATCTTTTTAAAAATCTGGGATACAATTAAAGCATATTACGTACACTTCGTGGCGATTGCAGAGACAAGAGAGCTTTATTGTTCAGTCCTATAAAATATTCTGGCGGACCTAACTAATCGGAATCAATACCGCAACGAGTTTTTAAAAAATCTTTTCAGTTGCAGTGGTTGAGTGCGTGCACTACTGGCATATACACCGTTGTTCTTCTCTTGGAGGCGGTACACTTATTTTCAACCCAAGTTCTTTTCTTTTATACAATGGAACTCCCGAGATATAAGAAATAATACAAATCCCTGACTGAACTACTGTGCAGCGCTAAATAGCCCTTCGCTCTGAAAGAGCTGTAAACAAGACAACTTCCGATCAACAATAATAGTTAAACCTCAGGTCTAGACACGATCTATCATCAATCAATTCCCTTCGCTTCTTTCGAGACGTAGGCGAATGACAACCCGTCACTGCAGTTTAGATCTTAAGCTGCCCATTCTGCCTCTGTCCAGTTGAGATCCACGAACCGAAGTTCATTTTCAGACCTCTCAAGGTGTGTCTCGTTCTACCTCTCTTCCTCTTCTCCGGTGGATTTCACGTGACGGCCTGTCTGGCCACGTTTGATGGTGCTTTCCGTAACGTATGTCCTGTCCAACTCCATTTTCTACATTTTATCTTTTTTCCACTGGTTGATGTTGATTACTTTCCCATAAGTTTTCATTCCTCACTATGTCTTTCCAACTTATAGCCCTTATCCTAGGTTGACATTTAATGATGAACGACTGGAATTTCAATTGTATTGGCTTTGTCGTACTCCAAGTTTCTGCTCCATACAGGACAACTGACTTGAGATTGGAATTAACAATCTTAACTTGGTATTAGTCTTTATTTCTATTAATTTCATAATATTATTCAGTAATAGGAATGATGTCCTTGGCTTTCCAATTCTAGCTCTTACATCTAACTTAACTTAACGTCTTTATATTGGTTTAGAAGACTCGGCAGAGTTTGTGTACAACCAGTGTTTTAGAGGGTGGTTAACCGATTAAGCGAGTACATCTTAATAGACTCAAACACTAGAGAAAAGTAGACCTACAGCCTGTTAGGCGCCATTTATGGTGCTCTTAACAAACCACTTAACCATGACCAGTGCTATGCCATGTCACACAGTTAGTCGGCTCTTGTGACATCTCTCTATTGAGCAGTGGTGCTATTCTTGTCTTTGTCATACACAAAGACCCCGGCGGACCACATCATCCTCATTGCTCCCTGGAGTATCAACGGTGCTACCCAAATATGTGAAAGCGTTCCCCTAATCCAATGCCTCACCTCCAAGCATTACTTTTATAGCAAGCTGCAAATAGGTACTTGCCTTCTTGTTTGGGATCCCAGGCAAAGAGGAAGGGAACTGGTCATACCCATCATAAATACGCTGAGAACTATCACAATAAAATCTTGACCATTTCGTCTTCCAGGCATAGTTGGCTTGTTTCTTTGCTTCGTTCGTTTACCTTCCCCATAGTAGTGAGCGTCACGCAGATGAAGCCAAGCATAGCACAACCGCTTGGAGCACCGCGATATCCACCTTCATCAGCATGCTCGGGATTTGAGGAAAGCTACTGCAACCCGCGACTTAACGTCCTCTTCGTGGCACACAAAAGAATAAACTCACTCATTGTGGGTATTCAACAACAACAACAACAACAATGATAGTGGATGCGAGGTGGGGGTCTTGATGAATTTGTGTCTCCTGACCCTGAGCGATCTTAGCTACCTCAGCCAGTATGTGGATACGTGTGTGTGTTTCTGTTTGTAAATGCGGTCTTGTAAACAGATTGTGGTAGTGCATTCTGGCCCAGAAAATAGGTATCGCAGTGGGGAGGAAAACTAAGTACCCAAAAATGCTAGCTAGATCCGGATGGGTCGGACCGAAAGGCGCAGATATCGAAACTTTCGCTGTAAACTACGAGACAACGTTCTTTTCAGGACGAATGCCGAAGAAGAAGAAACTGTTGTTTGTGATATGTATGCATGGAGGACCGGTAGTGTCGCTACAGGACCTGCCGCCTAGTTGTATTTCCATGTAGAGGGCCCATATAGCTCACGTGGAGAAAACACTGCTCCATTGCACAGCTGAGATAAGCTAAACAAGCAAGCGTCCATTATAAAACTCGTAACGGAGAAAGAGAAAAATGGCAGAATTCGCTGGTGACGCAGCAGAGAAAGCGGGAGACAGAAAAATGGCACAGACTTGAAAAGAGAACAACGGGCAGTGTGTAACAGGTAGTTGTTGGCAGAGTGGCCCAGGGAGGGAGAGAGGTAGAGAGAGAGAGAGAGTGAGAGAGAGAGAGAGTGAGAGAGAGAGAGAGAGAGAGAGAGAGAGACGGTGAGACAGGGCTGGTTATTGATTTGTGTTCGTACAACGATCTTTCCAGCTTCTCTTTAAACTTTTTGTTTAGTGTGACATGCCTGCTTAACTCTTTAAGGCAGAATCGAGAGTATGCACTCGTACATTCAGACGCAGCATTTCAACACATACACTCCCAAACACAGCAGACGTTTTAATACACATACATTCACATACTAATGCACTGGCTCAGACATACACCTTAAACATAAAACGCACGTATACACACACACGGTTTATATATATATATATATATAAATATATAAATATATATATATATATATATATATATATATATATATATATATATAAATATATATATATATATATATATATATATATATATATATATATATATATACACACACACACGAGGCGTGTTCAAATGATACCGGACCAAACTGCAACTAGAGAACATACGTATGATGCGCAAGTTGACGTCACTTCTGGTGTAAAGAGAAAAACCCAACCAAGTTTACAAAATTTAATTATCCTCCGACTCATTGTTTCCTCGGCAGACCGTTGACAACATGGCCGGTGAGATATGGAATACCTCCAGAGTTGATCATAGAGCGGTGAAACGGTGTCTAACAGTTGAAGGATGTCGACCAGCTGACATTCATCGCAGAATGCAGGCAGTGTATGGTGACAAATGTGTGTCGTAGACAATAGCGAAGAATTGGACAACGATGTTTAAAAAAGGCCGTAAGTTAACGAAAGATCTTCATAGACCAGAGCAGGCGCATATTGTCGCATTAACTCACGTCCTTCTTTACATATTGTTGTCCAGTTCTTGACTGTTGTCTTCGACACACTTTGGCACCATACACTGCCTACATTATGTAATGAATGTCAACTGGTCGACATTATTCAGCTGTTAGAAAACGAATCACCGCTCGTTGATCAACTGTGGACGGATTTTCTATCACACTCGGCATGTTTTCAACGGTTTGCTGAGGCAACTATGAGTCGAAGGAAAAGGACATTTGGTAAACTTGACGGTTGGTATCTGCTCTTTACACGAAAATTGACGTCATCATGCGCATCGTTCGTATGTTCTCTTGTTGCAGTTTGGTCCGGTATCATTTGAACACGCCTCGTGTGTATTTGTATATCTTGATCTTGATGACCCATTCCTACGCGTAGCTGCGGGTCTCATCTTCGTCTCCACTGGACCCTGTCGTGGGTCACGGAAGTCCTTATATGTAGTAAGTGCTCCTCTAGAGGCATCTCGGATGTTGTAGTGTACAGCAAGGGAGTCCGACCAACGCATTGGAGGTCTTCCCCGCGGTCTCTTCTTACCTCGGGGGTACCACACTGCTGTCGCTGTGCTACATCGACCATCGTTTCGTTATAATATGTGACCTGTCCATCTATGGTTTGCCTTGTCTGCATGGATTACCGCATCCTTCACCAGGGATAATCGTTTGATGTCAGAGTTGTGGTGACCTTGCCTACGTTGGTTCCGGAGTGATTCCGATCAAGCGTCTCTCAAGAGAGGCCTGGGTCACTGTCAATGTATCCTCTAGTGATTTTGTTAGTGTCCACGTCTCAACATCCGTAGCACATCCCAAAGAGTAAAGTGGAATTGAGAAAGAATGCTCGTAGGTCCTGGTCATGACTATATATATATATATATATATATATATATATATATATATATATATATATATATATATATATATATCAAGTTACGTTAAAAGAGTATTAGAGGGACCTGAAAGAAGAGTAATGAATATTAACACTGTAATCAGCCAGGCATATAAGAAGAGGGGACAAAGGACTATAATCTTTGGCCACTTGAATTCCAAAAACAGATCAACATTTCATGACTGGGCAGCAAGTACTTATTGAAGACACGCTCCAAAGGGAGCTGACAAGCTTTTGATTGTGATTGATTGATACATATACAGTGGTCCAAAAGTCTCCACACATAAGGACAATACTACTTTACAATAGCATGTAACTTTATATATAAAAGTCTTTTTGCTGTCTACAGATATAATGGCAAATTTTAAAATAGTTTTTGCGTTCGCCTTATTTCTCTATTCCAAAAAGCGGTGCGCGTTGCGCTGTTTTCATTTTGCGTCTGTCGGCTCAGTGCATCCGACTTATGTAAGGGTCTGCTTCCTCCAGCATTTTCTAAGGGTTCGCTTCCGCGGTGTAACGGCCGGTATTGGAATGGGAAGCAAACGACTACCTTCGCCGTCCCCCGTAATGGCAAATGAAAATCGCAAATTAATATGGAAAAACAATCGAACAGGTATACAAGTTAACATATTTAGAGCAAACCATCACAGAAGATGCCCGCAATGAGACAAAAACTAAGACAAATATTTTGTATTGGCAAAAAGGCAGAAAAACATAAATTGGTATCCTCAAAGAAATAATAATGATCCCTCATGTATGAAGAATTGCACCGTATGGGACCGAAATATCGACTCTAGCAAGGAAGGATGAAAAGTATAGCAGTGTTTCTTCTCCTTTTTCGTTGGTCTGCATAATTCGACTTCAATAACTCAAACAAAGGCAACAGTCAACTCGAGACTCTGTGCACTGCCATACAGTTTTTCATGGAACGACAGTGGTTGTTACCAGATGCCACTCCTTTCACTAATGTCTGACAGGCAGGACTGCGACTGGTGCTCCGCTTTCATGATCGTTGTGCAGGAAGAAGATCCAATGTCAATGTCCTCGCTGAGGCAGGCGCAGAGAGACAGATATTGAAGATGATACAAGAACGTCAATTGAGTTGGCTTAGATACAATATGAGGCATGAAAGTCTTCCACGGAACATACTAGAAGGCAAGATCCAGGGGTAACGAGGAAGGAGCAACAAGTCTCGCATTTACATCTCAGGTATGCAGAGACATTCAAGCACGAACCTATACTTAAGGTAACTGCAGTGGATAGGTATAAATCGAATGACATGCTCAGACAACCTTACAGCAAGTCTCAGGACTGATGAACCAGAGGAAAGGGTCAAATGGAGAGACATAGTCAGACAGCCTTACAATCGGTCTTAGGACTGATCAACCAGAGGGTATGGTCAAATGGATAGACATGCTCAGACAACCTTACAATCAGTCTTAAGACCGACGAACCAGTAGATAGGTCCCAATGGAGAGATATGCTCAGACAACAACACAACCTGCTCTCCCGACACTATAGTTCTACACTAATAATTTAAAATACTGTATACTGTACATCGATCGACTACTATGTAATCGAAAGTGTATTTTCGAGAGAAAATAGCACACTGATATCGCGGAAGCGCTTAGGAGAGGTTCATTCATGAGTTTGGATGCTGCTTCCTTCGATCCGAATGATACACGGTAACACGACAGATTCTTATTTGTAAGTCTGAATAGCTCCTACTAAAACAACCATATAAAGTACAGTTCGGTTAAATGCAATACGCGAAATAACGAGAAGAAAAAGAAACTATGAGGATCAGTAAAACATATGGGTCACTCAACATTAGTGTAAATGATGTTTCTAGTCAAAAGGACCATGAGTTGAAGTATTTGGGCAGTATTATTTCGGCAAAGGGCAGGATCGACAAGAAAATCGAGACTAGGTGTCAAAAAGCATATGCGGTAACTAATCAGTTTGGCAATAAAGTAGTAGCTGATAAACTGTATATTTATTATACCGACTCTGTGCTACCAGTGCCAAACATGACCTCTGTCCAGGGCGTTGGAGAGCAGAATTTCGACGTATGCAATGAAGTGTTTGAGGAAGGTCATCGGTGTTATAAAGAAAGACATAATGCTGAACGACGATATTCGTAGTATGGTCGACACTAGAATTTTGTGCCCAATACATTCCCAGGCAGAAAATACGCTGCTTTGGTCATCTCACGAGAATGTCCACTCATTAACTTTCATGATCACTTACAACGCTCGTAGATCTGGATATGGGGTAAGGGTGCAACCGTGATACACCCTATACAAAAGATTAGTTTAGATGCTACTCCCTGCGATCCAAATCATACACCGTAATGGGATCAAGATGCTGAGCAGCACATGAGCTGCAGTGGTCAGCGACTCATAGCTGACTGCTAGAGTCAGGGCCAGCGAACCAAAGCTGCCAAGACCCTTCTGCACCTTCATGCGATGATCCTGGATAACAGGCTGCAGCAGGGCAGACTGGCTAATGAGAAGGGATCGAAGAGGGAATGCTAACCCGGTACTCAAAAAATGCTTGCTGAAGTCGGATGTGTTGGACCGAAAGGTGAAAATATCGCAGTCAAGCTGTAAACTACGACACAACGCATTCCGTTCTCTGGACTACATTCTGCTACTTAAGCCCTTTCAGTGTTTGGTAGTGGGAGATTGAGAATGAACGAAGCCAAATCATACATGGTAATACGACAGTTTGTCATTTGTAAGTCTGAATAGCTCACACTAAAACAACCAAAGAAATTACAGTACAGTGAATATAGACCATTGGCATAGGTGTTCATTATGACTATCAAGACATACGTCATTTTATGGGTTATATAGTATCTGCGTCACACGCATACGCCACATTGACATTATGATGCACATACGAGACATGGGATACACGTGTTGCACGTGGAAAGTCTTTACTTTCGCGACGGCCGGTACCGTCTGCTACATCTCGTTCTCCGATGGAAATGTCTGAACTCGACTATAACCTTATGGAACTAAGGACGCATATGCAGTAGGGACGTCATGCTGCGTATAGCTGTATGTGAGTGTACGTACGTATAAACAAACATACATACATTCATACATACATACACACACACACATACATACATTCATACACAAATTCTATAAGTTATTAGTCCCCTGACCAACATGACGTTACCTCCAGGATAACACAGTGAATACACAACGGTGGGCATTTACACAGCCTACTTTAGCTACATGCCATCTGACTCACGAGGGAAATCCCCTCGAAACGTCAAATTCATTGGTCGACTAAATAACAGAACTTATATTGTGCCAAGGTTTATAATCAAGCCATGCTCCACACAGAGAAATAAAACAAATTCATTGTACAGAACACAACAAATCACCGTTGAGGGTGATCCTTTTTCCAGATTTCTGACCTGAAACCAATTGTGTATCCATCGTTGTTTTCCGAACACGGTATTATAGATGAGACAAGTAAGTTCCGTTACTTAGTCCGCCAATTAATAGAAATATTCTCGGTGACTCAGACGGCGTATCAAAGCCGGCCATGGCCCATAGTAGACACTGCTGTCCTTGCGTCTTAATCCATCCTAAATAAAAGAAATATCATAGGGGACGGCGTGGCTGGCGGTTAAGTGACTTGGCTCATAACCAGAAGATGCTGGGTTCGATCCCCATCACAGCACCGGCCGTTACCCAGGGAAAGCAAACCCTTAGAAAATACAGGAGGAAGCTGACCCTTACTGCATGCATGCTGAAGTCGGATGCACTGAGCCGACAGGCACAAAATAAAAACCACAGTGCAACGCACACCGCATTGGGGTTTGGAGAAATAAGGTGAACGGAAAAAAAAGAGAAATATATATTTTTAGCACCGAATATGAGGTAGTGACGTCACAGAATAGTCCATATTGTTTCAACTGTTGGGGAAGTCAAACATTATGCGCGGATACAAGAGAATTTCTGCTTCAGCTACCGCTTATTCTGACCGTCTTAGCAATGGATGTCTTGAACCTGTCAACGTCGGACCATGATAAGGAGATCAGCATTCAGTTTCTACAGCAGCATGGCATTATCTATGTTATCAGACGATGTAATAACAATCATGTTTTCTAGCCGTAACCATAACCCTAACCTAACCTTAAATATAACTCACCATAACCCTAACCTAACCTTAAATATAACTCACCATAACCCTAACCAAACCTTAAATATAACTCACCATAACCCTAACCTAACCTTAAATATAACTCACCATAACCATAACCTAACCTTAAATATAACTCACCATAACCCTAACCTAACCTTAAATATAACTCACCATAACCCTAACCTAACCTTAATATAACTCACCATAACCCTAACCTAACCTTAAATATAACTCACCATAACCCTAACCTAACCTTAAATATAACTCACCATAACCCTAACCTAACCTTAAATATAACTCACCATAACCCTAGCCTAACCTTAAATATAACTCACCATAACCCTAACCTAACCTTAAATATAACTCACCATAACCCTAACCTAACCTTAAATATAACTCACCATAACCATAACCTAACCTTAAATATAACTCACCATAACCCTAACCTAACCTTAAATATAACTCACCATAACCCTAACCTAACTTTAAATATAACTCACCATAACCCTAACCTAACCTCTGAAAAGAATCTCACCATAGCAAGAAATCGGATGCAGACGGCCCTAACATCGCTGGAAGAGTGGGCGAACTCATGGCTGGTCAAAATAAACGAGGAGAAAACAACATGCACAATATTCTCGCTCTCATTAAAACCCCAAAGTACCAAATTAAGTCTAAATGGGAAAATCCTGCAGCCAAACGACAACCCAACCTATCTGGGAGTCACATTTGATCGGCGCATGACATGGAAAAGTCAGATTGAGAGAAACCGAATGAAAGCCAGAGAAAGAATGGCGATCATGAGGAAACTTGCTGGCACAAGCTGGGGAGCAGACGAAGGCATACTAAAGAAACTGTACACTGGAAGAGTGAGACCAGTTCTCGAGTATGGCATTGCGGCATGGACAACAGCAGCGAAGGCGAACTTCGATAAAGTTAACAAACTTCAAAACCAAGCCATGAGAATTATAACAAGTGGCATGAAGTCAACGCCAATTGTAGAACTTGAAAAGATTACAAAACTGCAATCCATGACCGATAGAAGAGACTGCAGAGCCCAGCTGCAGTCAGAGAAACTCCGAAGACTGACGGACCACCCAATGTACCAGAGACTAAACAATTTGGGAAATGGGGAACTAAAGCGGAGAAACTTTGCAGAAATAGCCAAAGCAAAGATGCACGAAGATCCCATAAACACACTAACAACACCAAAACCCATCACTACTGTACGAAAACCTACCTGGAGGCAGGATATATTTCCAGAGGTGGTAGAAAATATACCAGGTATTGCAAACAAAAACTGCCAGACTGAAAAAGAAAGGAGAGACACTACCCTAAGCTTCATAACGAAAAGCTACCCAAGCATGGACTGGACCCATGCATACACCGACGGTTCTGTAACAAACACTACACAGAACGGAGGGGCAGGAGCATTCCTGAACCTACCAAAATGGCAGAAAAATAACACTGTCATTCGCTACTGGTAAGTACACAAGCAATTTCAGAGCGGAGGCAGAGGCACTGAGGGCGGCAGTGGAAGAGATGGTGACACACAGTGAAAATGAGAGCCATATAGTCCTGCTGACAGATGCTCTCGCCGTAGTCACAGCGCTAAAAAGCCAGAAAAACACTGAGCTTAATGACTTAAGAGCAGCACTCTGCAAACTGTGCCAGCAGTCCGCACCAAAAAGGGTAGTGGTACAGTGGGTTCCGTCACACTGCAACATCCAAGGCAACGAGGAGGCAGACAGACTGGCAAAAGAAGGTGCAAGACTACCACAAACAGATACCAGTATGACGTACGAAGAGTCAAAACGGCTTATCAAAGCCAGATACATGACCAAATGGGAAACCGAACATACTGGTTACACCAAAAACGATGCCTATTACCAGTTGAACCGAAGAGAGCAGGTCGTTGTCTTCAGACTTCGCACTGGCCACAACAGACTGAGGTACCACCTATTCAACAAATTGAAGATAGGGTGTACCGACGAATGCCCGTGCGGTACTGGTAAAATGACCACTGAACATCTGCTGCAGAACTGCCCGACATACGAGGATCAGAGAGAGCAGATGTGGCCATTACCAGTGGAACTGCAAGACAAGCTCTATGGCAGTAGCGAGAGCCTCAGGATGACCGCCGCTTTTTTCGAAAAAATAATGGTTACTGTCTGACTGTGTACGCAGAAGAAGAAGAAGAAGAAATATAACTCACCATAACCCTAACCTAACCTTAAATATAACTCACCATAACCCTAACCTCACCTTAAATATAACTCACCATAACCCTAACCAAACCTTAAATATAACTCACCATAACCCTAACCAAACCTTAAATATAACTCACCATAACCCTAACCTAACCTAACCTTAAATATAACTCACCATAACCCTAACCTAACCTTAAATATAACTCACCATAACCCTAACCAAACCTTAAATATAACTCACCATAACCCTAACCTAACCTTAAATATAACTCACCATAACCCTAACCAAACCTTAAATATAACTCACCATAACCCTAACCTAACCTTAAATATAACTCACCATAACCCTAGCTATTCGCAAAACTGAATATAACCATCTTTTCTACACTTCTATCTTTATCTAAACCTTTACTTATTTATTTTTTAAAATTCAATCAATCGACCAGCCCCCTTAAACCGAAATGGAATGTCCTGTGACGTACGATGGGAATCCAGGGAACTCTGTTTGAGGTGAATTAAGACGCAAGTACCGACACTGCTATCAGAATGCTATACTGCTTTAGATTGGATTTTAGAGCAAGAAAATATACATGAAACTGGTTGTTTACAAACTCTGCGTAGTCTTCTAAACGAGTGTAAAAGCGTTAAGTTAAGTTAAGTTAAGAAATGAAGGAATCGAGAGTTCAGTGAACAATGACTCAGTTAAAAAAATCGTTCATATAACCCTTCTCCATCTTCACTTGATAATCCTGGCTAACAAACTTCAACAGAGCTGATTGGCTTAGGATAAGGGATCAAAGAGGGAAGGCTAGCCCGGTATCCGAAAATGCCATGCTGAAGTCGGATGTGTCGGACCGAAAGTTGCAAATATCGCAATCAAGTTGTAAACTACGGCACGAAGTATACCATCCTCCGGACAACATCCTAATAATAATAATAATAATATTAATAATAATAATAATCATGTTCGCTTAGGCAACTGAGGCTCGGTGCGTCGGTGGGCCACATCCATGACCCTTGAAGGAGGTTGCTACTTGCTGGAGCCATACTGTTAGGGGACGGCCTCTTCTGCGCCTCCCGCCGTTTGGGGAAAGACTTTTGGCACTGACGAACGACTTGTGTAGTATCTTGTGGGCAGGGGTTTCCTGGTCCAGCCGTACAACATGACCGAACAAAGAAACTCTACGCCGGTCAAGTGTTTCTGAGATTGGGTGGAAGCCTGTTTTAGCAGAGACCTCCACGTTGCGGATGTAGTCATACCATGGGATACCCAGGATACGCCGATGGTTGCACATGTGAAAGGCTTCCAGTTTCGACATGTCATGTTTCAGCAATGTCCAGGTTTCAGAGCCGTAAATCAGGACTGGGACCATGCAGGACTGGGACCATGCAGGACTGGGACCATGCAGGACTGGGACCATGCAGGACTGGTAAATTCGGATTTTTCTGTCCTAAGGGAGATCTTGCCATTGCTCCACACACGTCGGAGGACGTGCATAGCGGACTCAGCTAGTCCGATCCGCCTCGACATATCGGGACCGCTGCGCCCATTAGATGATATCATGCTACCGAGATAGATTAATCCTGCAACTTGCAAAGCGTTTTTTAGAGCTTGGTTTCTGGAGTTTGAGAACGAGCGACGAACAAGAAGAAGAATTATAACCATCCTTAGTGCTTACATTTTTTAAAAATAAACACGTGACCACCGCTAGAGTTGGCCTCCTCCGTAGGAAGTATGTGCCAGAGAATGCATGTGTTTTTTATACAATGGTTTCTGCTGTACTTAGTTTGAAATAGCGTGGTTGCCATTCCTTTGAGCAGCCTCAATCCAACCCCAATAGGTAGTCCCTAAGTGTGTTAATAATGCGTTTGGTGTTGGCGCGCGTGTTTGTGTGTGTTGTGTATTAGCGTGATTGAGTAAGCGTGCGTCTGTTAATATGTAAATTGTTATGTAGCACCTGAGCGCCTTTGCACGTGTTAAAGTGTAAATGTGTGTTGCATCTGAGCGCCTATGCGTGGGTTAATGCGTTCGTTTTGCGTGTACTGCGTTACCGTGTGATGTGCTACACACGTGTGTCTGTTGAATGGGGCGATGTATGTGAGTGTTGTGTCAGGGTATTTCATATGTGTGTTGTATTAGCGTGTGTGTTATGAAGTGTTTCCGAGTTGTACTTGCATGTGTTGTACCATCTTGTGATGTTCGTGTGTGCTGTTATCGTGTGCTTTTGTATGTTAGGACAGCGTGAGTGTTGCTATCGAGTGCTGCGTATTTTAGGCCAGCATGTGTGCTGCTATATTGTGTTCTGTGTATGTTGGGCCAGCGTGTGTGTTATATTGTGTGCTGCGTATGTTGGGCCAGCGTGTGTGCTATATCGTGTGCTGCGTATGTTGGGCCAGCGTGTGTGTTGTTATATCGTATGCTACGTATGATGGGCCATCGTGGGTGTTGTTATATCGTGAGCTGCGTATGTTAAGCCAGCGTGTGTATTGTTATTGTGTGCTGCGTATGTTGGGCCAACGTAAGTGCTTCGTGTGTGTTTTCTTAGCATGTTGTGTGTCGCTGCCTTAGTGCACGTGTGTGTGTGTGTGTGTGTTTGTACCAACTGGCCAGAAAAGGATAGATTCTTATACTTCGTCTCTGAATTGGCGACAAGAGAATGTGCCACCAGCGTACACCAAATACACAACTTGCAGCACATGCATGTGTTGCATCACCCTGACAGACATAACGGCCGCATGTGCACTTCAGCACTGCCCCTAGCACACATGATATAAGGAGAAAGATGTGATCCACGCCCACGTCCCTCCAGTAGGAACTGTACGATGGTATTGAGACCATGAAATAGATAGTAGCCTTTATTTATGAATTTGGAGTCCCAGTTGAAATCAGCATACTGGATTAATAATGCCAAACGTAGACCTCAACACAAATCTCCAGAGAGAAAGATCACGACATGTGAGATGAGATGCCTCCGGAAAACAATCAACGTAAGTAGGAGAGACAAATGCGCGATGAAATGGTGCGGGGAAAGTTGAAGCAAGACCCTGCACTGAATATATTAATGTGGATAGAATCAGGTGGTTCGGTCTCCTAATGAGAACGCAACATTTATCAACTACCATTGTTAGCCTTTAACTCACGCGATTCGGTTTTCGCAATCAGCAGACCGAAAATTAGTCGAGAGAAAATGTTGAAAGATATTCTAAATCGTCATGAGATGACTACTTCAGCGACGCGTCGGGCAATAGACAAAAAAGTAAGGCTCCCCACGCCGCCTACGACACACGTGAATAAGACAAAGTTAAGACTGGCCAGACAATGTTAATCAGGGTCCAGATGATACATACTGACCAAGACCCCACCTCACACCTATGCAGTTCTTCCTGAAAACAGGCTGTTTCAGGTGGTTAACGAGGTGGACGATCCACGTGATCGCTGTGACAGTGAACGTCAAGCTGATGAAGCCAAGTTTGGCACAACAGCCTGAAGGACCTCGGTAATCCTCATCGGCACCCTAGGGATGTGAGGAAAGCTACTTTAACCCGTAATTTAACACCCTATTCGGGGCGCACCAAAGTTGTTGTTGTTGAACTCTCACAATGAGTAGGATTACTCGTGTGTGGGCCCTAAAACGGAAGCTAAGTGGCGGGTTGTCGTAGCTTTCCTCACATCTCGAGCGTGCTTACGAAGGTGTCCTCCAGGCGGTTGCGCTTTGCTTGGCTTCGTCTGTGTATCACTCACTGTTACAATGATCACGTCGATTTCTCACCTTGTTAACCGGGCTGCCATGTTGTTGTTGTTGAATGCCCACAGTAAGAAGTTGTATTCTTTTGTGCGCCCTAAATATGACGTTAAGTGGCGGGTTGGCGTAGCTTTCCTCACTTACCGAACGTGCTTATGAAGGTGGACCGGGGTCCTCCAGGCGGTTGTGCTATGCTTGCTTTATCTGCGTGTCGCTCACTACTACAAGGATCATGTCGAATCTCACCTTGTTAGCCAGAATGTTGTCCTTGACAACAGCCCGTTTCCAGGACGACCAACGAGGAGGCCAGGTGAGAGTCTTGGCTAGTATATTTCTCTTGACCTTGGCTAACATTGTCTGATAAGTATGTTTTGCCTGACCAGACGTTAGCCTCATCGTCCCAGGCTGCCATGAAAACAACCCGTTTCAAGGAAGGGCTATGAGAAAGCCAAGGTGAGGGTCTTGTCCAGTATGTATCGCCTGAACCTCACTAACATGTCAGATCAGTATATTTTGCCTGACCAGACGTTAGCCTTCCTTCCAGGGCGAACGAAAAAGTAAACTTACTCATTGTTGCCATTTAACAACACACAAACAACAACACATTAGCAATGCTCACAGAAGAAGACAATGATAACGAAACTTAAAAAATGCCTTATCACCTTTATGTAGATCGCAGGTAGAAGAAATATGTTATATTTAAATATTTTCATAAATCTCTGCCAGTACATCCCTACATGAATTATGTATATTGTTGTTATTGTTGAGTGAATGTCCACAATAATTAAGTTTACTCAATTGTACGCCCTGAAAAGGGCCTTAAGTGGCGGACAGCATTATCTTTCCTCACATCCAAAGTCGGGCCGGGATCCTCCAGGCGGTTGTGCTATGCGGGACTTCACCCGCGTGCAGCTCACTGTTAAGTGGATCACGCCGACTCTCCCCCCCCCCCCCCCCAGCTTACCATAAAACAGCTTGTTTCTATGGAAAACTGCCCGGAAGTGAGGTGGGGGTCTTGGTCAGTATATCTTACCTGACGCAAATACGACTGATCAGTACCTTTTTCTTTACCAGACGCAGTCTCCTCTCCCCAAATGAATTATATATAGAGGTAGCTGAGAGGAACATATGGTAGAATCCTTACAGTATCGGCCCTTGACCGATGAGACAAGAGTTTAACACCTCGGTATGGTATAGGGTGAAAAATACAAATGTACCTGTGCCCGCGACTGTAGGAAAACACGACCTTAAATTCTCAGCTGTATAATTTCATCAGTATAACCCAGTGATGGGAATTAACTAATTAACTAACTAACTAACTAACTATCTAACTCACTCACTCACTCACGCACGCACACACACATATAACAGAATAAATACTGGTATTTGAGCAAGCAGGAATGACACATGTTTATATGATATGCATGTGTATGTATGCAATATGCACGTGTGTGTGTGTTTGCGATATGCACTTGTGTGTATGCAATATGCACGAGTGTTAAGGAATATGCACGTGTGTACATGCGATATGCATGTGGGTGTACGCGATATGCATGTGTGTATATGATATGCACGTGTGTGTATGCAATATGCACGCGTGTGTATGCAATATGCACGCGTGTGTATGCAATATGCATGTGTATATGCGATATGCATG
Source organism: Ariolimax columbianus (assembly GCA_036924085.1). Lineage (NCBI taxonomy): Eukaryota > Metazoa > Mollusca > Gastropoda > Stylommatophora > Arionidae > Ariolimax > Ariolimax columbianus. The sequence goes on from JAVGWX010000005.1 coordinate 34,814,007, forward strand.
TGTATGTACGCGATATGCACGTGTGTGTATGCAATATGCATGTGTATTTACGCGATATGTATGTGTGTGTATGCGACATGCATGTGGATGTATATGATATGCACTTGTATGTATTTGATTTGCATTTGTGTGCATGCAGAACAGCGCGTATCTACCTCTCCTAGTGCCTACATATTGCAGCTCACAGCTAGCTTATCGACACAATTCAAATGCAAGCTACTTGTTAATCTGTTAATTATGGTAAGAGTGCTCTATTCAACAGCACAGCGCGTTCTTGAAGGGTGGGAATGGAATGTGTCCCAACTTACTCAATGGCAATATGGGTTGCGCCAATAAAAACGATGCTATGGATAATCAATTAGTCAGCATTAGGGGCAACAATAAACATCAAGAAGGTTCTGGATTTGGGACACTACATATATATATATATATGCATTTCGTTTTATTGTATAGAGCCGAAACTTGGATCCTGAGAAAGAAAATGGGGAAGACGATTGAAGCCTTTGAAATGTAAGTCAAAGGAAGACTTGAATGAGTTTCTTGTAAAGATAAGAAAACAAACAGTGAACAAACAACTCCGGAGAAGAAGACGTTCCTGAAGGAAATAAATGCAGAAAAACTCAATGTTATGGTCATATGAAGAAACATGATAGTCTACTGAAGGTTATTTTGGATGAAAAGTGGAGGACGGACAGCTAGAGGTGCACATGGGCAGACAACATCAAGATGTAGTCGGGACATAGTATGATTGAGTGTACCGACCTGCCACTGAACTCAGACAGCTGGAGATCCACTGCCGTCAATCTCCACTACAGAGACGGCGCTCGATGACGATATATATAAGAAGAAGAACAGTAGCCAAGATGATTATAAGGCTGGAATGGACAGCGTGGGCTAGTGGTTGAGTGACACGGCTCACAACCAAAGGTGTTGGATTTGATCCCCATCACAGCACCGGCCGTTACTCCGGGGAAGCAAACCCTTAGAAAATGCAGGAGGAAGCAGACCCTTACATAAAATGAATGCTGAAGTCGGATTCACTGGGCCGACTTGCGCAAAATAAAAACCACAGTGAAACACACACCGCCTTGGGAAATAGATAAATTAGATGAGCGCAAAGAAAACAAAATAAGGCTGGAAAAAAAATCGTATCTCTGCTTTAAGGACTATAGCAAGGCAATTGCCAGGGTGAAGCACGGGGAAATGATCCATATGCTAGAGAAGCTGCATTTTCATTGAAAGAACCTGAGAAATATTCAAAACATGTTCTGGGGACAGACTGCAGTTAAAAGAATAGATAAAATATGGATCTTCAGATACAGAAGGTGCGGCAGAGATGTGTGCTGTCTGCTACCTGTTCTCTCTGTACACCGAATTTAACTTGCGATCCATAGAAACAATTCCCGGAATATAAATTGGTGGACAGAACATAAATAACTTCCGTTACGACGATGACACTGTGTTTGATATCGCAGAATGAGTCAGACTTAGAAGAACTGGTCAACGTGGTAGTTCATCAAAGGAAAAATAAAGTCCTTAGATTAAATCAAAAGAAATCAGAAATACTGGTGGTATCTGAGAAACACAAATCACCAGAATTCTGTGTAAAGGTGAACGAGATGGAACTAAGACAAGAATATACATTTAAATACTTGGACACCCAAGTAAGATCTGATAGGAGATGCGCTTATGAAATAAAGAACAGAATGTTCAAGGACAAAGGAGAGACCAAGGTCTCACCCTGGGGGCCACTCTTCCCTTCTCTCTTCTCACCTCACTCTGTTTCATTTGACTCTGTCCCACAGTCACACCCTTTCACAATTTTCAAACGCGCCCTCGTGGTAAAGCCCTTCCATTGCACTTTGGTTGGGCTAGCTTCTGAGGGCGCACAAACCTAGCATAGGTACATACAGATGCACACATGCATCCAAGCACTGGTTTATGCGTCCTGATATCGCCCAATTGACTACGGTCTGGGGTGGAAAATGGCGCGCCTCCGCCAGTAGAAACTAGTGAGGCAAACATCTAAGCAACAAAAAAAATTCAAGGAAAAATCAATCTTCCAGAGTATTTTTGTTTGTTTGTTTTGCGTTCGCCTTATTTCTCTATTCCCCACGGCGGTGTGCGTTGTACTGTGGCTTTTATTTTGCGCCTGTCGACCCAGTGCATCCGACTTCAGCATGCATTTGTATGTACGGGTCTGCTTCCTCCTGCATTTTCTAAGGGTTTGCTTCACCGGGGTAACGACCGGTGCTGTGATGGGGATCAAACTCAGCACCTTCTGGTTGTGAGCCGTGTCACTTAACCACTAGCCCACGCCGTTCCATAATATAAGGAGGATCTTGTGCAACAAAACTTCATCACTGGATTTAAGGAAGAGAGTTGTTGGATGTTACGTGGAACTAGTACTGATATACGTCAGCAAGTCACGGACAAACATTAGGACAACAGTTGGATCACTGGAGGCAAAAGAAATGTTGCAACATTGGAGGCAACATACATCAAATGGTTAGACTTCTTAATGAGAACGCAACCTGATCAACTACCTATGTGCGCCTATAGCGCACCACCATCAGGTGTTTGTGCCGTGGCAGACCGAGAAGGAGATGGTCAGGAAATATTGCGGATACTCTAAATCGTCATGAGATAACTTGTTCAGCGACACTTCTGAAAGCTACAACGACTAACGGCACAAGTCGGTTGACAAGACAATGCAAGGCAAGACAAGACAAGATAAGACAATGCAAGATATGACAATGCAAGACAAAACAAACATAACAAGAGAAGACAAACAAGTCAATACAAGGCAAGACACGATAAGACAAGACTAAACAAGACAAACACAAAAAGATAAGATAAGACAAAACCAACAAGACAAAGAAGGCAAAATAAAGCAAGAAGCGATAAAACAAGACAAACAAAATAAGACAAACACAAGACAAGATAAGACAAGACCAACAAGGCAAGACAAGACAAGACAAGACAAACAAAACAATACAAGACATGACAAGACCAACAAAACAAGACAAACAAGACAAACACAAGACAAGACCAAGATAAGACAAACAAGACAAGATAAGGCAAGACTACATACAACAAGATAAGACAAACAAGGCAATACAAGACAAACAAGGCAAGACAAGACAAACAAGGCAAGACTACATAAGACAAGACAAGACAAGGCAACGTTTAGAATTCTATGGATTGCAAAGAAAGCTAATATTATAGCTCTTATGGAGACACAGTCACATATGAGCTTAAGGCAAAAATCAGGACAAGGCAGTCACACTTTCCTGCATGTCATAAGAAGATGCGGGTTGGAACACAAGGTAAAAACGGGCAAAATCGCTGGTATAAATATATATATTGTATTATTTTATCTAGTCTTTCTCCCTAGATTCTCTACTGTATTTTTTTGTCTAGTCTTTCTCCCTATATGCTCTAATCTGTATTGTATTATTTTATCTAGTATGTCTCCCTATATTCTCTACTGTATTATATAGTATTTTATCTAGTCTTTCTCTCTATAGTCTCTAATGTATTTTGTCTAGCCTTTCTCTACACATCCTCTACTCAATGTGTGTTTTTATCGTCTTTTTCCCAACATCCTCTACTGTTTCCCTCTTTCTTTTTAAAGCCTAATCTTTATCCCTCATCCTGTACTTTATTGCATGTTTTAACAAAGTCTTTATCCCTACATCCTCTACTTTATTGTGCCTGTGCTTTGTTCTATTTTTTTTTTACTTGAATGTTATCCCTACAGTGTATTTCAGTATCCCATCCGTTGTTGTTAACATGACAAGGGATTTCACTAACGACTGCAGACAGGACGGGGTTTTTCTGACGGTCGAAAGAAAAAATAGGTCAGGGAAAAATCCGATAATGAGGTCTAAAAATAGATGATCTTTACAGTCAACTCATATCGGCAACTAAAATACCCCAACAAACCTTGAATAGACTTCATATTTTACCATACACACACTTTTTCCATTTTCTCATTCTTTGTATAATTAAAACGTTTTAATTTAGACATAATTTGAAAAAGGACTAACAGTATGACGTCATCTGCATATAATGGTACTTGTCTAAAAATGAACCTGTTAATGTCCACGTGATTTCTCAGTCCCTAAAAAGTTAGGCACGTTCACATGCCATCTTCGAGAAAATTGACCTGTTAGTCCGGTCAGGCTCAACATACTGACCAGGACGTCGAGCAAGGGTCAAGCACAATTCACTGACCAAGACCTCTATACTCTCTTCCATGTAGTGTTCTCTGGAAACAGGCTGTTTTTAAGGCAGTCTGGCTGACAAGGTATGGATCGACGTGATTCCGGTAGCAGTAAGCGTAACGCAGATGAAGCAAAGCATAGCACAACCACGTGGGGGACAGCGCTCTATCTCCATCAGCACGCTCGGGATGTAAGGAAAGCTACTACAACCCGCCACTTAACATCCTTTTCATGGAGCACACAAGAGAAAACTTACTCACTGGGAATTAAACAACAACAACAAAAACAACAGACCATCTTCAGCAGACGTTTCATCCGCAACACATATACACACATCGGTAATAACTATTAAGTTATCTTTATACCTCATGATGCGAGGTGTGTTCAAAAAGTGTCCGATTTAAACTTGTTGTCCGCAGAAACAAATGAAGCATGGGTGTTATCCTTCGGCAGGGAGGTACAGGAGACTGACATGCGCATGCGTCAATTTTTTCCTGCCCGCAAATTGCGTCAGTCGCTGGTAGTCAGCCTTTTACTGTTAAGTGTAGGGAGTACCCGTCGGGTTTCTATTCACCAGGTGCGCAGCAGGTATCAAAGTCGTGTGGACCGTTTTTTTGTACTCTAGTAGGGTTGTGCATTACCGTTATGCACAACACGGTCAAAACATTACCAAAGTGTACTACCTGGAGGCCATGCGTCGCCTTCGTGATGCTGTTCGATGCAAACGACCGGACATGAGTACAACGGCAACTTGGCAGCTCTATCATGACAACGCACCCGCCAATTCTTCGCATCTGAATCAAACTTTCTTGGCCAAACACAACATCTCTCTGGTTCGCCGGGCTCCATTTTATCCCGACATGCATGGCTTCTTGCAATTTTTTGCTGTTCCCCAAGCTGAAAATTCCGATGAAAGAGACTCGATTTGAGTCACGAGAAGACATTATGCGACGACCCGGCTGTACTTCATTCTCAAAGAGGCCTTCCTCAAACACCCATCCCCCTCCCCCGCCCAACAATGGTGGGCCCAATGGGAGAAGTATTTGGAGTCCCAAGGAGGATACATAGAAGAGGCTTATCGTTTCAAACCTCTAGGTGAGTAATTATATTTTCTCTGGTCTAAAGGTCGGTTAATTTTTGAACACACCTCGTACACACACAGTAGTGTGTCGTTCTTGCTTCTTATGCTTTCAAATGTCAACATGAAATCTATTTAAATCAATATCCATTTTCTTCGTCGTTCGATGTGAACATGACGTTTTGTTAAGGTTGTGCCGTTGTTTACAGCATGTGTCAGCATGGACTCATGTTTTGGACCTGAATTTGCCTTCCCTCTTAGTTCCCTATTATTTCAGGCAGGCTGCTGTCTGTTTCATTGGCCGCCATGTGGAGGCGAAATTGGATCTGATTTGCTGGCTCTGAGGCAAACAGTCAGATATGAACCGATGGCGGTTCCCATCTCGTTCACTGCGTCTTTTACAGCAAAAGCGTCATCTTCATAAGCAGCCTGAGAAATATTCATAGCATTTTCTGGTGGAACGTTATCAACCATCAAGAATTGCTTGCACGAAGCAATCGAAAAGACATGAACAAAATCATAACAGATTCACGCCGAAAATGGGTAAGCCATATAATAGCAGAATATGACAGAATCCGACAGAAGTACGTGGTGTTAAGGTGTAAATCGAGCGCAAGCTTTGCAATCGTAATATACAAAAGTTCGAGCGGCGTTCAAGTCAAACCGAGACTTTTTTTTTGTAAAGACAAAAATAAAGACAACAAATATTTTGTCAAGTAGTCAAAACGCTATTTATTTTTTTATATAATCTCCTGCAACGCTTATGCATTTATCCCAATGTTTAAGTAATACTTGTAAAGCTACAGCGTTAAAAGATTTGACAGTTTGTCTGAAACATTCCAGGACAGCCCGTTTCCCTTCGTTACCAATTCCCATCGCCATCTTTGTTTGTGATGAACGTTATTGTTCATCGCATTTGGTAGTTGTTGTTATAAGCAGCTACTACTACTGCTACCTGGTTAGGTCAAATCGGAAAGACATAATCCTAATTGCATGCAGCCTGGAATTGCTCAGACGGTTGGCACCATGGGTCATTATCGCTTATGCGGTCTAATTATCTAACTACCTACAAGAACCGTGAGGCTAGGACCCTAGAAGTACAGCAAAAACAACATAGCGACGAACAGCGGAAGCCGAAACGATAATCAAGATCCAGAGCTGGAGCACAGTACCAAAAATGATCTCAGATCCGGTGAAGTAGAGGGCATTTTTTGCTGGAATTGTTGTTCGAAACTTCTCGAACTGTTTTTTGTTTAGGGTGTTTTTTTGCGTTCGACTTATTTCTCTATTCTACAAGGCGGTGTGCGTTGCACCCTTGAACTGAGTTAACTCTTGACGTTCCTTAGGTAGTCGGTTACAGTGGCTCTTCGTACATCCCCACACGTAGTTGAGAAAGTTGAGTTCTCAGTAAGCTCATCGCAGTGAATATTACAGTGTCGATCCCCACCTCCTTGACCAGAATGCTGCAAAAAAACCTGTTTATAGAAGCACAAACGAGAGCATGAGGTGGGGTCTATCAGTATGTTTCACCAGACCCTGATTACCCTTCGCTCCCCACTCCAGTCAACAGAACTATAAATGGCACCTGACGTTTTGCTATGGATGGAAAGATAGCGAGGAAGGGAACTGGCTAACCTACCTCACAAATAAGCTGTGGTCATGTACAATGAAGTCCCAAAACACTTCCGGTACTTGCGTCTTAATTCCCCCCAAACAAAAGAAATATATATTTTTAGACTAATAACAGCCATTTCATCTGACCATAACCCTAAACTTAACCATAACCCTAAACCTAACAACAACCCTAACCCTAAACTTTGCCATGGGGACGGCGTGGGCTAGTGGTTAAGTGACACGACTCACAATCTAAAGGTGCTGGGTTCGATCCCCATCACAGCACCAGCCGTTAACCAGGGGACGCAAACCCTTAGAAAATGCAGGAGGAAGCAGACCCTTAGATAAAATGCATGCCCAGTTCGGTTGCACTAGGCCGACAGGCGCAAAATAAAAACATAGTGCAACGGACACCGCCCTGGGGAGTACAGAAATAAGGCGAACGAAAAAAGAGAAGAAAAACAAACCCTAATCATAACCCTTCGAAAATCTGAATATAACCATATTTTCTACACTTCTATCTTTTATCTTTCTTTATTTATATATGTCTGTACTTATTTATTGCTGAGGGGGAGGTGGGGAGTAGCGAAGTCTGGGCTGGATATATCGCTAAAGGACAGTGAAGCGTCTGTTATAGCCTCTCCATTCCATGTGTAGAGACAGCCATCTTGATAATATTATCAAGATGGCCGTGGTAGAGAGATCGCCGATGAGTTCATTGTTCGGTTTGCCATACAAGAGTTTCCATGCCAATGGACTCTCCTAAATGAGAGTGTCCTCAGCAGCACCTTTATCGAGGAGCCCCCTGTTGTGGGACGCGATCGGGGTAGAACTGGGCGGGCAGAATTGGCTCATGAGCCTTAGTTAGTGCTAAATTATCATGCTTTACATTCCTTTGGATTACACCAGTGAAGGGGGATCCTTCAGTGTGGCCAGCCCAGAGTCTCTATCGCTTACGCCCCGCGCATGGTCTACAGAGACTGAGACACCTATGATATTCTACTTATTCATTTAAAGTTAAATATATCGACCTGCGCCCCGCCGTTCTCCCCCCCTCCCTCCCCTCTTTAACCCGAAATGGAATATCCCGCTTCGTACGACAGGAACCCAGGAAACTCTGGGGGTGAATTAAGTCGTAAGTACCACCTTTCATCCCTCAGTCTCTTCTTCTTTAACCTTCATACTGCCTTTCCAGGATACCAGGTGTAAGTACACATACCTTGACAGAACAGCAACAACAACAAGCAGACTAGGCTAAATGGACGAACGACGCACTGTAATTTAGCTATTCGACATCACCGTCGGCAATTTGGTCGACTTCAGCACAAATAGATAGGTCATTAGTCTGGCATTTTCTCATACACTTAACGAGCCTGTACATAGCTAGGGGGATTCCAACCGATGCTGAATTACTGAGGAACTCCAGTACAACGAATTCCGTTTTTCCACGCCTCTTCCCGCTTCCTCCTTTCCCATCTCTTCATTCTTACTTACTTTACCCTGCACGTTGAGCGAAGTGGGGAAATTAATATGCCTTTCTTGTGCCAAATGTGTTGCCTCTGTGGTTGTAGTATTTCTGTTGTGTCAACTTCTCACCAGCCATTTGGTCTTCGAGTGTGTTGTAAACCGATCTTCTTGTAGCTGCTAATCAGGTTGCATTCTCGTGAGATGGCAGAACCGTCGCTTTTTTGTCATCATAATTCTTCTTCTTCATCTTTTTCTTCTTCTTCATCTTTTTCTTCTTCTTCTCCGTCCTCGTTTTCAAACTCCCGCTACGAAACCCCGATAAAGGCTTTGAAAGTAGCAGGATGTACTCGGAGAATGGGATAGATTTGTGTTATAGTTTACAGCTTGACTGCGATATTTGCACCTTCTGGTATGACACAAGGGACTTCAGTATGATATTTTTGGGTACTGTCTTAGTATAGACCATTCGATCTTCTTCTTCTTCTGCGTACACAGTCAGACAGTAACCATTATTTTTTCGAAAAAAGCGGCGGTCATCCTGAGGCTCTCGCCACTGCCATAGAGCTTGTCTTGCAGTTCCACTGGTAATGGCCACATCTGCTCTCTCTGATCCTCGTATGTCGGGCAGTTCTGCAACAGATGTTCAGCGGTCATTTTACCAGTACCGCACGGGCATTCGTCGGTACACCCTATCTTCAATTTGTTGAATAGGTGGTACCTCAGTCTATTGTGGCCAGTGCGAAGTCTGAAGACAACGACCTGCTCTCTTCGGTTCAACTGACCATTCGATCTGAAAGTCCCTAATTATTCAACACCCGGAGCAGCTTTGATAATATTCTTTATATCACCACTTCTCATTCTCTCTCTCCTGGTAGTATGGATGGCTTTTCTAAGACATTTGTAAAACTTTAACCCTCTGACGATAGTTTTGGATGCCTTACCCCCGAAGCCCTAAAACACTGATATTTTTTCAGACTCCATGCACATCCTTTAACCATTAGAAGGTTATGGACATTGTAGACCTAATCTTATCCAAATATCTTGGGGGGATCATAATACTGAGCAGTGCATCAGTTGTAGCCGTCAGCTATCCAACCCTGACTGCTAGCGTCAGGACCAGCCGCCCAGAGCTGCAAGATCCTTCTTCACCTCCACGTGGTTATCTTGGATAACAGGCAGACTGTCTAACTAGAATGGATCGAAGAGGGATGGCTAGCCCGGAAGTGGGATGTGTCAGAATGAAAGGTGAAAATTTCGCAGTCAAGCTGTAAACGTATTTCGCTCTCCTTACTAAATGCTGCTACTCGCAAAGCCCCTGCCAGGGCTTAGTAGCGGAAGATTGAGAACGAACAACGAGTAAGAATCTAAATATCTCTAGACGTTGACCATATTATCACCTCCCGTGTCGTCAAAACAGTTATGTGGTGGATCCCTAGACAATGAAACACACCTAGCAATGACAAGGCACACAGACTAGCAAAGAAAAGGTCAAGACACGAACAGCCTAAACACAATAATAACTCTATAAACAGCCATATAAACAACTCATAAGAACATAGATCAAAGAAACTTGACAAGATAGATGGGCAATCGGAAACACGGAGAGGAAGGTCTACTGGCGTATGGCAAGCCCCAATCCAAATGACAGCATCAATCAATTCACAAGGAAGAATCCTTTTCCGGCTGAGAAACCAACACATCCCACTTAAAAATCGTCTTAACACATTTCAACACAGTCATACGAAAACGTTGACCATGATCTCTTTGAGCTCTCATAAAATACTTCTTTTTCAGAGGGCAGATAAATGTTACAGCTTTGTCGGACACTAAACAACAACAAACAAGCACGTGCATATACCATTAAATGACATTGGACAGAAGAGCGAGAGCCCCGGATACCGCTGAATTCGTAACTACAACAGTCATTTCATTTCACACATTGTAGTTTTCCTTTCCTATGGCCTGGACAAGTGTTACGCCTAAGGCTGGTAACACAAAGTTGATTAAAAATACTGTTAATCAATTGGCATTTAGTTATAACAATGATTATACAGATACATAAATAACCACTGGTGACTGTAGGTGCCTTTCGGACATACAGCTGGACCAGCACATCGTCATTACAGAGTTTATTTCTATTGATGGGGTACAACTGAAGATGTTATAGGGTAGAGGACTAAAGATCGCATGTCCATGAAGTCGTTAAACGGTGGAAGAGCTAAGTTATTATTGTATCTCCGATAGAATAAAAAACCCTGTTCTGTATCGTGATTTTGAACCAGTTTAGTTGGGATATCGCTATTGAAACCGATCGGGATCAAGATGCCGAGCAGCGCATGAGCTGCAGTCGTCAGCGACCCAAAGCTGACTGCTAGCGTCAGGGCCATCGAATCATAGCTGTCAAGACCGTTCTACACCACCACGCGGTGATCCTGGATAACAGGCTGCAGCATGGCAGACTGGCTAATGAGAAGGGATCGAAGAGGGAATGCTAACCCGGTACTCAAAAAATGCTTGCTGAAGTCGGATGTGTTGGACCGAAAGGTGAAAATATCGCAGTCAAGCTGTAAACTACGACACAACGCATTCCGTTCTCTGGACTACATTCTGCTACTTACCCTTTCAGGGTTTGGTGGTGGGAGATTAAGAACGAACGAACGAACGAAGAAGAAGAGGAAGAAGAAGAAGAAGAAGAAGAAGAAGAAGAAGAAGCCGATCGGCCGAAATTCGTTCAAATTATGAAGCGGAGGCCAAGGCTATAAAAACAGCAGTTGAGATTTTGCATCAACAGTTTGATTTGGGCGAATTGTTGCCGATGGACTTTGTAATTTTTAGTGACTCCAAGTCGTTTCTGGAGGCGCTGAAGACCACCCCATACAAAGAAAATCGACAGATTGGCAAAAACAGGAGCATTGAAACAACAGTAGAACGAATTATTAAGAATAATACTCGGGAAATCTGAATCTGGATAAACAAGTGAGCGATGGAAACAACAACAGATCGCAGTGTATTTAGTGAAACGTCACAGCCAAAAAGTAAAGATGACATAAATAAACTACATAGAAGAGATCAAGGTCTCATTTTTTTAGTTCCGAGAGTCAATAGCCACCTGAACCGCTTCAATCCCCAGTACCTGCCTTTGTGCAGACATTGCTCTCATCCTAATGAAACAGTTCGACACCTACTCATTGAGTACAAGGCGCATGCGGACGTAAGGAATATAATCTTACAAGTACTTCCGACAATTATAAACATACCGTACGCAGCAGTGAAACAACTGTAGAAGACCAGTATCTATATAAGAATGACCTTGGCTTGCTCAGCAGCTATGGGATAACAAAAACAACAACAACATACTGACAGTAACATTCTCCCGAATGCCGGGGACGGCGTGGGCTAGCGGTTAAGTGACACGGCTCACAACCAGAAGGTGTTGGGTTCAATCAACATCACAGCGCCGGCCGTTACCCCGGGGAAGCAAACCCTTAGAAAATGCAAGAGGAAGCAGACCCTTATATACAATTCATGCTGAAGTGGGATGCACTGGGCCGACAGGCGCAAAATAAAAACCACAGCGCGATATGTACACAGCAAATCAGGCGAACGTTAAAAAAATTTAAAAAAAAAAAAAGAGGCGGTTTGGAGGCAGGGTGAAAGGTGTTGGGGGAAGAGATGTATGGGTTGGAGCGGACAGGAGACAGACAAGGTGATGGACTTTTTAAAGGAGAAAGAAACTGGCAGATTGAGGAGGTGGGACGTAAGTTCAGGGAAGAGTTGGAGGGTAGGGTAAGAGTTCAATGGGAACGTGTGGCATGAGATGGATGTGGAAAGGGAGAATAAACCTTGTTAAACTATTTATGTTCCTTTTCAAGTGTACATTTTGATCAACATGCAGATGTTCTGCACAGGTATGTGAGTAATTCTTATTTTCCTGTCTTGTCTTATCCTTTTGTGCCGTGAGGCGCCACAGTTGTCTGTTCAAGACCAGAAACGTCACTGAAGTAGTCATCCCATGATGTTTTAAAACATTCGCAACATTTCTTATTCATATAGTTCTCGGTCCGCCCTCGTTGCAAAAAGTCGAGTCTTGCGTTATAGGAGCGCAGGGGTAGTTTGTCAGGTTGCATACTTATTAGGTGGCCGAACCACTCGATTCTCATATTCAGAGCAGGGACTCCAATGATGGTTAGCACCTCTGTTTTAATAGGCAGTATGTCTCTCCTAGTTACGATCGTGGTTTTCCAAAGGCATCTCACCTCACATGCTGTGAGCTTTCTCTCTAGACATTCTGTTACAGTCCACTTTTGGCACTGGTAACAGAGAGTTGGCATGATTATACCATTTATCATCAGCCTTTTCGTGGACATGTTTATGCTATGGTGTTTCAATAATGACCACAGCTGGTATGCAATTGCATTTTGGCACCTGATGTCAATTTCTATGTCTAGACCTCCATCCCGAGTACTTGAATTATTGCACTTGAATTATTGCACTTGTTTAATCTTGGTCCTTTTACCATAATGTTTATGTTATCAGAAGATCTGCATATCTGTAGAATCTCTGTTTTTGATGTGTTAATTGTAATACTGTATCTTTTGCACACATAATTGAGTATCGGGCATAATGCTGCTGCAGATCGTCTTCACTCTCGTATAGTAGGCATTAATCATTTGCAAAATGAAGTTCGTTTAACTGATCAGCCTCTGTCCTTTCTTCCTCTGCATTTTTTGGTAGCTGCTCCCTTTTGGTTTCCAGCGCTATTCTGTCCATATATGTGTTGATGAGTAGTGACGACCATACACACCCTTGTATCACCCCGGTTGTTACCTACATTGTTTCGGTCAGGCTGTCTGTTGTTCCTACTACACTTTGACATTCTTAGCACAGTGCTCCAGTATTCTCTAATGGCGTGCCCTGTACTCCGTCCTTTAGAATGGCTCAATTTATTTCCGTGTACTCTGCCGAAATCCTTTTCTTGATCTATGAATGAAATGGTGAGTTTCCGATCGTATTTGATGTTTGTTTCGCTTAGCTGTCTCAGGGTGAATAATGTGTCTGTGCAATCCCTGCCCCGTCGGTAACCGAATTGAGACCCACTCAGCTGTGTTTCGAAAATCAGACGAATTCTTTGCTCCAGGGTTTTCACGTACAGTTTCCCTGTGTGGCTTAGATGTGCTATTCCCCGGTAGATATCGCTCTCTTTTGTTGCATTTGTTTTTTTCCTGATTGGCTCTATGCTATCTTTCTGCCAGTCTTATGTGACTCTCCTTTGCACCTTAGCCGCTGAGAATATTCTATGTAACCATTTTACTCGCTTCTCATGTTATTCCGCCAGCTCTACCGTTTTGGCTTTTAATACAACCATCAATCTCCTATTTTAATATTTCTGCCCCTGTTTTGTCTAAGTTTGAGCTCGTGCCCATGCTTATCATTCGGATTTAGGAGTTATAGGAAACACCGTCTCTATCGTGTTTTCCTTTTTTTTTTCTTTTTTTTTGTGGGTCTTTTGTTTCGTGTTTGTCATTTTTAATTGTGGTGGGGTAAAGCTCTGAGACTTTTGAATAAATCTGTTGGTTTCTTGTTACACATTAACGTTAATAAGCTCACCGTGATAGCCAATGAGTCTCCTTTGGAGATTATGATTAGGTTTTTCGACTGCGTTCTGGCGTGTCGGTAAGTTTTGTAATCCTCTTGTGACTTCGATTTCAACGACTTGTATAATTTCTTCTTTGCTGGTATTGCTTCATGTACCTGTTCATTCCACGACACTGTTATTTTCGTTTGCAATCGTTGAGATTTCTTTCTACCGCATTTTGCTATTGTGATCAATGCTGATTTGAACCACCGCCACTCATTCACTACATTTTCAGATGCTATTGGCAGGGTTTCGTTCCTCTTTCATTTCACATTGTATGTCTTTTATGAATGTTTCCTCCTATACTCTAGTGTTGCCATATTTGTGTCATATAGCTGTTTTTGCATCTTTTGATGGCTTTGGTATTGAGGCATTTGAGTTAGTACTGCAGGACGGTAATGTTGTCTATAATGATGTTCGGGAATACTCTTGAGTCGATTATTTCTGGTCTTTGTCTTCATCTGACTAGTATGTAGTCTATTTTAGGATTATATGGCTGAATACTTTCATCGGCACCATGTTTGAATATGATTTTTCCCGCGTTGGAAAAAGGTATTACCGATAATCAGCCGGTGCGCAAGGCATAGGCTGATCAGCTCCTCCCTATTGTTATCGTGTTTCGGTGTACAACCACTAAACGCACAATGACAGGATTTATCCCTACCTTGAAATCACCCATCACTAACATCTCGTTCTGCTCCTTTGCCCTATTTAGGATATGGGGCAGTTGATCGAAGAACTTCCTTCTATCTTTTCTTGCTGAAGCTGTCGTTAAACGGGGCATCCACATGGATAACGGTTGTCGTTTTCATGTGATCTGTACATTGCAGCCGTTTGATTCTTTCCTATATCTTGGCTGAGTTTTGCCTTCCTTTAGTTATTAACATAAGTTTAGCTTGAAGAATAATTAAAAGTGTGTGTATATATCAATTAAGAGCTACGGGGTTCCTCTACGTAGTTTGAGATAACTTTCTGATTGGCTGCTAATAATAGCTATATGTCAATGGGTTTCCCCGGACAAAGAAAAGTTACGGATCCGGAAAGTTACGAAATGACAATAATTAAAGGAATTTATCATTTAACTTTCAGACTATAATAGAGCCGTGTCAAAACTGTAATTGTGTAGCTACATTATTATCATGTGATGCTAAAGACTCTTATTTTTCCACCGTTATCAACTTTCAGACACAGAGGCAACAATTGTTATCACATCAGGGCATGCACGATGTTAATATAAAAAATCGCATGAGCAGCAGTGGTCAGCGACCCATAGCTGACTGCTAGCGTCAGGGCCAGCGAAACAGAGCTGCCAAGACCCTTCTACACCTCCACGCGGTGATTCTGGATAACAGGCTGCAGTAGGGCAGACTGGCTAAGGAGAAGGGATCGAAGAGGGAATGCTAACCCGGTACTCAAAAAATGCTTGCTGAAGTCAGATGTGTTGGACCGAAAGGTGTAAATATCGCAGTCAAGCTGTAAACTACGACACAACGCATTTCGTTCTCTGTATTACATTCTGCTACTTAAGCCCTTTTAGGGTTTGGTAGCGGGAGATTGAGAACGAACGAAGCCAAGCCAAGACATACATTCGTGAGCAAAGCATAATATTATGTGTCCAAGAGAGGATATGTGTGTGTGTGTGACATATATGGGAATAGGCCTATTGCTACCCTGACACCATCTTGTAAGAGCGACTAACAACTGTATCTAACTCCTTCAGAGTAGAAGAATCTCCAAGTCATGGTTATTCACACCATGGTACTCATACACCCCAAAAGGATGCCTAGTGTGGAATTCACTTCCGGATTTGATAGAAATGTCACGTAACATAGTTCTTGTCGTTCTTGTCATTACCAAAACAAAAAGCAAAGGTCAGTGGCAGAACCAAAACAGAAAGCAAAGGTCAGTGGAAGAACCAAAACTGAAACCAAATATGTTATATGCTGACAACAACGTCCCATTGACATTGAAAATGTAATTTAATATTAACCAAGTGGAGCTTTTAATCTGTAGAATATTTTCTCATTAAGTTAAACTTTTCTACGGCTCAACAAAATATATCCACAATAGGTCAAACAATTCCGTATGTCTCATGATCGACGAGAGAAACCCAGAATGGCCGTCAACTTGTCGACGTCACAGTATCAAAGAGAGATGTATGGAAATGATCAGTAAAAACGAATAATTTATTAAATGTACGGCGCGTGGTGGCTCAGTTGTTGGTAAACTCAGAAGATCCATGATGTAGGGGTCAATTTTAAAATCCTTAGATTGATTGTTGGAATCCAACTCTGCGGCTTTCTTTTTATCTTCTTTCAAAATTGTATTATTACAAACGTTCTCAATTCTTATCAATTTTATTTTGAAAACCATTACTGACGGTGTGAGTTGACTTCCCAATTTTAAAACTGGATTTTTAGACACACAATTTTTTACGTAGCAATATGTATTCATATTTTTTTAAGTGAACATTTTTTGAAAAACAAATTAACTTAAAAAAAAAAGTTGTTTCATCAAAGGGATTTAAATTTTCGTCATAATATATATATATATATATATATATATATACATGGAAATGGTACATAGCATGTTCTTTAAAGAACACCGCTTCTTACAACTAACAAGCTGAAAGGCTGTTTTAAGTTTCCTGGCAGTATGATAAGTTGCAGTTATATATATTCCGTACGCTAGGAGCGAATATATCGAGAAAACTGTATATATATATATATCCACCAAATGCCACATCAACCATCCACTACCCGTCACTCTATGGTCCCGAGCTACCTCAGACCAGTGGCAAGATTGCCAAGACGACTAAAGGTAACTCAGAATGCAAGGACTCTGGTCCCATCCGCCTTGAGACCATCATCATCATTATATAGCATGTCCTTTGCAGAACGTCGCTCTCATGACAGCCTGTATGTAGGAAACTCGTCTTTCGCCAGTCTTCCGGTCTGTCCCAAGGTCAAATCCAGCGTTTCCTTGATGTCCTGAGTCCATCATCTTCTCGGTCGGCCCCTGCTTCTCTTTCCAGTGACTATGCATTCCATAACCACTCTCTTCAGTCCGATGTGTCTAAAAAAACCTCAGCTTTCGGGTCATTACGTCATTTATGAGCCAATTCTCCTCTACATTCAGGTCTTGCCGGGCGGATTTGTTTCTTTCTTTCTTTGTCCGAGGGATTTTCAGGACTCTTCTGTAGCACTGTATTTCAAAAGCACCGATCTTTGCTCTTATTTCTGTTGTAATCATCCATGTTTCACAACCATAGGTTGCCACAAGAAAAATGCATGTTCTTAGAATCTTTCGTTTTAGTTCTTCGTTTGTATTATGCCAGAGGTTCTATATACTCTATATCTTCTGCATTGCCATAGTCAGTCGTCTTCTTACTTCTTTTGTACGGTCTCCATTGTTGTTCAGTATTAATCCTAGATATTTAAAATGTGTAACATTTTCAATCTCTTTGCCAGCTATATCGATTTTAGGTTGGAGTTTTGTCTTATCAGTTGTCATTATCTGTTTTCTTTGTATTCAGGTAGAGATTCTGGACTTCGGTATGTTTCTGGACTGGTTTAATTATTTGTTCTGGGCCCTTGGCGCTATTCGAGACCAGTTGTTGCTTAAAACTTGCGAGATTCGATCTCTTTCATTCATGGCTGACTATAGGATTATGTGATTACCTTGGAGTGGTAATTCTCTTATAGCAGCCTCTTTCATTCATGGCTGACTATAGCATGATGTGATTACCTTGGAGTGGTAATTCTCTGAGTTTTTTGTTTTCCTTTTCCTTGTGGCGTTATCGTTTCCCATCTCCGTGTTGCGAGTGTTTCTTCTCCCACAACAGCCTGTGTCTCCTGTGGTCGGTGATTGGTCCATTCTTTTATGTTCTCTTTCTACCTCAATTTCGGACAACCGCTTTGTCGTCCGCCTTGCATCTTTAAGTGCAGGATCGTATATGCAACTGTTTGATCTCGATATGTGGCCGTATCATGCGTGACCAATACGTCTTCAAAAGTTACTATTGCTGTTGTAATTCTTTCTCATATTTCCTCATTTGTAACTCTGTCTTTGCATGTGACGTTTATAAATCTTCGAAAACATCATAAAAACCGATCTACATTGTCTAGAAAAGAGAAGAATTCGAGGTGATTTAATACAGGTGTATACGATAATTAAAGGAACAGATAATTAGAATTAAATAAGTTTTTTTTTAATACAAACACCTACAAGAACAAGATGGCATATCTAAAAATTCACTAAAGAAAGGTCCAGATTAGATATTAGGAAATATTTGTTTAGTCAGAGAGTGGTGAATGCTTGAAATGCATTGCCGCAGGAAGTAGTGGGGGCAAGGACAATTCATGCATTTAAGTATAGATTGAATGCACATAGCTTTTATAGCAAGGAAATGTAAATGGAACTGGTTGTTTATAGACTCTACATATTCTTCTAAACCAGTATAAAAACGTTTAGTTAAGTTATCTCAACGTTAAGGCATGTATCCTCCGCTGCAGGCAGTTGTAAATGTCCATGTCTCACAAGCATAGAAGTATACTGACAGGACCAATGCTCACCAATTATATCTTTGGGCATGTTGCCGTCTTCCCCACGACGAACACGACCTAGCCACCGTAGTCTTCACTGCCTAAGTAGAGTGTACATGCTTGGAGTGACCGGTCTAAGATCGTACTTCATGAAATTACAAAGTTGAATATGGGCAGGGTAGATTGAAGGTGTTACGCCATTGCTCTTGTTTCAAATTGATTGCCCAGATTACCCTTCTACATAAAAGCGAACTGACAAAACATGCATGCATAATGCCACGTTAACCTATAAGGTGACTAAGAAGGTTGGAAATAGAACATGTTTCCCAATACAGTACAAACAATTAGCCACAAGAAAAAGAAAAGACGAATCTACAACATATGGTAAAAGAGGAGCCAATATGTCATAGAATGATTTTTCTTAGTCGCTCTTCTTCTACATTGGAATGCAGAGTCTTTCTCAATCACATGTATATGGTATCCTGTCCAATAGTGAATAGTTAATATATTTTTGGGAACAGAAGAAGAAGAAAAATAAAAGAAGATGAAGAGGAAGAAAAAACGAAAACGAAGAAGAAAAGAAAACAAAGAAGAAGAAGACAAAGAAGTAACTAATTCAGGAATAAATTAATGAATAATTCGTTTATTTTTCAGGTGAACAGGATGAAGAATACGAGACTGTAATATCCTTCGGGCTAATAACGTACTCTCCACTGTCAATGTCCAAGTTTCCTGCCATCGCTGTACGAAATTATCCTCTATTCAGCCAATGGTATATTTAACCTCGCTCTCAATGAATACAATGAAGTGCTCTCATGGTAAACTTGACAGCCGAGTTTCTGTGCCATCCGACCCACTCTAATGCAGTATTCATGGGCAACGGTCAAATTGGACCCATGGCAAACAATGACTTAGGAGATGAAGTGATATAGAACAGCGGTTCTGAACCTGTGGTCTGTGGACGCGAGTGAGAGGTCCTCCCAGGGGATCCGCGAAGGCTTAAAGAAATATTATTATCTTGATCTTGATGACCCATTCCTCAGCGTAGCTGCGGGTCCCAACTTCGTCTCCAGTGGACCTTGTCTTCGGCCACAGAAGTCCAGTGCGTGGTAAGTGCTCATCTATAGGCATCTCGGATGTTGCAGTGTACAGCAATGGAGTCTGACCAACGCATTGGAGGTCTTCCCAGCGGTCTCTTCTTACCTCGGGGGTACCAGATTGCTGTCATTGTGCTCCATCGACTATCGTTTCGTCGTAACATGTGACCTTCCCATTTATGTTTGACCTTGTCTGTATGGATTCCCGCATCCTTCAACAGGTACACTCGTCTTATGTCAGAAATGTGGAGACCTTACATACGCTGGTACATGAGAGTGATTCCGAACAAGCGTCTCTCAATGATGGCCTGGGTCACTCTCAATTTGTCTTCTAGTGATTTTGTCAGTGTACACGTCTCGGCAACGTAGCACATCGCGGGGAATACAGTGGAATTTAAGGAGGAGATTCGCAGGTCTTAGTCATAACAACCGCCCAGGACCGTGTTATTAGACTAGAAGGCTGTCCAATCCACGTGGCGAGATTTGTCAATTCAGATTCCAGGTTATTCTCCATATTTGGACGTCTTCTCTCAATATGAAAAAAATGGTAGGATATTTTACATTTAAAATCAAAAGATAAATATACAGATCTTTTTATACGACAATTAAACAGACGTCCAGGTGGGAATTTGAGTGGTTGAGGCAGGTTAATTCTAAAAATACCTTGTGTAATGAAAATAAAATATGTAGCCATCCTGGAAGATGTGAGTGTCGAAGAGAACTGGCTGATAAAGAACGTTATGACTCGGAAGCTAAGGTTTTTCGGCCACATCAAGCACCATTACGGACTGGGAAAAGCAGTTCTAGAGGGCATTGTCACAGGAAGACGAGGAAGAGGCCGAACAAGACATAGATGAACACAAGACATCAAGGACACATGGACATGGAGCAAGAGGTAGACTGCTAATCGATTCGTATCGAATGGCTGTGATGAGAGCGATATGCTTCATGATGATGATGAGGTAGATGACCGGAGAGCACAAGAGGACTGTCGTCGTTGATAGCAGAATTCTCAAATGTATATCTTCTTGTATATTAACAGCACATTTTCATTCTTTATCTATCTGTTTCAGTCCATGTGTGTCGTTAGACGTCGTGGGGATGTGTGAACTCTTTTGTTGTATTCATTTTGGGCAGGCAAAAATCCGCTGGAAGCTTGCCAGGTCAATCCCAGTA
Organism: Ariolimax columbianus; assembly: GCA_036924085.1. Taxonomy (NCBI): domain Eukaryota; kingdom Metazoa; phylum Mollusca; class Gastropoda; order Stylommatophora; family Arionidae; genus Ariolimax; species Ariolimax columbianus. The sequence goes on from JAVGWX010000005.1 coordinate 34,834,847, forward strand.
CCTATTACTACACGTAAGGTTGGTTGCCCCTGGAATATTCGATCGCTTTTTTGGAACTGGTGATGGCGGAAACTTAAATTATATCAAGGTAGACCCGTAGCCTATCAGACGCCATCTATGCCGCTCCGTTAACCACATAACTAAGACCTGATGTTTTAGCCACTCAGTCCCCTTTTTGCGACATATTTTCTGTGGGGAGAGAATCCCTAGAATAATTTGAGTATATTTTCTTTTAACTTGAATTTTGCCGTTAGTTAAGCCTACTCTTTTTGATTTCTACCTGTCAAGGGATTTTTAACGTGCCCGCCACAGATCATGGGTGTCCGATCTCACTACTCAGAGAGCAAGAGTAATTTTTACCAGATAATCCACTTGAAAAAAATCCATGGTTTCCACCGTGATTTGATCCCGCGACTTCATGCACCCAAGACCACTGGGTTCCCAATTTCCATTTACACTTTTAAGTGTAGACATTGTTTACTATAGTAAACACACAGATAATTCATTCCTGAACGTGTTCATATATGGAATATTTTGGGATCATGGCAAGAAACGATATTTAATGGCGGTCTGTGGTAACGAAATAGTTACCGCTGATATAGAATATGTTTGTATAAGTTTCTTTTACATAAACAGGCGCTATGACCGACAACGTTTTATGAAACAAAGTAGACGTCTGAAAGGCAGAGGTATACTGTTGTTTTTGTTGCTAATGCCACTAGTACCTGAGTGTGTATGGTGTATGTGTAGATATATCATCATAATTATGGAGCATGTCCTTTATACTTTATAGAACGTCGCTCTCATCACAGTCTGAAAGAAACTCTGTCTCTTGTCAAAACTCCAGCCTCAGCCACACAGTCATACCCAGGCATTCCTGGATATTTTGGTGCCATCGTCTTCTTGGTCTACCCCTGCCTCTTTCGGCTGGTACTTCTTCTTCTTCTTCTTCTGCGTACACAGTCAGACAGTAACCATTATTTTCTCGAAAAAAGCGGCGGTCATCCTGAGACTCTCGCCACTACCATAGAGCTTGTCTTGCAGTTCCACTGGCAATGGCCACATCTGCTCTCTCTGATCCTCGTATGTCGGGCAGTTCTGCAGCAGATGTTCAGTGGTCATTTTACCAGTACCGCACGGGCATTCGTCGGTACACCCTATCTTCAATTTGTTGAAGAGGTGGTACCTCAGTCTGTTGTGGCCAGTGCGAAGTCTGAAGACAACGACCTGCTCTCTTCGGTTCAACTGGTAATAGGCATCGTTTTTGGTGTAACCAGTATGTTCGGTTTCCCATTTGGACATGTACCTGGCTTTGATAAGCCGTTTTGACTCTTCGTACGTCATACTGGTATCTATTTGTGGTAGCCTTGCACCTTCTTTTGCCAGTCTGTCTGCCTCCTCGTTGCCTTGGATGTTGCAGTGTGACGGAACCCACTGTACCACTACCCTTTTTGGTGCGGACTGTTGGCACAGTTTGCAGAGTGCTGCTCTTAAGTCATTAAGCTCAGTGTTTTTCTGGCTTTTTAGCGCTGTGACTACTTCGAGAGCATCTGTCAGCAGGACTATATGGCTCTCATTTTCACTGTGTGTTACCATTTCTTCCACTGCCGCCCTCAGTGCCTCTGCCTCTGCTCTGAAATTGCTCGTGTACTTACCAGTAGCGAATGACAGTGTTATTTTTCTGCCATTTGGTAGGTTCAGGAATGCTCCTGCCCCTCCGTTCTGTGTAGTGTTTGTTACAGAACCGTCGGTGTATGCATGGGTCCAGTCCATGCTTGGGTAGCTTTTCGTTATGAAGCTTAGGGTAGTGTCTCTCCTTTCTTTTTCGGTCTGGCAGTTTTTGTTTGCAATACCTGGTATATTTTCTACCACCTCTGGAAATATATCCTGCCTCCAAGTAGGTTTTCGTACAGTAGTGATGGGTTTTGGTGTTGTTAGTGCGTTTATGGGATCTTCGTGCATCTTTGCTTTGGCTATTTCTGCAAAGTTTCTCCGCTTTAGTTTCCCAGTTCCCAAATTGTTTAGCCTCTGGTACATTGGATGGTCCGTCAGTCTTCGGAGTTTCTCTGACTGCAGCTGGGCTCTGCAGTCTCTTCTGTCGGTCATGGATTGCAGTTTTGTAATCTTTTCAAGTTCTACAATTGGCGTTGACTTCATGCCACCTGTTATGATTCTCATGGCTTGGTTTTGAAGTTTGTTAACTTTATCGAAGTTCGCCTTCGCTGCTGTTGTCCATGCCGCGATGCCATACTCGAGAACTGGTCTCACTCTTCCAGTGTACAGTTTCTTTAGTATGCCTTCGTCTGCTCCCCAGCTTGTGCCAGCAAGTTTCCTCATGATCGCCATTCTTTCTCTGGCTTTCATTCGGTTTCTCTCAATCTGACTTTTCCATGTCATGCGCCGATCAAATGTGACTCCCAGATAGGTTGGGTTGTCGTTTGGCTGCAGGATTTTGCCATTTAGGCTTAATTTGGTACTTTGGGGTTTTAATGAGAGCGAGAATATTGTGCACGTGGTTTTCTCCTCGTTTATTTTGACCAGCCATGAGTTCGCCCACTCTTCCAGCGATGTTAGGGCCGTTTGCATCCGATTTCTTGCTATGGTGAGATTCTTTTTTGGCTGGTACGACACCTTCCATCACTGTTCTCTCAAGACCGTTGTGTCTCTTGATGTGACCAAAAGTATTTACATTTTCTAGCCAAAGTGAAAGTGATAAACCAGTTCTCCTCCATGTTCAACTCTTGCCGAATGTCTGTATTTGTCTTTTTCTCCGTCCAGGGTATTCTGAGGATCTTTCTGTAACATTTTAACTGGAGGGATTCGATCCATTGTTTAGAAGTTTTGGTAATCGTCCATGATTGGCAGCCATAAGCTGCCACATGAAAAACACATGTCTTCAAGACTTTTACTTTTGTCATTTTGTTGGTGCTCTGCCATAATTTTGTCAGGCTGTTCAGTCTCTGCATTGCCATTGCTATTCTTCTTCTCATTTCTTTCGAGCGGTCGCCATTTTTGTCAATTCTGGAGCCCAGATATTCAAAATGCGTGACCTGAACTATTTCCTCACCACCCACTGTAAATTTATGCTGACATTGTGTTTTGTCGGTGGTTATTATCTTTGTTTTGTTTATCTTTATAAACAGGTTTCGATCTTCACTGTATAAATTTACGGCTTAAAGTAGCTGCTCTAGCCCTTCTGCACTTCTTGATAGTATCACTGTATCATCTGCGTATCGTAACTCTGGAATCTCGTACTCGCCAATCATGAATGTATCGAAACTTTCAATGTTCTCGTCTTCTCTAAACATTTCTCATTATACATTCCCCAAATATGTTATATAGATAAGGTGAGAGAATACATTAATGCCTGCCCCTCTCTCTCTCTCTCTCTCTCTCTCTCTCTCACACACACACGCATGCACACACACATATATGGAATGTAAGGAGAGCCACTGTAACCCACTGGTAACTCGCCAACAAAGAAAGTCGTCAAAAATATCTAACTCAAGTTCAAGTGGCATTAGCGAATTCAAAAACATCAGAAGAATAGTAGGAGTCCCGTGGACAGTAATGAAGACAATTGACGATATGACGTTTGGAAGGCCGATGGAGAAAGTCAACATTTTACAAAACTCAATAATAATAATTTTTATTTTTGTTTTTAATACATCATTAACAAGTGTTTTACACGCTTCATTAACAAGTAGTTTGACATACCTCATTAACATTTGTTTACATGCCTCATTAGTATTGTTTCGTGCGCCATTAACACTTTTTTACATGCCCTATTAACAAGTTTTAACATGGCTTATTGAAAAATTATTTTACATGCCTGATTAACAAGTGTTTTACATGTGCTTTTTTTTACAAGTCTCATTAACCAGTTATTTTTTTTTAAATTGCTCATTAACAAGGTGTCTTTACAAGAGTTATTAACAAGAATCTTTTTTTTATGGCGCTCTTCATTAACAAGTTTTTTAAACATTTATTTTTACCTGCATCATTAGTAATGTTTTATGCGCCCCATTAATACATTTTTTTTACACGTCTCATTAACAAGTATTTTGTACATGCATTTTGAAAATAAATCTTTCATGCCATTTTTTCAAAATCCAGACATCACTTTGATTGACCCCCTCCAGCCTTCTGTACTCCGACTCCGAATGGACTTGATCAAACCGACAAGGTTCAATGTTATTATAGCATATCTTTATTTAATTCTTAGTGTAACTCTATACAATACAATGTGAGACTTACAGATAATTATGTGAAACACCAGTTACTAAACATTGCACATTACGCAGTGATGGTAGTTGCCTATAGCAAGCGATGAGGATGACGTCATCAGACGGTGCTGTCTTGCTAATGTAACTTGAGCTGTTATTTGGATTATAGCGAGGAAGATACTGCGCTGGTCATCAACCTCACTCTCTGGACCTAACTACTTTAGTCCAGTGGCAAGACATAAGTCAAGACGACTGGAGGTAACTTAATGTGCAGGCACTCTGATCACACCTCTCTTGAGACCAGGGATCGCTTGAAACGTGCGGGATTTGATTGCCTACCGTTTCCGTTCATTGCTTTGAGAGGCGACCACAGCGAATATGCAAGTCTCAAATCAGCATTGCATATAACTGATAAACTTCCCCTTATTACACGTATTGTTGTAATCAATACACACACAAAAATAACCACAACTAATATGTAACAATTTAAAAATGCAAAAATAACCATTTAACACTTTTAATATACAAAAACAATGTAATAATTTTAATCTGCAAAAAATATGAATCAATTTAATTAAATAAAAACTAATATTTTTTATATTAAAAAATCATGTTACAATTTTAATATACAAAAACTATGTAATAATTGAAATATGCAACAATTGTGTAACAATTCTATTTGCAAAAACTGTGTAATACTTTTAATATGCAAAAACTATGTTATAATTTGAATATGCAAAAACTATGTAAGAAATTCAATATGAAAAAAACTATGTACCAATTTGAATATGAAAAAAACTATGTCACAATTTAAATATACAAAAACTATGTAACACTTTTAATATGCAAAAACTATGTCACAATTTAAATATGCAAAAACTATGTAACAATTTAAATATACAAAAACTATGTCACAATTTAAATATGCAAAAACTATGTAACAATTTAAATATACAAAAACTATGTCACAATTTAAATATGCAAAAACTATGTCACAATTTAAATATGCAAAAACTATGTCACAATTTAAATATGCAAAAACTATGTCACAATTTAAATATGCAAAAACTATGCAATAATTTTCATACGTAGAAACCGTAACAATTTCAATATGCAAAATCTATGCTTAAAATAATAACATAGGGTTTCTAAAGTTCAAGACACTCCCTAAAAGATTATTTTAAATATCTTCTTCTGTGTTCGTCCTGAAAATGACATTTTGTTACGCTGTGTCGTAGTTTACAGCGAAACTGCGATATCCCCACCTTTCGGTCTGACACATCCGGTTTTAGTACGTCATTTTTGGGACCACGTTTACCTTTCCTTTTCCATTCCTAATGCCAGCAAGCCTACAAGAGTGCAGCTTGTTTTCAGGGACACCACTTGGAGACAGACCAGCTTCCCTGTCAACTCTTATTCGCTAAGCTTGATGGAAGCAGCCAGCTAAAAGTCGCTGGCTACGTTTAGCGCATTCACTGTTGCATCGTCAGCCCAATTTTGATATCAAACAGTCAGCCACAAATGAAAGTTTTGATAATTAAAAGTTGAAAGTTAAAGACGAGGGCTCGGCCTCATCGCCGCCAGTCTCTCCATTTGGTTCCCCAAATTGAAACCCAACCGTCTGAACACGAGCCAAACGGCTTCACCACTTTGCCTTTGATAATTATTGAGGTAAAACAATTATGTGCCAACATTTGATCTCGACTAGTTGTATTACCCGGCCTTACCTGGGATAGTTATGTAAGTTAACTAACCCATTCCCCCATACATCTTTACTCATCCCCATCCATATCAAAATCGACCCTCGTCAACCCATCCTTACGTTGATCTGTTTCCCCTCTAAACTTGCCCTCGTTTATCTCTTCCCCAAGTAAGTCTACTCCTCGCTCATCTCCTCACTCCTTGTTTCAGATTGCTGGAATGGTTGTTTAAGGAACAAACAGTTCATCGTGTCAGTATTTTTGGTGAACAATATTCTTCACATGCCCATAACTCATGAAGCGAATGACATAGCCACTTAAACGTTGCGTTGAGCAAGAACTCAGCCACATAATGCACAATGAAAATTTCCCCTGGATATATTATCCACCCGCGTTTTGACGTCTTTAAACAAAGAAATATACACTCTTTCAGAAACATAGTATAGATTTAGAAATGTGATTATTAAAGGGTACGTTTTCAATGATAATATGTGATTAATTGTTTATTTAAACTAAACATATTACTAATTAAAGGATGTCTAAAAGTTTTGAAACAATGTCTACTGTAGCAATATTCTAAAGGATAACGCATAATCGATATAATAGTAATGCGAATGTTTGCCGCTCATTTAACAGTGAATTCAGACCAATCAGTCAAAGGCCTGCGTACAATAACGATCCGTGTCGGAACGTTGTTGTTCTGGTTGCTATGGTGCAAATGCCGCATTATCAACAACGTCGACATGTAGATCAATTGCAGCTGTGTGATACACCGATTTATGGAAACGTTTTCCCCACACGTCACATACACTCTTGTGAATTTGTCCAATCACTGAGGGATAGCAAATGTCAAATGACACGACTTTAAATCCATAATGTTGTTCAATGCCATCAATCACAATTCTGTGGAAAAAAAACAGTTACCCGAAAGTGTTGGGGGCTAACTGCGTGGGATACACTGCGTACTCCTGAACATATCCTGCGCAATGACATTTGCGATGGAATTGACCATTTGCGAAATTCGGCACTGCAATTCGTGCACCTCTCTCACAGCATGGGAGAGTATTGCATTTAATGGGGAGAGGAGATTAACTTCCGGTCAGGCAAAACATACTGATCATGACCCCCGCCTCACTCCCAAAGTTTTCCCTGGAAACATGATGTGTAGGAGCAGTCTGAAACACGAGGTGGGGATCGCCGCTGTGATCCCCATAGTGATGAGCTTACTGAAGAGCCTCGAATTGCACTACAGCCAAGAGGGTATGATCTGTAAAAAGGTTGAGAAACACTTGTTTAGTTGGGCAGTAAGAAGTTTTCAATGATAATAGGGGTTGTTTGTGTTTGTGAGTCCGACATGCCATGTAGTGTTTGAAATGGACGCCCACTGTTTTCTCAAATATCCTTCCCCCCCCCCTCCCCTATTTTAGATACCCTTCCAAACCTCTTCCTTCCACTATTGTGGACGTTTTTTTTTAAAGGATATCCCCCTTGACCAGCCGTCTTTGTGCTAAATCTATTGGATGTATCATAGCTGACCACCATCAGATCAGAAAGTTAAGCTTGCACTATGCCAAGGCCAAGACCTCGTCACTAGATTGACAGATCTGAGAATCGTGAGACCACAGACTCGGGGACCCTCAGGAATGGTTCTTGATTAGAGAATCCTGACAAAGAAGGCTAATAATGGCGATCTCCATTAATCTAATATGGCTAAAGGCTTGGGCTGAAAATGGGTCGATCTAATAATCCCTACCTTTAGCACTAAGATGCTACTAATATATGGACAAAGTTTTAGAGCGCGTGGCGGAATGGTTTCAATGCCTGCTTGTAGACTAGTAGGGCAGCAGTAAGGCAAATGTTTTTCTGTTGGGGGTGAAATAAACACACATAGTCAGCATTCGACGTGGCGACAGCTGTGACGAAGCAGGCTATGCGACTGGTAGGGGAGATGAGTCTAGCTGAGAAGCGAACAACTATAGACAGTTTTAACAACAGCAATAGGCCATTCACATGGTTTAGCCTACAACATAATGCATGGCCGATTTAATTTCCAGAAGAATTGCTCGCGGTGGGCACCCATACAACTTACATAAGGAACACAACATGCACCGATTGTGCCTGTCTTTGCACTGATAAAGCAATGCGATGTGATAATCAATGTTAGAGAAATATGTAAGTGCAATAACAAATTGTTTTCAAGTACGAGATAGATAGATAGATGGATGGATGGATAAATAGATAGATAGATAGATATATAGATAGATAGATAGATAGATAGATAGATAGATAGATAGATAGATAGATAGATAGATAGATAGATAGATAGATAGATAGATAGATAGATAGATAGATAGATAGATAGATAGATAGATAGATAGATAGATAGATAGATAGATAGATAGATAGATAGATAGATAGATAGATAGATAGATAGATAGATAGATAGATAGATAGATAGATAGATAGATAGATAGATAGATAGATAGATAGATAGATAGATAGATAGATAGATAGATAGATAGATAGATAGATAGATAGATAGATAGATAGATAGATAGATAGATAGATAGATAGATAGATAGATAGATAGATAGATAGATAGATAGATAGATAGATAGATAGATAGATAGATAGATAGATAGATAGATAGATAGATAGATAGATAGATAGATAGAGTGTGTGAGAAAAAGAGAATCAGAATGAAAGAAATAAAAAAACAAATATATATATATATACAGAGAGAGAGAGAGACAGAGAGATGGAGTTTTCTGAATAAACAACATCCCCCCCCCCTCCCTAACTCGTATCCAATACATGAACTTGTGACTAGCCCTCAAGATGCGCCAGATCTCTCTTAACAGAATCCGGCGCACGTATAAAGGACTTCATTAGCATTGGACAGACACCACCGCGGATGGAGACAGTGCAAATATGCCACGATAAATAGTGCAGTCGAACACTTGGGCAAAGAACAAGTATGGTCATGAATCAATATCGGAATTCTACAAGGCAAGGCAGTAATGATGTTCAAACAGTTCTTCGATGATTTTGATTAAAATTATACATGATTAGTCTTCAACGTGAGAATGGATACCGAAATACTATCACTACGAGAACTTTTTCGCCTTATTCCAATCCTCGGGAGCAGAGAATAATCAGAACCAGTGACATATACTGTTGCAGACCACTTCTCGCGTCGTTGCTGTTGTTATCCCATAGCTGCTGAGCAAGTCTGCCCTTGGCAGCCCAATACCACATAGATACAGGTCTTATTCCGTTGTTTTACTGCTCTGTACATTGTGTTGGTAATTGTCGGCAGTGCTTGTAAGAATAGTTCCCTCATATCCGCAAGCTCCTTGCATTCAAAAAGTGGGTGTCTAACTGTTTCATCTGGGTGAGATCAATGTCTGCACAAGGGCAGGTGCTGGCGATTGATGCGGTTCCAGTGGCTATTGACTCCTGTTGTGTCCTCTTCGGAACTACACAGAAGAGATCAGATGCTCGCAAATAATAATAATCTCATGATAATATGCTGCAACTATTGCATAGACATAGGTATATCCATAACTCTTTCATCAGTTTCTAATCATCAAGCACGAACTAAACACACGCGCGCACACGCACACGCGCACGCACGCACACACAGACACACACACGGTTGTAAAATTGGTATGGCGTTCAACAAATAACAAAGGCATCGGTCCGTTTCAAATTAAGAAAATTGATAAGTAAGAAACATGAAAACTTCTAGGCTAGTAATGATAGTAATAGTTTCCCACCGCAAGCGAAGATGGTGACAGCATCACCCGTATGCTACGAGATGTGTTCTTATACGACTGTAAAGACCAATCCCGGTAATGCAGACCCTACCACAACCGGGGCACACATTTGATGAGTCATCTATGGGATCGTGGTGCCTTTTGTTATTTCAAGCGGTACGCTTTCGCTGAGCCTCGGCGATGCGTTTCGCTCAGGAATCTGAGCACCGTGTGTGACGTTGCCGCGTCAGGTGGAATGGTTCTGTGAGATGATCTCACAGGAGGGAACATCAATGTCGAAGTTTCTCAGAGACACGGTAGCGTTTCTTCGGTTCTCCTGATGAGCTGCTAGTTCTGAGCTCACTGTCAGCGGGCAGCATGTCCCGTCCATCTCAACTAGGCTTTTCGCAGAAGTGTATACATGTATACATGCGAGGAATTTCGGAGTTACGCACTTTTGTCTACCTCCAGACTCTGCACAACCTACGCAAAAACAGCTCAAGTGAAAACGATGTTGCTGTCTGTCGTCTGCAATACACTGCCCGTCTTTCACAGCCACGCAACAGAGTGGTTAACACTACAGCAAGACATACAAACACTCGCAAAGACATATATATTTGAAGCACTCCGAAATTTCACACACAGAATAAAACAGAACAGAAAATCAAGTAACAGGTAATGGACGTTCGAACCACATCCATCCAGGCGACAAATGCTTCTATTTGCAAGAAAGATCTTTTTTCTGTTTTAGTCACCTTTCTTTTACCTTGCTGCCCATATGTTTATCATAAAGATAACTGTCCGATTGTTCGTATGTGTATGCATGTAATCGATAGAGAAGACAAACTGGCGATTACCCTGTTGCGTATGCCAGAAAGATCACCGTCTGACTTTCAGTATGTGCTTGCTTGTAATCGATTGTGTAGACAAAATGACGAATAGCATGTTGTGTCTGCCACAAAGATATGAGCTATAATTTGTCTCGTTACCTGAAAGGTCAAGCCGGTAAGCGGTCCGAACTATAAAAAGAAACCTTTGATATGTATATAGAGCATGCTATTTGTTCCCAGCGCAGTGGCTCTCAGCACAAGTAAAATAGGGCCACCAGTTCATTCCTGGCACATCGTAATCGACGACTAAGTAGGGCTGTGCATAGATCTTGCAAATTTATCATGCAAAAATCCGTTTGTATGAAACCTCACTGCAAATGTCTAGAATGAGACTAAAAGTTGGTTGTGTTAAGCCACATGCAATGTTGGACATGTACTTTCACAAATGGAGAAAGTTAATATGTTATTTCGTTCGACTCGTTTCTTAGGAATGAGCGCAAGGTACTTCCATTTGCGCCTTACAGCTCATGCATCTGATTTCAGCACCCATTTTTTTTTTTAAATGGAGCACCAATTGGTTAAATGGGTTGACATTCCATAGACGTATGCCATTGCCGGGTCATGCATTCGAACAGATGCAAGTTTGGGGTTGTGAGCAGCGAGACCCAACCACTACGTGACGTCGACATACTGAAAGCTCATATGACCATGACTAGTGCCGTTCTCGCGCAAGCACTATGGAGATGATTTCAGGCTAATCCCCGTTGTCTTTAGTCTTGATATACTGTACTTTAGTAGGCTTCTCAATAATTACGAATACGATGATTAGGAAGAAATAATACCGGCAATTATTATCAGTAGTAGTACCAAGAAATCAATTTCAGGATAGTCAAGGCAGCAACAAGAATGAGCAGATTAACAAGTCTTGGAAAACAAGAAACTCACTGTTAAAATAAAAACACTTGTTTACTAAGACGGTGTCGTCAGCACCCTACTTTATGGGAGTGAGACATGGTCTACCTATATGCACCAGAAGAGACGGCTAAACAGCTATCACATGAGGTGCCTGCGCAGAATCCTGGGGGTTGGGTGGCAAGACAAGATCAGCAACACAGAGAACAGGCACTGTCACAATGTTCTCCATGCTTAGTCATCGAAGGCTCCGATGGCTGGGACACATTCGGAGAATGGTTGATGTCAGAATTATAAAATATCTTCTCTATGGGGAATTACAGTTGGAGAAAATGTCTCAGGGCCGGCCACTATTAGGTACAAGGATGAATGAAAGCGGGATATGAATGATGCAGGCATGGATTTGGAATCATGGGAGCAGGACGCCGTGGATCGTGTTAGATGGAGGGACAGGATTAAGCATGGAAGACAGACAAAGGAAATACTGATTGCTGATAGGATAAAGACAGCGTTTGAGAAGACACGCCACGCCATGCGATGCCGCAAACGGTCCCGACTTTCCTTGCACACATTGTGGAAGACGCTTCTCTGCCTGGATTGGTCTTACGAATCACATTCGTTACCACCATGGACTTTGATACATACCGTTTATTATTAACGTCTGACAAGACGGAAAGAGCCAATGAGTAGTAATGGTAGTAGGAACAGCAGCTATAGTAGTAGTCTCAGTTTTAGTCGACCTGTACTTCCACAGGGGGAAATGTCCATGGAAAAGAGTTTCCTGCTTAGCGTACTAGGCTCGAGCAGCTTATTACTCCGCTGCTTTGTGACAAGTGCCGCGAATCGTGGTTAACTAATGTGCGAATACATCTTAATCGACTCAAATACTAGAGCAAAATACACACGCAGTGTGTTAGGCGCCATCTATGCTGCTCTTAACAAACCACCTAACAATTGCAGGTGTTATGTCATGTCACACAGTAATAGCAGAAGTAGTAGTAACAGTATCTGTAGTAGTAATAATAGCAGTAGCAGTAATAATAGCAGTATCAGCAGTAGTAGTAGTAGTAGTATTAGTAGTAGCAATAGTGGTAGTCTCATAACGAGAATAACAAATAGTAGTAGTAGTAGTATTAGTAGTAGTAGTAGTAGTAGTAGTGAGGAGCTATGTCATGATTTTAAAAAATCAAGATAAGTACCTTTTTTTACGCTTGCATGCATTCACCTCCTCCATTGATGTATTCTTCCCTTCTTCTACGACTCGCTAGCTCATTATTGTTATTATTAATTGTCCATGACGAAAGCATATTGGTCGTAACGTCAGTTCCATTTGTGTTATCGCCTTAGTGCGGTATCTGACCATACCTTATTTATTTTTTACTTATTATTTTAGTTCACAGTTCAGTCATAGCCTTCGCCTTATTTTAATAGTACTCGTAGTGGCAGCAGTAAAAACTGGAGTGAGCGGAGAAGGAGGAGAAGAGGAAGAAGAAGAAGAATAAGAACAAGAAGAAGAAAAAGAAGAAGAATGACGAGGAGAAGAAGCAGAAGAAGAAGAAGAAGAAGAAGAAGTAGAAGAAGTACAATAAGAACAAGAACAAGAAGAAGAACAAGAAGAAGAACAAGAGGAAGAATGCTTCTAGCTATAAAACAATCACATGATTTGCAATCTGGAGCGCTTTCTAAAAATTTCTAAGGTGCAAGCAGATGAGATCGGGGTTAAGGTCGCAGGCAACAAATTAGGTCAGAAAGACAAATATCCATGTCCGTCCCCTCTCCTCATTGTGCAGTTCTTCAAACAACTTTCAGACAATAAAGATGGCTACAGACAGACGTGTCTGGAATTCAAACTGGCACACGAAACCTATTGGGGGAAGGAGGGGGAGGAGGGCGTGGTGCAGTGGTGGTTTCTGTGTGAAACTGATAGCGCCACACGTAAAAAAAAGGGGGGGGGGGGGAATTGACTGACGCATTCTGGTATGCCATATTGTCCATTTCCGTGGTTGTAAACCACTTTCCGCGCTTCATTTCATCTAGCTGTAATCTGAAGCCTGACTTACAACCAGGGATGGGAAGAAGCGGTCATACAACGTCGTCATGTACAATAATGAGACCTCGAGTAATAAATCCTCTAATACTTTATCCCTGAAGGTAACATCTGCAGTGAGACGGCTTTAACCTGTATTTACAGTTCACTGGCCTGGAAGGTTTTGCCAACACACTTTATTGTTATTTTAAACTCATCTACTGTAAACTGGTGCCCCAAGTCACGACAAAGGACCACATTCTGTCATTAATACTACGAGGGCGATTTGAGAAGTTTTACCTATAATGAGATATGAATTAATTTCAAATGAAAACATTAAAAGTGGGATATAAATTAGAAGAATCGTGCCTTTGTATTGTAACGTGTTAATATGGTTGCTAAGGATGAAAACAGTGCCCTGTACGTGCCATCACGGTCCAGACAAAAACGACATTAAGTCATAGTTGCGGTTAAAAGATGGCCGTCCCCATATTGACATGCACCAAAGATGAACAGCGTTCTGTTATATCCGTATTTTTAGCAGCGAAGGGGTGAAAACTATAGAAATTCATTGGCGAATAATGGTTCAGTACGGTGATGCAAGCCTTTCACTCCAGCAAGTGTATGTCTAGAGTAGGAAGTTACAAAACGGCGCGAGTTCTGTAACAGACTGTTCACGACCGGGTCAAGAAAAACACCCAGTGGTGATTCCAGAGTCGATTGCAGCCGTTGTCTGCGTCGGTTGATTGAAATAAACTCCTGCACATCTGGACGTCATTCAAGGTTCAGCACAGCACAAAGTGTCTCCAAGGTGGGTGCCACGGCAGCTTACTCCAGAATTGAAATAACGATGGGTTGAAGCCTGTCATCAACTTTTGCGGCGCTTTGAAGCAGAAGGTGATGGTTTCCTAGCAAGAAGTGTTACTGGAGATGAAACCTGGGTTCACTACCATGAGCCTGAGACAAAGAAAACAGCAAGGAAGGTCGCCATCCCTTCTCACCGAAACCGAAGACATTTCGCACGCAGGGGAGGTTATGCTGATTCTCTTTTGGGATAAACGATAGAGCACTGCATGCCCAGGAGAAACACTGTCACCAGTGCCACGTATACAGCTTTTCTCTGGAATCATCTTCGATCCGTAGTAAAATCAAAACTACGTAGACTTCTGAGAAAAGATGTCCTTTTGCAACATGATAATGCTTGACCACATACAGCCTTGCAACATGGCAATGCTTGACCTCATACTGCCTGTGCAACATTACAATGCTTGACCCCATACTGCCTGTGCAACATGACAATGCTTGACCACATACAGCATGCGCAACATGACAATGCTTGACCATATACAGCATGTGCAACATGACAATGCTTGACCCCATACTGCCTGTGCAACATGACAATGCTTGACCCAATACTGCCTGTGCAGCCTGACAATGCTTGACCCCATACTGCCTGTGCAACCTGACAATGCTTGACCACATACAGCATATGCAATATGACAATGCTTGACCCCATACTGCCTGTGCAGGCTGACAATGCTTGACCCCATACTGCCTGTGCAACATGACAATGCTTGACCCCATACTGCCTGTGCAGCCTGACAATGCTTGACCCCATACTGCCTGTGCAACCTGACAATGCTTGACCACATACAGCATATGCAATATGACAATGCTTGACCCCATACTGCCTGTGCAACATGACAATGCTTGACCACATACAGCATGTGCAACATGACAATATTTGACCCCACACTGCCTGTGCAACATGACAATCCTTGACCACATACAGCCTATGCAACATGACAATGCTTGACCCCATACAGCCTATGCAACATGACAATCCTTGACCACATACAGCACGTGCAACATGACAATGCTTGACCACATACAGACTGTGCAACGTCTGCAACCATCGAGGACCACCACCATCAGTGTCTACAGTGTTTACAAATTACATCAACCAAAAATGTCCACCAACAGCCTGGACACACGCCTATACGGATGGCTCAGCCAAAGATACCATTGGAAACAGGGGAGGAGGCATTACTATACAACTAAAAAGCAAAGTATACTCCGCAGCATTTGCCACTAGGAGATGCTGCTGCAACTTTAGTGCCGAGGCCAATGCCCTGAGACAAGCAGCTGAAACCATTATAGACTATAAGGAGCAGGTAGAAAAGCAAGTGGTCATTTTCACAGACGCCCTCGCAGTGTTAATGGCGTTCAAGAACCAGCACAAAAATGAATTCGTTGCTCTGGCGGACTCGTTCGAACGCCTGTCCCAGTGCTTCAAAAAAAAAAGCACAGTCCAGTGGATACCAGCCCACTGCGACATTCCATGCAAGGAGGAGACGGACAGACTCACCAGAGAGGGGGGAATGATGTAGCAGAGTGATTCAGAAATCACATACAATGACATAAAAGCATTCATCAGGGCAACGTACAGTGCAAAATGGAAAAAAGACCCCGCTGGCCACATAGAAATCGATGCCTACCATCAACTCTCCAGGCGAGACCAGGTGATCATTCTTCGGCTACGCACAGGTCACAACAGACTTAGGTGTTATCTGTACAACAAGTTCAAGATTGGCACTACAGACCTTTGTGCCTGCGGCACAGCCCCCATGAAGGCAGAACATATTTTGCAGTCCTGTCCACTGTACACCGTCAAAAGAAGTAGCATTTGGCAACAGCCAGTGTCTTTTCTTCACGAGAAGCTGTACGGAAGTGTACAGAGCCTTTAGTCATTGAAGTTGACGTCTGAAGATGAACGAGAAAGAAGAAGAAGTGTCTACTATATCCGCTGTACTCACCAGACCTGATTTCCCCGTCTTTGGCCGACTAAAAGAGGCATTGAGAGAAAGACTTTCAGGTCCGATGAAGATGCCCAGCATGTGGTGCACGAATGGTTGGCTACATATGCGACCATAATGCATTTTTTTTCTACATGAATCAATGCACATCATAGAGGGAGGGGATGGGGAGGTGCGGGTCCAGTTATGAATGTTTTTGTTGTGGTTCCTTAACAATATATACTGCTCATGCTAGGATGCAATGGGTTAAATCATCATAATGAGGGGGGGGGGGGGGGGGGGGTATGTGTGTGTCTTGTATCGAACGCGTGTCTATGTCGCAAAATGATACAGTTGTGTTTCATATTGTTAGAACAAATCTATCAAAATAAATCATCTAAGGATTTCATTTGAAGCACCCTCATAATTTCATGAATGTGCACGACTGACACATGAGCTAGACATTTGAAGCACTCTCATAATTTCATGAATGTGCACGACTGACACATGAGCTAGACATTTGAAGCACTCTCATAATTTCATGAATGTGCACGACTGACACATGAGCTAGACATTTGAAGCACTCTCATAATTTCATGAATGTGCACGACTGACACATGAGCTAGACATTTGAAGCACCCTCATAATTTCATGAATGTGCACGACTGACACATGAGCTAGACATTTGAAGCACCCTCATAATTTCATGAATGTGCATGACTGACACATGAGCTAGACATTTGAAGCACTCTCATAATTTCATGAATGTGCACGACTGACACATGAGCTAGACATTTGAAGCACTCTCATAATTTCATGAATGTGCACGACTGACACATGAGCTAGACATTTGAAGCACCCTCATAATTTCATGAATGTGCACGACTGACACATGAGCTAGACATTTGAAGCACCCTCATAATTTCATGAATGTGCACGACTGACACATGAGCTAGACATTTGAAGCACTCTCATAATTTCATGAATGTGCATGACTGACACATGAGCTAGACATTTGAAGCACCCTCATAATTTCATGAATGTGCACGACTGACACATGAGCTAGACATTTGAAGCACCCTCATAATTTCATGAATGTGCACGACTGACACATGAGCTAGACATTTGAAGCACTCTCATAATTTCATGAATGTGCATGACTGACACATGAGCTAGACATTTGAAGCACTCTCATAATTTCATGAATTTGCACGACTGACACATGAGCTAGACATTTGAAGCACCCTCATAATTTCATGAATGTGCACGACTGACACAAGAGCTAGACATTTGAAGCACTCTCATAATTTAATGAATGTGCACGACTGACACATGAGCTAGACATTTGAAGCACTCTCATAATTTCATGAATGTGCACGACTGACACATGAGCTAGACATTTGAAGCACTCTCATAATTTCATGAATGCGCACGACTGACACATGAGCTAGACATTTTCTTAAAGCTTAGAATGCTGTTTGGGTGATGTGCTTTTATTTTCAAATTAGCCACCATCCCGGATATAACTGGCTCTTAAAAAGATATATACTTTACGGCTTGGTGAACGAACGAAGACAAAAAAAAGTTTTTTTAAAACCCACTTAACCACGACACAGCCGTCGCCAGGCGTACATAACAACGAAAGCTTCTAATAAATCACAGTAAAAATAAACTAGACTTGATGTATGGCATCAATACAATACGATTTAAGTTTGCAGTAAAAAACAGGGAATTGGTGGCCAGGAACTTTGAATTCGGGGTACGCCAAACTATGAACAAGAGTAGGCCACAAAAAAAAAGAAATAATCAACATGATTACATTCAAAATGAAAAGACATGTAAAAGTGCACACGTAGGACTGCCAAAGGCAAAACCAAAATAAAACTCATGAAAATGTCACAAGGTTAACGCCATGGACATCCAAATACAAATCCAGACGAAAACACAAACAAATCGTAAAAACAAACTAAGACACGTATACGATACGCAGGAGCAAGACCAAACTATAAAAAGAGTGGCCTACTAACAGCTAAGGTGGGACGATAAAGCTAACGTCTGATCAGGCAAAACATATTGACCAGATAATGTTAGCCAGGGTCAGGAGAAATACACTGGCCAAGACCCTCACCTGACCTCCTCGTTGGTCGTCCTAGAAACGGGCTGTTGTCGAGGACAACAGTCTGGCTAACAAGGTGAGGTTCGACGTGATCCCTGTAGATCTGAGCGACACACAGATGAAGTCAAGCATAGCACAACCGCCCGGAAGACCCCGGTCCATATACATCAGCACGCTCGGGATCTGAGGAAAGCTATGACAACCCGCCACTTAATGTCCTTTTTAGGGTGCAAAAAAGAGTAAACCTACTCATTGTGGGCATTCAATAATAGCAACAACAGCCACAGTGGTACAGTATAGTTTACTAACAGCCAAGGTGATACTATATAGCCTAGTAACAGCCAAAGTGGTACAGTATGTCTACTAACAGCCAAAGTGGTACTATATAGCCTAGTAACAGCCAAAGTGGTACAGTATGTCTACTAACAGCCAAAGTGGTACAGTATGTCTACTAACAGCCAAAGTGGTACAGTATGTCTACTAACAGCCAAAGTGGTACTATATAGCCTAGTAACAGCCAAAGTGGTACAGTATGTCTACTAACAGCCAAAGTGGTATAGTATGTCTACTAACAGCCAAAGTGGTACAGTATGTCTACTAACAGCCAAAGTGGTACTATATAGCCTAGTAACAGCCAAAGTGGTACAGTATGTCTACTAACAGCCAAAGTGATACAGTATGTCTACTAACAGCCAAAGTGGTACTATATAGCCTAGTAACAGCCAAAGTGGTACAGTATGTCTACTAACAGCCAAAGCGGTACTATATAGCCTAGTAACAGCCAAAGTGGTACAGTATGTCTACTAACAGCCAAAGTGGTACAGTATGGCTACTAACAATCAAAGTGGTACAGTATGGCTACTATCAGCCAAAGTGGTACAGTATAGTCTTCTATCAGTCAAGGGGCTACATCATTGTCTACTAACAGTCTAGGGGCTACAGTATTGTCTACTAACAGCCAAGGTGATGCAGGGAGTACAGGGTGTAGCCCTCGTAAAATGGCAGTGACAGTGCACAATTATTTTTTTTAAAATTGGGATCAAACCATATGTAAATGACGAAAGAAACAGTTGTAAATGACGACACGAACCATGTGTAAATGACGACATGAACCATATGTAAATGACGACACGAACCATATGTAAATGACGACACGAATCATGTGTAAATGACGACACGAACCATATGTAAATGACGACACGAACCATGTGTAAATGACGACACGAACCATATGTAAATGACGTCAAGAACATTTAAAAACGTTAACCCATTTATCCCTATCCTGCCCTGTATATTCTACGTGGAAGCAGTCGTATCAATGACTGTTCACTCGTATCAATGACCGTTCACTCGTATCAATGACTGTTCACCGCTATCTTTCAGTTGCAATTTTGTTGTTGTTACTAGAATAGCATTTAAATCTATTTTTAAAACAAGTGGTATATGAAGTAGTGAAAAAAAATCTCTCGGTGATCTTACGAATTTGCATTTCATGGTTCAAGGCTTAAGGTGTAAATGGTTAAATGATTTGAACTGATACAAAGCATGTGTTTGACAACCTTTTCACACTAAGCCTTTGAAGAGAAAATGAATGTTCATAAGAGCATGGAGATACTTTAGTTAATTCATTCGCACACTATTCGTTTATGCGTGAGATTGAAATGATATTCTAATTTTAAATACAAGTGAAAGATTGTCTTTAACTAAACAAAAGTTATGGTTCCTTTTTCTTTTTCTCGTTCGTCATGCTTTTTCTTGTTACGTATTCACGTGAAGTCCAGTCCTCTGGATAACGGTTGCCGTAGTGGAGAGTTCTTTGGGGCTTCCAAACAACTTTGTGTGGATATCCGTTGCCGTGGGCCAGTGCTCAGTATGCAATTGGCTAAGCATATATCAGTCTTGTGGGATATGTTCGGATGTCTATGCTGCCTGTCTGAACATACACATTGTCGATGGAACCAATTTTAGTCGATCTAAATGGCTATTCAATATGTTATGTCCCATTCCCAAACGGAACAGGATCACTTGTTCTGCTCGATCAAGACAGTGATAGTTGTCTTTCGTTTGGTCAACTTTAATTATTGCTTGGATAAGTGTATTCTTTCTTTGGACGTGAATTGTTTGTTGGTTTTGTTCTTGTGTTATTCCCTCCTTTGTCAACCGGTCTGCTGTCTCAGTTCCTGGTATGCCACAGTGTGTTGGTATCCAGTGTAGCACTACCATTCTTTTGGCTTTTAGTTCGCCCAAGGCTTTCTTAAGCTCAGGAAGTTTATCATTTTTGATAACTGACATTGCAGAACGGACATTGCATCTGTCAGGAATACAATCTGCTGATATTGCAGAACGTACATTGCATCTGTCAGGAATACAATCTGCTGACATTGGCTTGTTGTGTTGCTAATCATTTCTGCAGCAATAATTAGTGACTGTACTGATACAACAATCGGACACGTCACTCCAGCTGAGACGATAGCATAGGGGAAGAATGGGTCCACACTGGTGATAGAATGATAGAGTACCAGAGAGTCATCATAACCTTAGGCAAGGAATACAGAGAACGGAGCAACGAGAGAACAGAGAACGGAGCAATGAGAGAGCAGAGCACGGGGTAAATCAGCTGATAACTGAGAACACCTAGGAGAGAGACGCTGTCATATACATTGACGGATCAGTTGTGCGCAGTCGGACATCAGGCTGGGGTTTCTCGGTTAGAGTGAGAGGAGACGTCGTTGCTGAGCGCAGTAGGGGATACATGTCAACAATCTCCATTATGAGAATGGAGACGGAAGCAGTGACCTCAGCACTGATATGGATATCTGAGACGTCTATAACAATGGCAGTCATCGTGACAGACGCGCAAACCATACTTCAAAAAGTACAGAAGGGATGGCTTAGGTACGAGTGGATAGCAGCTGTTGAAGTCTAAAACCTACAAGCTTTGACCTGGATCTACTGTCCTGCTCATGCCGGGGTTCAAGGCAATGAAAGAGCTGACATCTTGGCTTCACAAGCTCCCATCATGGACACATTAGTGATGGATGGAAGTGACATTTTCAAATCAATCAATGACCACCTGCTGGATGAGGACACCGCAATAGATAAAGCAGCAATCCACAGGCTACAGTTTCGACATTCAACGAGGTTCGAGCCGAGTGGGGCGCATGAGAGGACGGCGCAGGAGAGTGTACAACCAGCGAGCTACAGAGACCATCAGCATCCATACATTACGCCATTTGATCAGAGAGACTGAGCACCTATGGGTATGCCCGGAGTACAGTGATATCGATTCTTAGAAACAGAAATAGTGCCTGTACTCCAGCCGAGTAGTTTGAACATAATTTTCCAGTTGATGAACTTTTCTTTATCTGGGTAGACAACATATTGGCCTCCATTTTTCAATGATCTTCTTGCTGATCCATCAGTGTATACCTGGATCCATGCTTCTCTGGGGTACAGTTCCCCAATATTGTCGCATGCTGCTGCTTTAGTTTGGAGACCATTTTGGTCTCCCATGGGGTAGGTGTCAAATATGAATGTTTTTGTTTTGGTTCCTTAACAATATATACTGTGCATGCTAGGATATAATGGGTTAAATCATCATCATTTGACATTTTCTTTCAAGAACGTAGTCTCCGTCCCGAGAGCTCTTTATGTATTTCGGTTTAGGGCGAGTTTGCTCGCGTCATATAAAGGGATCCTAGTGTGTCCGTAATGTCCTGATATCATCTTCCTCGGGGTTGACCTCTTTTCCTCCTTCCAGGAACCATGGCCTCCATTATCACTCTCTTCAGATCGCTATGTCGCCTCACATGACCAAACATCTCAGCTTTTTTATTACGACATTGTCTGGAATGCAATTTGCTGTATATGCAGCGACTGCAAAATTTCTACAATGGTCTTGAAATCTCTTCATGGTATTTTCAACATCCTTATGTAACACTTCATTGCAAAAGATGTGATCCTTTTCTGCAATTGCTTTGTTTAATGACCATGCCTCACAACCATATGTCGACACTGGGAAAACGAATGTCCTGATTAGTTGAATATTTGGCTATCTGCATGTGCTTTGCCACACATTTTTCCTCATTGTTAGTTTGTGTGTTGCGATTGTAGGTTTTTTTGTTTAATTTCAATGTCTCAGTTGCCATAATTATTTCCGGTAGATCCAAGGTATTCAAAATACTTTGTATCTTCTACTTCTACATTGAGAATACTGTATTTTTTCTTCACTTTGGCTCTTGTCCACATGTTGGTTTTCTTGGTTTTTTAATATAGATTCTGAGCTTTGTGTTTGTTAGTTGATTTAATTAGTTTTTCTAGCCCCACTTGGGTTGCCGGTATAATGACTGTGCCGTCATTATATCTACTTTCTGATCACCTCGGCGGCTAAATGGGTTAAATAAAGTAGCGCTTAGTGTGGTAGTAGAGTCCTTGCTTTTCATGGCAAAGGTGTGAGGTGCAGCTCACATTACCCGTATTATTTTCAACCCATCTGTAAATGAACCAATCATGCTGAAGGGAGAGTAGTTGGAGGAAGTGGCTAGTGGCACCGGTAACAATCCGATCCCCAACACAGCACAGGCCGTTACCACGTGGAAGCAAAAAATTATAACATGCAGGAGGAAGCAAACCCTTACATAAAATGCATGATGAAGTCGGATGAACTGTGTCGACAGGTGCAACATAAAAACCCCAGTGCAACACACACGGCCTTGGGGATTAGAGAAATCAGGGGAACATGAAAAACAAAAAATTGTTATGAATACGAGAGAAGACCGCCAGGTTCATAAAGGGAATAATACCGATTATTGCCTAGTCCTAGCAAACGAAGAAGAAGAAGAGGCCGATCTGAATTCTAGATGTATTACTAGAGAAGAAAATCAGCGAGGAAGGGTCTGTGTTATCTCACCTCACGATAGAAGCTGAGACCATGACCGAAGAAATCAAAAACAAACCGTCATATTTGGCACAAAATCTAATATACGAGGGGAGTTGAAATCAAACCGGGACTTTTTGTTCTAGTTTTACCTGGATAGATTACAGCGTGATGGAACTACTATCATTAGCTAGGGGCACATCCACCGTACAGCAGCCCATAGTTCTATACAGGCGATTTCCACCTGTTTGGATCCCGAGTAGAATTAATGGGAGGTCAGCATTCCAGCACTGATGACGAAGTGAAACAGGCTGTCCTGGATTAGTTCAGACATACTGACAAATCTTTCTACGCTGAAACTGTTCAAGCATTATTTAAAACGCTGGTGCATAAACGTTGCAGGATATTATATAGAAAAATAAATGTCATTTTGACACACACACACACCCCCCCCTCCCCCCCCCCCCCAAAAAAAACGAAATGTTTATCCTTACCAAAAGAAAAAGTTCCGGTTTGATTTGAACGCCCCTTGTATTATATTAAATGTATTTATTTTACTCTGAGTACAATGCAGTCTTTATGATGCGGCGCGAAAAGCTCTGGGCGCCAGGTCGCCGAAACATGTTGTGGCGCTTAACATGTCAGATCTAGTGTCGTATTTACTAGCACAATATCCTCCATCGAGTATATCCTTCCAGCAATCCCCCCCCCCCTCCCCAAGGGACACCAAATATAATATTTCCCTCCATTGAGTTTCACAGCTGCTAAGCATAACCCAAATAGATTGTGTTCTCACTGGACTCCGGACAGACCCATCTATATTTGCCCAGTTCATCTCATCAAATAGCGAAGAGTGTAGATACGGATGGTTCCCGTAGCTCACTGGTTGTACACACTGCTGCTCCGTCCTTTCATATGGCCCTTTCTGCTGAATTCGCGAATGATTACAAAATCCTGCCAATCTGTAGATGTGAATGCTGGGAAATAACAAAGTCATTGGAAAAGAGGCTACATGCATTTGAGAATAAGTGTCTTAGAAAACTGTTGAATATTGACTTGGAGGAATTCATAACCAACAAACCAATTAGAGAAGTCATCAGCCAACAATATATTTCATCACTCATCAAGAAAAACCGGTGGTCATACATCGGACATGTTATTAGGATGGACAGCAACATAGAGGACCCAAAAAAACTGGTTTCTGTCTAATGTGTATGGTACTTAAAGAACATTGATTGTGAGTCGTTGGTTCATCGACTGCCATATCTCCATTCAAATGATGGTGGTTGATTAACTTTGAAATGTAACCTATATATTATCAAAACCCCCACAACGGGTATCCACGAAGCCAGGTTGTCAGCTCGCGCATTCTAGCAAACCCCAGCCTGAACAGGACAGTAGATCTAGACCTTCCAAGATGTTCGAAGCTTCTGTCACCCCTACCCACTTATGCCACAGTCAGCCGTTCTGCACCTCCCAAAGCAAGTGTTGAGAGTCACAAACGACTGCGGACATCATTAAGGAGGTTTCAGATAGTTACCTCTGAGCCAATGTCACTGCCTATTTTTTTTTAAAACAAAAAAAAAACACACATTTAAGCGGGGGCTCGACTTCATCGCCTCGGGTTTTTTTCCCCATTTTAACTCGGTCTCTCTCGGCAAATGGGTACCCCATCTGTCGAGAGCATCGCACAAAGCACGAACTCCGTAGCTCCAGCGATGAACCCAGGGATCTCCGGAAAAAATTGACATCATGGACCGACCGTCGCAGCTCGAAATCGAACCCCGACGATCTGAACACGAGGCAAACGGCTTGACCACTTCACCACAGAGACCTCTATTATGCCTCGATCTCCATTATGATACTGGAAGTCTTTTTCAAAGTATGCACCGTTCCCCTCAGAAACGACCCTGCCTTTCACTATAGCAGAGAAACCCCAACCGATTATCCTACTGCGTACACATATCCATCGGTGTGTATGACAGCATCAGAATTCAGGACATTTTCACTTATTTGTTGTTTAACCTCATTCTCTCCCCAGAGTGACAGTGACCCAGTCTGTTATTTTGACCCATTCTTCGCCTTTGTGTGTAGACTCTATTGTGATTTCCTGACTAATCATCGTCATCTATCCACTTGTATCGTTAAACCCCGTGGGGAGGTGTAGTTTTCTGTCGTGTGCCAGCTTTATCGCCGATGTTGTCGTCATTCTTCAGTGTCTCGCTTACACCATCTATCCATCGTTTTCGAGATATGCCTCCTGTTCTGCAATCCTGATGACTGGTGGTTGTTGTTGTTGTTTAATGCCCACAATGAGTAAGTTTACTCTTTGGCACGTTATGAAAAGGGTATTAAGTGGCGGATATGAGTAACTTTCCTGACACCCTGAGGGTGCTGATGAAGGTGGACCGCGGTCCTCCCCGCGGTTGCGCTATGGTTGGCTTCATCTGTCTGACGCTCACTACTATGGGGGATCACGTCGATCCACCTCGTCAGTCAGACTGTCTTAAAAACAGCCTGTTTCCAGATAAAGCTACATGGAAGAGTTATATTGGTCTTGGTCAGTGTATTTTGCTAGACCCTGACACGACGTCATGGTCAGTATGTTGTGCCTGACCGTGACACGACGCCCTGGTCAGTATGTTGTGCCTGACCGTGACACGACGTCCTTGTCAGTATGTTGTGACTGACCCTGACACGACGACCTGGTCAGTATGTTGTGCCTGACCCTGGCGCGATGTTCTGGTCAGTATGTTGTGCCTGACCCTAACACGACGTCCTGGTCAGTATGTTGTGCCTGACCCTGGCGCGACATCTTGGTCAGTATGTTGTACCTGACCCTGGCGCGGTGTCCTGGTCAGTATGTTGTACCTGACCCTGGCGCGATGTTCTGGTCAGTATGTTGTGCCTGACCCTAACACAACGTCCTGGTCAGCATGTTGTGCCTGACACTGACACGACGTCCTGGTCAGTATGTTGTGCCTGACCCTAACACAACGTCCTGGTCAGTATGTTGTGCCTGACCCTAACACAACGTCCTGGTCAGTATGTTGTACCTGACACTAACACGGCGTCATGGTCAGTATGTTGTGCCTGACCGGACTAGCGTCTCAGTTCCCCTATAACAAACATTTCAAGATAAACATAAACAATTTCTTTACTATTGCACACCGCTTAATTTGTCTCCTAACGTCATTGACGACCCCTGTTTTAACCTCGTACCACCTAAGTACTTCCATTAAAAACTGTATGGAAGTATACAGAGCTTCGAGTTGATTGCTGCCTTTGTTAGAGTCATTGAAGTCGAAATATGATATCGAACGATAAGGGTAAGAAGAAAACTCACGTTCCTTTTAAGAGAATCTCATTTCCTATTTTCTAAAGTTTATATTTTTCTACCTTCTTGAGTCCTCAGCTTGACGTGAACGATTGAGCCTTGAGGGAATAATAAGCTATTTTTGTACTTCTCATATGTTTTATATACTTCTTTTAAAACCAAATTCATTTAGCTTATTTCACTTTGATGACACGATGGAGTCAATTAAACGATGCCCCTTTTCTTTCCACTTAGTTCATCTCTCGCACACTTTATCTATCTATCTAATCTTATCTATCGTATCTATCGTATCTATCGTATCTATCGTATCTATCGTATCTATCGTATCTATCGTATCTATCTATCTATCTATCTATCTATCTATCTATCTATCTATCTGTCTATCTGTCTATCTGTCTGTCTATCTGTCTGTCTGTCTGTCTGTCTATCTGTCCGTCCGTCTGTCTATATATCTATATATCTATCTACAAGGCGTGTTCAAACTGGACCTAACTGCACCAAGTAAACATACGAATGATACGCATAATGACGTTAGTTCTGATGTAAACAAAACATACCAACCGTCAAGTTTGTAAAATGTCATTATCCTCTGACTCATACTGTCCTCGGCAGACTATGGAAAACATTGCGGGTGTGATACCAGTTGACATTCATCGCAGAATGCAGGCAGTGTATGATGACAACAGTGTAGCGCACGTAAGCTCCGGCGACGGTCGGAAAATCTTTCGTTACCCCACGTTCTTCTTTAAACATCGTTGTCCAGTTCTTCATTGTTGTGTTCGTCACACTTTTGTCACCATACACTTCCTGCATTCTGCAATGAACGTCAACTGGTCGACATCTTTCAGCTGTTAGAAACCGAATCACCGCTCGCTGATCAAACTCTGGGCGTATTCCTTATCACACCCGCCAAGTTTTCAACGGTCTGCTAAGTAAACTATGAGACAAAAGATAATGACATTTTGCAAACTTGACAGTTGGTATGTGCTAATTACAAAAGAAGTGACGTCACCGTGCACATCGTACGTATGTTCACTTACTCACCTATTCTCCTAATCATATTGGGGTTCTGGGCAACGAAAGTGCTGACATTCTGGATTCACAAGCACAAATTATTGGCACTCTAAATATGAACATAAGCACAATATTTTAATCTACCAATATCCGCAAATGCAGATGCAGCGAAGATAAAAACTTCTTTCTAGGTATCAACAAAACAAAGATAATGACCACCGACAAAACAAGAAGTCAACATAAATTTAAATTTGTTGGGTGTGGAAGTCAAGAACGTCGATTTTCTGGGCTATAGAATTAATAACAATGGCGATTGCTCAAAGGAAATCAGAAGACGATTGGCAATGTCAATGCAGAAGCTACACAAACTGAGGAAGCTATGGCAGAATACCAGCAATCCACCAAAAGTGAGAGTTTTGAGAACCTGTGTTTATCCGGTTGCAGCATACGGCTGTGAAACATGGACAGTTATCCAAATATCAAAGAAAATAACCGAATCCTTCAAGTCAAAATGTCATAGAAAGGTCCTCAAAATACCATGGACCGAAAAAAAGAATGCAGACATTCGAGTTATGCATAGAAGAGAACTGGTTCATAAATTCCACAATGAACAGAACATTGAAACACATGTTCTTTGTCCACATCAAAAGACACAACTATCTTGAGAGAACGGTAATGGAAGGTATAGTGCCAGACAAGAGAGACAGAATTAGACAAAGAAAGCGATGGCATTAAGATGTCAAGAAATGCTTGGGCATGACACTGGAGCAGGCTGGCGATTTGGCAGGGGACCGAGTTTCTTTCAGACGGGCTGTGATGAGAGCAACGTTCTGCAAAAGACATGCTACATGATGACCAATAAACGCGTACCTGAATATGACATCGCAATAAATAAATCGACAATCCACAGACTGCAGAGCTTTCAAACCAACAGAGATTCGTACGAAGTGGAACAAATGAGAGGACGAAGCAAGAGTGTGTACAACTAACGAGCTACAGAAACCATCATTTTCAAACCCTTCACAATTTGCTGATAAAGACTGAACATTTTGGTATGCAATGAGGTTGATTTTAAAGAGCAGAAAAGAGCGGGCGAAAATCAATTATCAATACAAAACAGATATCATCATGGCGTCCTCATCCCTGCTATGCTAAGTGCGTTAAAAAAGAATCCGTCTGTAATTGTTTCCCCGGAAACAAATGAAACATGGGTGTTGGCCTTCGGCGGTAGATATAAGAAACTGTTATGCACATGCGTGAATGTTTTCATATCTGCAGATTGCGTCAGTCGCTGTCAGTCAGCCTTTCGGTGTTGAGTGTAGTGAGCACCAGTTGGGTTTTCGTTCACCACGAAAAGACGCAATGTCAAAGTCATGTTGATCAATTTGTTTTTCTCCCGTGGTGTTCTGCATCACGAGTATGCAGTACACTACAAGATCAAAACATTACCAAAGAGTACTACCTGGAGAGCACCCGTCGCTTTCGCGGTGCTGTTCGGCGCAAAAATCCGGGCCGATGGACAACGGCAACTTGGCAGCTCCACCATGACAACGCATCAGTCTATTTTTTGCAACTGATTCAGACTTTTTTGGCCAAACACAACATTCCTCTGGTTTGCCAGGCGCCCTATTCTCCCGACATGGCTACTTGCAATATTTTTTACTGTTCCCCAAAAAAATGAACATTCCGCTGAAAGAGACAAGATTTGAGTTACGACAAGACATTATGCGGAATACAACGACCCAGCTGTACTCCATTCCCCCAAAAGTCTTTCTGGAAGGCTTCAAATGATGAGTACTTCGAAGGGGATTATGGTTTCAAACCTCCAGGTAGGTAATTGTATTTCTCCGAGCCAAAGTTCTGATACTTTTTGAACACGATTAGTATTATCCAATATATTGATAGCGAAATATACGAAAAACTGCAGTAAAACTAACAAAGACTGGCAAGCAAACAAGAACAATATCAAACATGATGCACGGACGCTGGTGTCAACAACAACAACAAGTCAATACGGCTTTTTCCATTGCAGGGGTAGTCGACGGGTTTTATATGCTGAGAACTACAGGCCGCTTCGCCACTGCTGTCGTCACGTCGTGTGCTGGCTATGTTTTATTATTTCATTCCCAACAGAAAAAACGATATATGCCATACCGGGATTCAAACCGCTGTCCTCTTTGTCGGCAGGCAGGCTCGAAACCATTCGGCCACGCGCTCCTCACTCTGATGTCAAAATACATGCAAAAGGAAAAGGCAACAAACACCACAAGCGGCGAACTAAATAACACGAGCAAAAAAATCATTACTGCGTTTCGTCCATTGCCAGGGCAAACAGGGAAGGGGAGGGGGGGCGGCAGGGGGGGGGGTGAAAGAGGGAGGGGTTGTTATAAGACTGAGGAATAATGGCCACTTAACTCTACAGTGACCACGTATTGATGTACACGGTTTTATGGCACATCGAATTTATAGGAAAACCGGGGGTTTGAACGCATGCCTTTAGTGGTTAGAAGCTCTGACACCTAAACTACGCGGTGAACAACTCCTAACACAGAGAAAGGGAAAAAAACATGAAAAAAAACTAGTAAAAGTTGATTAAGGTTGAGCTTAATCAAAATTTAAAAATGGGTATGGTCAGATACCGCACCGAGACGAGAACACAAACAAAACCTACGTTACGACCAATAGGCCTTCATCAGGGACAACAACACTGAACTAACAAATCAACATATAAGAAAAAATTGTCAACTCATCTGTTTCAGGTGGGAGACGCTCCCGTAGTTCCATACCAGTTTCCCCAATGTAAGTCATAACTACGGGAGCGTTTCCGCCAACACCTCAACGACATCCGCAACAGCACTGGTTCCCCAATTGCCAGCCACTTCAATGGTCCTGAGCACCGGGGTATGGCTGACGTCAGTGTCACTGGTCTAGTTTCGTGCTTCTCTGACGATCGTCATCGATTCGCCCTTGAGAACAGACTTATCTCGAGTATGGGCTGTCTCCAACCACATGGTATAAATATCTTCCATACTTTTTCTTAAACCCTCACACTGGCCCCCATCTATTTGTCTTCCTTCCCCCCCCCCCCCCCGCCGCCCCCATTCTTCCATCAGTTCTCTTCCCCCCTCTCTTATATCAATATCACGCCCTCCCGGCTTATATTGCCTTCTCATTGTTCTCCTATCTGGACCACTATTTGGCCACGCTTGGCTTATCAGGCATATTCCGCCACTTTTTGTTTGACCGCTCCTATTTCAGTTTCTATCGAGTACTTGGCACGACCGGTCGCTTAGACAGAAAGCGTCTCCCACCTGAAACAGATGAGTTGACCATTTTTTCTTATATGTTGATTTGTTAGTTCAGTGTTGTTGTCCCTGATGAAGGCCTATTGGTCGTAACGTAGGTTTTGTTTGTGTTCTCGTCTCGGTGCGGTATCTGACCATACCCATTTTTAAATTTTGATTAAGCTCAACCTTAATCAACTTTTACTAGTTTTTTTTTCATGTTTTTTTCCCATTATACACATCCACAGAACCGCTGCAGCCTCGCCAGAGAAAGATACGTAATCCATTTTTTTAATAAATGGCGTCATCGTGGATACTGTGCGGCTTCCGCAAAACAGCAGACGGGGAATGACAAATCGACAGCGAGACACCCACCAGACATGCATTCCCCATGAGAAATATGGAATAGAAAGGAACTAGCGCTAAAGTTGTACCGTTCTTATGGCGTCGAATTGACGTCGTTTCAACCTCAGACAATTTTATATCAGGGGGGTATATGCTATTTTATGGTCGCGCGTGTATGCTTTTACGCCCTGTTGTGCTTCGTGAGAAGTGCGTTAGCTACGCTGGTGTTGTTGATGAAAGCCCACAATAAGTAAGTTGACCCTTTTGTGCACATTGATAATGATGTTACGGTTGTAGTAGCATTCCTCACATTCGGAGCGTGCTGATGAAGTTGGACCAGAGGTCCTCCAGGTGGCTGTGCTATGCTTGGCTTCATCTGCGTGCTGCTCACTAACACGGGGATCACGTCGATCCCCCATCTTGTTAGCCAGACTGTTTCGAGAGGGAACTGAGTCGAAATGAGGTGGGGGGTGGGAGGGGGAAAGGGTGTCCTTCGTCAGTATATTTTACCTGACAATTACTAACTAATTGCACCAACCCTGTGAGATCCAGCCCTAGGACCAACACTCAACGACATTACAACATTGGACTTTTTTGGACAACCTTCTGTTGGTTTAATGGTTGTGTGATATTTTTTGGGGTGTGTTTCTTGTTTGGTTTGTTTTGTTTTTTTTGTGTGGATTACCTGGTTGGCGAGTAGGGCAAAAATGACAGAAGCAATAAATTACTGAGTGACACGGTGGAATAAGTACATTTAACATTAATATGTGCGAGGGCAGTTCAAAAAGAAACCGAGCTTTAAAAACGATACAGCAACTAAGTGTGGCACAGAGCTTGCTACTGCGTGTATGTGTGTCAGTGACACTAACCTACATTTGAATAATAACCGCATCACGCCAGACCAATAGTATCCGACGTGCACCCGCTGAAGTGAACACACGTGTAGTGCACGACTATTTTTTTAATTGAAAATTGAGATCTGAAGGATCTTGACGATCAATATGTTTGAGGGAAGCTGCTTCAAATTAATTACAATTTTCATTGAATGCTGACGGAGACTTTCTGAAAAATGTTATAACGTAATGAAAGATGGGTGAATGGACAGATGTCTGACCAAAAAGGCGGTCATCACAGTTGGTTGGAACGGCATTTCTATGACCAAAAAAAGTGCCTCTAGAAAGGAAGACCCATCCCTGATCTTATTTGCAATATAACCAACATCGAAGACAAAAAGTCACAAACAGATGCACAGAAAAAACACATAGTTACAAATTACATCAACCAAAAATTTGCACCAACAGCCTGGACAAACGCCTATACGGATGGCTCTGCCAAAGATGCCATTGGAAACGGGGGAGGAGGCATCACTATAAAACTAAAAATCAAAGTATACTCAGTAGCATTTGCCACTGGGAGACGCTGTAGCAATGTCAGTGCCGAAGACAGTGCCCTGAGACAAACAGCTGAAGCCATTATAGACTATAAGGAGCAGGTAGGAAAGTAAGTGGTCATTTTCACAGACGCCCTCGCAGTGTTAATGGCGCTCAAGAACCAGCACAAAAATGAACTCGGTGCTCTGGCAGACGCGCTCGAACGCCTGTCCCAGTGCTTCAAATAAAGTATAGTCAAGTGAATACCAGCCCACTAAGACATTCCATGCAACAAGAAGGCGGACAGACTCACCAGAGAGGGATGAATGCTGCAGCAGGGTGATACAGAAATCACATGCAATGCCACTAAAGCATTCATCAGGGCAACGTACAGTGCTAAATGGAAAAAAAGACCACCCTGGACACATAGAAAACGATACCTACCATCAACTCTCCAGGCGAGACACGGTGATCAATCTCTGGCTACGCACAGGTCACAACAGACTTAGAATGTCATCTGTAAAACAAGTTCAAGATTGGCACTACAGACCTTCGTGCCTGCGGCACAGCACTCAAGAAGGCAGAACATATTTTGCAAAGCTGTCCACTGTATACCGACAAAAGAAGTAGCATTTGACAACAGCGAGTGTCCTTCCACGAGAAGCTGTACGGAAACGTACATAGTCTTAGATTCATTGAAGTTGAGTTCTCAAAACAAACGATGAAGAAGAAGACCCAAAAAAGTACGTCAGTCACTCAAATGTAAAGGATCTTGATGGTCGTTCTTTTTTATTGGAATGGCACCGCTCATCGTGGGTTTGTTTCACGCGCTCAGGCATCCATCAAGACGTTGAGACGTGCCGAAGACGGATGTGCCGGACTTATAGGTGCAACTATAGCAGGCAAGCTGTAAGCTAGAGACACAGCGCACTCTGTTCTCTGGACTACATCCTGCTACTTGCAAAGTCAAGTGACTTGGTAGCGGGAGATTGAGAACGAACGTGGGAGAAGAAGGATGTTGAGAGAGGCAATATGAAGAAAAACGTCCGAAGCATGGACAAACAAAACTCGGATGTTGCACCACGACAACGCACCTGCACACACAATCGCTGATTATTCGTGACCAGTTGGAAAAACACGAGACCACTGTTGTCCCACAACGACAATATTCTCTGGAGTTGGCCCACGTATACATTTTTGTATTACTAAAGTTGAAATTCACCATTAAAGGTCGCTGATTTCAGACCACAGAAGAGATTAAAGAACATTCGCTATGAGACGTGCAGGCTATCCCTGAAGACAAGCTACACGACGCATTACAAAATTGGAAAATATGTTAGAAGCGACGTATCAACACTAGATGGAACTATTTCGAAGGAGACAAGTTTGAATAAATTGTGAGTAAAAAAATGTTAAAAAAAACAAAGTTCGGTTTCTTTCTGGAACACACTAGAATTTATACAGGGCACGACAGATATATGGCGCCAGGCAGCCATGGCGCCCACAAATTTTGCAGTGGGCATAACATTTCAGGATCAGCGTCGTATTTACTCGCCCAATTCCCACCACACCCCCCCCCCCCCCAATGTATATCCACCCTCACTTTTCATGGGTGCAAAATGTTATATTTCCCAGCGCAATTTCACCTCTTTCTGCTAACTTTCAAGGCCATAGTGCCGAAGTCGATTTATTCGGCTGCTATGGCGAATGAATAGCAGAAATAGGTATGTATTACTTTGAAAATTACCTGAAATATTCACATTCAGGATTCATATTTTCAAGAACAACTCACCCATACCCTTCCCTCCTTGCATGTTACACAACTCTTACGACGAACTCGTCAGCCAGCACTACCGCCCCCGGCTCTTACATCTGTTACCTGGTGCCTTGATCCTGATCAAATTTGGCACGCCGATTTAAAAAGTGACTCCTTGAAAGTCTTGTGGGTGACTTTGTTTATAATTGTTTGGTGTCAGGAGATAAGAAGAGAGAAAACGTGGCGTTTGTGACTTTGTGTGTTTATTTTCCATAACCAGGACATGAAAGAAACCTCCCATATTAGAAACATGCCATTTTTTAAATTTTGATTAAACTTAACTTTGATCAATTTTAAACATTTTATTTCATTACATTTTTTTCCCATATTAGAAACATGCAAACCTTGACGTTTTTAGTAGTTTGGCCAACACTCGGGGATAGAGCATTAGGACAGCACAGCACAGTTCAATGGTTACATTAAGCATTCAGTCGGGAGCGTGGATTCTTGAGCCCCAGGTGTTAACAAGAGGTTTTACCAGACTGAATAAACGAAGGTGTGTAGGTAGCGATAAGGACCGGTCGTGCCAACCGTTCATGAACACAATGAATGATTGAGCCTAGGCTGCATGCAATTAGGATGATGTTTTTTTTTCATTTTACCTAACACGGCGGTGCTGTGGAGGCGGGGCCATAATGGAGAGGGTCGTTTCCAATCACTGATGTCTACGGCTTGCTTTAAGAGCTGGTAGGAGTGGAAGTCCTCGACACGTTCGATTAAGACCAAACGGCGACGGTTTAGCAAGGTGACTGCATCGCTTTCCAGGCCTGTCCGATGGGTGTCTTCGCCGTTTGAGACACGGTTATACCAGTGGATCGCAAGAATGCGCTTGTTAAAGGCTCCCAATATTAGTTAAGACACATGAGGGGGTGGCGGGGTATGTGTGTTTTCCACGGCAATGCATAAGCTCGATACTTTAAAAAGTGGTTGTACGTGGACTGGCCCCGTTACCCTGGCCCCCAGTTTACGGACGCTGAGATCAATCAGAATAACAATCTTCTATAAATGTCGTAACAAACAACGCTTATAACTTTTAAATGGTAATAAGAGTCATAGAATTGGCAAAATGTGCATTTATACTTAAAAACACATTTTTAGATTATTCAACATAATATTCAAACAAAGTTGGGGAACGGCCCATGCGCAGAGGAGCACGTGATGTATGGGGTGTTATTCGAGAGCAAGCTCAGTTTGCAAACCCAACATACCTGGGTCGAATCATGCCGGGTCCTTCTTCTACTTCTTCGTACGCTGTCAGACGTCAACCTGTATGGCGGGTCCTTCTTTTTCTACTTCTTCGTACGCTGTCAGACGTCAACCTGTATGCCGGGTCCTAATCATGACGTTCAGTTTGGCTGTGTATGTCGTGAAAGAGGGGGGGGGGGGGGGGGGGGGGGGGGGGTCTCGATATGGCCGCTTCTCTACGAACAGAAAGGATTGGTAAAACTACCGTACTGCAAACTGACATAGTAGAACGCGCATAACAATATATTACAAACAGATACACACATGCGTCCATACTGGCTGACAAGTTATGATATAACCTAAACGACGCTGGTCGGAGGTTGAAAGAGCGTCGTGCCCTCGCAATAATAAGGACAAACCTTTAACCATTTTTTACAAATACAAAAAGTCGGTCACTGATGCCATGGATAAATTCCTGTCTGTCCGTCTCAATGAAAAATGTGTGAAGCACTGGCTTAGAGCAAAATAATTTTCTAGGTTCCGCTCAAGCGCCCTCCAGGCTGCTGGCCCTGTTTGGCCAGTAGTTTGTGCTATTCAATCTTCTTCCATCGTCTGCCGTGGATTCATATTACTATATCTTTAATGGATCATATTAGGATACATTCTGTGCACTGTTTCTATTATTGTGATGTGTTTTTTCAATTACATCGAACCAGATATTTTGCCTCATTTTCATCGAAAACGAGTTTGTGTGCAGACATGAAAATCAACATCGTGGAAAAGTTTCTACATCCTGTTTTCACCTCCCGAGTGGGCTTGAACAATATTGCTATGGCATGCCATCACTCAGTGCCCATATTACAAGGGGCGCTCCGAAAGTAATGCCTCCTATTTTATTCCACGAAAACCATAACAGATTTTTTTAAAAGAGCACAAAAACACCATGTGATAGAGCAATGGCTTGCGTTCAAAAAACTATTTTTCAACATAGTCGCCACCCTTGGCTATACATTTTCTCCAACGACGAACAAGAGCATACATGTACCGCTCGTAAAAATCTATACCAGCGGAGGTGACCCACTGTGTCACAGCTGCTGTGACGGAGTCGTTGCTAGAAAAATGTTGCACACGCACTCCATCTTTCATTGGTACGCACAGATGGAAGTCAGAAGACGCAAAATCTGAACTATTCGTTGGGTATGGTCGGACAGTCCGCCGCTGCGAGAAAGGAAACGTGTCACACCACGTCAGAAAATATTGACACCTCGCACAATGAATTACCTACCACTTCCACCCCGACGGCAGTGCTTCCTTTCTTTATCGACGTGTCATTATTTAGATTTGAAGAGCGGTCCCTCCCTGTCCACATGTCACGGGTAATGGACAGTATGGCACACCCTCTGTCTGCTTACACCTCACGTGAGCCTAAAAACCAGAATGTATCTTCCGATTGAATGCGCAGACGTCTAGACGAGGTGGAATGTCTAGGACAGTGGTTCTCAATCAGTGGGGAGTCCTCCCCTTTCCCGCTTTTTTAACACCCCCACGTCCTGAGAAATGTACGGTTTCAATGGGAGAAATATGCGTCAGTTTAGTTTGTGAAGTAATCAGCTAACGAATATATATTTTTTTTAAATTGTTATTCAGGTTTTAAACCCCATCTATGGGAACTGAGACGCTAGTCCGGTCCGGCAAAACATACTGACCAGGATGTCGCGTCAGGCACAACATACTGACTAGGATGTCGCGTCAGGGCCAGGCACAAGAATACTGATCAGGATGTCGCGTCAGGGTCAGACACAAGAATACTGACCACGATGTCGCGTCAGGGAGGCACAATATACGAACCAGGATGTCCCGTCAGTCAGGAAAAACATTATGTAGACTAAGACCACTTTTTCTCTTCCATGTAGCGTTACCTGGAAACAGGCTGTCTTCATGACAGTCTGGCTGCCAAGATGTGGATCCACTTGATTCTACTATTAGTGAGCATCACGCAGATGATGCCAAGCATAGCACAACCGCCTGAAGGACCGCGGCCCATCTTCATCAGCGCGCTCGGGATGTGAGGAATGCTACTACAACCCGTCACTTAACGCCATTTTCAGAGCGCACAAATGAGTAAACTTACTCACTGTTCAGTGCAGGCATTGAACAACAATAACAAACCTCATTGACGTTTTCGATTGCTATTCTTCGGCTTAGTTGAC
Source organism: Ariolimax columbianus (assembly GCA_036924085.1). Lineage (NCBI taxonomy): Eukaryota > Metazoa > Mollusca > Gastropoda > Stylommatophora > Arionidae > Ariolimax > Ariolimax columbianus. The sequence continues at coordinate 34,872,647 of JAVGWX010000005.1, forward strand.
CTGTACTTCTACAGGGGCATTTGCCTTTGTGCAGGTTCCAGCTCTGGCGTAAAGTGGGTGTAGCCGGGAGACAATGGCATTCTGATATATGGTGAAACGGGACAATGGCATTCTTACATATGGTGAAACGGGACAATGACATTCTTGCATATGGTGATATGGGCAATGATATTCTGACATACGGTGAAACGGGGCAAGAAATGGTTTCAGAGGAAAGAGGGAACATGACATGCTTAAATATCGCAATGACATTCTGACTAATAGAGAAATGGGGCAAACATATTCTGACATGGTGAAAGGGAGCAAAAAACGGTTGAATAGCAAAGGGAGTAATGCCATTCTGACATATAGTGCAATTGGGCAATGAGATTCTGACATATGGAGAAATGGGCCAAACATATTCTGACATAAAGTAAAATTGGTCAATGACATTCTGACATATAGTGAACTTGGGCAATGACATTCTGACATATAGTGAAATTGGGCAATGACATCCTGACATATGGAGAAATGGGGCAAACATATTCTGATATATAGTGAAATTGGGCAATGACATTCTGACATATATTGAAATTGGGCAATGACATTCTGACATATATTGAAATTGGGCAATGACATACTGACATATAGTGAAATTGGGCAATGACATTCTGACATATAGTGAAATTGGGCAATGACATTCTGACATATAGTGAAATTTGGCAATGCCATTCTGACATATAGTGAAATTGGGCAATGCCATTCTGACATCTGGTGAAATGGGCAAAAAAAGGGGTGAAGAAATCTGGTCTATGAAGCTGGATAAGCCTCAGGACTACAACTCACCAAGTTGCCAAAGGCAGAAAAGCCACACGTAAAAACAAGATCTGCGATGCTAAAGAAACATCACAATGGATGACGAAACACTGAAAAGTTGGGCCCAGCAGCTCCAGTTAAGCGAACAACAAGCAACATATATAACTACCCGAATGTAACCGGAATTCGAAAGGAAAGCAAACAATAGGAACACTGTAACATGTCTGGTAAATCGCAAGAGGCGACTAAAGAGACATGTGGCTGACTACCGTATCCTGAAGAAAATGAAAGCCATAAAAAAAAACTTGGACATATATAGAGCGTCAACGCGGCATGTACATCCACTCTGCCATTAACGTCGTGTTTATGTTCAAGGAAATTGTCTTTAACTGAAAGCAACACGAGTACAAAAAAGACAAACAAATCTTCCAAGAAAAGAAGACCCTTGTCCAAGCCATAAGCAAAGTCGATCAGACGAGAGACAACTATCACTGCCTTGATCGAGCGGAACAAGTGATTCTGTTCCGCATGAAATGTGGGACATAGCAGATTGAATGGCTCCTCACATATGCTAACATTGAGTCCATTACCCATGTGTGCAGGCAAGCAGCACAGACAGCCGAACATATCCTACAAGACTACAAAGTGTTTAGCCAATAGCGTACTGGGCACTGGCCCACGGAGACGAACCTATAAACAGCCTCAAAGCTGTTTGGAAGCCTTGAGTAACCTTTATCCAGATCACTGGTGTTGACGTGCATACGAAATTAAAAAGAACCTGGCGAGAAGGAGAAGACTGCAACCAACCTTAAGTGAATCAGATGTTACCATAACCTTAATTATATAAGTAGGCAGTTATGTTACTTCTCTACACCATTTAAAACTCAACTTGCTACATGTGTTTCGATTTCAGCTACTGTACCATCTTGTTTTAAATGTTCAAATAAAATAAGAGAAGCAGCATGCCCTTTACAGAAGGTCGCTCTTAGAAATGCCAACCCATTTGACTGTTACAAGTTTGTTGAATGGTAGGTTGTCATTACTTTCCGCACGTGGAGAAGCGATCAGACGATAAAAAAAACTCTGTCTTGGTCAAACTAGACACAGCGGGATTCGCGCTGGAAGCCTTGGGATTGTGAAACCGACGTTTCACCCCTAGGCCACCCTGCATACGCAAATATACTGAATTCACGAAGAGCTATTTCTACCTGTATTGACAACAACGAACACAGAGAATCTTAATGTTGATCAACAATATGCCCATTATACCACTTCTGTTACGAGTTAACTACGTAGAAGCTAATGGAGTTAATTCTTTTAGCACATCAGTTAATTGTTTCTGCATTTCCATGGATTGTTCGTACCGTTCTATGCTCCAAGCCTAAAGCTTTTGCTATGTCCACAGCTCACTATACTCCTGTATATCGATCTAAACATATCTTCCTAGTATAAATCGCTTTAAACGTATCTAATTTCTAATGTCAATCGCTTTTAACATATCTAATTTCTAGTGTAACACTTTTCCTCTTCTTTTTGAGGCCACAGCCACCAGTAGTGCATGCTGCCCGTTCAGCAGGCGTTGTTCTTAGGTTGAAATAAAAATAGAATACGTTTATAAATGAGTGTTTGAAGAGAATCAATTAAGTACTCAACAATAACAAACAAATATGTCGGCCAAGCTGGTCGCTTACACAGAGGATCAGCATCACTGTTAGGCTTTCGTACTGAATATTTTATATCTACTAGGGAGCTTCAAGTCGAAACCTTAAAAGTGGGATAGAAATTAGGAAGAGCATGCTTTTGTACTGTAACTTGTTAATGTGGTTTCTAAGGATGCCAAGGGTGCTCTGCAAGTGCCATCACGGTGCAGACGAACAGCATGGCTTCATATTCGTAGTTAAAAGATGGCCGCTCTGTTATTGGGATATTATTATGTACAAAAGAGGAGCAGCGTTCTGTTATCCTGTTGTTTTTTTTTCAACTCCAGCAAGTGTATGAGTGGAGTAGGAAGTTCGAAAACGGCGTGAGTTGTGTGACAGACTGTTCGCGACCGGTTCAGGGAAGAACACTTAGATGTAGCCCTATAGTTTATTGCAGCGGTTGACCGCATCGTAAAGTAAATCGACGATTGACTGTGAATGGAATTGCCGCACATCTGGACATCAGTCAAGTTTCAGCCCCTCACATCATCCATGATGTGCTACAGTGGGTGCAAGGTAAGTTTACTCGAGAATTGAAACGACGCGTTGATGCCTGTCAGGTACTTTTGCGACGGTTTGAAGCACACAATTATGGTTTCTTAGCAAGAATTGTTACTGAAGATGAAACCTGGGTTCATTACCACAAGCCAGAAAGGAAGAGAGGAGCAAGGTTCCTCACCGAACCAGAGAAGTGGCTCTTGGATGTTCAGTAAGTTACACAAATATTGATAATGTGGTTTTGTAGAACAATATTGATAGTGTGGATTTACTGAAAAATATTGATAGTGTGGATTTACTGAAAAATATTGATAATGTGGTTTTGTAGAACAATATTGATAGTGTGGATTTACTGAAAAATATTGATAATGTGGTTTTGTAGAAAAATATTGATAGTGTGGATTTACTGAAAAATATTGATAATGTGGTTTTGTAGAACAATATTGATAGTGTGGATTTACTGAAAAATATTGATAATGTGGTTTTGTATAACAATATTGATAGTGTGGATTTACTGAAAAATATTGATAATGTGGTTTTGCATAACAATATTGATAGTGTGGATTTACAGAAAAATATTGATAATGTGGTTTTGTGGAACAATATTGATAGTGTGGTTTTACAGAAATACATTGATAGTATGGATTAACAGAAAATAGTTCATAGTGTGGTTTTACAAAAATATATTGATAGTGTGGATTTACAGAAAAATATTGATAGTGTGGTTTTACAAAAGAATATTGATAGTGTGGTTTTACAAAAGAATATTGATTGTGTGGTTTTACACAAAAATTGTGATAGTATGGTTTTATTTACAAAATATTGATAGTGTGGTTTTGCAGAAGAATATTGATAGTGTGGTTTTAAACAAAAATTTGGATAGTTTAGTTTTACAGAAAAATATTCATAATAGAGTTTTACAGAAAAATATTGATAGTATCGTTTTACAAAAATATATTGATAGTGTGTTATAAAAATAAAAGAAATATTGTTAGCGTGGTTATCCCCAAAAAATATTGATAGTTTGATTTTACAGAAAAGAATGGATCGTGTGATTTACATACAAATATTGATAATGTGGCTTTGCAGGCAAATATTGATAGTGTTTTTTTTTTACAGAAAAATATTTATAGTGTGGTTTTACAGAAAGATATTGATAGTGTGGTTTTACAGGAAAATACTGACAATTGTAGTTTTCCAGAATAATATTAATAGTATATTTTTCCAGAAACATGTTTAGTGTGGTTTCACAGAAGAATATTGATAGTGTGGTTTCACAGAAGAATATTGATAGTGTGGTTTCACAGAAGAATATTGATAGTGTGGTTTCACAGAAGAATATTGATAGTGTGGTTTCACAGAAGAATATTGATAGTGTGGTTTTACAGAAGAATATTGATATTGTGGTTTCACAGAAGAATATTGATAGTGTGGTTTCACAGAAGAATATTGATAGTGTGGTTTCACAGAAGAATATTGATAGTGTGGTTTCACAGAAGAATATTGATAGTGTGGTTTCACAGAAGAATATTGATAGTGTGGTTTCACAGAAGAATATTGATAGTGTGGTTTCACAGAAGAATATTGATAGTGTGGTTTCACAGAAGAATATTGATAGTGTGGTTTCACAGAAGAATATTGATAGTGTGGTTTCACAGAAGAATATTGATAGTGTGGTTTCACAGAAGAATATTGATAGTGTGGTTTTACAGAAGAATATTGATAGTGTGGTTTTACAGGAAAATACTGACAATTGTAGTTTTCCAGAATAATATTAATAGTATATTTTTCCAGAAACATGTTTAGTGTGGTTTCACAGAAGAATATTGATAGTGTGGTTTCACAGAAGAATATTGATAGTGTGGTTTCACAGAAGAATATTGATAGTGTGGTTTCACGGAATAATATTGATAGTGTGGTTTCACAGAAGAATATTGATTGTGTGGTTTCACAGAAGAATATTGTAAATTGCGCTGCCAACTACAACAACAGTAATGACGAGAATGTGATAACAGAGAACAATGCACAAACTCAGGTTATTACAAATATCGGGTAAAACCAATCATCATTTTCTGGGGCAAGTTAAGGGAGAAAAAGAGGTCGAGCGTGTAGCAGCAACGGGACAAATTGGGGACAGAGGACGACAAAGAGGGAAAATGTTGGACAATTCTGTCATTATGGCATGTCAGACGACAATATAATTCATAAACTGCATTAGGGAAGTGGCCTGGAACCGATTCATAATTTACTAGACCAGGCGTGCTCAAACTTTCTGTGGGGTGCAACATTATTTTAATCTTATTTGCATTATTATATTGCTATTCATGTAAAAACAGGGGTGAGACAGGGGTGTGTGTTATCACCTTTCCTATTTATAATCTACACAGAGGGAATTTTCAGACAGACTGAGGGGATGCCATGACTAAATATCAACGGCAGGGGAGTTAACAATCTCCGCAACGCTGATGATACTGTGTTATTGGTTGAAGGTGAGCAGGAGTTGTAGGAACTGGCAAACACTGCCTACAGCGGGGACATGAATTATGGTCTGGGTATTAACTTTCAGAAAACAAAAACCATGATAATTAGCAAAACAAATGTGAAGCCCACAGTGAGCATCAAACGGGGAGAAGGTAGAACAAGCACATATTGTCTTGTGCTTTGCACAGATCATAACAGAATGGTGGTAGATGTGAGATGGAGGCGAAGAAGAATAGTCAAAAATATATTTTAAAACATGATAAATATATATTTTTTATATTATTTTATTTTATGTGTTTGCCTCACTAATTTGACATCCAGACAATTAACAAATACACTGAACACAAGAGTCGCTAGGCGCGAAGAACAACAGCAACATGACAGCTTTATGAAACCCATTCTTGGCATCTGATTCAGATTTTCTTGACCAAGCACAACATTTCTCTGGTTAGCCGGGCTTCCACTTTTCCCGATATGTTCAATTTTATTATATTGTTCCCAAGCTGAAAATTCCGCTGAAAGGGACCCGATTTGAGTCACGAGAAAACATTATGCGGAATGCAACGATGCAGCCGTACTCCATTCCAAAAGAAGGCCTTCCTAAAATGCTTTAAACAAAGGCGGCACCTGTTGGAGAAGTGTGTGGAGTCCCAAGGATGAATACTTTGAAGGGGATTAGGGTTTCAAACCTTCAAGTGAGTAATTGCGTTTGTCCGGATCAAAGGTTGGATACTTTTTGCAGTATATATATATATATATATATATATATATATAAATATATATATATAAATATATATATATATATATATATATATATATATATATATATATATATATATATATATATATATATATATATATATATATATATATATATATATATATATAATTCTTTACTCTTCTTGGTTCTTAGTCGACCTGTACTTTTACAGGGACGGATGCCTCTGCGAAGGTCCCAGTTCTGGTATTAGCTGGATGTTGGTGAAAAGACCATTTCCTGCTTATCGGGCTAGACTTCAGCAGTTTATTACTCTTCCGCATTGCGGTACATGCTGCTGAGGTGGTTAACCGATGTTCAAATCCATCTTAATAGACTCAAACACTAAAGCAAAGTAGACACGCAGCCTCTTAGGCGCCATCTATGCTGTTCTAAATGAACCCCTTAACCAACTGGTTAACCAATCTTGGCTGGTGTTATGCCATGCCACATAGTTAGTCGCCTCTTACGACGTGTTCTCTGTAGGGCAGTGGTGCCATTCTTGTCCTTGTCATAAACAAAGCCCCCGGTGGACTAACTAGCAGGACAGTAGCGTGTTATGACCAATAGACTTCAACACCAAACTCCGGACTGACTAACACAGTACAGTGGCGTGACATGATCAGAAGACTTCAACACCAAACTCCGGACTGACTAACACAGAACAGTGGCGTGACATGACTAGACGACTTCAACACCAAACTCCGGACTGACTAACACAGAACAGTGGCGTGACATGACTAGACGACTTCAACACCAAACAACGGACTGACTAACATAGAACAGTGGCGTGACATTTTTATTTTTTTTCATTTTTTCGTTCGCCTTATTTTTCTTTAATCTCCAAGGCAGTGTGCGTTGCACTGTGTTTTATTTTACGCCTGTCGGCCCAGTGCATCAGACTTCAGCATGCATTTTATGTAAGGGTCTGCTTCCTCCTGTATTTTCTAAGGGTTTGCTTCCCCGGGGTAACGGCCGGTGCTGTGATGGGGATTGAACCCAGCACCTTCGGCTTGTGAGCCGTACCCCTTAACCACTAGGCCACGCCGTCCCCCAGTGGCGTGACATGACCAGAAGACTTCAACACCAAACTCCGGACTGACTAACACAGGACAGCGGCGTGACATGACCAGAAGACGTCAACACCAAACTCCGGACTGACTAACACAGAACAGTGGCGTGACATGACCAGAAGACGTCAACACCAAACTCCCGACTGACTAACACAGAACAGTGGCGTGACATGACCAGAAGACTTCAACATCAAACTCCGGACTGACTAACACAGAACAGTGGCGTGACATGACCAGAAGACTTCAACACCAAACTCCGGACTGACTAACACAGGACAGTGGTGTGACATGATCAGAAGACTGGAGCACACAACAACAGGAATTGATTCTGGATTCTAGAATCACTGGCGTGAGAAACGAGAGCTCTACGACGCCTCGTGCTACTCATCATCATCACCAGGTTAGTCAGTCCAGAGACTGGTGCCCTGTAACCAGATCTACCAGAGTTGTAAGTCATCAGTAGAAGTTTATGAGGGTTCTCGGGATGACTAAACAAACTTATTTTATGCCCGGAAATGTATTTGGCACAGGACATAATGCCGACCATACTTCGAATGTCGTCGTTCCGCATTCTGTCTCTCCTGCTAACATCGATGACCTTCCTCAAACACTTCATTTCGCATGTAGAAATTCTGCTCTCACGTGCCCTGGACAGAGGCCATATTGAACACAAGCAGCACAGAGTCGGCATAAATATGAGGTTTATCAGCGGTTGCTTTGTTGCCAAACTAATGGTCAGGTGCCTAAGCAGTGGAGACAGCTGATAAGTCACAGTAGATGCTTTCTGTCACATAGTCTCAATTTCATCTCGACGATGAAAATAGACTGCAAAACCACTTGAATGCGCTTGCTACTACCTGTGCTAAATACAATATGCATATTAGCGAGAACAATACAGAAACTATGATGATCGGTAGAACACATATTCCACTTAAGATAAGTGTAAATGATATTGCACTTCAACAGGTCCATGAGTTCAAGTATTTGGGCAGTATCTTTTCGGCAGACGATAGGATCAACAGGGAAATTGAGACTATGTGTCAGAAAGCTGATTGACGTAAACGGTTAAAACTGGCAGAAAGGGCAGGGGTGTGGTATGAACCACAACCCAAAGTGCCTGTGTTTGGATTAATAAAGCAGCAAGGTCGTGTTCCAATGGGGAAACTAGCACATTAAATAATTCGTGCTGAAGTCAGAGATATTGGGCAGTTAAGCCGCACACCGCGGTACACTACATCTTAGGAAACATGGGGGAAAGTTTTCTTACAAATTGACAAACTCGTAGAAAAAAAATATGGTAGACATAGTAAAGATTATTAATACAAAAGCAATTGCTTTTAGGGGAAAAGTAGGCCAACTTACGCAGGAGTTCTCAAGCGAGGGCAGCTATACCCCTTAAGGAAATGGGAACCAAATGAAGGAGTCTAGGACTCGATCTCTGAGCAAGTGTATGTATGATATGCACTTTTTTCTATAATATGCTAAAATCCCTACAATTTACTTTCAGTTACTGCATCCATAACGATCCTATTTGTATGGTAAAAGCAAGCTGTTAGTGCCATCTTTTGAACCTGATGCTATTTGGCTCTGGTTAACTCTTTCCCTCCAGAATAGTTAGGACCTCTGGAGATATAAACTAAACTTAACTTCGCTATACTGGTTTAGGGATCAAGATGCTGTGCAGTGCATGAGCTGTAGCGGTTCAGCGACCCAACGCTGACTGCTAGTCTCAGTGCTAGCGACCTAGAGCTGCCAAGACCCTTTCCCTCCTGCACGTACTGATCATGGATAACAGGCCGCAATAGGCAGACTGCGTAAGGAGAAAGGATCGAAGCGGGAAGGCTAACCCGGTAGTCAAAAATGGCATGCTGAAGTCGGATGTGTTGGACCGAAAAGTGCAAATATCGCAGTCAATCTGTAAACTACGGCACAGCGCATCCCATTATGTGGACTACATCCCGCTTCTTGCAAAGCCCTTTTCAGAGCTTGGTAGCGGGAGTTTGAGAACAAACAACGAAGAACTAGTTCAGAATACTGCAGAGTCTGTTTAAAACCAGTTTCTTCTTCTCAACTTGATCTAAATTTAACTAAATGCATCCTATCTATTCACTGACCCTGCCTTCGCTATTTCCCATGGCAATGCTTTCCAGGCATTCACTAATTTGTCTAAAAAACAATCTTATTATTTAATCTGGACCTTCCTTGAACTAATTTGAAGCTTTACCCTCTTGCTCAAGTAACCGGCTGCACTTTGCAAAACTTTTTATAGTCTAATTTATTGTGCACTGTAAACTACTACTAAATACAGGTATATAAATTTAAGAAAACTTGATATAGAGAAAATGGTATGTGGTCTCAGTTGAATAAAAGAGAGCAGGTGGTGGTCTTCAGACTCCGCACAGGCCACAACAGACTGAGGTACCATTTATTCGATACACTGAAGATAGGTGCTACTGACAAATACACCTGTGCTACTGAGAAAATGACCACTGAACATCTGCTACAAAATTGTCCGACAAACAAGGACCACAGACAGCACATGTAGCCATCACCAGTGCCAACACTATAGACACGCTCTATGGCAGTTTCGACAGCCTCCAGGTGACCTCTGCTTGCTTTGAACAAATTCAGATTGACGTCTGACAGCGTACGAAGAAGAAAAATAACTTCGTGGTCTATGTATGACAGTTTGTTCAAGTCGATATAACTACGTACTCTACGGAGCGAATCAGTTTAAGTGATTTCCGGAGTCTGGGAAAATATCAATGACCACATAGATGACATGCGAAAGATTGCACCTCCCCGTGAATCCGAACAACATAAGTAGACATATGAGGGGAGGAGGGGGGGGGGGGGGGGGGAGGGTTCTGTAAATGCAACAAATTTTAGGAACCTCTGAACTCAAGCGTTAAACGTTTCACACAAGAAGTATATAGGTCATATTGGTCAGCCTTATTTTTAGCTTCACCAGCACAGATCATGGCCCACTTTCTAGTGATCTAAAGTTGGCCATACACAGATCGTCTGGCCAGAGAGAGTAAGTCAGCAAACATTATGAGGGGAACACCCCCACCCCCCCCCCCCCACCCGTTAATATTTCAAATCAAGTGGTTCAGGTAGGATGTACGGAGGGAATCCTTATACCAGGTGTTCCAAAGCCTACAGGCATAGGGAAAATTTGCACTATTTAACATAATAAGACTGTATTCTCAATATGATCTATACGGCTGTCATTTTTACAAGTTTTTTTTTTTAAACTTGGCATCAAGCAAGTACGGGAGTTCAAATACCTAGGTAGTATGTTCACTGGTGATGGCAGAGTGGACAGAGAGATTGCACATATAATTCAGAAGGTGAACAGTGGCCACTATCAAATTACAGAGGTTTTGAAACACACTGGTGCTTCTTTCAATTAAGAGGAGGCTGATAAATACACTACTTATTCCTATATCGTCTTACCAATGTCAATGTTGGTCCTTACTAGCAACCCATAATAGGAAGATCCAGAGCTGGGAGATGCGCTTTGTGAGTAGTGCAGCCGGAAAGACAATTCGTGATCGAATCAGTAACACCACGCTGAGGCACACAGTGGGGACAAACTCAGTTAGTGCTCACATTGACTCTCAACAAATCAAGTGGTTTGGTCATTTAGTCAAAATGCATTACGACCAGCCTGCATCAAGAGCATATCATATGCAGGTCTCCGGTTGACGAACAAGAGGCAGACCTCGACGTCGATGGAACGAGGGTGTCTCTGACACTCTCAGGAAGATACACCTAACGACAGCATTAGCTTCTCACTTAGCGATAACAAGAAATCTACGCATCCCACTTCTCTGCGACGCCGTTTGGCAAGAGCAGTAGAACACACGAAGAAGAAGAAGATTTAACCTGACTTTACTTCGTTTGCATGGACTTTTATTTCTCCTATTTTAACCAACTTCCCAATAACCCGGAGAGCTGAGATTTTGCACACAGATTCCACTGATGCGAGCTGTTAATCCCAACATACCGGGTTCGACATCGCTTTGTGTTCAATTTGAATGGGCATGTCGGGAATTTTTCTCGGTATGACCACTTCTCCGCGTACAGAAAGGATTGACAAAACTACACACACACAAACAGATACACGCACGCATACATACACTGAACAATACCTCCTGATATGGGGACGATGAGGCTAACGTCTGGTCAGGCAAAATACACTAATCAGACAATGTTAGCGAGGGTCAGGAGAAATATACTGGCCAAGACCCTCTCCTGACCTCCTCGTTGGTCGTCCGAGAAACGGGCTGTTGTCGAGGACAACAGTCTGGCTAATAAGGTGAGGTTCGACGTGATCCCCGTAGTAGTGAGCGACACGCAGATGAAGCCAGGCATAGCACAACCGCCTGGAGGACCCCGGTCCACCTTCATCAGCGCGCTCGGGATGTGAGGAAAGCTACGACAAACCGTCACTTAACACCCTTTTTAGGGCGCACAAAAGAGTAACCTACTCATTGTGGGCATTCACAAACAACAATATTCTGATATAACATAAAAGACTACAGTCGGAGGTTGAAAGGGGGTGGGGGTGCTGTTGCCAGTAGAACAGAAAGACACACCTTTAACCAAAATATTTGCGGAGGAAGACTAACGTCTGACCAGGCAAAACATACTGGCCAAAACCCTCGCCTCGACTTCCATGCAGTCCTCTCTTTGAATGTTCTTCTAGGTAGTCTGCTAACGAGGTGAGAGAATCGACGTGATCCCCGTAGTAGTGAGTGATAACGCAGAAGAAGCCAAGCATAGCACAATCGCCTGGAGGACCCTGGTCCACCATCATCAGCCCGATGTGAGGAAAGCTACTGCAACCAGCCGCTTAACGTCATTTTCAGGGTGCACAAAAAGAGTAAATCTACTCATTGTGGATATTCAAAACAACAACCAATACATGAATCAATTGTTGGCTCCTGTCGCCCCTCCAAATAAATGTCTAAGTAGGCCTTAGAATAAATAAAATCTTATACCAAAAACGTACCTTTTAAAAGATTTGCCTGTTTTCAATTATGTCAATATGTATGAGGAGAGGAGAGTAACGTCCGGTCAAGCAAACCATACTGCTCAGAGTATGTTAGTGAAGGTCAGGTTGATAGACACTGTTCGTTGGTAGTATGTCAAACGAAGTGAGGATCGACACTGTCATCCCCATAGTGGTAAGCTTACTGAGGAGCCTCGCATTACTGATTGCACTACAGTCTGGAGGGGCCAGGTCCACCTTCTCAGGTACATCTTGGGATGGGAGGCGAGTCACTGTATAAACCCCACCTAAGAAAACCGTCAAGAGTATCTAGCTCGTACGGGCAGTTGCGAAGCGTTAGAATGGACAGGATAGGATATTAAAACAGTTTTGTGAAGAATTAAAAAAGAAATCCCTTTGCATAAGACAGGTGTGAAATAAAATTGAAATTATAATGCTCAATTTTGTTCAACATGTAGCACCATTTTAGCAAACGCGCAAAGCGGTAAAGCTGATTGCGTCCAGCCTAACACAGCGTAGGAATCAGGTCAATTGGTAGCGCTATTGTTTCTCTCAGCCCGATAGCCACAAATTTGGCCGGCATTCCCGGACTGGATTTATATTTTTAGAACAGGTGAACGATTATGTGCCTTTATGTTCATGAATTAGCTACCCTATAATTATTGTCATGAATCACTACTGAGTACGGGTGGCATTAACAACACAATCGTTACTGAATACCTGTGGCATTAACAACAACAATATGTATGTAGATCATCGTATGAATAAATTGAAATTTTGTTGAGCAATATCATTTTTCGTATTGGATCACCAGGTAAATCAAGGATATCAACTTCAAACCACTCGGAGGTCGGTATCAAGGTAATTGAAAGCATCAATTCATTCATTGAACTGTTTGCTATATTGTGAAGGATGTCACAAATAGAGCCAGCCCTACTGCAGAGAGCCAGCCATACTGAAGGGAGCCAGCCATACTGAAGGGAACCAGCCATACTGAAGAGAGCCAGCCCCACTGAAGAGAGCCAGCCCTACTGCAGAGAGCCAGCCCTACTGAAGGGAACCAGCCATACTGAAGAGAGCCAGCCCTACTAAAGGGAGCCAGGCCTGTTGGAGGGAGCCAGTCCTATTAGAGGGAGCCATCCCTGTAGAAGGGAGCCACCGCTATTGAAGCGTGCCAGCCGTACTGAAGGGAGCCAGTCCTGTAGAAGGAAGCCAGCCCTGTTGAAGGGAGCCATCCCTGTAGAAGGAAGCCAGCCCTGTAGAAGGGAGCCAGCCCCATTGAAGCGTACCAGCCGTACTGAAGAGAGCCAGCCCTGTTGAAGGGAGCCATCCCTGTAGAAGGAAGCCAGCCCTGTAGAAGGGAGCCACCCCTATTGAAGCGTGCCAGCCGTACTGAAGAGAGCCAGCCCTGTTGAAGGGAGCCATCCCTGTAGAAGGAAGCCAGCCCTGTAGAAGGGAGCCAGCCCCATTGAAGCGTACCAGCCGTACTGAAGGGAGCCAGCCCTATTGAATGATGCCATCCATATTGAATGAAGCCTGTTTCCAAGTATTTGCAATCATTCACCAAATTGCTCCAATGTGAAGTATATATTTTAACTGAAGCTGGTCCTTTTACAGGATGCATATATTCAACCTTTGCAGTGACTGAAAGCACTAACAGCGACATCAAATTCAGTGAACCGGCCCACATGGGAACTTCTTCTTCGTCAAAGTCCAATTTCTCATACAAAGGGCACTATTGTTTGTAAGGCTGTTTTATCTCCATACAGCTCATGTCTAGCGATGTCAGTATTGTTCTCTCCTTTTTTTTATTTTTTGTGTTTGCCTCACTAGTTTCCACTGGCGGAGACGAGCCTATTCCACCCTAGACCAGGGTCAACCTGGGTGTTATTAAGATGCATAAACCAGTGCTTGGATGTATGTGTGCATCTGTATGTACCTATGCTAGGTTTGTGCGCTCTACGAAGCCAGCTCAACCAAAGTGCAATGGAAGGGTCTCACCCTGAGGGTGCGTGTCAAAGTTGTGCAAGAGTGTGACTGTAGGACAGTCAAATGAAACAGAGTGAGGTAAGAAGAAAGAGGAAGAGAGTGTGTCATGTCTCTTTGAGTTCTTCCTTTTTTTCTTGTTTTCTGGACCTCCATATGTTTTTTAGTGTCAGGCGAATGCACCTGTGGTACAGGGAAAATGACTGCTGAACATCTGCTGTAAAATTGCCCGACATACGAGGACCAGAGAAAGCACATGTGGCCATCACCAGTGGCAACACTAGATAAGCTCTATGACAGTGTTGACAACCTCAGGATGACAGCTGCTTTCTTCAAACAAATTCAAGTTGATGTCTGACAGCGTACGAAGAAGAAAAAGTTTAGTGTCAGGAATGCCATTCCTGCCTTTCTAATTCTTCATGATGACATTAATTCCCAATTTAGTTAAATGTTCTTTAACCCATCAAGTTTCTCTGCACTTGACTTTGGTTATGTGGCAAAAGTACCAGATCATCTGTCTAATCCAGGTCCTCCAAACGTGACTATAGTGTCCACTGAATAACAGCTTCCTTCCAATTGTCTGATATCTTCATTATCCAATCTACAGCCAACAAGTACAGAATCCATGTACAGTCATTCACATGGGAAGTTCCAATATGGAATATAATTACAGGATGAGAGAGAAACAATATTAGAAAGATAGAAAAGAAAAAGGACCTATAAGGGGTTATAATAGATCAGACAGGTAAGGTGAGTGAGCAAGTCTAGGAAGCAGCGAAAAAGACAAATGCAATGTTAGATATGATAAGAAGAAACATTAAACATACCAGGAAGGAACTGATAGTCAAACTGTATAAAGCATTAGTTAGACCTAGATTGGAGTACTGTGTACAGGTGTGGAGTCCTTATCATAGAGGGGAAATAAACATGCTGGAAAGGATACCAAGAACAGCGACAAAACTGATACTGGGATTCCAGAATTATAGTTATGAGGAAGGAAAAACTTGTCTACAGTGTCTAGAAAAGAGAAGAAGTCAAAGTGACTTAATACAGGTTTATGTGATAATCAAGGGAAAGCAACAATTAGAGTATACAAATGTGTTCAAAGTACAGCCAACCACTAGAACAAGAGGGTACAACTACAAACTAATTAAAGATAGGTCCAAATTAGATAATAAGAAATATTTTTCTAAGCCAGAGAGTGGTGAATGCTTGGAATGCATTGCCACGGAAAATAGGGGGGGGGGGGGGGGGGGGGGGGAGAGAGGGGAGAAGGCTCAGTTAATGCATTCAAAAAAAGATTGAACACACATAGTTATTTTTAGATCATCTGTAAGTATCAGAAACTGGTTGCATACAGACCTGCATACCTTTTAAACAGTATAGAAAAGTTAAGTCAAGTTCAGTTAAGAACGGGTGAGAGAAAGCAGCCCTGTCTCACACTGAAGCTGTCAGTCAGAGCTTCTTCATGTACCACTCTACTTATAAAAAAAATTAAAAAATTGGGCCATGTACTTCTCTGATATTCCATGGTGTCTCAACATGTTCAATATGTCTTTCTATTATTACATATCTTTTTCTGAATCTTGTATCATCACTTATCTGACAGTACGATGCGCCCATAATGTCATAAAAGAGGTGAGAGAAGTCACAGGGTATATTCATTGTTATTTAACTTTGGTGTCTTCATCTTTATTTTACCCCATGCACACTTTTTACAATATTTCAGAATGTCATTACCCCCCTTTTGAGATTGTCTGACTGAAAATGTGCATTTTAAATAATATGATTAAAAAGATAGAAAAATCTTTTTGTCTAATTCAGTACATATACTTTTACTTTCATTATTTTTATGGCATTTTACAAATTTATAGCAATAGAAAATGTTTATGGATTTTAAAGACTGAATACAAGTAGTTTTTTTTAAAAGATTTATAATTAATTACATAACTGACAGACCTGAAAAATAATTTCCCAATTGAAACTAAAATTCTCCTCTGAAAGGGAATCCATCACTGGTTGATCTCTGGTTTAGCCTGCTTATGATATGCATTGCAGGACTTGTAAATTGTCCCATGATGCTAGTCATACTCATTGTGGGCATTCGAAACAACAACAATGTACTTGGACAGTTCTAACATCAGAAGTGGGTGAGGTGACATTTACTGATCAAGACCCCCAGAAACAGGACGTGTTACATCAGTCTGGTCATGAGGTTAGGATTACAAATATGATCTTCATAATGGCCAGCTTATTAAAACACCTCAAGTTCAACTACAGATAGGAGTACTCAGGTTCGCCTTCTTCAGTGTCCGTCAGGATATAGGAAGAGACACTATGACCCCGCTACCAAAAAAAATATTTGCAACAGTAAATCTAACTGAGTACCAGACCAGTAGATTTGAACATCCATGAGTAGTAATTACACTATCTACTCTGCCACTCACATATTTTTATGATATGTATATGCAGGTACCCACAAAATAATTTTTCATGGACCATAGTATAATCATCTAAGTTATTGATACAGCAATGAATGAGACAGTCATGACAGTCACTGGTACAAACTGAGAAAATTGACCCCATAATTCGTATAGCGCCACCTGAGACGTGAAGAATTATTGCATTAGAGATAGAAAGAGAGAAACAGATCAACGAGCCAAGACACCCTATGTTTGAACATCAGGTGCAGTGCACAGGACTAAAAGCAAGACAAATTTTCTTACAGTTAACGCAGCCCCTACAAACTAGTCCTGGAAAACGCTACACCGAAAGATGGCAAGAGATGGCAGGTCCCCTGGATCGAGTTATGGGAGGAACCTGTCCCTGCCTTATGCAACATGGAAGTCACTAAATAGACTTTGTACTGGCGTATCACGATGCAGAAAAAACTTAAGAAGATACAGCGATGATGAAACATGTGAATGTAGAGCAACGAGAAGACCAAGACTAAGACCACCCATAGATTGCAGTATGAATGACCTACTGAGTCACAATGACAGGGCAACTCATGTGACTAAAAACTGGAAGAATTATGTGTGACAGTGTCTGGGACACTGGAAGTAATGTAAGTATTATCTAAGTACAAGTCATTGTCTTTTACAGCATTAAAGAATTGGGTCTGATCCCTGGTGGTATTTCTTGTATCCACAGACGTAAATGGGCACCTCACAAACAATTAGTGAGTGTAAGACAATAACACATGGAAATGATCACCACATATTCTAAAAGTTGAGAACTTATACTGTACAATACTTTCTCAAACGCTTAATCCTCAGCAGCAGTATGTTGTTGAACAATCGTTTTTTAAGTATGTTATGTGAAACAGTAACAATAATGTACAGATATTTGTATATTTCCATGAATTCAATGACAATTTTCGTAAAAGAAAAATACATACAGCTATATGGTATCGAGGCTGTGTGGCCTACGGATGAAACTCGCTAGGTTTTCATAATTCCAATGTTCCGGGTTCGATACCCACTTGTGTCCAGTTTGGCAGACAATTAGTTTTTTTCCTTGGGCGAATCCTCCTCCACGTATGGAAAGTAATGGCAACCTACCGTTCTCCACACTTGCCAAGAAACTTAAAACAGCCAAATAGGTGGCGACTGTAAGAAGCTACATTGTGTAAAAGGACATTCGACTTACTATATGGTGTTTACCAGATGGGTGTACGGAAAAACAAATTGAACACTTCAGAATAGACTGCAAATACTGTTGTAGGATGTCAGACTAAAGAAAAGAGCAGACTGAGAGGCAGACCACCACCTGCTCTATGGGCGAATGGCAATAAAATCCATATTTGCGTAAAGAATATTCATAACATTTTCTGGCAGAATACTATCTCCAACCAAGAACTAATCACCTCAAGAGCAGCAAATAAATATTACCACCATCATAAATTGTCAACATTGGAACTGGGTCACCAATTTCCTCCAAAGACAAGCTAACACCATCATCTGAGTGGTCATGCTGTGGACCTCAGAAGAATAACGAGAATCTAACTAAATCAACTTTGCAAAGTATTTTAGTACAACTCTGTGAAGAACTGTAGAAGTCAATCAATATAAAATTCATTTTTGAGAGATGGAGACAGTACAAAAGATAGTGACCACAAACAAAGTGTAGAGATTTGTTGCTGCCCTAATGGACACCATCAAGCATGATGGCGACAGACTGATTTATCAATCATCAATCAATGATCGATCCAAAGAGATGCGATGACCGACACTCTGTGTTGACGCAATGTGATTTCTGTCCAGTGCTCTGAATATTAAAGTGAAGAAATTCAACCATCTGCTGGTAAATGGCAGCAGTGTATTGTTGTTTAACTGTTGCTAATTAAAAATGCACATGAACTATTTTTATGTACAATTGTTTTTTTAATGCATAACTAGTATTCAATTTTACTGCAGACTCTCTCGTGATATGTTAATCATATATTATGCAGGATCAAGATGCTGAGCAGCACATGAGCTGCAGCGGTCAGTGACCTATAGCAGCTGACTGCTAACATCAGGGCCTGAGAACCAGAGCTGCCAAGACCCATCTACACCTCCACGAGGTGATCCTTGATAACGAGCTAAAATATAGTAGACTGGCTAAGGAGAAGGGATCAAAAACGGAAGTCAACCTGGTACTCAAAAATGCCTGCTAAAATCGAATGTGTCAGATAGAAAAGTGCAAATATTGCAGTCAAGCTGTAAACCATGACACAATGCATTCCGTTTTCCGGACTACATCCTGCTACTTACAAAGTACTTTTCAGGAATTGGTAGAGGAAAATTGAGAACGAACAAAGAAGAAGATACTTTATGCAAGCATTTGGAATATTGGTAAACTTTAGACAAATAAATCTGCTCCAACTCTACAGAAAGACCAGCTACAACAACATATATCGGTACTGATAAGAATTATATGCACAACAATATTGGTTAGATTAAATATTACTTGTATGAAGATATAATGGAAGACAACAACAGTAGTCATGCCTGGTGCTTTCTGATAATAAATGTAAAATAAAAATAGGAAATAGAAAAAGGTTAGTTACTTTCCAGTGAGCTATATTAGCATGGATGTATTCCTGACCAAGGCCTAAAATTTCACTGATTGAGAGGACAGATTAAGAATGCTATCCCGGTCCTCCATGTTGAGAGGTTTTAGTATAGGGCTGACACCTCGGCCTATGTAACAAATTACTTTGCTACAGTAACAGCAATAGATAAATTTACCGTAACGCGAGATTGACGAATAGAGTACAATGCTCGTAGGACTGTCAGTAGTGAAAGCCGAAAGGTAGCCAATGGCATGACCATGGATGTTCTGAGCACAAAAACCTAACTAATGCATGATTTGGGAGACCCCAGAGGGAAAGCAAAAAAGAGTCCAACCACAGTGATGAGCCATAGAAAATTATGAAACAGAGTCGGGGCACTGTATGTAGGATGGCTGCAGACTGAGTGAAGTGGAGAGAGTTGTTTGTTGTTGTTTCTTAAAATGCCATCAGGTGTGATAGTCACTGATCACTCACACTGTGAGTGACTGAGCAAGGAACTAAAAAGAAGACACTTTGACAAGCCAAGAGTGTGGCATTGACAATTTGGCTTCAATGGGAAAGGTAGGTCAGAAGGAGATTACAGGACAAAAAGGGTAGTGTATGGCACCAACAATATATTATATCAAGGAAATCTTTGCTGGAATTCTTTGAAAATGCAGTAGTAATAAGATTCAGGAAAATTATTAATGCTACTAGTAATGTAGCTTTGCTAAGCATGAAACAAAGTGGAGTTATTCTTATTTCTTACATGTCGTTGAGTGTTTGATCATAATAAAGTATTATTGATTCTTGACTAATTCTATTTTTATGTTTAATCTTAAGCTAAGGATTTCAATATTTTAAAAAAAAACAAGTTTACAATCGTTTGAGCAATACCCTGCATGATATATGTTCCTATATTAAGTAACACTTCAAAGATTATATATTATTAATTATATTTTCAAACGATGAGTGATGTGGCGAGGCTAGGATGATATTGATAGTTAGCAAACGTATTATAATATTAACCAGATTCTATGTTTAAGAACCCCCCCCCCCCCCACACCCCTATAAAGAGTGACTTTCATGTGCTACTGCTGTGTAGTTAGTTGTTATTATTGTCCACTTACCTCGGCGGATCGTACATGTTCCATGTGTTCGTTTTCAGAAACAGCTGTATCTTGTATACAACCAGTAGTAGTAGTAGTATTACTAATACTATTAGTAGGTCCAGTGGTTATAGGTAAGTTGGACAAATCCTTTTTGGGGCGATAACATGCTCCATCAGGTAATTCTTCTAGTTTAAAATCCGCTAAAGTATCAACCGATGATCCAACACTGACACCGCGTGAGAATTCTGTAACAGGAGCTGGTTTAGAAACTTTACCATCTTCAGTCTTGGGCGATTGTTGATACTGGGTCTGTGGTATGGCTTGCAAAACAAGACGAGCAGAATCGGAGCGCTGGTAACGGTCTCGCCGGCTATTTTCGGGCAGTTCCTCAGTAACCTGTTCTTCGAGGTGCTTTCTTGCTTTCACGAAATACATGTTTATTCAATAAGGTTTATCATTGCAACCCAGCATGAGCTAGCGGAGTCTTACAACTTGCCTTACAACTTCTTTTGCTTTGCCCCCCTCGCCATCTTTCGTCACCCCTGCGACTAAAAGAATAAAAGCACTTCCGGGTCACCAATATGACCCATAAACAGATGGTGGAATTAGGGGGCGTGGCTTGACAACGTCAGTGAGTGAGAGGAGAGTGGAGAGAGAGAGAGAGTTAGAGAGAGAGACAGTGAGAGAGAGACAGGAGGGGGTGTGAAGAAAAGGAGAAGAAGGGGATGTTGTTTAACTATTTGGTTTAGCTATTTAGTTTAGCGCTAACTTAATTAAGAAAACATAAGTAGAAAGTAGAAAGCATTTGCAGACGGTGTGGCCCTGATCACGAAAACCGAAGCACATTTACAGATCAACTTGCAGGTCTGGGAAGAAGAGTTGAAGAAGAGAGGAATGCACATCAGCAACTCCAAAACAAAAACCATGGTGATCGCCAGAGATTAAAAGAGACATCAGATAACCCTGGGAACACGAGCACTGGAGCAGGTCAGCAACTTTAAATATCTAGGAGTGGTAATAGACAGCATGGGAGGAATCAAAGAGGAGTTAACTGCACGAAGGGCAGCAGCAGGTAGACTGTTCCATGCAATAAACAGAGGCTTCCTCAGTAGAAGAGAAATAAGCAGGAAAACAAAGATGGATGTATACCGCTCGACCTATGTGCCTGTCCTGACATATGGATGTGAGTCATGGGCAATGACTACAGCTCAAGAAAGGCAATTACAAACTTCAGAAATGAGGTACCTAAGAAAGGCGGTTCAGGTGACGAAAAGGGACAAGGTCCGTAACCAGACAATACGTAGCAGTCTTGAAGTTCAACCCCTGCAGACACGAGTGGAGCAGTCCCAACTACGGTGGTTTGGCCATGTCTGTAGAATGGAAGAAGATCGGATACCAAAGCGGTCATGGGAGATCAAAAGTCAAGGACGCAGACCCAGAGGACGTCCCAAAGTACGTTGGGAAGACAACATACGACAGTCCCTAAGTGATAGAGGGATGGATTGAAAAGTGGCCAGGAAAAAACGGAGGATAGAGCAGTGTGGCGTTCTCAATGGCAAACCTAGCCACCTCACGGTAGAAGAGGAGCGACTAAGTAAGTAAGTAAGTAAGTAGAAAGTGTATGCAGATAAGAAATGAAGTTCTAGATAAGGTCAGCTTTCTGAGCTTTTTGAGATAAGAATTGGTTTTCGACTCGGGTGTCAATTTCCACAATGTCTCTTTCAGCCGGCTAATGGCTGGATTATGAAGACAACTATATTCAACATCAATCAACATAAATATAATTCATTTGGCTCAGACAAAACAACTTGATGTTCTGAACTTAACACCTGAAGGGTTTCAAAAGCAAACAATCAATATAAGCACTGCTTGTCGTAAAAAAAACTAATTAGGAGGGATGTACATGAGAATGGCAATCTCATTATGCAAACAGCTTTGCTTAGCAAATGCATGTCAAATTACCGGAAGCAGACTTTTCTAAAAGCCGGTTAGAGTAAATCAAATGCATTATTGTACATGTGCACCAGAAAATTAGGTGATGACAGAAGAAGAGGACGAAGAAAAAGAAGAAGGAAGAAGTGGAAGAAAAAGAAGTTCCAAACTTTTCCGATGATTTAGCTCTTCTGCCCAATTACCGTAATCGGATGCAAAATGCAAAACGTATACGTTTGGATTGATAATACCCACAGAAAAAAAAGATTATGTTTGCTCTGGGAGACACATTCCTGCATAATGTGAATTCATATGTAAATATTTGTAGTAATATCGGCAAAAAATATGTTATAATAAAGATATAAAAATGAAAATGCCAGAAAAAAATTGGGGAACTTCTGGAAACCAAACGAAATTTAGTCCAATATATAAATATAGAAAACATCTTCGACAAAATTGTAAATCCTTTTCTATTTTATTATTCTGAAACATGGAGTATAACAAAAGCAACAAGCAAACAGGTTGTTGTTGTTTAATGCCCATGATAAGCAAGTTTACTTTGTTGTGCGCCCTGAAAAGGATGTTAAGTAGCAGGTGTAGAAGCTTTCCTCACACCCCGAGTATGCTGATGAAGGTAGTCTGGGATCCTTCAGCCGGTTGTGCTATGCTTGCAGCTTGTCTGCAGGTTACACACACATACCTTACACCGTTTGGTGGAGCATTGGTCGCAACATCACATTTGGAAATACCGTAACCATTCTGGAGACAGCTTGGTCTGTGTGATACTCGCTGGGGTTTAAAGATCCAAATGCACGGGGTGCGTTGTCCAGTCTGGTAGATAAGATTTTTTTTTAGGTATGATCGTTTCTCCGCGAACATAAAGCAATGACAACCTACAGTACCACGAAGAAACTTATAACAGCCTTTGACTGTCAGTTGTAAGAGCGACGTTCTGCAAATGACACGTTACTTACTTATTTTCTTACTAGCCAGGTTTTTACTAGATGGGGGTCACTGTAGTCAAGAGCTTAAGGTACTCGCCTCTCACAATGATGAACGGAAACGGTGGGTGATCGAATCCCGCAAGTTTCAAGCGACCCCTGGTCTCGCGGGATGTAAGACCAGAGGGCCTGCATCCCGAGTTACCTACAGTCGTCTCGACTAATAGTCTTGCCACTGATCCAAGGTATCTCGGGATTAGAGTGAGATTGATGACCAGCGCATATTCTTCCTCACTATAATCCAAAACAGCGCACATCACATTATTAAGACAAACCCGTCTGATGTTGTGGCCATCATCGCTTCACGGTGGGTAATAACTAGCCAGGTTATTCCTACGAAGCATGTGTTTAATTATTTATCTGCTGGAATGTTGCATTCAATAAATTTTACGAAAGTATGGTTGCCAGCCCCAACATAAGCTTTCCTTGTCCCGTGACCCTCAAGAAAGGAACCAGTTTGATTTTCGAAGGAGGCAGACTAGAAGCGGACGGACAAATATATTGATCGTCTTATTGCGAACAAATCTTCAAGTCCATTTAACCTCTCTCCCACACTCCTCGAGTTTCCGACTGTTGGACAGCCATTACTGTCCCCGTCTCGCCACCAATGCTGACATCTGGTTCTTCTTTCTACCATCGCCACTAGCTACAATATTTACTATATCAAAAAGAGGTCCTGCCATTGTTTTATCATAATCATTACGCTATTTTTCATATCAAAAAGTATGTTTCGTTCTGCTATTATTCATGCGCGTCACTAATTAGATGAGGCATTTGGCCACCTCAAGAACGTCCTATTTACTCCTGCCGTTTACCTAGGTGGTGAAATTTGTTCCCTTTGACATTCAGAGCACTAGACAGAAATTACATTGCGTCAATACCGGGTAATGGTCGTCGCATTGCTCCATTTTAATAAGGCACAAATAGGGAACAGTTGGAAAGAAGCAGATAGACATCAGTAGAACATGCAGTGAAGAGAAGACAATGCATTTAGATAGGACATACATTAGGAAACCAGCATTACAATACATCCTCTGATCTGGTATCATACGGCGGGAGAGAGAGAGGAATACGCAATAAGAAGGAAGTTCGAGACAAATATAAAGGACACATGGCATAATGGGCAGAGCTGGAGTGGGTGGGACATAATTTGGCGTATATTTGTCGAAGACATGTACTCCACAGTGAGCTGGAAAAGCTTTGATCGATACCTCGTCAAACTTGTATAGCACAACCGCATGGAGAACCACAGTTCACCTTCATTAGCTAGCTGGGGATGTGAGGAAAGCAAACTATAATCCGCCACTTAACGACCTTTTCAAAGCGAACAAAAGAATAAACATACTCCTTGTGGTCATTAAACAACAACTATAACAACACACTGTAATAATATGCACATGTGCCAAGACAAGAGAACAGAAGACGACAAAGATAGAAAAACTGCGAATTAACATCATGGAAAAGAATTCAACTGTTCTATTCCTATCACTTACGTCGACCCGAAGGTTGATTTTTATACAGTAGACAGATTTACCTAGTGGAATGCCTTTTTTTTTTTTTAAAGCAAGAGTTCACAGTACACTCAACGGCTAACAGAGGAGCTACAAAGCAACATTGTAGCACGAATCCGCCCGAGTCACCTTCTCTTGGACCGAGTGTCTACATTTTCCGCTATCCGGAAGGGATGTGTCCTGGAATTGTTCTGGTGCTCCATGGATTGGACCCTGGGTGAGCTAAAAATATAAGACCAAGGGGGTCACCATCAGACAGTTACATGTGATCAACCTCGACTATGCAAAGGGCGTAGACACACTAGCCTCCTACCTTCATGAACGGATAAAAACTACTGAAGTACCTAGAAGACCTTGCATCCTCATGAGATATCCACATCTCATTGAAAAAACCAAAACACACAACATTGGCTGCAATCTCACAACAGCAGAAAATATTGTCGAAGGCAACTATATCAACTCCACTAAGGATTTCATATACATGGGCAGTAAACACAACTCTGATGCACGGAGCCACACCGACATCATTCGAAGAGTGTGTCTGACCGCCGTCTTAATGAAAGCCTATCATCGAGTCTGGAACCAGCAGAGGCTTTCACTGAAAACCAAGATATAAATTTACATAACGTGTGTTATCCCCGTTCAACCGCATGGTTCCAAAATCTGGACTATTTTGTAGGGTAGTCATAAGCGCAGTGAAGGCTTCCCCGCGTGCAACCAGAAGACACATTCTTACATTCCGTCGATATGACTGAGTCTCAAACGACGAAGTCATCCGACAAACAGGCATTGAGAGCACACTCACAAAGCTAATATGTCACCGTTGTGTCCTATTTGAACACCGTGCCTACCTTTCCGAGGATGTCCCCACCCACCAGCTCATAGAACAGGGCGATTTACATGAAAGATGGTAAGTGACCCTCTGCGTCATGGATTCGCCCCGGCGACATCGGAAAGACATCATCCTCATTGCATAGGGCCTATGATTAGACCACTCATCATGCTCATGGATGGTTTGTTGGGACGAACTCTTGTCACATAAGCGGACTACTTTCCTCTCTACAGAGAAGACACAATTAATCAATACTATTAATACAAAACCGGATACCCGATACACAACAGTAGAATGTGTTTATGCGTGGAATGATATTGATTTGCTTCTGATTCTTGTCAGTCATTTGTTTATTTTCATAACTGGTAATGGGAAAGAATGCACCTTCCCAGCACTTCGCTTGATTTGCACTTTTACAACATATGTTTAGCGGTCATTCGATCCATGTCTCAGGTGTAGTAAATAGCAGTTCCAATCTTTCATTTTTGAATAGATGTTTTCACAATCCACTGTGATCTATGCGGGCTCTGAATATTATCAAGTGTTGAGCTACCAACAATTTGTTCTTGTACTTTTTTTTGCTATAATTTTTCTTGTTCTTGTTGTTTTTGTTGTTCTTCTTTGTCTTCGTCATCTTCTTCGCCGTTCGTCCTCAAAATGGCGTTGTGTCATTGTTAACAATAATTTTATGACATCTGAGCTTTCGGCCCGACACATCCGATTTAAAAATGGAATTTTTTTAACAGCGTTTGCCATCTCTCTGCGATTCCTATTCTCATAGCCAGCTTATCCATGGCAATAGTGCAGCCTATTTTCAGGATCGCCATTTGGAGACAGAATCGGGTCACGGACAGCCATGGATTGCTGACTCTGATGCAAGCAGCCAGCTATGAGTTGCTGGCAGCTGTCAGCTCACTCAATGTGCAGCATCCTTCCCCCCCCCCCCCCTAACAACATCACTTCTACGCTTTGATAGGCCCAGCTCACAAAAAATTAATCGTGCAGACGTTTCAACAATTCTGTTGAATACTCAAATAACGTGCAAGTTAAAGCAGACAACAGAAGCAGGCATATTATCACTTTAATTTCATAAGCAAAAATATCAGGCAGATAAGCCATAACATGTCAATGAGCAATTAATTGATTTTCTTCAATTCATAATAGCTTTCTAGTGTAATGCTGATCAGTGAAATACCGAAAATCGATTGTAAAACTGTAATGATTAGGTTCGAACATCTGGAATGTAATGAGAATAAAATGGCACAACGTGGTGTGGAATGACGAACTATTGGGAGAGGACCAGCAACAGCCACTGGAACAATAAATTAAACTAAGAACATTGGACTCAATAAGCTATACGCTACGGAACTGACCGTCCAACATAGCCAGACAGGCTTTTACATGGAATCCTAAGGGGAAAAGAAAGAAAGGTAGACTAAAAGAAAAAAAAAACAAGGAAAAGAGAATGTTAGCAGGAATTAAAATGAAATTATTACACAAGCCGAGAGCCGCCCAGGACCATGTTTATTGGCGGAATGTTTTCAATGGCATATACCTGGAGAGAAGCCACAGGCTTTGATTGATTGATTGGTTTGAAAGATTATCAAAGTTATATAATCTAATTTATCTCAATTTCGCTTGTAACGAATTTCACGTGAAGATAAACAGAAAAAAAATGACTATGTTGATATAAAGTGTTCAAGTGTAAACTAGAGTGTTTCTTTCTACTAAGAGGAAACTTATAAATACACAGTTTTTTCCTACATTGTATTAACAATTTCAATCTTGGTCTTTACTAGAAACACATAATAGTAAATTCCAAAGTCGTGAGATGCGCTGTGTGAGAAATGCAGTCAGAAAGACAGTCCATGACCGAATCCGCAAGACCACGCTGAGGCACATAGTGGGGACAATCCCAGTTAGTGCCTACATTGACGCACAACAAATCAAGTGGTTTGGTCATTTAGTCAGAATGTAGTATAGCCAGCCTGTAGCGAGAGTATATCAAATGCAGGTCTCCGTCCCCAAGGAAAAGGCCGACTACGACTTCGGTTGATCGTGGGTATTTCTGACACTCTAAGGACGTTACACCTAAAGACATCACAAGTCTCCAACTTGGCGATAACAAGAAATCTACGCATCCTGCCTCTCCAAGACACATCATGACAAGCGCAGTAGGATAAAAGAAGAAGCAGAAAAAGAAGAAGACAAAGTAGACGAAGAAGAAGAAGAAGAAGAAGAAGAAGAAAAAGAAGAAGAAGGGGGACGGCGTGGGCTAGTGTTTAAGTGACACGGTTCACAATCCGAAGGTGCTGGGTTCGATCCCTATCACAAAACCGTTACCCCGGGGAAGCAAACCATTAGAAAATACAGGAGGAAGCAGGCCCTTACATAAAATGCATGCGGAAGTCGGATGCAGTGGATCGACAGGCGCAAAATAAAAACTACAGTGCAACGCACACCGCCTGGGGATTAAAAAAATAAGACGAACGCAAAAATTAAAAAAATATTTTTAAAAAAGAAGAAGAAAATTAAAAAAATAAGAAGTAAAAGAAGATCAAAGTTATTTATTTTTTTGGTCCGTCTATTTGTCGTTTTTTTTTTCATTGAGGTAGGGTGTGTGATGTGGCCTTCGTGCTTTTCTTTCAAATCACTCATACAAGATAATGCAGTTGGGAAAGGACCTATTATCAATTGCAATTTTGTTTGTCAAGCGGAATCGATAAAACTGTATTTTGGACAGACCCATAGGTGCCAAGTCTCTCTCTTCGCAAAATAGGTGTTTATGCTGATTATGCAATTAGCTCGCTTGTTGGAAACACTTCGTTCTCTACTTTATCGACATGAGCGCTTCACCAAGCAGCTGCTATATACTGAGCTAAGAACATACAAACGCTCGTCAGAGGAACAGAAGAAACGCTACAAAGACTCCGTCAAAAAGTATATGAAAAGCTTCAACATTGATGACACCTCCTGATGCGCTAGCATTACCCAATGTGTTTAGTATGCAGAGAAAGAAACATAATCTCATAGGCTCAGAGAAAGCTAGCTGCCCCCCCCCCCCCCATTTTATCCCAAAGCTTGACAACCCTACACCGACTAGTTGCATATATGTCCCAAGTAAGACAGAGACTGACGTGCCGAGATTAGCCTTTACAGTCATATGAGATCACATCGCGCAGATACAGTAGCCATCTTTGCTTGCGATGGACTACTATTATTATTATTATTATCATTATTATTATTATTATTATTACTATTAATACGAAATCAAGCACTTCGTGATAGCAAGCCAGAGATTAGAATAACAACGAGTCAACCGCATTGCTAACTAAACCCTATTTACATAAACACAAATTTAGTTCATTCGATAGAACAAGACATACCAAACTAGTCGCTAGCTTAAACATGTGTATTTTAAGCTACGGTGATAATATAATACACACACAAACACACAACATCCATAAAATACAATACGGCCAATTAAAACGAATATATTGCCGAGAAATTAAGATAGTCCTGAAGTTTATGTTAATTTGTATAGGGTAGGGGAAGTGGTATGGCAGCAGGTTAGCTTAGGATTGGTAGTAATGTGTAATGCTTTGAATATATCCCGAAAGGAGGGAAGCAATAGCGCCAGAGAAATGGTATGTTACAAGGTGGACGTGGCTGCTCTTAGTGAGGCCAGATTACTCAGAAAGAATTAGATCACAGAAGCTCGTCAGATACACGGGTTTTTTAAGTGGGTGGGACAATACAGAAAGACTCGAGGCTGTTGTTGCAAACGCGCCAGGACTCAACTCCGGGAGCTTATAAGTGGGTCCGTAAGAAGAAGAAGAATAAGAAGAAGAAGAACAAGAAGATGAAGAAGTAAAAGAAGAGGAAGACAAGAAGTAGAAGAAGTAAAAGAAAAAGAAGAAGAAGAGGAAGAAGAAGAAGTACAAGAATAATAATAAGAAGAAGTAAAAGAAGAAGAAGAAAAAGAAGAAGAAAAAGAAGAAGAAGAAGAAGAAGAAGTAAAAGAAGAAGAAGAAGAGGAAGAAAAAGAAGTAAAAGAAGAAGAAGAAGTAGAAGTAAAAGAAGAAGAAGAGGAAGAAGAAGAAGTACAAGAATAATAATAAGAAGAAGAAAAAGAAGAAGAAGAAGTAAAAGAAGAAGAAGAAGAGGAAGAAAAAGAATTAAAAGAAGAAGAAGAAGTAGAAGTAAAAGAAGAAGAAGAAGTAGAAGTAAAAGAATAAGTAAAACGAGAAGTAAAAGAAGAAGAATAATAGGTACAAGAAGAAAAAGAAGAAGAAAAAGAAGAACAGGAAGAAGAAGAAGTTGATGTACATAGCAAGAGCAAGTGCAACATCAATAGGTTACTACTGTTGTGCCTCTGTGTGATCTCTTCATAACCAACACCATGTTTCGGCCGCCCACTCAACAACAAGAATAGGTTACTACTGTTGTGCCTCTGTGTGATCTCTTCATAACCAACACCATGTTTCGGCCGCCCACTCAACAACAAGAATAGGTTACTACTGTTGTGCCTCTGTGTGATCTCTTCATAACCAACACCATGTTTCGGCCGCCCACTCAACAACAAGAATAGGTTACTACTGTTGTGCCTCTGTGTGATCTCTTCATAACCAACACCATGTTTCGGCCGCCCACTCAACAACAAGAATAGGTTACTACTGTTGTGCCTCTGTGTGATCTCTTCATAACCAACACCATGTTTCGGCCGCCCACTCAACAACAAGAGTTGCATTGGCATCTTATTTAATATGAACCCACCAGAAGGATAAACACATGGGATGTGTGAGTGACACATACTAAGTGTGGTGCCAAGTGTTAGACACATCACATGCTCATTGGGTCACCGTTTAACCTCTACAAAGAGTCCAGACGATGTCATCAGGGTAGACGATCCCTCATCTTCCGAAAAAGAAGTCATCATCAAAATTCGCAAGATTTTTCCGAACCAGCTCACGGATATGCAGGATGGCTGGCTCAACAGCAACGAAAATGAAATTCAGCAATATCCGATACAAGCGAAATCAGTCGTTAGTCCCTGTTCCTTTTACCCATCTTATGTCCTTGCTTATGATTGCACGGCACTACTGAACAACAAAGTCCACATTTTGGAGAGCTGGTCAGAGCACTACCAGTAAACTAGTCATACAACGCATGCCTAAAAGTCCCTGTCAATGACAGGCTCGATATCCTGCCCAATACAGATGAGGCCAAGAAAGCAATCAGCCTAACGTCCAACGCAAAGCCACTGGGCCAGATGCTATTCTTGCTCAGGCTTACGAAGCAAGAAGCCCCGTGCTGCTACACAGATTAACAAACTTTTGTCGAGTTTGGGATGCAGGTCATATACCGCAGGGGCTGAATGATACAACAATCGTCTACATGTACAAGCGCAAGCGCAATCGGAAATAGTGTGATAACCACAAGAGTGTCTCCCTACTGCCGAACGCTGGACAAATTCTAGTTCGAGTCGTGCTCAACCGCTAACAACTGATCTCGAGCAGAAGCTACTCACAGAGAGCCAATGGGGGCTACTAGCTGGTCATGGCATGGTTGACATGATATATACAGCTCATCACATCCAAGAGATATATCAAGACCGTCATTATGGTTTGCAAACGACGTTTGTTGGCCTGATTTTGGCAATTGACACTGTCAACAGGGACTCTGAAATATTGTAGAGAAATTCAGTTGCCCCAGAAAATCTGTCACAGTTGTCTGTCAGTTTCATGATGTCGCCTCGTGCACTGAATGATGATGACTTCGTCATTAACACGTACTCAGAACGGAACATACATATTACCATGAATTAGTTTTCAGCTGCGTGCACATTCTTTCGTCTTATTGTCAACACCAAGAAAACTGAAGTAATGTTTCTACCTAATCCAGGAAGCCCCACCATGAATCAAACCTCGCCGTGCAAGGCCCAACGTCTACAATTTCTTATCTACCTTTTTATTACCCTTACCAAAGAGGCGAATATTGAATGTTTGAGACCGGCAAGGAAACAGTGTTGCCACCAAAATCAAGATGTGTCGTCTTGTGGTGCTATCCACCCTTCCATACATAGCAACACATGGACTTTTTATAGCAAGCACGTCAGGAAATTAATCTTTTCCCTTTCACAAGCTACTCGGGATTAGCTGGCAATATAGAGTGCCCACTGCAGTCCACAGCAAGAATCCATAGACTGCCGAAGAGAGCCATAATTAGATGGACTGCATGTTGTGTGTATGCTCAATGAGCGCCTCACTAAGCAGCTGTTGTATGGTGGACACAATCCAGGCAAGCGCTCATCTGAGGAAATAGAAAATTCGATATAAAGACTCAATCAAAGTTTATTTTAACAGTTTCTTTATTGATGTCGTCTCCTTTGGAGCTGTTTGCTCCGAACCGCTCAGCTTGGGGTACTGCCATCGCAATCGTGGGTGCATCATGATAATAGAACCTTTGCTGTTACCCAGAAAAAAGCTAACTGCACAAAATAACATAATGTAAGTCGGCCCAATTACTGAAGGATGTTTCCGTGTCCTTCACGGGTGGTAGATTTTGCGACGCTCAGATAGGACTGTAGTGATAAAGAGTCACATCTGAATGCATATGTCTGGCGTTGTCGCCATATTCGCTTGCGATAAACAAATATTATTATTATTATATTTATAAATGGGCAGCGATGTGTATACACAGAGATAAACTAGCACACAAGGAAGGACATAAGTACAAGCTTAGGTATGCGAGACATGCATATTCACAGGTTTAAGGTTTAAATAAGTGAATGGTATAGTTGTTCATGCACACTAACTCAAATGTTGTGGTGACTGTTTGATTGATGTTGAATGCATACTATAAGGAAGTTTATTCTTTTGACGCTCCCTAAACTTGTTAGCCAGGCTGCTATGGAAACAGCCTGTTTACAGGGTGAACTGTGAGGAAGTCGGGGTGGAGGATTTTGGTCAATATATTTTCCTTGACCCTGACAAACATATCTGATCAGTATATTTTCCTTGACCCTGACAAACCTATCTAATCAGTATATTCTCCTTGCCCCTGACAATCATATCTGATCAGTATATTTTCCTTGACCATGACAAACATATCTGATCAGTATATTCTCCTTGACCATGACTAACATATCTGATCAGTATATTCTCCTTGACCATGACGAACATATCTGATCAGTATATTCTCCTTGACTCTGACTAACATATCTGATCAGTATATTTTCCTTGACCATGACAAACATATCTGATCAGTATATTTTCCTTGACCCGACTAACATATCTGAAATTTGTATTAAAAGTAACTCTGACTCTCCTGCTCTCTTCTCACCTCACTCTGTTTCATTTGACTCTGTCCTACAGTCACACTCTTGCACAACTTTCATACGCGCCCTCAGGGTGAGAACCTTCCATTGCACTTTAGTTGGGCTGGTTTCTGATAGCGCACAAACCTAGCATTGGTACATACAAATGCACACATACATCCAAGCACTGGTTTATGCGTCTTAATATCGCCCAAATTGACTACGGTCTAGGGTGGAATTGGCGCGCCTCCGCCAGTAGAAACTAGTAAGGCAAACACGTAAAATAAAAAAAAATTAATTAAAAGAAACATATCTGATCAGTATATTTTCCTTGACTCTGACTAGCATATCTGATCAATATATTTTCCTTGACTCTGACTAACATATCTGATCAGTATATTTTCCTTGACTCTGATGTTGTTATTGATGTTTGCGAATGTCCACAATCAGTAGGTTTACTCTTTTGTGCACGCTGAAAAGGACGTTAAATGTCGGATTCTACTATTTTACCTCACATACCGAGGGTGCACATGTAGGTGGACCGCGATCGTCCAGGTTGTTGTGCTATGCTTGACTTCAGCCGTGTGACGTGCACTACTGATGGGGATGACGTTGGATACTAGTATGACGTACGAAGAGTCAAAACGGCTTATCAAAGCCAGATACATGACCAAATGGGAAACCGAACATACTGGTTACACCAAAAACGATGCCTATTATCAGTTGAACCGAAGAGAGCAGGTCGTTGTCTTCAGACTTCGCACTGGCCACAATAGACTGAGGCACCACCTATTCAACAAATTGAAGATAGGGTGTACCGACGAATGCCCGTGCGGTACTGGTAAAATGACCGCTGAACATCTGCTGCAGAACTGCCCGACATACGAGGATCAGAGAGAGCAGATGTGGCCATCACCAGTGGAACTGCAAGACAAGCTCTATGGCAGTGGCGACAGCCTCAGGATGACCGCCGCTTTTTTCGAAAAAATAATGGTTACTGTCTGACTGCGTACGCAGAAGAAGAAGAAGGATGACGTTGATCCCCTTCCTTGTTAGCCGGGCTGCCACGAAAACAGCCCACTTCTAGGGAGAACTGCGAGAAAGTCGAGACAGGGTTTTCGCCAGTATATTTTGCCTGACCCTGACAAACCTGTTTGATCAGTATGTTTTGCCTGACACTGACAAACATGTCTGATCAGTATATTTTGCCTGACCCTAACAAATATGTCTGATCAGTATGTTTTGCCTGACACTGACAAACATGTCTGATCAGTATATTTTGCCTGACCCTGACAAATATGTATGATCAGTATGTTTTGCCTGACCCTGACAAATATGTCTGATCAGTATATTTTGCTTGACCCTGACAAATATGACTGATCAGTATATTTTGCCTGACCCTGACAAATATGTCTGATCAGTATGTTTTGCCTGATCAAAAGCTAGTTTCTCCTAATTGTGATAATTGTCATATAAATGATACTAACTTTTCTTCAGATCTTGATCTTGATCTAGATCAAATTTTCTCTTTTGTCTTCTTGATTGTTCTTGTGTTCTCTGGCTTTGTGTCGAGAGACACGTTACTACATGTGAAAGAACCATTCACATTTCTTGGTGGCAATATTGACAGGTGGTAGGTACTGATTGAGATATCATAATAAGAATATACAGTGTGAGAGCGCTCTTTATTATTTTAGGGATTTTTTGGAAATTAAAAAAAATGTCCATACAAAAATCCAGATCATTAGCTCCAGTGTCAAGTTCGTCCTGCCGTATTCCTCTGTGATGTAGCGGGGAAGCAAAAAGTATAACTACAAAGCTTCAAGTTTTCATCTATGAATGTCTGGGCCGAATTGAGGGAACACAATGGTATAATAGAGTGACTATTATAGAATTGTGGGGGAAAAAACTGTACCGATGCTAGTGGGAATAGACGTAAAGAGAAGACTTTGGCGATGAATATGTCACACATTACGGATAGCAGCTTACAGCATTACAAGATAGTAGCTCTTATCGAATCCTCTTATTTTTAGAGGCCGAAGAAAAAGAAGAAGAAGAAGAAAAAGTAGAAGAAGAAGAAGAAGAAGAACAAGAACAAGAACAAGAAAACGAACACTAATTGTAAACTCTGTGGTTGGGGTTAGGAGAGCTCCGATGTTTTTAGGCAAAGAGTTCGAATCTTCGTGGTGAACAATTTCTAAACCGATGTATTGTATGGGATGTGGCAGAGTGGTAGAGCGTTCGATCCTCATGGCAGAAGTGCTGGGTTCAATTACCGTGATCAATACTCCAAAGTCGACATAAATGCATATGATTATCCGGATTACTGATAGCCAATGAGAGGCAGCGAGGTACGAAGCTGGACAATTTATCTCATAAACAAATAAATGATACAAACTATTTTTTTCAGTACAAGTTTTTATTTCTTCCATTGATATTTTATTACAGCCATATCACCGTTTGATCTGCTCCTTTACCACTTTCAAGGTGAATGGCTTTTCAGTTTTGACGCCACCAGCTATGAAACTTTTAATGCGTTCATGTGTGTCATTCATCACTTGATCACGTATATTTCTCGTAATTCGTCTACTTCTTCTTCGCGTTCATTCTCAAAATCCCGCTACCAAAGCACTGAAAAGGACTTTGCAATTAGCAGGAAGTTATGCGGAGAACGGAATGCGGTGTATCGTGGTTTACAGCTTGACTGAGATATTTACACCTTTCGGTCCAACACATCCTACTTCAGCATGCCATTTAACATTCCATCTTTGGTCCCTTCTCCTTAGCCAGTCTGCGATGCTGCAGATTGTTATCCAGGAGCACCGTGTGGAGGTGTAGAAGAGTCTTTGGTTCGCTGACCATGGCGGTAGCAGTCAGTTTTGAGTTGCTGACCTCAGCAGTTCGTGCACTGCTTAGCATCTTGACCCCATTTCTCGTCATGAAATTGATGAGATTAGGTTGGTTAACATTCATTGACGGCTGCAATCTTTGAAAATAATCATGGTCTCTTCGTTTTTTACCTGAGTGATCAACCTATGCTTGTGAGACATGGACAGTTACAGCTGACCTTCAGCGAAGGATACATGCCTTGGAGATGAGATGTTTCCGAAGACTTTTAAACGTCACGTACAAAGATCGAGTTACAAATGAGAAAATACGAGATAGATGCTGAACAGCGCATGAGCTGCTGCGTTTAGCGATTCACAGCTGACTGCTAGCGTCAGGACCAGAGAGCCAGAGCTGCCAAGACCCTTCTACGCCTCCACGCAGTGATCCTGGATACCAAACTGGAACAGAGCAGACTGGATAAGGAGAAGGACTCGAAGAGGGAAGGATAACCCGGTACTCTGGTACTGAAATGGCAGCAAAGACGGTGCCGTAACTGTCTACATTGCTCTGCTGTTTTAGTTCATTATAGATGCCGCCAGACCATGGATTGGCCGGGAATTCACACTAGTCGACGACTTACACTTGTGTTCACGGAAATGTGGTGTAGTTTTCAATCTGGACTGGTTAATTCGTTCATTTTGTGGGTTTTTTTCCGTTCGAATATCCTGGAATGAACATCGGCTATATAAATAGCACTACTCTAAAACATGTGTCATATTTCACGGTCTAGTTCACATGGCTGAACTTCACGAGATTGGCGCCCTTGGGCCTAGCTGCAAACAGAGAGATTGACAACGAACGAATCCAAGCCATTTAAGGCGGTGATATCAACTGGTTTATTGCCATGAACCACAGCGTGTGAGGCAGTCATTGACCGATGTACGCCACTGATACATTGCCATCAATAGTATTATCATTTTCTATACACAACCCGTTCTCATGCAGATATCATGCTTCAGCTCTATGGAAACACAACCTGTTCTCATGCAGATATCATGCTGCAAATCTATGGAAACAACATTCCAGCATCCTCACTTCTCAAGGTGCAGACAGTTTACAAGTAAACAACGGTGGATGGAGGCAGAAGGGTCGTACTACATCCGGACAGATGTATTGAAAACAACGACCCTGATCAGTACTGGTCCTCAGATAAAAAAAAGTTTTTAAAAAGTTATTGCCCATCGTGAAGCGTTGAAGACCACAACATCAAATGGTTTTGTCTTAAGAATGTGATGTGCGCTGTAATTGAGAAAGAATATGCGCTGGTCATCAATCTCACTCTTATCCCGAGTTACCTTGGATCAGTGGCAAGACTATTGGTCGAGACGACTGGAGCTAACTCATGAAAGAGATGGCCAATGACAACCCCTAATTTATCAGCCCAGATCTCTCTAGCACCAGCATCACTGCGCGCGGGGATACTTCGGGGGACATGAACATTTCAATCGTCAGCTGGACACTATGTAACGAAACCGCACAACTGGAATATGACACTGATCGTCTACAGACTCTTATGTCTTATGTAGGCAAGGCACTCGCCTCTCAAAGCTAGAACAGAAACGGTGGGCGATCGAATACCGCAAGTTTTCAAGCGACAGAGGGCATGCATTCTGAGTTACAGGCAGTCGTCTTTGCTTATGTCTTGCAACTGGTTCAAGGTACCCGGGACCAGAGTGTGAGGTTGATGACCAACCCAGTTTCTTATTCACAACAAGACAAAACCTTCTGATGATGTAGCAATCATCGCTTGCGATGGGCAACTAACTAACTAACTAACTAACTAACTAACTAATTAACAAACTAATTATCATCATCATGTAGCATGTCCTTTATAGACCTCGCTACCATGATAGTCTGTCTAAAAGAAACTTGTTTCCTTCCCAGAACTCCAGCCTCCGCCACAGTCATACCCAGGCATTCCTGGATATCTTGGTGCCATCGTCTTCTTGGTCTACCCCTTCCTCTTTTGCCTGCCACCCTACCTTCCATCACTGTTCTCTCGAGACCATTGTGTCTCTTGATGTGACCAAAGTATTTTCATTTTCTAGCCAAAATGGAATTGATAAACCAGTTCTCCTCTATGCTCAACTCTTGCCGAATGTCTACATTAGTCTTTTTCTCTGTCCAGAGTATTCTGGGGATTTTTCTGTAACATTTTGACTCGTAGGATTCGATTCTTTGTCTATAAGTTTTGATAATTGTCCATGAATGGCAGCCATAAGCTGCCATAGGAAAAACACAGGCTCTCGATACTTTCTCACTTTTATCATGAACACTTTTATCATTAAAACTAACTAACTTAAAATACTTGGAATCCTGTTATCAAACAGGAAGGTTATGTCTGCTTTCAGATAGCCGAAAGTTCATTGGAAGGAAGGTTTCGTAAAGATTAGGAATTTCCTTTCTTTTTTAGGATTTTGCACAGACAGAGGCTAACAACCTACTCATTTCGATTTTAAACTGCCAATGGTTCTCTTACGTGTACATCATATGCACGGGTTCTTTGTGTTTTTTCGTTAATCTCCAATATGATAAGACGCTGATGTCACCTCCATTGAGACCATGGACGTTTGAAACTTCTGATATTCGAAACCCCACCGTTTCGCGCTTTACTTCCTTAAGAGGGAAGCGCCTTTACCTCTAAGCTATAGCGTCCCTAAATCCTCCGCCATAATCACAATACACAAACTCCTAAGGGCTTAACGTTTCTATGTCCGCTATCCACTTTAAAAAAAATTTGATTAGGGTTTTACCTTCCTGAATTATATTGGGGAAGGCACGGCCTTTTTCATCACAGACCCTAATCTTTTGGGCCTAATCAGCACGTATTGGCCATTCTATAGATGTGTGTATGTATTTGTTTGTAATGTGGACATATTAGCCAGTGTATGGATGTGTGCATGTATTTGTTTGTAATGTGCATTGGTCAGTGTATGTGTGTGTGTGTCTGTGTGTGTGTGTATCTGTTTGTAATATGGACGTATTAGTCGGTGTATGGATGCGTGGGTGTATCTGTTTGTAATATGTTCCATTATAACAGTTTTGCAGAATAATAGTTTTGTCAATCCTATATGTACGCGGAGAAATGATCATAACCGATACAC
Organism: Ariolimax columbianus; assembly: GCA_036924085.1. Lineage (NCBI taxonomy): Eukaryota > Metazoa > Mollusca > Gastropoda > Stylommatophora > Arionidae > Ariolimax > Ariolimax columbianus. The sequence continues at coordinate 34,911,694 of JAVGWX010000005.1, forward strand.
ATCTCCAAAGTGCCCGGTTAAGATGCACACGAAGTGATTTCAAATCCGTTATGTTGGTTTTGCAAACTCAACTTGCACTCGATTTACACCGTTACACCAATTCCTTTATTGTGGCACAAGGGAGGGGATTGGGGATAGGGATATCGTGGTGTTAAAGGTTTGTCTTTCTGAATTCTACTGACAAAGGCAAGTTTTTTTGTTTGTATCCCAGACAGTAGTCCATTGGGTGATATCAGGACATTTTGGCCAGTGTATGAATGCCTGTGCACTCACTTTTACCGTAACCTGACCTTAATATGTTTCCTGTAACAATGCTGAGAGTCCAATACGATTATTGTCTTTGATTGAATATGTGATGGTATGTTTAAATGTGGAATGGTGTGTTTCAATGTGTGATTAAATGTGTGTTGCTGTGCTTGTATGTGTGATGGTGTGTTTAAATGTGGGATGGTGTGTTTACATGTGTGTTGCTGTGTTTGTATGTGTGATGGTGTGTTTAAATGTGTGATGGTGTGTTTGAATGTATGATGGTGTGTTTAAATGTATGATGGTGTGTTTAAATGTGTGATGGTGTGTTTGAATGTATGATGGTGTGTTTAAATGTGTGATGGTGTGTTTAAATGTGTGATGGTGTGTTTAAATGTGTGATGGTGTGTTTAAATGTGCGATGGTGTGTTTGAATGTATGATAGTGTGTTTAAACGTGTCACGCTGTGTTTGAATGTGTCACGCTGTGTTTCATTGTGTCATGCTTTGTTTGAATGTGTCACGCTGTGTTTGAATGTGTCTCGCTGTATTTGAATACACTGTGAATCCCTGTACACCTGGTGCACGCACTTAATTTTCTTCTAGCGTCCATTGTCAGCTGTTTCCGCTGATCTCAGGTCAAACGGTCGAAATGCATAGTTTAATATGTTCTGAATGACCCTCTTGAAATTACCACATGATTTCAAACCCATCCCTTCCCTACTCTTGACATAATTTTAAAGAGCAATGCAGTAACCGGTGAGGATGTCCTGTTGTGTTGTTGTTGTTGTTAAAGACCAACGATGAGAAACAGTACTTTTTTCTGAGTCCTTTAAGGAGGTTAAGTGGCGGGCTGTAGTATATTTCCTCACATCACGAGCGGGCTGATGAAGGTAGACCGAGGTCGTTCGTGAGGATGTGGTATACTTGAACTCATCTATGTGTCGCTCACTACTACAGTGATCACGTCAGTCCTCACCTTGTTAGTCTGACTGCCATGAGACAGCTTGTTTCCAGGGAGAACGACATGAAAGTGAAGTATGTTCACATGGCCCTCACCGACATCGTCTAATCAGTATGTTTTGCTTTATCGGACCTTAGTCTCGTCTCTCCCATCTGGTAAAGATTGTTAGCATCAAGTCATTAGTGAGCATGCTGGTCCCGAGTGGTCCGCCGGGGTCTTTGTGTATAATAATGAATAGAACAGCATCACTGCCCCACAGACAGCATGTCGTAATAGGTGACTAACTGTGTCACATGGCATAACACCGGTCATGGTTAGGTAGTTTGTAAAGAGCAGCGTAGATGGTGCCTAGCAGGCTTTGTTCCTACTTTGCTCTAGTGTTTGAGTCTATTAAGATGGACTCAAAGATCGGTTAGCCACCCTCCAAGAAACTGGTTGTAAACATACTCTGAAGAGTCTTCTAAATCAGTATAAAGACGTTGTTAAGTTAAGTGATTAACATCATGTGATGAGGATGTTTTCCCTTATCGTACGTCAGTCTCCTTTCCCCATGACAGCAACAAGTCATTATTGGGCATTGTCCTTGGGTATATTGAGTACTACTCTAATTGATGGAAACCTCTATTGATTATTGTCTTTCTAAATCACATGAAAGGGAACATAATACTAGATAATTCTGGATGAACAGGTGGGCGTCGGAAACAACAGGTTGCAGTGTATTTAGCGAAATGTCACACCCAAAAAGTAATGATGACACAAATAAACTAGATAGAAGAGATCAAAGTACAGTACACACCAGAGTCAATGGTCATTTGAAACGCATCAATCCCCAGCACCTGCCCTTGTACAGAGATTGCTCTCACCCTGAGGAAACATTGAGTTCAATGCGCTTGCGGACATAAGGAAAAGATTCTTACAAGCACTGCCGACAATTGGCAACACATTGTTCGGAGCGGTGAAAAACTGAAGAAAATCTGTATCTACATAAGAATTGCATTGCGGTGCCAAGAGAAGGCTTGCTCAGCTGCTTTGGAATAACAACAATAACAATAACAACAACAATCAGTATGTTTTGCCTTATCGGAAGCTAGTCATCTCTATCCATCTGGTGAGAATTAATTTAAACTTTGATTGGAACCTCTATTGACCATTGTCTGTCTAAATCACATAAAGGTAACGGGTTCGATCCTCGCTATAACCACGTTTCAGTCCACCAATCTGTAAATGGCGCCTGGCTCACTGCTGTGGAATAGGGAAGCAATAATGAAGAGAAGTGGCCACTCTACGTCATAAAGTGTTGATGCCTACTACAATTAAGTCTCTACCACTTTATCTACGACACCAGTGTGCGCTATGGGACTACCTTTACCTTCTATGTGTGTTAGTGTCTTCAATATCAACATTGCTGCAAACCTGGAAGATCCAAAATTAGTTAATGGTATGGACGTTGATGGTTCCTGTATCCTGATGGCTGTACATGCTTTTGTCCCGTCCGTTCAAGTGTCATTCCTTACTGGACCCAAGTTGATCAAACATTTACAACCATGTTTCGCCAAATCATCAATTGAATTGAAATCCTCAAGCTGACAGGGGTTAGTTGATTGCTATATGTTCCCTGGCACCACAATGAATACTTTTGAAGCCGAAATGTCAGCTATTTCTTCATTCTTTCTTTTCGCTTCTTTTGTAATATTTGTGTCTTTCAGCTTCAGGTTATGAAGAAGTTTATTGACCGGGTCCTAATCTGAGCTTCATACACTGGAAACTTTCTGCTTCTGTTATTTCTGCTATCCATCTTTTGCTTTGTATCCATTGTATTTGTATAGCATTGCTTTCTGAGGTACACTATCTGGTGTTTGACGTGTCACGTGGTCGAAACATTTAGTTTGTTGTCTCTTGATGAGGTCTAGCACTGGTGTTGTAGCTACTTGTCTCCTAATGTCTTAGTTTCTGATTCTATCCTTTATTGCTAATCGAAGGATTCTGCGCAGGCATTTTGTCTCCGTTGTTAGGATGTCTTTGCTATCTTTGATTGTTGGTTTCAATTCTGGCACTGATAGCGCGATATTGGTAGGAATATTGTGTGTATAGCGTTCTTTTTATTTCTATTGTCACGTGCTTACATTGTAATATCGGGGACATTTGCCCAATGATTTCACTTGCTTTGTTACATCTGTTTTAGATTTCTGTGTCGTCTTTGTCGTCTGCCGTTATCACCAGGATATCTAACCCAGCAGACCCACAGCAGAACAGGAAGGCTACATCAGAGTGGATAGCAGACATAAATTCATCTGGTGCCTCTAAATGTTTATCCATGCACTTCTGCAAATCAGTCCTAGTTTCGGAACTGTACCGCAGTAGGGTACGACACATGTTATGTAAGTCCGTAGCTTCTTTTTCCGTAACTTGATTCTTAGTTCCAGACTCAATGGAGGGAATACATAAAGACGTCAGCCAGGCCGACTTTTCAATGATATCTTGATGACTTCGTGCATTTGAATTGTGTTTCTTGCCCAATCGATTTGACATGGTTGCTATCTACAATAAGTTATGCCTTTGTTGAGGTTGCAGCCAAGGTTTTGTATCTTGGTTTTTGCTTATGAGATTCTGAGATCTAGATACAAAGTCTTCTATGTGCTTCATGCGTTTTATTAGTGCCTCACAATGGAAGCTTGGTATGATCGTGTCATTTGCGTAGTCGAGAATCAAGTTCAGGGCGTGGCAGAACAATGCCGGGGCATGGCCACATCTCTGTCATACACCGAATGATGTAGAGAATCTATCAGAGAAATTCTGACCCAGATGGACTCTTGCTTCAGTGTTGCAGTGTCGCTGAAGAGTTAACCGTCGCATTGTGCTAGAGACTCCCACTTGTTTGACAGAATTCCACAATTTAAAGAAAGGAAACACTTTGTACCTGAGCGAATACCATCAAGAGAAGGACATAACAAAGCATGTCAGATTGTATTATGTTTAAGATCAAAGAGGACTTCATTTACAAGTCCCGCAGCCTCATTTACACTGTTGCCAGCATGGTATGACATACATCGGGGAAGCTAGTTGTGGAACTGAGTTCGCGTTTCCGACAACTCCTATGTGGCATGTATACCAACTCTGGTTCCCTATTCGCCAACCATTTCAATGGTCCTGGGCACGGAGGAAAGGTTGATGTCAGTGTCACAGGCATCGTCCACTGCTTCTCTGGTGATCGACATTAATTCCAGCTTGAGAATAGACTGTTCTCCCGCATGGGTTGGCTTCAGCCGTAAGACATCAATATTTTCGAAATCTTTACCTAGGCTTTGTCTCTCCTAAACTTTCCTCTCTCCATCTATCTATCTGCCTTTTTTGTTCCTGTTTTCCAAGTCAACTGCTTCTTGTGTATATCTGGTCATTTCCGGTTTGGTCGTTACCGACTTATCTGGCCTTCTTTTCTCATTTCCTGCACCTTCCTGGCCAGTCATTTCTGCCCTTGGCCTGATTATTTCACTTGTGATCTAACCATTGTTGAGCCTTTCAAAGTAATACAATTGACTAGTATACAGGCGGAATCTAGTTGAGTTCTCTTTCATACTTATATTTTGCATCCATATAGTAATTGTGTGTGCTAATTTTGTCCTCTATGACATGCCAGATCATATTATTGGCATTGGGTGCCCCTAACGAAGGCATTTAGGTCACAGAATAGGCTTCGTTTCAAATACATTAATGTATTTTTACACTAACATCTGCATGTAGCATGGAACTGAACGCGAGTGACTTACAACATAAACTGCATTCATACAACGTGTTTCAAAACCAGAGCGTTTCATTTAAGATACAAACGATACATTCTCCCTTATTTTATCTAGTCTAGTTAAAACGTTTTATAAATAACTTTATTCTTATAATTATCTCTATTGACGTTTCCGCTGCGCAAATAGAAATGCTACGAGAATAATACACCCTTTGTTCCATTATACACTATATTTCATCTCCTACCGCTTTATCTTTGCTGGATGTTGTACTTCGCACCCTCTTCACAGTTCCGTGCGGTTGACAGATTATTTCCATCAAAATTTTTTATTTTTTTTATTTTACGTGTTTGCCTCACTAGTTTTACTGGCGGAGGCGCGCCTATTCCACCCCAGACCGTAGTAAATTTGGGCGATATTAACGTTTCGTTTAATCTTCTCTTCATCTTAGTACAGTATATATGTGTCTCAAATGCGAGAGTTACCATCTAGTGGCAACGTTTATGGCTAAAATCACATATAGTCAGAATTATAATAGAAAAAACTGTTTACTGCCCTTGCAGTATATTTCTGGTACCACGTAAGCACGGTATATCCATTAACACACTATCATCAGCTGCTCACAGCGCCGGATCAGTTACCATTCTTCTATTGGTAAATATCATTATCACCTATGTTCAAAATAATAAATGATTCAAAACAATCTGATTAATTTAGGCATAACATGGACAGATGACACAACTGGAGAAACTCGATTACGCAGATGACTTGATTCCGCTTAGTTCAACTACTGGAACAGGTGCAGAATTTCTCCTATCTAATCTAGTTAATATATTAACGGAAGAAGGCAGCTGTGAAAAAGAAATCAGAATGGGAATAGCTATGACCAAGATGGTATTCGACAACATGCGACACATACTGACATTCAAACAGATAAATCAGAATTTGAAAACGAGAATCGTCAAGTGTTATGTCTAATTAAAAAAATCCGAGTCATGATTTTAATTGGGGACCGCTTCTCCAGTCAACCCAGCTGTAAATCGGAATCTGACGCATGAGTTAGGGAAAGTGAAAACAGTAAGGAAGGGCACTGGCTACCCCACCTCTCACAAGATGCGACTTAGTACAATGTAGTCTTTACAAACTTCTTTTCCAACCAGCGGTTAATTCTGCTGAATTTCCATTTACTTACTCATGTATACTCGTCACTACTTTATGGCGCAGAAACATGGACATTGAATAACAAGTTGGAATAGAGTATTGAAACCTTCAAAATGGGGGTATATAGAAGTTTGGGTAGCATTTCTTGGAAAGAGAAGAAAACACATTTGAAGGTATTGAAAAAGTTGGGGGTGAAATGAGAATTGATGACCGAAATCAGGGTTAGACAGTTACATTATTTTGAGTGGATAACATCAGGAGATTGGAAAAAGGAAAAGATAGAGTATACTGGAGATCCATTGCAGCCGACCTTCGACACGGAGATGGCACTTGAACTGAACTACTTCGTTCAAAATTTGAGGGAGCACAGGAACCGATGATATATCATGCAACCTATCAGTTCAGCATGTTGTAACTGTCTTTGAGATGTTAATCTGCAATCTCCAATCTGTAACCTACTTTCCAACAGTGCCCAGTGTTGTCTGAATCTCTGACGTCATTAGGGAGTTTAACCGCTGTCACTGGACTCTTCAAAGCCGTCAGCACTAACGCTAGGCTCAGACAGAAAGGGAAGACGTAGTAGCTGACTACAACTGGTCTCATTGCAACGCTTTGATATAGCAGACAGCACGGGTATCATGTGACAATTTAGAATTGAAGCGCGAGAGAGGCAGGGCCATTGTAATAATAATAGTGTCATACAATCCGCTTAGGCGACCAAGGCCGTCGCGTTGATCGTCTGTTATTAATGATCGTGGTCCGTTAGACCCATAGCTCTGATGAGGATCGGGGGATCTGTCGCAGATAGGTGATGCAGGGCGACCCCGATGGCACTTCCGTGTGGAACAAGGTCTTCATCTGCCCTTGATTTTGATAGCCAGGCTAAGGATCTGGCTGGCTGTTACATCATGGGGAGGTGGGAAAAATGATCTAGGATTGAGAGGCTGCGACGGTCCATCATTGAAACAATACTCTCGAGATGTGTTTGTTGGAAGACCTCAGGGGTGGCAAACATATTTAACTAGTATTCAGATTAAACATACTGACCACCGCACAGCATAGTCAGGTGAAGCATACTGACCAAAACTCCACCTCACAGCATAGTCAGGTGAAGCATACTGACCAAAACTCCACCTCACAGCATAGTCAGGTGAAGCATACTGACCAAGACCTCACCTTACGACAGAATCAGGTGAAACTTACTGACCAATACCTAACCTCACTCCAGGGGGAAAATGAAACATCCTGAAAAAGATTCGGACCCACTTCACGGGCAAGTCAGACATGCTGAGCAAGAATCGGACCCACTTCACAGGCAAGTGAAACATGCTGAACAAGATTCGGACAAACTTCAGGGGCAAGTGAAACATGCTGAGCAAGATTCGGACCCACTTAAGGGGCAAGTGAAACATGCTGAGCAAGATTCGGACCCACTTAAGGGGCAAGTGAAACATGCTGAGCAAGATTCGGACCCACTTCAGGGGCAAGTGAAACATGCTGAGCAAGATCCAGACCTACGCCAAGGGCAAGTGAAACATGCTAAGTAAAACTCCACCTCACGCAAGGATCACGTGACACACATACTGACCAAGATTCCAGCTCACGTTGTCATTGTTCTCCTGGATAAAATGCTGGGTTACAATAGCTCAGCAAACAAGGTATGGGTCGACATCGTGATCCCCATCATGCTGAGCCTAGTAAGAAGTATTGCATTACACTAAAGCAAGGAAGATCAAAGTCTACGTTCTTCAGTACGCTTAGGAATACAAGAAGAGTCACTCTAGCCTTTTACCAATGAAGCGTCGTCAAGAGTGAAAAACTGAGCACGAGTATGCTCACACATAAACAAATCCTTATTTTATGTTGTTTTGTTTATTTGTTTTCATTTATTATCTTGCTGGGAATGTTATTTCAAATGATTTGGATAATAAAGACGCTTCATTGTTTATAGCTTCCTCAGCACGAACTTATACACCGTCTATTCCACAGTGGTTCTCTAGATTGACTATGCTGACATTCTATATACACATTTAGGCTAGATTCCGGTTTAATCGATCCAGGAACGGACTCTCAGATCGCCGTTTGACCGACCACTTATGTAACTTGTCCTTCTTAAGCGTTCGTTCTATATAGAATGTTGTGTTGTAGTTTACAGTGAGGCTGCAATATCCGGATTTACCTGACTTTCTGGGGAAAAGGATTTGTCTTCCCACTGCGACCCATGGATGAAGAATAAGGTTTTCGTCAGCTCTGATTCGCTGACCCCTGTGCAAGCAGCCAGCGATGAGTCGCTGAATGCTATCAGCTGATTCAATGCCCTGCATCTTCAGTTTCAGCCCCACTTGTGCAACTGATTTATCAGAATTGTTCTGATACAATTGTTCTGGCGAGAACAATATTAGAAAGATATATAAGGAAAGGGACCTAGGGGTTATAATAGATCATACAGGTAAGGTGAGTGAGCAAGTTAAGGTAGCAGTGAAAAAGGCGAATGCAATGTTAGGTATGATAAAAAGAAATATTAAACATAGGAGCAAGGAAGCGATAGTCAAACTGTATAAAGCATTAGTTAGACCTAGATTGGAGTATTGTGTACTGTCCTTATCATAGAGGGATTATAAACATGCTGGAAAGAATACAAAAAAGAGTGACAAAGCTGATAGTGGGATTCCAGAATTACAGTTATGAGGAAAGACTCAGAAAAAACGGCCTACAGTGTCTAGAAGAGAGAAGAATTCGTGGTGACTTAATACAGGTTTATAAGATGATCAGAGGAATGGATAATTTAGACTAAAACAAGTTTTTTAAAATACAGCCACCCACAATAACAAGAGGGCATAGCTACAAGTTGACTAAAGAGCGGTCAAGATTAGATATTAGGAAATATTTTTTTAGTCAGAGAGTGGTGAATGCTTGGAATGCATTTCCAGAGGAGGTAGTGGAGGCAGTGACAGTTAATGCATTTAAGAATAAATTGGATGCGCATAGCTTTTAGAGCAAGGTGATGTAAATGAAACTGGTTGTATACAGACTCTGCAGGGTCTTCTAAACCAGTATAAAGATGTTAAGTTAAGTTCTCAGGGTAAAACACAGACTAGGTGGAAGGAGAAACACCTGAGCCACACAGTTTTTTAAGAGACATGTCATTGCAACAGGAACATGTTGATATATATATTGTCATCAGCATGTTATATAAGTTGAAATAAACTTTAGCCAGGTAACTAAAGTTGTTGCCGCGCCCTTGTGAGCACAAACCGTGATTCGTTAAAGATACCAGTTAGTTATTTGGTCTCGATGAGGAAGTAGGAGCATCTGTGTGAAGTTGATGGCGAGGAAAAAAGTGAGTCCTGGCAAGGTGACGTTACATGAGAACTCAACAAAGGACTCAGATCACAAAGGTTGTGAAAGAATCCAATACCAAAATGCTGATTACAACCTGTAATGACAAAATTGTATAATTAGTCCCAAAGCAAACACTTGTGTTCTAGTAGAAGTCAAGTCATCTTTAGCAAGACTCAAGTCAAGTCTCAAGTCATCTTAACAAAATTGAATTCACAGCAGAAGTCAAGTCTAAATAGCAAAAAGGGCAACAAATCTGATCCAGCAAATTATAGACTGGTGAGTTTAACTAGCATAGTCTGTAAATTGTTACAGTCAATAATCACAGAAAACAATGTAATGCATTTAGACAAATTTAATCTAATCAGAAATAGTCAGCATGGCTTTACTAGAAGGAAATCGTGCTTAACAAATCTATTAGAATTCATGGAGGAGGTTACTAAAATTATAGATAAAGGGGAGCCAGTGGCTGTTATTTATCTAGGTTTTAACTTTAGAAGACTCTGCAGAGTCTGTATACAACCAGTTTCATTTACATCACCTTCCTCTAAAAGCTATGCGCATCCAATTTATTCTTAAATGCATTAACTGTCCATTCCTCCACTACCTACCGTATTCACGACTCTCTGACTAAAAAAAAATATTTCCTAATATCTAATCAGGACCTCTCTTTAGTCAACTTGTAGCTATGCCCTCTTGTTATTGTGGGTGGCTGTATTAAAAAAAAATTTGTTATAGTCTAATTTATCCATTCCTCTGATCATCTTATAAACCTGTATTAAGTCACCATGAATTCTTCTCTCTTCTAGACACTGTAGACCCATTTTTCTGAGTCTTTCCTCATAACTGTAATTCTGGAATCCCACTATCAGCTTTTTTACTCTTTTTTGTATTCTTTCCAGCATGTTTATATCCCCTCTATGATAAAGACTCCACACCTGTACACAGTACTCCAATCTAGGTCTAACTAATGCTTTATATAGTTTGACTATCACTTCCTTGCTCCTATGTTTAATATTTCTTTTTATCATACCTAACATTGCATTTGCCTTTTTCACTGCTACCTGAACTTGCTCACTCACCTTATCTGTATGATCTATTATAACCCCTACGCCTTTTCCTTATCTATTTTTCTAATATTGTTCTCTCCCATTCTGTAATTATGTTCCATATTGGAACATAAGGTGGATGACTGTACATTTATCTACATTAAACTCCATTTGCCAGCTTACAGACCAGTCTCAAATTTGATCTAAATCCGACCTCAATATATCCACTTCTGCTTTAGATGAGACACTACTGCATAGTTTTGTATCATCAGCAAATTTTGCAATCATGGATCTCATATCAATGTCCAAATCATTTATATATATCAAGAACAAAATTTGTCCCAAAACTGAGCCCTGTGGCACTCCACTTTTCACTTCACACCACTCAGAGTACTCCTTATTTATGCCCACTCTCTGCCTTCTTCCTGTTAACCAATTTTCAATCCATTTGGCAACTTCCCCACCTATTCCATGTGATTTTAACTTTCAAAATAATCTTTGATGAGGTACTCTATCAAAGGCCTTTGCAAAATCTAGATAAATAACATCCACTGGCTCCCCTTTATCTATCACTTTGGTAACCTCCTTCGTGAATTCTAATAGATTTGTTAAGCATGATCTCCCTCTAGTAAACCCATGCTGACTATTTCTAATTAGATTAAATTTGTCTAAATGCATTACAATGTTTTCTTTGATTATTGACTCCAACAATTTACAGACTATGCTCGTTAAACTCACCGGTCTATAATTCGCTAGATCTGATTATTTGCCCTTTTTGAATAAGGGGATCACTCCTGCATCTTTCCAATCCCGTGGAACAATCCCTTTTGCAAGTGATTGAGAACATAATATAGCCAATGGTTTTGCTAATTGGTCTCTAATTTCAAACAGCAATTGTGGATGAATACCATCTTGACCTGGACATTTATCCACTTTCAACACTGCCAATTTTTTAAAAACAATTTCCTCTGTAATACAGATTGATCTTAATCCCGCTGTATCCATGTCTCTTTGAAAAATATCTATAGGCTCTGGGATCTTGGAGCAGTCCTCTTTTGTGTAGACTGTGCCAAAGTACTGATTGAGTAGATTAGCTGCCTCCCTATTCTCACTTATTATTTTCCCTGTACTGTCTATGAGAGGCCTACTTTGTCTTTCATTCTTTGTTTATCTCTAACATAAGAGAAGAAGCTTTTACTATCAGTCTTGATCCCCATAGGAAGTTTTTTTTCGAATTCTATCTTTGCTGTTTTATTCGCTTTCAGAGATATGTACTGCTTGTCCAAATATTTTAAATATGTTTCTTTTAATTTACCTGCCTCTATATATTTTTTCCATGCTTTATTTTTAGCTCTTCTACATTTAACTACAAATCTAGTTATCCACTTTTTAACGCTTGGGGTTTACCTCCCTACATGGAACACATTCTTCTTTTAGCGTTTCTAGAACGGTTTTAAAACTCTCCCACTCCTGTTCAACATCTGTTCTTCCGACAATATCTTTCCAGATTATGTGGTTCGCTGCCTCTTTCATCCTTTTAACATCTGCCTTAGAGTAGACATATGTTTGCGTGTTTTTGTTTACTTCTTTCCCTGCAATAAGATCCCAACGGATGATTTGATTGTCACCTGAGCCAAACAGTTCCCCAACAGTAACGTTTTCAATCATATTTTCCTCTGTAGTAAAAACTAGGTCGAGTGTGTTTTTGCATCTGGTGGCTGCTTTTACATGTTGAATTAAAAAATTGTCAGTTATGCACTTAACAAACGGTTTTGACTCTACAAGTGCTTCTGCCATATCCCATTTTATTTCTGGAAAGTTGAAATCCCCCATTAATAATAATTTCCCTTCACTTGCCTTTGCTATGCTACTAATCAGCTCCTCATCTTCCTCTTTTTGACTTGATGGACATCTACAGCATACTCCAATCACTGTTTTTTCACATCCACTTTCTATTTCTCCCCATACACTTTCATTTTTGTTACCACATGATAAATCATCTTTGATCGTTATATTAATATAATTTATACAGTATAATAAAATGCCACCTCCCTTAGCCTTGTCTCCAGCTACCCTATCTTTCCTTAACATTGTATATCCCTCTATTTCAAGTTCACTATCTGCAATGTCCTCATATGTCCATGATTCTGTTAACCCTATTACATCTGGTTTTTCTTTTTCTACATACAGTTCCAATTCATCTCTTTTATTTACTATGCTTCTCACATTTGCATAATAAACATTTTAGTTTGTAATTTTGTTGTTTTTCCACTTTTTGCTTTTGCTTTATCATTTTAGTGAGGCCGACCATGCGTCTCTCGAGGGAGGCTTGGGTCACTCTGAGTTTGAATTCCCTTTGGTGTCCATGTTTCCACCGCATAGCATATTGCAGATAGTACTGTGGAGTTGAATAGAGAGGTGCACAGGCTCTGGTCGTGGATGTTGTCCAGTACCAGCTTTATCGAAGACAAAGCTGCCCAACCCATGAAACACTGGTCAACTCTGGGCTTAAGTCGTTATGCATGATGAGCAGATGTACTCTATGATATTATTGCATCAAAATAGGAAGAATGATTAAATGGTTAATGAGTCGTAGCAATGATCCTGTGGTCGTTTCAACTACTTAGCTGAAGTACAGGCACTTATGTATATTTTCTTGCTCTCTGCTAATTCACCCTTTTGCCCTCAACTGGAGAACAGAGCCATATTCAAAGCTGGCAAATTTAAAAGTAGTCTGTATCCCAGTGTATTGCAATATCAGTTACAATAACAATGGTTTCAGTTTTTGAGATTGCTAGCTCCAAGCACAACCCTCTTTTACAGCAAGCATGGACGGTTACAATAATTCTATTCTTTTGACCCTGGGTACTACTCAGGCATTGTGTACTCTAAAAGTAGTTCTATAGAAGATAATGTTGTTGGGGATGAAGTATTACAGACTTCATTGAAAGAGGTCACAGATTGTTTATGGTGGGGGTGGCTAGTTTCCTTCTTTTCTGCGTGTGGCAGTCAACCAGGTACATATTTACAGATGGGTCGAGTGGAACATACCATCCTAGTGAAAAGCAAGTGCTCTAGCATTACGCAAATCAGAAGCTCTTCCTCTAGTGTGGCTTAAATTAGCCTGAAGTATTGATTATTGTTGAGTACAAATCAATGTGTAATGGAGGTCCATTGCAAGCGAAGATTGACAACATCAGACATGTACTGCGAGATGTAAACTCATACGACTGTAGTCCAGTCATGGGACAGCAGACTTTACCACGCACATGTGAGGAGTTGACTGTGGGGTCATGCATTCTGGTCTTTCAAACAGTTTGTTTTCTGAGCTACAGGATGATATTCCGCTCTGTGACCTGAGCACTTTGTGTGACACTAGTGCACCAGATGGAGCGGTTCTGTGCAAGCATCTCACAGGAAGTGATATGAAGTTCTGAGAATTTGAACAAGTCTTTGTAGTATTTTTTCGGACTCCCTGATGAGCATCTATCTGTTATGCGCTCACCCTAGAGCAGCTGCTCTAGACACTTTAGGGCCAGTTTTTCGGAGTCTTACGTAACTATAATTCTGGAATCCCATGTTTAATCTACTAAAGATTTCAGAGTTAAGTACTTTGTTGAGACATATGTATATCTTTCAATTAGCTCAGAGGGGACGTCGTGTGCTAGTGGTTAAGTGACACGGCTCACAACCAGAAGGTGCTGGGTTCGATCCCCATCACAGCACCAGTTGTTACCGCGGGGAAGCAAAACCCTTAGAAAATGCAGGCCCTTACATAAAATGCATGCTGAAGTCGGATGCACTGAGCCGACAGGCACAAAATAAAAACCCTAATGCAGCGCACACCACCTTTCGGGATTAGAGAAGTAAGGCGAATGCAACCAAAAAAAAATTAACTCAGTGCCTGAAGTCAAGCTTTTGATGCGATAGCGAATCCTTAGATTTGTTAGCATCACACTTAACATTACAACGAACTGAGTGTACACACATCTTTACTAGTTACAGTCAACGGTTGCAAAGAAAACCACAAATACCCCCAGCACTATTTTCTGGCGTCCAATAGATGAATAGAATAGACCACCGACATCTTCTAAGCATGTTGTAAAAGGCAACTAAAGAGGGTTGTACTTGGGGCTGGAAACCTCAGCTTGTAAAAAAAACAAAAAACTCTTTGCCATTATAATCAGCCATTGCAAAAGGTAGGATACAGGCTTCCTGTAAAGGGACCAGATACAGTAAAATCCTATGCTGCCATGTTGGAGCAAAAAGGTGAAATTGCAAAACAGGGTTTCTTCAATAAAGGGTGAGTTGCAGTGGTGGCCTATTCTTTACATTGGAGCAAAAAGGTGAGATTGCAAAACAGGGTTTCTTCAATAAGGGCTAGATTCAGTTGCGGCCTATTCTTCCAATTGGAGCAAAAAGGTGAATAAATGAATGGGTTAACTGCTCAGGGAAACTGATAAGTAAACAACAAACAAATAACAACAAATTCAGGTTAAGAAACCTTGAGTTTAATTGTATACAAAACATACTTTTGAACCATGGCCACAGTCTGTAATACACAATTCCTTTGTTATCTTAAAAATTACTGACTAAGACATGTGTGGAAAGTTAATTATTCTGACAAAACTATGTGCTCTATTTTACTTATTCTACCTTAAATTGACTAAACTGATCAACTCTAATGTTGATGCTTTTCATGACTGTAGATGTGGAATATATTTATTAATCCATCCTGTAAGGGGGACTCAGTGGTCTTGAGGTAAGGTGTCCGTCTCGGGTTTCCGAGATCACATGTTAGAATCATGGCGATGACTGTGATTTTTTTCATGCAGATTTTCTGGCAAAAATTCCCGATCTCTGGGTAGTGAGATCGAACTACAGTGTTCAGTGTCGAGCACGTTAAAAATTCAGTCAAAATATAATGACCAAGACACTCACGTCTCACGTCAACTTCTCAGTAGTCATCCCTGGAAATGGGCTGTTTTCATGGCAGTCTCGCTAACGAGGTGAGGGATCGACGTGATTCCCGTAGTAGTGAACAACATGCAGATGAAGCCAGGCATTGCACAACCGCCTGGAGGACCCCAGTCCACATTCATCAGCATGCTCGGTATGTAATGAAAGCTTCAACAGCCGCCACTAAACGTCCTATTCAGACGCACAAAAAATAGTAATCTTGCTCATTGTGGGCATTCAATAACAACATAACAACAACTTGATCTGTTGTTAAGCTTTTAAAACGGCCATTTAAAAAATTGTCTAAATGCCTTTCCATCACGAAAAATAATTGAAACTTAAAAACATATTTCAATGAGTGCGACACCAATGAATCTACCGTCCTATTCACTACCGGCTTCTGGTTTTCCCTTATAATTTTTAAACCAATGAATGTCATTCAATAAAATTTTACATGGACAAACCACGGTGTGCGAGAAGCACGATTACGACTTAAGAACCAGTTGGATGACGAGGAACTCCATACAAACTATTTTCAGCAGTATGGAGTCACATGCCGCACCTCAAATGTCAGCATGGTTGAAATTGCTTCCTTCTTTGAAGATCATGTGATTTCTAAGGGACTTTGACTAACAAGATCACCTGACCCCACCAGATTTCTTACTACTAGGCATGCTGAAAGGGAAAATGTTTCGCAACAAGCCGAGGAATCTGATGGAACTGCAAGATAACATTCGGCAGGAAACTGTGTCTGTGACTCCTGATGTATTGGTGAAAAACGTGCACAACATGAAGAAGTGTGTAGGCCTGCTTTGACACTAATGATGACCACTTGCTATGAGCTCCTCATGCTTCTCACAAACTAAAATATGTCCATGTTAAATTTTATTGAATTACGTTCAGTGATTAAAAGTTATATGAGAAAACCAGGGGCCAGTAACAAGTGGGACACCCTGCATTTCCAGAAATGTGTTGTTCTGTCCGACATCACTACATTATTGCCAAAATCCAATCAGTATAGCCTACAATGCACTGCAATATAATGGTCCATGCACGACACTGAAAAATGGGTGACTTGGGGAATTGGATACTTGCTCGCACGCACACACCGATGTATACCGACAACACAGGTTCAAAGGGTTAACAGACGAAAACACTCCCTGCTATAAAACTGAAGAAACAGAATGTTTGTAAGTGTACGCATTGTAGCACTGTTTTATCTGCATAAATTCATTCATTTTCATAGGCCAAGAAATAGCAAACTTCAAAAACAAATCGTGAAATTTTCCATAGGATACCAGCATGATGGTTCAGCTCCAATCGTATCAAACCTATACTTCGGCCAGCACAGTAAATGAGCTGACAGTAGCCAGTGACTCCTAGCTGACTGCTGGTATTAGGGCCAGTGAACCAGAGCTGACCAAGATCGTATTCTGCATCCATATGGTGACCCTGGAAACAAGCAGCACTAGTGCAGTATGGCTAAAAGAATATGGATAGCAGCGGGAAGGCAAATCTTTTATCACAAAAAGCCAGCTGAAATCGGATGTGTTGGGCCAAAAAGCAGCCACACTGCAAACTACAACACAACATCCTTTTCAGGATGAACGCCAAAGATGACAGAAGAAATCCACACTTCAACAGATGAGAAAAGTATAGACAAGAGCTCACACCTTCAATAGCATGGTTATTTCAGCCATGGTTGTGACTATGAGGAATTGATTCTATGAAAAACAGATGCATAGCTTTGAGTCGCTCAAAAGTCATTATGGCAAAGAACATTGACAGCCTATCAATGGGACTGAATTCACAACATAGATATCAGCTGTAGAACAAACTTCAATGACGTTGTAGATACAGCATTATTAAGATATGGCATGTGCATACCTGGAACAGATGTCCATTATAGTAACATCCTGGCTGTGGTACAGCTTGAAGCATCAACTTGAAAGTTCGACAATGAGATGACAAGATGGCCTGAGTAAGCCTTTGGTCCAACATGGCATTTCAATGCAAAATAGCAAAATGAGTTTAACTCTTTCTAGCTCACAAGTGCTGTTCTCGCTTGCTACAAAACCTGAAATTGCCACCTGCTGCTACCAAGATACACTTCTAAAACATGTGTCTGCGTTTCGTGATTTAGTTTGCGAAAGTTTCATTTTTTTAAAAGTCTCTACACAATGGTGGCATTCATGCATGTGCAATTGACTTTTAACTGTAAGGTTATTTCCAATAGTTAGACATTTGCAAAAGTTATGTTTGAAAGTTGAATCATATATCACTTCAAGATGGAAGAAATTATTTATTATTTGATGAGTCCAATGATCATGCATCTGGATGCTCGTGGATATTCAATACACACCTGATTCAGATTCTGAGTGGGACACATAATACGAAATGCATCTGTAGCGGAATTGATGGATACATCAATCAAACACACAGTGTAATGAGTTTTAAAAAAAAAAGTTTCCTATCCAAGAATTAATGTTATTTAATGCTTCATAATAATATATATTTAAGAAAAAAGCACGAGCCTGCACCCACACACACAATTTTCCTACCAACGTTGTGCTATCAGTGCCACAATTTGATATTAACAAACAAAGATAAAATAAACATTGTAACAACAGAAATGAAATGCCTGCGTAGACTGCTTGTAGTAACAAGAATAGATAGAATCAGAAACAAGGATATTAGGAGACAAGTTGGTACAACGTCAGTGCAAGACCTCATCAAGAGACAGCAAACTAAATGGTTTGGTCAATTGACATGTCAAACACCAGATAGTATCGCTCAGAAAGCAATGCTATACAGATACAATGGATACAAAGATAAAGGCCGTTGACACAAAAGATGGATAGCAGAAATAACAGAATTAGTATCACTCTCCGTGTACAAAGCACATACTATGTCCCTGTCTAGAAACCTCGTCATAACTTGACACTGAAAGGCACAAGCAGAACAAAAAGCGAAAAAAAGAAAGATGACTAATATATAATCTTTATTATAAATATTTCATGTTACAGATAAGTAAAATTATGTGTCTTATGATGTTTAGATCATATATTTAGCTAAATTGGGGAGGAAGACTAACATCTGGTAAGGTAAAATATACTGATCAGACATGCTAGTCACGAGCAGGCAAAATATACTGGCCAAGAACCACACCTTGACTTCCCCTGCAGTCCTCCCCGGAAATGGGCTGTTTTCATGGCAGCCTGGCTAACGGGGTGATGGATCGATGTAATCCCTGAAGTAGTGAGCAACACGCAGTTGGAGTCAAGCATAGCACAACCGCCGGGAGGACCATGGTCCACCTTCATTAGCACGCTCGGGATGTGAGGAAAGCTACTGCAACCCGCCAATTAACATCCTTTTCAGAGTGCTCAAAAGAGTAAACATACTCATTGCGGGCATTCGCAAACAACAACATTTAGCTAAATTTGTTAAATATTCATATATTTTAATTTGAATAAAACCTTTGCCATATGATATTCCACCACTTGGCCAAGACTGATAGAGACAAATCTGCAAAAGGTTATGTTGTTGTTGTTATCCCATAGCTGCTGAGCAAGCCTGGTCTTGACAGCCCAATGGCATTCTTATATAAATACAGGTCTTTTTGGGTTGTTTCACTGTTCCGTACAGTGTGTTGGCAACTGTCGTCAGTGCTTGTAAGAATCTTTTCCTCAAACACCTTGCACTCAATGAGAAGGTGTCGAACTGTTTCATCAGAGTAGGTGAGAGCAATGTTTGCACATGGACAGGTGCTAGGGAATGATGCGGTTCAAGTGGCTATTGACTCTGGTGTGTCCTGTTCGTAACTGAAAGATGAGACTTTGGTCTCTTCTATGTAATTTGTTTATGTCATCTTTACTTTTTGGCTGTGACATTTCGCTAAACACACTGTGACCCGTTGTTCCTGGCGCCCACCTGTTCATCCAGATTTCCCTGGTACTATTCTTAATAATTCATTTTACTGGGTGGTTAAGCTATACAGGAAAAGGTTAAACAACATTTGGCTGCCTGGCATCAGACACTTTTTATGCCTGATTGGATACCAGGATTACAATTTACGGACGATACTATCCTTTCATTTGGATTCATGGACACTATTTCTTGTCCTTTAGCCTAATGCCACATTTTAACAGTACAGGTAGCACCATTGCAGTTTCTGCCATCAGTGATGAAGTGTTAGAGACTTAATGTCACCGGTCTCAGTTTTTGTGCGGTTAGGTAACCAGTTCTTCCTCCCAGACTTGTAAGGCAGGTACCAATTTACAGTTGGGTAGATTGTAGTTCGAGTGTCACCAAGGCCCGAAAAGGGAAAAAGAATAGTAACAATATATCCTGTTAGGCATGTCATCATCATCATCAAGTTCCGCTTGCGCATCGGAGGTTGACAGTAATAGATCGCCAGCTGTCTCTGTCATGTGTCAGGTTGGAACACTCAGTCAAACTGTGTCCCGACCACATCTTCATGTTGTCTGTCCATCTGTAGTCATCTGGTTCTCTTGCCCTCGACTATTCCTTCCAATTTAACTTTCAGCAGACTGTCATGTCGCTTGACATGACCTTATTATTTTATTTTTCTGCTTTTTATTTCCTTCAGAAGTATCCTCTCCACCTTGAATTGTTTCAGAACTCCACTATTTGTTTTCCTATCTTTTCAAGAAACTCATCCAAGTCTTCTGAATGCCCACATTTCAATGGCATCATCTTCTTCTTCTTCTTTGCATTCAGGACATTTGGTTATGCGATATCTGCAGACCAGTCGCATGATGAAGTCTGTAGTCTTCACCAGGTCGGAGCGGCTGCCCCACAGCTTTTGTCTCAGCTCCACACCCTATGTCATCTCATTTCTCTATAGAGTGGGCATTCCTGTAAAATGTGTTCTGGATTCTGACCACCTGTTCCATATGGGCATTCAACGGTGTGCGAGACTTCTAGTCGGTATAGATGTTCTAGTAGTCTGCATTTTCATGCAAAATAAGATAGTTTGTTGGTTTCTTTGGAGTTCGTGAATTGGGTCTGGTCTACTGCTTATGTTCATGTCTTTCTCTCCTCTGGTATATATACTGATTTCTGATGATGTTCTTGATCTCTCTGTATGTACTCGATGATTAAATTGTACCTTTTCACTGCCATCTTTTGCTAGAGTGTCAGCTCTCTCGTTTCCTGTGATTCCGCAGTGGGAGGGTAGCCATTGGAGTGCTATTGTTGAAGATCAAAGGCATCAATACTCTTCTGCAAATTTCTTGGTTATGGTCCAGTCATGTCATAAGAGGTGACTAAAGAGGGTTGGGCATGGAACTGTCTACTCCATCCTGTAGAAACTTTAAGCCACAAAAACTTCTATAGACATAAGTTCAACATTTGAGATGAAAATGTTTTGATTAATATATGGATGAGATTAGGAGGATACAACATAGTGTCTCTAATCACTCTGCCCTTCAATGCCCCACACATAGCCAGACTCTACTATCTACTATTTTTCTAATTATACTAAGCTCTAACCCTTCCACCCAATGCTACAGCAGCTAGGCCTCAGGTAGTTAGTATAGATCAAATGACATTATAGCTCTAACTCTTCCACCCAATGCGACAGGAGCCAGACTTCAGGTAGTTAATATAAATCAAATGACATTATAACTCGCTCTTCCACCCAATCCCACAATAGTTACCAGACTTTATTTTTTGCTGTTATGCATCTAGTACCAATATGGTTATTTCCCAGGACTGTTTGTCTAAAAAAGAACAATTTTAGAAAAGATAAAAACAGAAATAGGTATACATTTGTACAACAGCAAAAATGTGAATTATAAATTATAGGTAAACCATACAAATTGACAAGTATGTACGGATAACCGTCTTTATTCATCCTTCTTGCTCTCTGTGAAGCACAAGGCTATAACTGTACAACTGTTGCTCACAAATTATTTTTATGGAATGACCCAAATTAAATTACGTTGTGTGACTTGCCTATGCACTGTACAAATTGTGAAGTTCTGTATGATAATAACAATATAAGGCATGAAACTAGAGTGACTGCATCCATTATGTAGTGATCTACGACAATCTGGGCAGTCATGGTCATGCTAGATCACTTGTTGACCCCAGCCTTCAGCTTGCGGAAATGTGCATTAACCTGTTGTAATTGATTAGGAAATGGGATTTTCCGTGATGTGTATAGGGATTCAATCTTGCCCATGACGACTTCCAGCAGAAACTGTGCATTCTTTATAATCAGGGGCTCCTGAAACAAAGAATAAACATAGATACTATATTATGCTATAGTAATGCTATATACGTCTGGCAAAGATGGAGCCATAATTGGCTGCGAGTCTACATTTCTCTACTGTTTTGGATCATTATGGATGCCGCCAGACCACGGATTTGCCTGGAATTGACACTAGTCGACGTCTTACACTTGTGTACACGGAAATGTGGTGTTGTTTTCCGTCTAGACTTGTTATTTCGTTCTTTTTTTGTGATTTCTTCCATCCGTTTATCCTGGTCTGGACGCCGGCTGAATGGCACTACGCTTATACCTGTGTCGTATTTCACGGGTTAGTTCTGCTGGATCACCTTCACGAATTTGGCGTGTGGGGATTTTAGATGCTACTATGATGAGCTGAATACAGCTGGGGAGAGATACCAGACTCACTTACACGCTGAATGTTGTCCATACGACCTCTTGTGGTTATCGAAAAGGCACGACAAACACTGTTAGATGCCATCCCACCTTTTCTGCCCTGCGGGTTACCTGTTTACAGAAAGGCTTCGGTGGTATCCTTAGGCAAAATCTGCATCCTATGCTGTCTCCAGTCGTCTCGATGAATGTCTTGCCACTGGCAAAAGGTAGCTTAGGCTCTGTGAGTGAGGTTGACAAAAGGCGCAGTTTCTTCCTCACTTTAACTTTCAGCACGCCAGGCATTTTGTGAAAAAATTTGACCTAATTAATTTTCTTAATTTCTCGCTATGGTAGTCGTCTTAGAAAATTTTTAATTTTTATGTTTGTTTGTCAATAAATATGATTTTCTGGCGTGTAGACACACAATAGCATAACGAACATGTGGGTGTTATTGTTGTTGTTGTGTGTTTGTTAGTTTTTGAAATTCAAAAAGATGAAGTTGAAAATTTATGAAAATCTCGGAAAAAAATTTGGACTCGACCGCTAGGCCTAGTCGCTTCGATAGAAAACCATGGTAACCACAACAACGTATCGATACTGTGTTTACAATATCGACACAACTGTTAGTTTCCAATTCAAACGTAGTTCTTTCCTTTAAACAAACAAAATAAACAGATCTACTTGATAAAGATCTTTCCCAACAACCAACTTCACCTTTCGCAAAAAGTCGGCTTGGTCCAAACGGCGTATACAAAATTAAAACTGTTCAGAAGCCATTTGTAATCGCACATACGATACTTTAATCGGCAAAATATCGTGTATATATGGAGTATGTATTCAGCAGTAAAAAATGGCTGTCGGGAGTGACTCCGTTCAAAAAATAAAAATTTTTTCCGTACACCGTTTTTGTAGGCCGAGTGTGTCAAGATGATCTGGACTGAGGGGTGCTGCAGGTTAATCCAAATCACCGCGCAAGTCACCCATTTCAGCGGACACAGCAAGCGATACGACTGTCCACACGGCTGAACAAAGAGAGTGGTCTTCATTACTTGTGATGGACAACTATAAAAAATGCTATACTTATACTATACTATATTATTCCCACTGCTGAGGTCCACTGGGAGGATTTATAGTCCTAGGGAATAAAGACCACTTGTCACTACAATCAGACTTTGAGTGGGACACAAAATATGAAAAGTATGTGTTAACAGAATTTACGAATATATCTGCGAAACAGACGACATTGTGAGTATAAATAATGTTTCTTCCTCTCCGATTTCTACCTCCAATATCATTTAACGCCGCATACTAATATTTAATCTTTATTATCAATATTTCATGTCATAGATAGTTTAGTTATATGTGTTACGTTGTTTAAATCATCATTTTAGCCCAGTTTGTTAAATATTAATTTGCTTTATTTTGAATAAAACTCTGGCCTGCTGAATTCCAGTACATGGTCCAGACTGAAAATGACAAATCAATTAACCCTTTGCAGTTCGGCCTAAATTGATTAGAATCATGACTTAACCCTTTACAGTTCGGCTTAAATTGATTAGATTCGTGACTTAACCCTTTATATTTCGGCCTAAATTGATTATATTTGTGTCTTAACCCTTTACAGTCCGGCCTAAATTGATTAGATTCATGTCTTAACCCTTTACAGTTGAGCCTAAATTGAATACAATTTATGTCTTAACCTTTTACAGTTTAACCTAAATTGAGTAGATTCGTGTCTTAACCCTTTACAGTTCGGCCTAAATTGATTAGATTCGTGTCTTAACTCTTTACAGTTCAGCCTAAATTGAAGACAATTTATGTCTTAACCCTTTACAGTTCAGGCTTAATTGATTAATTTTGTGTCTTAACCCTTTACAGTTCTGCCTAAATTGATTAGATTCGGGTCTTAACCCTTTATAGTTCGGCTAAATTGATTAGATTTGTGTCTTAACCTTTTACAAACCAAAATAATTCATAAGATTTGTGTCTTAACCTGTACCCGTCCGCATTAAATTTGTGAAAATTTTTCACATTTTTCAATTTTGCAACTTTCAAAATTTGTAACTGTTCTGTTTGTTGGTCAATAAATATGATTTTCTTGTGTTTAGAGACACAATTGAATAAAGAACTTGTTGATGTTATTGTTGTTGTTGTGTGTTTGTTAGTTTCTGAGATACAAGAAGATGAATGTGAAATTTTTTGAAAAAATTTAAATATTTGGACTCGCCCGACTAGGCCTAGTCGCTCCGATAGAAAACCATGGAAACCATAACAAAGAATCGATACTGTGTTTACAATATCGACACAACTGTTAGTTTCCAATTCAAGTGTAGTTCTTTCATCTAAACAAATAAAATAAACATATTTACAAGATAAAGATCTTTCCCAACAACCTACTTCACCTTTCCCCAAAAAGTCGGCCTGCTCCATTCGGCGAAAAAAAAAAATAAATCGTTCAAAAGCCATTTGTAATCTAACATTCGATACTTTTACCGGCAAAAAGCGTGTGTAGATGAATGTGACGAATCCAGCAGTATAAAAATGGCTATCGGTAGGATCTCCGTACTTAGAGAAAAAAAATGTCAAAAATTTTTTTTTTTTAAAGTGTGACGAGCTGGGCGTATCAGACGGCCTGGGGAGTGATAAAGGTTAAGAGACAAATCTAATCAATCAGGCTGGACTGTAAAGGGTTAAATTCAAATTTACTCAGAACGGGAAAGGGTTAAATTGCCAAAATAAAATACAATGTCAAAAAACAGCCACAACTCAACAGAATAATAAAATCTTTTGCCTCCTTCTTGAACTTTCCGGACTTGAGTGAATCTTCTATGTGTGAAATCTGAGCTCTGTACACCACAGTGATAGCATCAGCTATAAAATCTTCCAGCTCGACCGTAAATAATTTTAGCAGGTCATCAGCGAAGGTTACGACAATCTTGGCAAACTGTATGGAGTTCATGGTGATGTAGATCAAGCATTTATCTGTTGAGAAACATGAAATTAAACATAAACAAGACTTATTGGACCAGGGTTTGTAAAAACTTGGTCTTGCAAAGAGTTGAGAAGAGCCTTGGAAGCCTTCCATTTGCCCAGTCAGAGGTGCATCCTTGGAATCCACTGGTATGACCTGGTAACCAACATTGACGTCGTCTGACAAACATATCTCACTAGTATTGTTCCTATAATGAATCATCATCGCCTCTCTATCTTTAGTCATGTAGCCCGCTTGCCTCAGTATGTCCAATCCCGCTAGATCCTGTACCTGGCTGTCAGAATCTATCTATCTTCAATCCACTTGTGTCGTTAGATGTTGTGTGGAGTTGTGACCTCCTTTCTTTCATATTTTTTGGCAGGTGAAAATACGTTGGTGATTTGTCAGGTTAATTCCAGTATCTATTACTAATCATTAAGTTGGTAGATCCTGGAATATACAATCGCCTATTTTTTGGGACTGGTACTGGTGTTGAAAGCGTAAATTAGAGTAAGGTAGATCCGCAGCCTGTCAGATGCCATCTACGCTGCTCTGCTAACCACATAACCAAGACCTGATATATAGTCACATAGTCCCAGTTTCTCTGTGTGGCGAGAACCCCTATAATAATTTTAGTAGATTTTTAACTTGAATTTTGCCTGAGCAGCGGCTGTTAAGGGCAGGTTGAACCCATGATTATGATGAATTAGCAATAAAAAATAATAATTTCAAATACAGTACCATTAAAAGAAGCAAGCTTTTGTGTATCTTTTCACATATACATTTCATGAAAAAAGTAACTAGAAGTATTTTAAAATTATTTTTTATTGTCATGACTACAGCACTTGTTTACCTCATTAAATATGCACATTTAAAAAAAACTCATAACTTTCCTTGCAATTGTCCGATTTACAAATTTTTTTCCGTATCTAGTCACTATTCATATTTTTAACAACCTCAAATAAGAAACTAAAACAAGTTATAACATCAAATTTCATTGGCCTATTTCAAATACCATTACTTAGAAACTAGTAGCTTTCGGCCAATCAGGTGACAGCTTACAGTCACAAGATGTCTGACCAATGTTTACTTCCTCTTGCCTCATGGCGTTTTAGTTCTCAAAGGTTTGTGGTTGATTGTCTTTGTTGTTGATCAGGTGTAATTCAGAATATAGCTTTATTCAACTACTTTGTGGGTATGGAAACACTGAAGAGGAAAAAAGGTAGGACTGACCGACCAGCAAAAAGGAAATTCTATGGTAACAGATTTACTAATGCACATCAACCAGAAGAGAGTGTCACGACTGTCACACCAGATTTTTCAAATGTACACACTGACGCTGAGTTGACTGAGACAACGAAAGCATCTTCCTCTTATCAGAAACTGAATAACAGTATACAGAATGCCACAAGATCTGATGATTCTGATAATTCTACTCGACCAGTTGGGTATCGTTTCTTTGATGTCAACCAAATTTTAAATTTCATGCAAACATTTTTCTGTCCATCCTGTTTCATGAAGAATGAAGATGGAACTGAATGCAACAATATTTTCGAAGTTTCAGAAACTATCAATGGGTTGCACTCTGTTATTTCATTACAGTGCAGAAACTGTAAAGAAAGTCTATCTCTGAAAAGCAGTCTGGAAAACATAAACCTTAGGTTTCAGTATTCTATGTATTGCATTGGCACCCACTATGAAGGCTCAAGACGATTTTTAGGACTGATGGACTTACCACCTCCAGTGAGTGAAAGAAGAAGCAATATTTTCAAAGCTCGCATCCATCATGCTACTAAAACAATTGCCAAAAATAGCATGCATCTTTCGGCTACAGAGATCAAGGCATGTCAAGGAGAAGATGTCACTGTTTCGTGTGATGGTATATGGCAGCGAAAAGGATTTGTTTCAAAAAATGACATAGCCACTGCACTGACTGTGTCATCACCAGCTAAAGTCATTGACATTGAGATAAAGTGTAACTACTGTGACAAGTGTGCCAAAGCCAAGAACAGATTTGGTGTGGAATCAGAAGCATTTCGCGACTGGTTTGCCGGACACAAGAACAGAAATGAATGTGACCAAAATCATGAAGGAGCATCAGGGAAAATGGAATCAGATGGAATTTTGGACATATTTAGAAGATCACAAAATCAATATGGATTAAATTACACAGGATATTTGGAAGATGGAGATTCAAAATGTTATAAGACAGTATCTGAAGCTGAACCACCAATTTATACTGAAAAGTTCATTGAGAAATTTGAATGTTGCGGACATGTTCAGAAGCGGATGGGAAAACATCTAATGAACAAAGTGACAGAGATGAAACACCAGACAATCAAAGAAGGTGGGAAAACATCTAATGAACAAAGTGACAGAGATGAAACACCAGACATTCAAAGAAGGTGGGAAAACATCTAATGAACAAAGTGACAGAGATGAAACACCAGACATTCAAAGGTGGGAAAACATATAATGAACAAAGTGACAGAGATGAAACACCAGACATTCAAAGAAGGTGGGAAAACATCTAATGAACAAAGTGACAGAGATGAAACACCAGACAATCAAAGAAGGTGGGAAAACATCTAATGAACAAAGTGACAGAGATGAAACACCAGACATTCAAAGAAGGTGGGAAAACATCTAATGAACAAAGTGACAGAGATGAAACACCAGACATTCAAAGGTGGGAAAACATATAATGAACAAAGTGACAGAGATGAAACACCAGACATTCAAAGAAGGTGGGAAAACATCTAATGAACAAAGTGACAGAGATGAAACACCAGACATTCAAAGAAGGTGGGAAAACATCTAATGAACAAAGTGACAGAGATGAAACACCAGACAATCAAAGAAGGTAGGAAAACATCTAATGAACAAAATGACAGAGATGAAACACCAGACATTCAAAGAAGGTGGGAAAACATCTAATGAACAAAGTGACAGAGATGAAACACCAGACATTCAAAGGTGGGAAAACATATAATGAACAAAGTGACAGAGATGAAACACCAGACATTCAAAGAAGGTGGGAAAACATCTAATGAACAAAGTGACAGAGATGAAACACCAGACATTCAAAGAAGGTGGGAAAACATCTAATGAACAAAGTGACAGAGATGAAACACCAGACATTCAAAGAAGGTGGGAAAACATCTAATGAACAAAGTGACAGAGATAAAACACCAGACAATCAAAGAAGGTAGGAAAACATCTAATGAACAAAGTGACAGAGATGAAACACCAGACATTCAAAGAAGGTGGGAAAACATCTAATGAACAAAGTGACAGAGATGAAACACCAGACATTCAAAGGTGGGAAAACATCTAATGAACAAAGTGACAGAGATGAAACACCAGACATTCAAAGAAGGTGGGAAAACATCTAATGAACAAAGTGACAGAGATGAAACACCAGACATTCAAAGAAGGTGGGAAAACATCTAATGAACAAAGTGACAGAGATAAAACACCAGACATTCAAAGAAGGTGGGAAAATATCTAATGAACAAAGTGACAGAGATGAAACACCAGACATTCAAAGAAGGTAGGAAAACATCTAATGAACAAAGTGACAGAGATGAAACACCAGACATTCAAAGAAGGTGGGAAAACATCTAATGAACAAAGTGACAGAGATGAAACACCAGACATTCAAAGAAGGTGGGAAAACATCTAATGAACAAAGTGACAGAGATGAAACACCAGACATTCAAAGAAGGTGGGAAAACATCTAATGAACAAAGTGACAGAGATGAAACACCAGACATTCAAAGAAGGTGGGAAAACATCTAATGAACAAAGTGACAGAGATGAAACACCAGACATTCAAAGAAGGTGGGAAAACATCTAATGAACAAAGTGACAGAGATAAAACACCAGACATTCAAAGAAGGTGGGAAAACATCTAATGAACAAAGTGACAGAGATGAAACACCAGACATTCAAAGAAGGTGGGAAAACATCTAATGAACAAAGTGACAGAGATGAAACACCAGACATTCAAAGAAGGTGGGAAAACATCTAATGAACAAAGTGACAGAGATGAAACACCAGACATTCAAAGAAGGTGGGAAAACATCTAATGAACAAAGTGACAGAGATGAAACACCAGACATTCAAAGAAGGTAGGAAAACATCTAATGAACAAAGTGACAGAGATGAAACACCAGACATTCAAAGAAGGTGGGAAAACATCTAATGAACAAAGTGACAGAGATGAAACACCAGACATTCAAAGAAGGTGGGAAAACATCTAATGAACAAAGTGACAGAGATGAAACACCAGACATTCAAAGAAGGTGGGAAAACATATAAAGGAATTGGGGGGATAGGAAAGTTGACTAAAGCAGCAATAAAGAGGATTCAAGGCCACTATGGGGCAGCCATTAGAAACAACGTTGTTGACCTCGTAAAAATGAAAAAGAGCATTTGGGCTATTTGGTTTCATCGCCAGGGTGATCATTCAGTATGTGGAAAATGGTGTCCTGGAGAAACATATTTAAAGAAGGCAAACAAACATAGGTTTCCAAGCTTTGTTAGTAATGCCATCAAACCTGTTTTCACCACACTGACAGATGATGTGCTGCTTACTAAGTGTTTGCACGGTGGGACACAAAATGCAAATGAATCATTGCATAATACTATTTGGAAATTATGTCCTAAAGCAACTTTTGTCTGTAGGAAAAGATTAGAAATAGCCTCATATGATGCAGTCACTATTTATAATGAAGGAGAACTTAAAAGATCAGAAATTTTCAAGTTACTTGGATTAGGCTGCACCAGTAAAATTGTTTGAATGCCCTCACTCGTTCTGACAAGAGACGAGTCGCATCTTCCCAGACACAGAATTTGGATGTAAAAATAGCAGAAAGGAAGAGAAAATCCATTGCAAATGCAGAAGAAGACATAGGAGAAGATTTTTATGAAGCAGGGGGATTTTAAGGGAAAGTAAATAATTTTTTGTGTCTCATTATTGACGTTTTCTTGCAATTTCTCAAAACTGTAAATTTCACTCCGCCGCAGCTCTTTATGTCAAGATATTTCAAAAAGTTCTTGCTTGATTTGCTTGAAATTTTGCAGGAATACTCCTGAATATATATTAACCTAAACAGTCTACAATTATGATGTTTTAACTAAAACTTTTGATGTAAGGTGTAGGAAGCTGTACCCACACCCCTTAAAATTTGAAGTTGCAATTGTCATCTTGCAATAGGTGGGCAAAAATGGCTATTATGATAGGCTGAGAGCTGGCTTTAGGCAGTTAAGTTTCATTCTTTATATGTAACTTCTTGTTAAATTTTTAAATTAAAATATTATATAGTAACAAAATAATCTTGTCATTTATTATACCAACATTTTACAGATTTTAGGAGCAAAAACTGCTAATTTTCACACATGAGCAGCAAAATACACTCAAACTATGGTATTTTGTACTGAAAACATCATTCTTAATGATCATTGAATAGTTTGATATGATTCCAGGGCTTATTTGATCATTTTTCAATTTAGGGGTTCAACCTGCCCGTGGGCAGGTTGAACTCCGTGAAAAATACTCTTTTCAATTTCCAACTGCCATGGGATTTTTAACGTGCACACCACTACACACAGGTGTCTGACAAACAATGTGATAGCCCTCTGGTAACCTATGTGGATTATTATTATTATTTCTCAACTCACAAAAGCTTCAAAAAAGATTTCCAAGTGTTTCACAATTGGGATAGTCAAATAAAAGTCCTTTTTAAACCCTGCTTGTAGTTGTACCAGAACATTAGTTAAACAAAGATAATAACCATTGACAAAGTAAAGACACAGACCTAAAGTCACCCTTGAAAGGAAGAAATTGAAAACATCCCAAATTTATAATATCTTGACTACATTATAAGTATCAATTGAGACTGCCAAAAAGAGTTCAGGATGTAGCAATGTAGAAAAAAGGATAACACGAGTGAGCTTACCATATACATAAGGCTTGATATCAAAACCTGAAGCTGAAGTTTCACCAACATATTTTTCACAATCCACCTGTGTAAGATGGTTCATAGATCGCCACAGGTCATCCTTGAATGACAAAATAAAGTCAATGGTTACTTGCACACTAACTAAGGTATATGTAGCCATTCGTGATTGGCCTGCCTTCAAATACAAATTGAAAAGATGTCATGGCCTGTAGATGGGTAAAGGATCTGTCCTCTTTGTCCCTGACACATCTTGAGTGGTTCATAATGAAACACTTTCTTAAGAATTTAAAGTAGAAGTACTTTAAAAAACAAGAGGAAACAAATAGTCATCAATCCTTCGCACTCCTAGCCTTGAATAGGAAATATGTCATGTATGTTTAAACGAAGGGAGATAACATGTTTTTCATTCGCACAAGGACTTGTAAAATGATTGTTTACAGCATATTAATGTAATTAAATTAAAATGAAAAATGAATAAAGCTTCAGAAAATTTTTTGATTTTACATCAGTTATATATTATTACCATGATAAAAATATTAACCTTTATGACATGGCACACAAAAAAATGACGTCTTTTCCTGTAGTCACATGATTTTTTAGCACGTCATATCATGTGGTAGTTGTTGACTTTGAGAGACTCTAACCTGTTATCTTAAAAAATATATATATGATTTTGTCGTGTGTAGAGACATATGTCAATAATGAACTAGTTGGTGTTAGTGTTTTTATTGTGTGTGTTAATTTCTATGTTACAAGAAGATGAAGGTCGTAGTGTTGACAAACAGCACAAACATATAGATTCCTCTACTTTCTACTTCCTTTGGTTGGAAAAAAAAAATAATTAGCCGAAAACGGATTATTGATATTTACCGCAATGGCCATATCTGTCACTTTCGACTATAAACGTAATTATTGTATCTACATAAACAGACTAAATAGATCTACCTCAGAAAATAAGTCCATTGCAGAAACTTAACTTTCCCATTCTTAATAATCTTCAAATCCAAGTGAAAAACAGAAGAGATCCTTTCCAAAAATTTAAAAAAAAAATCAAAATCGCTATTGTTTTTATTGAACCATACAGGACAGAAGTCGGAACTCTCTATAATCAAATGAGCTGTATGTTCATCCGTTTCTATGACATTAACCCGGTAGTTTATCTACAATAAACTGATGACCCTAAAGCTGTTGTTGTACCCCGACGATGGAAACAGACGCAAATTTGTTCTGTTGCAATTTTGTGGCCATGGTGTGGTAAAGGTTTAAACACTGCAATTCCTTTATTTGGAGATTTTAAAATAATTTTTGTAACAAATATTTAGTTTTAAATACTAAACTGGACTCCATATGGCATGAGCTGCAGACATCAGCGACCCATAGCTGATTGCTACTGTCAGGGCTAGTGAACCAGAGCTACCAAGACCCTTCTACACCTCCACGCGGTCATCCTGGATAACAGGCTACAATAGAGCAGACTGGCTAAGAAGAAGGAGACAAAGAGGGAAGGCTAACCCGGTACTCAAAAATGCCTGCTGGAGCTTACTTCATTTGAAGCTAAAGGTGTAAATATCGCAGTCAAGCTGTAAGCTACGACACAGCACATTTTGTTCTCCGGACAACATCCTGCTGCTTGTAAAGCCCTTTTCAGGGCTTGGTAGTGGAAGAATGAGAACGAACAAACAAGGAGAAAATACTAAACCAAATTTGCTTGTGTTCAGATTCACAAACAAGCTGGGTCATACCTCTAAGGGGTGAACCCATTACAAAATTATGTGCTGAAGTCAGATGCACTGGGCTGTAAGTATAACAGCTCTAACCATTATTGTATCACTTTATTTACTATCTTTCTTCCTTACCACTATCTTTCTTCCTTACCACTCTCACTTCTTAACTCACACTTTACTTTAACCACTAACAATTCTTTTAACAAAACTAAAACAAAGAATGTTAATTTCACAAACATCATACATATCATATCAATACACTAGGCTCATCATCATCATGTAGCATGTCCTTTGTAGAACATCGCTCCCATCAAAGTCTGTCTGAAAGAAACTCGTTCCCTTGCCAAAACACCAGCTTCAGCGACTGTCATACTCAGGCACTCCTGGATATCTTGGTGCCATCGTCTTCTTGGTC
The DNA here is from genome assembly GCA_036924085.1 of Ariolimax columbianus. Lineage (NCBI taxonomy): Eukaryota > Metazoa > Mollusca > Gastropoda > Stylommatophora > Arionidae > Ariolimax > Ariolimax columbianus. The sequence goes on from JAVGWX010000005.1 coordinate 34,944,855, forward strand.
TACCCCTTCCTCTTTTGCCTGGCACCATACCTTCCATCACCGTTCTCTCAAGACCGTTGTGTCTCTTGATGTGACCAAAGTATTTGCATTTTCTAGCCAAAATGGAATTGATAAACCAGTTCTCCTCTATGCTCAACTCTTGCCGAATGTCTACATTTGTTCTTTTCTCTGTTCAGGGTATTCTGAGGATCTTTCTGTAACATTTTGACTCGAAGGATTTGATTCTTTGTCTAGAAGTTTTGGTAATTGTCCATGCTTCACAGCCATAAGCTGCCACAGGAAAAACACAGGCTCTCAAGACTTTTACTTTTATCGTTTTGTTGGTGCCCTGGCATAATTTCTTCAGGCTGTTCAGTCTCTGCATTGCCATAGCTAGTCTTCTTCTGATTTCTTTCATAGGCTCATAGAATCGTATTATATTGTTCATCAATTATTAACTAATTCTAATGTCTCTCAAGAAGTTTGTTATCATCACTTCTCTGACTATGATTACTTCTAGAGTTTCGTGCAATTAGCACAGAACTTACTCTAGCACTAAACTTTACCCAGGGTTCTAATCACGTGGTCGGAATCTAGCAATTCACCGTCTATCTCTGTGCGTTGATATAATGCTATCTATCTACTTGTTCTCAGTCCTCATCAATCTGTCCTCGCTTGTCTGATGGCCTTATGTTCCACCTCTCAGCTTACACAACGTGGATGTCTACTGAGACTTGTCTCGTCTCAACATAAGGCAGATGTCTACTGGGCCTCTTGTCTCGTCTCAACATCAGAAAGTCGGTAACTGCAGCTGTGCTCGTGCCTTTGACAGACGACAGTGGTTCTGTTACTGGAGTTGTCAGGACGAGGAATCACACAAGTCATGATGGGTCGTCTAGGATGACCGCTTCGTGTTAAAGCAACACATCTCCCTCTGACGAGAATGAAGTTGGATCACGAGAGACGGATGTTAGTGACGACTCGAATGAAACGTCACACGCAGACAGATTCTTACACATGTGTGGTCTCTCGTTGCCTTTCAGTGTTGGTCTGCTTTGGTGGCTTCTAATTCTATCTCTCTATTTTGGTCACTCACTGGCTAAGTTCTGTAGTTTTATCTATCTAATTGTTCTTGTCTAATATGCTACCTACTAAACTGCACGGTAGAATATTCTTCTCTACTCCTTCTGATCTGTTTCCCCCAGCTTATATGCTAAGCTACCCGCTTTGGTTAATGACTTCTACTTTCTTGAGTTCATTTCCCTCAAACTTTATTTGAATTGTCGTGTCCCAGAGAAAGACTGCCTTGTTTTTCAAACTACTGGATGACCTATAGGTCATGGAATTCCCAGTTCGAATTGCGGGAAAGAGAACCATTTTGGTTGGGCAGTTTTAAACTGCATTGTTTGAAAGTTAAGGACAATGCCCCATTCAATGAACTGAGCCTCTCGGACAGGGTTCTCAGGTTATGTGTGGGTACCACGAACAGTATTTTCAGGGCTTCCCTGGCGTTGGACCCTTGTAACCCTGTTACATACAGCACAACAAACAGTGCAATCCACTCAGCTGTAAGAAAAAAGACGAACAGAAACTAAGAAAAACAATGGCAGCCGCTGTGATGGGATTACCTTTTCCGTTACCATTGTAGAAAATGATCTAAATTTAACGGATTCCCTATGACGAGCCGATATATCCGCTTGTTCACAAATACAGATGCCATTGACAATTTTGTGTAAAAAAAGTCAACAATTGTCAACTTATAAAAAACTCAATGTTGTCTTTCCCAGAAGTGAATCCATTTTGGTATCCAGTGAAGATATTTCTGGTGTGTTTGAAGCCTAATCTTTGTTCAAACATGTCCTAATGTGTGGTGATTTTGCTGAAAATAATTGTAATTTTAACCTTCCCATCTTCAGTAAAATGTAAATATTGTCAAAATTATTAGAGCTAATAAGGTGAATCTTTATGAACATCTTTCACTATGGATTATTTTTGACTGAAAGCGATTGTCTTGTTCAGTTTTGGGTAAATAGCAGAAATATTTAGCTAAGTAAATCAATTCTGATTTTTGTTTGGCTGAAAACTAAAATTTGCCACTGTAATCACTTTTACACTAATCTGTATTCCCACATATTTAATATCTTTATTCCATTCTTTTTGTCATTCAATTGTGAATAGTTTTGTATATAATGTGTGACATATATGTGAACCATTACTCAAGAAAAATTAGTCTCATCAGTGATATTGTGTGGCAGTTTTACAATGAGAAAAAAATATTAAGAAGGGAATGAGAGCATAAATAAGGGGTAGTGTGAAGTAAAAAGTGGAGTGCCCAGTGGCTCAGTTTTGTGACCAATTTTGTTCTTGATAAATATAAACGATTTGGACATTGGTATCGGATCCATGAATGCAAATTCGCAAATGACATAGAACTATGCAGTAGTGTCTGATCTGAAGAAGACGTGGATATATTGAGGTCAGATGTAGATAAAAGTCGAGAATGGTCTGTGAGCTGGTAAATGAAGTTTAATGTACATAAATGTACAGTCATCCACATGGGTAGATCAAATATGGAACATAATTACAGAATAGGCGAGAACAATATTAGATTGATAGATAAGAAAAGTGTCCTAGGGGGTTATAATAGATCATACAGGTAAAGTGAGTGAGTAAGTCCAGGTTGCAGTGAAAAGTGTCCTAGGGGGTTATAATAGATCATACAGGTAAAGTGAGTGAGTAAGTCCAGGTTGCAGTGAAAAGTGTCCTAGGGGGTTATAATAGATCATACAGGTAAAGTGAGTGAGTAAGTCCAGGTTGCAGTGAAAAGTGTCCTAGGGGGTTATAATAGATCATACAGGTAAAGTGAGTGAGTAAGTCCAGGTTGCAGTGAAAAGTGTCCTAGGGGGTTATAATAGATCATACAGGTAAAGTGAGTGAGTAAGTCCAGGTTGCAGTGAAAAGTGTCCTAGGGGGTTATAATAGATCATACAGGTAAAGTGAGTGAGTAAGTCCAGGTTGCAGTGAAAAGTGTCCTAGGGGGTTATAATAGATCATACAGGTAAAGTGAGTGAGTAAGTCCAGGTTGCAGTGAAAAGTGTCCTAGGGGGTTATAATAGATCATACAGGTAAAGTGAGTGAGTAAGTCCAGGTTGCAGTGAAAAGTGTCCTAGGGCAAATGCAATGTTAGGTATGATGAAAAGAAATATTAAACATGCGAGCAAAAAAGTGATTGTTAAACTGTATAAAGCATTAGTTAGGCCTAGATTGAAGTACTGTGTACAGGTGTGGAGTCCTTGTCGCAGGGGAGATATAAATATTGCTGGTAAAGATACAAAGAAGCACACCAAAGTTGATAGTGGGATTTTAGAATTACAGTTATGAAGAAAGACTCAGAAAAACCTGTCTACAGTGTCTAGAAAAGAGAAGATTCGAGGTGACTTAATACAGGTTCATAAGATAATCAAAGGAAAGGACAAATTAGACTATAACAGGTTTTTCAAAATATAATCACCTACAAGAACAAGTGGACATAGCTTCAGATTAACTAAAGAAAGGTCCAGATTAGATATTAGAAAATATTTTTGTAGTCAGAGAGTGGTGAATGCTTGGAATGCATTACCACAAGAAGTAGTGGAGGCAGGGACAATTAATCCATTCAAGAATAGATTGGATGCGCATAGTTTTTAGATGAAGTGAATGTAAAAGAAACTGATTGTAAACAAACTCTGCAGAGTCTTCTAAACCAGTATAATGACTTTGAGTTGTCCCATATATTAAATTACACATCCGCTTCAGGAACATAAGTCCACAGTAAATTGCAAGCATCTTTTTAGTTTCTGCACTAAATCCCTCTTGGGTAGTAGGCTTCCCAACTCATAATATTGCACACCTCACCATTGACAAATGTCAGTAGTACAGATAGCCTACTGAGTTTGAAAAAAGCTACATAAACAACTCAACAACTCCCCAAGTATTATGATGTATGAACTCACAGAGAGGCTAACTCATTATCGCCAGCAATTCGGAAGACAAAAAGTAACAAATGTTCCCAGACAACAAACACTCACATGTGCTCTGTACTTGATTCCATCAATGATCTGATCCCTAGTTTCCTCAATCACTTGTTGTATAGAAATGTCAAGAAGGCCGGCCAGGCAAAACTGAATGTCCAGTCCAATAGTTCTTAGCTGAAAACAAGGTCATTTAAATATAAATAAATAAACAGATGACTTAATCCCTTGAGGAACCACATGGAATATAGTCTTGTAATTGTTCTCTGACAACATACATTTTGTTAACAGAGGTCTTCAACCTTTCTGCGTAGCTTCAGACAACTGCAACAACCCCTCTTTTCTTCATTTCAATTATGAAATCTATAACGGTACGTACATATTATGGCATCAGTACCACCCTACAGCAGAGATTTGCTAGGAGTCTCCTTGGAGGGGGGGTGGGGTGGGGGGGGTGGGCGGGGCGCTTATGTTGCTGTTGTCTCTTGGGAGTCTCCGGCATCAGATGGCTCAGCGTTGTGTTCTGCAATTACACAGGGTGCTCATCTGACTGGGCAGAAAATCTCAGATGCAGTGAGAGAGAAGCGAGCTGCCTGAAATTTCACCATGCAGCACATCCTGCTACCAACACCGTAAACAAGTTGTGAACTCGTACAATGAAGTCTTTAACACTTCATCCTCAACAGCAGTGTCTGCTATGGGACTACCTTTACTTTATTCATCCCACACGCAATACCCTCAGGTCAACCTAGCTGTAAAAATGGGTAGCCTGACTTACCATTAAGGAAGGGCAGGCGGCGAAGAAGGGAACTGGCCACCCCACCTCATAACCAAACTGTGACTTCGTGCAATGAAGTCTCAAATACTTCATCCACGACAGCAGTGTCTGCTATGGCACTCCCTTTACTTTATCCATCCATGCAAAACACCCTGAGGTTACCTCTTACATTGTGCATGATGGATTGAGTGACTCTATTTGTTTTTCCGTCAATAGGGGGGCCCAATGATTCACACACACAACACACAGGCAGATACAACAAAATAGAACTACCTCTTCACAGTGTGTCTTTGCCAACACCACACAGTCTGCGATGGTAGTCAGGCTAGCCTTGCTCTCAAAAACCTGGCGCCGAAATATGCTGATAAATGCATGGATCTCCTGCTTGGCCCATATCACAAAGGCTGAAATATATTACAAATTCTGAAATATATCACAGAGGCTGAAATATATCACAGAGGCTGAAATATATCACGAAGGCTTAAATATATCACAGAGGCTGAAATATATCACAGAGGCTGAAATATATCACAAAGGCTTAAATATATCACAGAGGCTGAAATAAATCACAGAGGTTGAAATATATCACAAAGGCAGAAATATATCACAAAGGTTGAAATACACCAGAGGCTGAAATATATCACAGAGACTGAAAAACATTCATTCATATAACACTTAAGATTAAACTCATTAATACCTGAGAAGCAGCCGTAGTGACCAGGGAATGCCTTAATAAACTCCTTGGATGTGTCCGACAGTGAGGAAAAGAAAACTCCACACAGACAGCGAATGTACAGAGTTGTCGCCCCTTCAAACTTTAGCTGGCGGACATTGTATTTGATTACAGCACTCCGATTTTGTAAGAAGAGCTCACAAGCCTGTTCAGAAAAACAGGGATTAAAAAAACAAAAATTAAATTTCTTTTCTATACAGACTGTATAAACCAGTATAAAGATGCTAAGTTAAGTTAAGTTAACAAAAAACTGAAATGATACAATTTATCATAACAAAATACAATTTACCTGAGCTGATTTCCCGAGTCGTATAAGCTGTGTCACTGCCCTCCTGGCTGCTCTAGGTCCTCCCCTTAGCGATCTCTCGGGCGACACCTGCAGCTCATTCATCAGCCCATCAGTCAGCTGCTTGACTCTATGGTCAATTCTTGCCCTAAAGAAAATCACAAATAGAATTCTTCATCATATTAGCAATGTTCAAAGAAAAGAAAATATATAAATGAAAAATGGCTCATAGAGCTAATCTCATTGCACCTGAACACTCCCATTTGTTCTAAGTCTATTTCATTGCTGAACGTGTCGACTACAGAGCACAAACTCTGAAGCTCCTGCAATGGCTCTGAAATTGGCTTTGTTAGGTACCAATTTACAGCTTGGTTGACTGTGAGAAGCGGTCATACCACAAAAAAACGAATGACATGCCTGGTCTGAGCACGATAAGATTTTAACCTGGTACGTTGGGATTGTAAGAAACGCTCATATCCCATGGGCCACACGCTTCTACTAACTGGACATAATGCACCTGGTATGTCTTTGAGCATTGGAAATCTGAAAAGAAGATCATGGATTACTTCCCAGGAAATTACAGGTTGAATGACAATATAATATGGAACATTATTGAATGGTACCAGAGATTGACAAAAAAATCATGGATGATTCTTTAAATACAGAAGATTGCCAAGCAAATTGTGGGTCATTCTTCAGATATAGAAGATCATCAAGAAAATTGTGGGTCATTCTTCAGATACAGAAGATCGTCAAGTAAATTGTGGGCCATTCTTCAGATACAGAAGATTGTCAAGAATAGTGTGGGCCATTCTTTAGATACAGAAGATCGTCAAGAAAATTGTGGGTCATTCTTCAGATACAGAAGATTGTCAAGAAAATTGTGGGCCATTCTTCAGATACAGAAGATTGTCAAGAATAGTGTGGGCCATTCTTTAGATACAGAAGATCGTCAAGAAAATTGTGGCCCATTTTTCAGATACAGAAGATTGTCTAGAAAATTGTGGGCCATTCTTCAGATACAGAAGAAGGGAGATGGAAACTAAACATTGATGAGAAAAACTCAGGCTATTCTTGAAATGTCAAAGAAAGTATGAACCATTCTTGTTCAGGACTACAGATGCTTGACAAGAAAATCATCCACCACTCTTAGAACTGACTACAGAAGATTTGCCAGAAGATCAAGGACATTTTTGGATGGGACTACCAAAAATGGGCAAGATCATGGACCATTCTTGGATGGGACTACAGAAGATTGGCAAAATATTTCTGGACCATACTTTGTACGAGACTACTTTTACTGATCCCAGGAGAAATGAATTATTCACACTTTGATTCCTGTATCTTAAATGAGGTTTAGCATTTCTAGAGATTTTTTTTTCAACCAAGAAGGCTGCTCTGCTCTCAACAGGCTTCTAGCTAATGGGGTTGGAGAAGTGTGCAACACCACAAGCTAGTCTTCTACCCTAGAGAGCTATGTCTGTGACTTTAGTCTCTTCTTAGGACACATGCAATAACTTTGGTCTCACGATCAACACTATTAAAACAGGAGGTACTCTTCCAGCCTGCTCATGGGAAGCCATGCATCAAACTAAACATTACTGTACAAAAGCAACATCTCCAGGCAGTCGATAGCGCCACCTACCTAGGCAGTACCATCACCAGAGAGGCATATATCAACTCTGAAGTCAACAGGAGGATTGCAAAAGCAAGCTCTGTATTTGGGAGACTAAGCAAACGTCTGGAACTGACAAGGCATCAGGGTTGACACCAAGGTAAAAGTGTATCGTGCTGTAGTGAAACATAGACAGTGTATAGTAAACATGCCAGACAGCTAAATTGTTTTCATTTGAACTGCCTGCGTAGGCTGCTCAGGATCAGGTGACAGGACAAAGAGCACAACTCTGAGATTCTTAGAAAGTCTAATATGTTTAGCATCCATAAGCTTCTGCAACAAGCCAGGTAAGATTGGCAAGACATGTTGTTCGCATGCCCAATGAACGCATCCCCAAGCAGCTGCTATACTGTGAGCTCAAAGCAGGCAGATGCTCATCAGGGGAACAGAAACTGATTGAAAGTGTTTCTGAAATGCACCAACATTGATGCCAACTTTTGGGACATTTTTGCACAGAACAGCTCCACCTGGCACGCTAGCATCACCAAAGGTGCTCAGATCGCAGAGTGAACTCCATCATGGAGGCTCAAGACAAAATGCAATGAATCGCCAGATGGAGATCCCCTAAAAATGACCTCCGAAAATGCGTCTATCAGTGGGAGCACCGCTGGGAGAAATATGTAAACTAAACTCAAAAGGGACCTATTTTTAAGACGATTAGGTTTTGAACTAAATTGGAAAGCTGGTTTACTTTTTTATAACCAAGCCTAAGGTTGGATACTTCTCTGGCAAAGCTCTTAGGGTGATAGGGACTCACAAACTCCTCTAACATCACAAATAAAGAAAAAATCAGAGGTTAGTAAATAACCAAAGTAACAACCACCATCTCTGTCAGTCCTTAATCACTTCCCTTCTATCCTGTAGGGAAGTAGATGTTCCTTTGTCTGTTGTGTGTTTTGCATGATGAAGAGGCTGCCTTCTTTTGGCTTTCATGCAGGCCACTATAGACTAAGAATCTTGCTACTTTTATCATTTTTTCCCAGACAGCAGTTGACAGCCTGCTTATTTTAATTTTCGACTGTCAAGGATTCTTTAATGTGCACTGTGAGTACATGGGAGATCCGAGTCTATCGCTCGTCTCTGATAGTACTAGGCACCTGATCTCACCTCCCTTGAGACCAGGAAACGTTTTAAACTTGTGGGATTTATACACAAACTGTTTCACCTTTTTGTTTGTTACCTCTAAGCTATATTGCTTGTCCATCGTTTCCGAAGAGGATCAATTGTCATCTGTCAATCCTAGAGTGGGTTCGTAGGTGGCTGATCAAACCAATCCGAGCCCAAAAGCGCCTTTCACACTGAGGGCAGAGAAACACTGTCTGACTGTTAGACGGAGGCAACTCGTATCTTGCCTTTCGTGTCGCTCGACTCCGTGCAGCTTCCCTGATTCTTGTCTGCTCCAAATGTGTCGTGCCAGAAGAGATTTTACTACGCCAGGCAGAGCGATCAGCAGCAATGTTCTCCCAATTATCAGGATCAATGTCGCAGTTCTTTAGTGAGGCTTTCAGAGTGTCTTTGCAACGTTTTGTTTGGCCACCGAGAACTCGTCTGCCTGACTCAAGCTCGCATAGAATATTTTCTTTGGAAGCGATATGGACAACATGGCCAGACCATCTAAGCTGTGATTTGCACAGAGTTGTGTGGATGCTTGTCATGACAGCCCGCGTAAGAACTACTACATCTGTGATCCTATCTTGCCATTTTATGTTCAGCAGTTCCCTTAAGCAGCCCAGATGGAAGTGGTCAAGTTTCTCGGCATGTCGACTGTACGTAGTACAGGTTTCACAAGCGTACAGAAGAGTTTGTAGGTCGACTGCCGCATAGACCTTCAATTTCTAAGCTATAGTAATACTAAAGATAACAATCAGAAAGACAAATATAATTGCAGCACACAGAAAACATGTACACCAGACAATAGTAAAGAAGCAATAGGCAATCCAGATGCGAACCACAGACCTGCAGGTGACACATACACTTTACTGCAAAGAAAGACAGCAATTAGAGGACTCGGCCAACTATCTAACCTTTAAAAAAGTTGTCTTCATTAACAAATCCTGTCTCGTGCCAACCTATTACAGATATAGAATATAGATCAAGGTTGATCCAGGTCAACTTTCCAATGATTTCCAATCATCAAGGATGGAACACACACACACACACACACACAGGCTGTAATGTTTGTGTTGACAATAAAACAAATAAGAACAGAGATAGATAAAAATTACAAAATCTGATATGAAACAAAAAAAATATTTGATGCTAGTAAACAAATAAAGTGGCGACAGCATACACAAATTTGAACCAATAGGTAAATTTAAATAGAAAACATGTCCCCTGTAGATAGATGTTTCATGCTGTCAGGGGCCAATGACAGTTTATTTTTCCTACTTAAATATACTTATCTTTGCAATTGTTGTCATTATTTTGTTCATCTACCCTGGTAAGTTGGATACTCGGGTGAGGTCATCCTGATACACGAGTGAGGATGGTACTGATATACAAGTAAAAATGCACCACCACTAATTCAAATGAAAAAAAATCTACAATAAACCAAAAGCTTTTATATTATTAAGGAGATTTATTTACCTGAACTCTTTCAGTGCTGGACCTTTTGGACAGTCTGTCAGAAATTCGGTGACTGAAAATGGAAAACCATAAATGTTAATAGTTTAAGATTGACCAGTGCCTTTAAGCCTTGTGGGAAGCTTGAGTTATCATTCTAAGGTCATTGTGTTGAATCTGCTGGTGTAGGATGCCCGTGTTGTTGTAGGATTTCAATTATTTCCTCTTTCCGTCTCATGATTTGTCCAAATCTTCTAGATACATGTGATGAGAGCAACATGCTGAAGGTGGATGATAGGACAATTCAAACTGATGAACATTGGATGAATGCTATATGACATGGTGCTAGGACACAGAAAGAAAATAGGTAAGTAATCTGCTACTTGGGCTTCCTTGTACCTTGAAGTCAAATTTTCTTGTGTTACAAGCGTGCAATGATAGTTAATTAGGATTCTCATGAGGTGACTGAACCATCATATTTTCTGTCTTGATATGTATTCAATACAAGCCGTAGTTATCATATTTCTAATGTCATCATTTCAAATTTGATCTCTCCTGGTGACACCAATGATTTCACTTTGACATTTAATTTCATACCTTGTGTACTATCAACATATGTGAAATCAGCAATAAAATGTAAGCTATCATAGAAGAAATGAAGAAACGACGTAGTGAGATCATGGGAATAGCAGACACAAGAATAAAAAACAGATGTTGTAAACAGATCCACCAAGACCACACTCACTGTATTCTGAAGTAAATACAAACACAATAACAAAACATGGTGTAGGATTTATCATAGAATCAACTACAGCAAAGAATATACTTGAAATAAATTATATATCACAAATAATCAGAGAAAAATTGTAATTTTCTTGTCCTGTGCAATGAACATGGACCACACTGACACTGGTAGCACTGAATTGGTATAAATTGACTGATCATCAGTTGTTGCTTTTTTGCCAAACCAATATTCAGGTGGTTAAGTGGTGGCAGTTGATAAGTCACAGAAGAGGGTTTTTGACATCTAGATACAATTTCTCTATCAAGCCTTCTATTTTCTGTAACAAATATTTCCTAGAATTAACTTTTGGGTTATTTGCTGCTTTAGTTTGATATTATTTTGTTAGCTAATTTCCTATAAGACGCGAAGATGGCGACATCATCAGCACGTGTATTCAGAAGTGATCGTGCATGATTGTACAGTCCAATTTAAGCACGACAAACTTTACCGCAAGTGGAACACATGTGGACAGCGCCGGTGGTTGGGCATCTTGCATTCGGTCCATTCATGCAGCTCACTTTTTCTATGCTGCAGCGATTAGTTTCTTCTCGGTGATGTGAGCACTATGAGTGATGGCAGTGCATCAGGCTGAGTGGTTCAGTACAAACAGCCCCCAAGAGACGACATCAATAAGAAAACTCTTCAGAGATACTTTCAGAGAGTCTTTGTATTATTTCTTCCCAATGAGATGTTGTACATCCTGAGCTCACAGTACAACAGCTGCACAAAAAAGTGCTCATTTGACATGTGAAAAACAAGCCCAGTCCATTTCATCTGGGCTATCTGCAGCAGGGCATAGACATATGGATTCCTGAGAGTAAACAGTTACTTTAAAAGGCGCTCATTGTGCATGCGAACAACATGCACAGTCCATCTGATCTCTGCTCTCTGCAGTAGCGTATGGATGCCTGACAGCCTAGCCTTGTTGATCATTTCAGAGTTGGGTACTTTATCATGTCAGCGAATCCTCAGCAGCCTGTGGAGACAGTTCATATGGAAATGGTTGAGTTTTCTGGCAAGTCTGCTATTAACTGTCCACATTTCTCATGATGGTTAGCACCACAGCATGATAGATTTTGATCGTTGTGGCAACACTGAGTCCTTGTCAGTCTCAAACATTTGCTGGTAGTTTTCCAAAGTACATTTTGGTAGTCGAGTAAGATGGCCGCGCCTTAATGACTGCGCTCTCGACTCACTCCGGTGTTTGTATCGTTTTCTGATGTTTGATGGTTTCTGTTTGGATTATAATTCACAACTCTTTCCCCAGGTGATATCAAGGACTTTATTATGTGGAATTGATGTGCTTTCAATCATTTATTCTGTTTGTTATGCTGCATTTCATGACTGGCTTAAACCATGGAAAACCATCCATGATGCAGTTCAATGTTCTGCTTAACTGCACACCAGAATTCAGTCCAGGTTATCCATACTCAAGAACCTTCCTGTTCGGACTGAAGCCGCCTTCCTCTTGCCCGCTCTTCCCTCCACCGGAGATACACGATACCTCTTCCAACCTCGTATTCTCAGCACAGCAAGGGTCATGCTGACCAAAAGGTGGACACAATCTAGAAGCCTCGGCGGGAGGACACGGAAAAACATGGAGATTGACACGAACAGACATGGAAAAACCTGACAGAAACATTTGTCTAACACAATCCTTGCGGCTCTCATCCCAAGGCAGCGGAGTACTCAGCTCCACCTGAGGAGTCTGTAGGAATTTCCGTCAACACGCTACGCATGAACACAGCCACAGCAGTTGGACATGGTAGTTGTCAATCGACGCAACAGGCCTTTGCTGTCTATGCAAACATTATTATTATTATTTCCAAAAAAGCACTTGTCTTGGCAATCTTGTTGTGGACCTCAGAGTCAACATTCATATCTCTGCTGAATATACAAGGTAGATAAAAGCTACCAACTGCTTGGAGATGCTTGCTCTGCAGAGAGAGGTTTGATTCATAGTAACATTTTCTGGGAGCAGGTAGAAACATAACTTCTGTTTTCTTTGTGTTTACAGTAAGACAAAAGTTAGTGCACATAGCTGAACACTCATCCATGGTGGTCTGTATGTCCTGTACACATGATAATGGATGAGTTACTAGCAAAGAATTATTTACAAAGATAGAGCGGCAAAGATGGCGTCGTACCAGCTGCGGGTCTACAATGCTCTGGTGTTTTAGTTTATTATTGATGCCGCCAGGCCATGGATTTGCTTGGAATTCACACTAGTCGACGAGTTACACGTGTTCACGGAAACGTGTCGTTTTCCATTTGGGCTGGTTAATTTGTTAGTTTTTTTGTGTTTTCTTCCCTCCGATTATCCTGGAATGGACATCGGCTATACGAAATAGCATTACGCTTAAACCTGTGTCGTGTTTTCAGGGTCTAGTGTAGACCACTGAACTTCATGAGATTGGTACAGTTCCCCCTAACTGCAGAGAGTGATGGTTTTGGTGTGCTGTGAAATTTAGACATGACTATAATGGACTAGAACACGGCTCGGAAGAAATGCCCAACACATTACTCACACGCTGACTGATGTTCCTACTAGCTCTTGCGGTTATAGGAAAGTCATGACACACAACACTGCCTTGAGGGATACTTGCTTACTGGAAAGGCTATGGGAGTAAACCCTGAGGAAAAATCTGCATCCTGTGCTATTTCCAGTCGTCTCAATAAAATCTAGCCACTGGCCAAAGGTAGCTAAGGACCAGAGAGTGAAGTTGACAAAAGGCTCAGTTTTTTCCTCATTTTAATCTAAATCACAGCGAAAGTCACCCATTTCAAGAGAAAAGAATGCTCACACGGCTGAACAAAAAGAGTGGTCTTCATCACATTTGATGGAAGAATATTATTTACAAAGATATTGTTTACACGTATGTCAAATGGACTTAGTGTTCTGCTAATCTTCATAGTTTCTGCCTTTGATGTGCTAATGTTCATAGTAAACCTTTCCCAGAATGAGAAAAGCTTGGTATGGCAATAGGCAGATATAAACTATAGATGGAGTGAAGAGTAACCAGCGTCAGATCAAATGTGCTGAACAAGACTCCACCTCTGGTATGAGCTGGGAGGAGGATTTCCTGCTTAGCGGGCTAGGCTCAAACAGATTATTACTCCGCTGTGTTGGGAGAAGTGTCACAGAAGGTAGTTAATCGATGTGCAAGTCCATCTTAATAGACTCAAACACTAGAGCAAAATAGACCAGCAGCCTGTTAGGCAATATAATACATATCTTAACTAAGCATTCTATTTTTTATATATGTTAATATACATATTACTAAAACGGGAATTGTAAGCATTAGCTCTTGATGGAATTCCCAACTAACTAAAAACCCAGTTCTATTGCCTTGCAATTACATCACACACACATCGCCTTAATTGCGTCCTCAACACACTTTATCAAATACTCTTCCTCACTGAAATCCCCTCAGGCGGGCGTTCTCGACATCTCGTTCACAATGTGTCCTTGCTTACAAATACACGTTCAGATTATCTATTAATGCAAAACTCACACACCTATTTGAGCGATCCTGTTCTATCACTAAACATTCGTCCAACAGTCTATCAATCGCTCCTCTATCTAAGTCGGTGAGTTAAACATACTATCTACATTCAGTCTCTCTCTCTCGCTCTCTATCTCTCCTCCAGACTCTCTCCATCCAGTCTCTCTCTATCCAGCCTCTCTCCATTCAGTCCCCTGAGCCAAACTTCCTCCCGAGTTATATACACTCAAGCAAAGTCCGAGCTCGTCCAATGGATTTCAGGTGATGGCCACATTCAGTCCCATTGGAACGAAACACTTTGCACACCTGTCACTCATTCTCTAGCAGCAAGTCCCGCTGCCATTCCGTCTGTCAATCAAACTCCCCTTACAAAATCCGAAGGCCAGTGGTCAGTTTCTACCTGTCCACATTCCTTACCCCAACTCTGTTCTCCTTTGCTGAGACGGTGAGTGACCTTGACACGCATTCAGGTAGCTTTAAGCTTTAACGTGTTCAGGTATCCTATACTCCCCTTGCTCCGGCGGGAACTGTTACACTATTCTTGTCCTTGTCGTACACAAAGATGCCAGCGGACCACTCCGGAACTTATTGGGGAGCCTCAAACTGTACAACAGGAACGCTGATCATCAACCTATATGAGCAGAATCCAAAAGTTCAGAACGGACAGTGCTAGACAAATCTAAAGCAACTGCAATACATTTTTACCTTTTTCAACTAGATCCACAGCACCCTCAAAGTTACGCTGTGCAATGTACATATCCAGATCTTCTGGAAGTTCTTGCAGCCAATCAGCAGCCAGGAAATCCCGGTCCATTGCCGTGTTCTCTTCCATACGATCCTCACCAAAGCCTGAGGAAAGTAAAATAAAATCATGATCCAGAACTCATTCAAAGTTTATATAATTCGTCTCAATAATTTCACCTGAGTGGTACCAAAGGAAGAAATAACAGACCCACTGCAACCTCCGAAGCATGTCAATTTTCTTCTTATGTTTTGTCATCTCAAAAAGAAACTTTGAACCTTATAATCTAATCTAAGTTCAGTGCTGGCAATTCTGCTTAACTTTTATGCCACCAATGGCAAAAAAATTTTCCGTGGGGCTTTGCCTTTTGCTTTTTTCAACGTTTTACGGCTGACAGTTTTTCAAAGCGTTGTAATCATAGATAGCCAGACCGAGCTACCATAGAAATCAGTTGAACATACTCCTCATTTCACTGTAGAGAGTTCAACTTCTATCTTGTCTGGTTTAAAATTAATGGTGATTTTTAAAATTTCTTGTAGACTTTTGGAAATGGTTAAAGTTTTGGCAATGGTTTTTTCTGAGGTAGAGCTGTTTAGTTTGTTTATGTAGTTATAATAATTATGTTAATAGTGGAAATTGACATATATATATATATATATAGCAATTTTATAAACACCGATAATCCTTTGTTGTGGATTTTTTTTCTCCTCAAGCATTGGTGAGTCTATATGTTTGTGCTGTTTTTCAACACTGTCACCTTCAACTTCATGTATCTCAGAAACTAACACACACAGAATAAAAACATTAACAGCAACAAGTTTTTTATTAATGCACACAACAAAATCTTATCTATAGACCAACAAACAAAAAGGCTTCAGGCATTCAAAGTAAACAACCCTAGTAAAATGTGATGTGCTGAAAAAATAATTTGGCAAAGTAAAGGTTAACATAACATAACATTTGCCCACACAAAATACATTAAAATCAAATGCCAGTACCTATGGATTTGCCCAAAGCTTAGTGGCGTAAATTCATCTTTACATAACATGTATATACTCTGTGCTACCAGAGCCAGACATGGGCCATGTCCAAGACACGAGAGAGCAAAATCTTCACCTGCAAAATGAGATTTCTGTGAATGACTGCTTGCCGGCGTCTCAAGCAATGAAAGATTGAGGATCGAGGACCATTTGCAAAAGGGTCAGTTTCATCCCATGTGCTGAATACATATCCATACAGAACATGAAATAGTTCAGTCCATTTAATAGAATGTATTCTGATCAGCGCCCCCAGTGAGTTTTCAGTACCCTACGGTCCGGCTTTCAAGTGATGCGGTGACCTTGTTGAAAGTGGATAAATGACAAAAAGGCGATTTTCCGTTATGACAGGTTGATAACATAAGCCATGACACATCCGGCTGGGAGGGGCAACTTAGGCTCCTTATGATGCCCATCAGGGAACAAGTGGATCAATAACTAACACAATGTACATGAACATCAGATTTCAGCACCTATGAATCTATCCAAAGTTCAGTGATGTCAATTTTGCTTAAAATAACATTTGGATATACAGAATACTTGAACATCAGATGTTAGCACCTTTGAATTTACCCAAAGTTCAGTGATGTTAGGTCTGCTGAGCTTCATTCGCTTGGTGCTGTCAGATTGCAAAAATAAATTTGCAACTCGTTTTGATAGACGGCAACTTCTACCACATGCGTTATATTCTGTCAGTTTGCTGAATTTCAGATATCGCTAAATGTAGAGTTATTTTCTATAGACATTTAAGAACATAATGGAGTTTCACAATTGACACATTTTGCAGAAATACACCTGACGCAGAGATTTTAAAAAAGTTTAATTTTTTCGTATTTCCACCTCTGGAAAATTCCAATTTTAAGCTTCATACTAATATATAAATCTTTATTATGAGACTTCAGTTCAGATATATGAGTTCTGTTTAACATAACATAACATTTTGATACCCCCTAGTCAGCAGTATCCTTCGTTCACCCCATAATTGTACTGTATCTTACTTTGTGATAAATCCGAGTCTCCTGGGGATGAAAGTGCAATCTGTAACTGTTGTTCTGCCGCTCTTGTTGCTGCCTCCTTCTTCTGCTTGTCCCTAACTGCCTTCTTCTTCTTGGTGTCTTCTAAGGCATCAAGCCACTGGCGCTGCAGTAAATGAGAATGCTTTTAATGAATAAGATACAGAAAAAGAAAACATTTATGAAAGTTTTAACATTCATTGACCATATCTTAGATGGTCTCAAAACACATATGGGTTACTTTGTAGACAATCAAAACACACAAAATCCACTTCTTTGACAGTAAAACAATTCACAAGCCACTTCTTGGACAATAGAAAACCAAAACAGATCACTTTAGGGACAATCAAAACACACATGAATCCCTTCATCAACAATCAAAATTCGGATCACTTCATGGACAATAGAAAAACAAACCAGATCAATTCGGGACAATCAAAACACATATGAATCACTTCATTGACAATCAAAACATATATGGATCAATTTATGGACAATCAAAACACATATAAATCACTTCATGGATCAATTTATGAAAGGCCAAATGACATCTGGACCACTTAATGTTAAAATTCACAAGGAACACTATTCCAGCCATCAAAACACAAATAAATACAAAGTTAAGAAGGCACTTCATAGACTTCAGAGTAAACTAAAGATCATGTTTACGTGTCTGTGTGCCATATTGGGAATATGGTGATAGCCCAATATTATCTTGATTAATGGCACACTAAAGGTGGTTTGGTCAGCATCATGCAGTCGCTTTTACTTCCCAGGTTGTTTTGGTACCAAATAATTTAGGCTGAGTTGACCCTGGAAGCCGTTTATTTTTAGCAATTGGGAAAAAAATCCTGTACCAACTGGGGACAGAACCTAGATCGCTCGGCTGGGATGCTCCACTGAATGACTAACCTTGGGTGTTCTGTTGAGAGCTGTATCATGGAGTAGGTAAATTGCTTGAGATTGCTATCTTTAATTGTTTTAGAGCTTCTATTACTGACTATGCCAGGGTGTCTAATGTAGTTCCCTAAAATGTTCAGCACATCTCACTTGCTGGGCTTTTGCATTGACAATCACATTTCCTTTCTTATCTTTAGTAAAAACATTAATTCATTTCTATATTTGCCTGCTGTAATTTGTGTGTGTTGTTATACAGGTATTTCATATTTCTTCTTGCAGCAGCTTCTTTCACCTTATTTGCCAACTTATCAATGACCTTGTTGTCTCATCTGATGATCTTTCTGACTTATTTGTACGCTAAATTGTACGTCTTCTTTCTTACGGGTTTAGCATCCCTAGTTTTGGTAATTTTCAAATTTGCCTTCTTCATTCACAAGCCATCACACTTCAATGAAAAGCTAGCATATCTAGTCTCTAACACTTACTCTCCTACAACAGAATTTGCTATGAGACTAGTGCTTTCATTACACCATGAGATGAGGTAAAATGGTGAAGTAACTTTAGCTTTAGCAGTATCTGGTACATAAGTTGATGAGGTAAAATGGTGAAGTAACTTTAGCTTTAGCACTATCTGGTACATAAAGGGATGGGGTAAAATTGTGAAGTAACTTTAGCAGTATCTGGTACATAAATGGATGAGGTAAAATTGTGAAGTAACTTTAGCAGTACCTGGTATATAAGGGAATGAGACAAAATGATGAACTAACCTTAGCTTTAGCACTATCTGGTACATAAGTTGATGAAATAAAATGGTGAAGTAACTTTAGCAGTACCTAGTACATAATGGGGTGAGGTAAAATGGTGAAGTAACTTTAGCAGTATCTGGTACATAAGGGAATGAGACAAAATGGTGAACTAACCTTAGCTTTAGCACTATCTGGTACATAAGGGGACATGTTAAAATGGTGAAGTAACTTTAGCTTTAGCCCTATCTGGTACATAAGGGGACATGGTCAAATGTTGAAGTAACTTTAGCTTTAGCACTATCTGGTACATAAGGGGATGAGGTAAAATGGTGAACTAACCTTAGCTTTAGCAGTATCTGTCTGGTACATATGGGATTCTGGAAACATGAGAATGGTGAAACCATTTTTTACTGGTCCAGTGTCTCTCACATTGACAACAGCTAAACTATCAAGCTCATACAGGCCTTGGAAGCGATAGCGCATTGGTCCACGTCTGACAATTTAGTAATTTAAAAAAAATTAACAAGGTATGGCATTCCGTGAAAAACAAAAACTTTTAACACCAAGTAACATCAGTATAGAACTGCAGTAAAGAATAATCACCACATATATCTGGTCTGTAGCACTGTATGGCTGTGAAACATGGACAAAAAGGGCGGAATGACCTTATAAGCTTTTGAGATATGTGCTATTGCAGCATGCATATAGTGAGCTGGACAGAAAAACGGTCAAATTAACCAGTTCTTAAAGATATAGGTACACATAGACAACTAATGAAAAACACACAAAAAAAGTACATTGTCTTGGTTTGGTCACAGATTAAGACATGGATGCCTACCTTTGAAAATATTAGGAGACAAAGTTCATGGAAGAAGAAGAAGAAGAAGATGGCCAAGGAACAATAGCATCACAGGTGTGCAAGAACATCAGGGTGCAGATTTATGCTGAGCTCCAAGAGATCTACTGAGAACAGAGCACAGTGGCATGTCATGATCATATTATTTCACTAGTCTTTAACCTGACTAACCTGGTAATGAATGATGTGAAGAGTAATCATTTGAGCTGTTGACAAGTAGAAAAGAACAGGCCAGCTGTGTCCTTCTAAGCATGTCAAAAAAGGCTTTTAAGGAGGTTTGTTCATGGGGCTATCAACCACATCAGGTAAAAGACATTGCTGAAGATACCACAACTATAGGAGCAAATGTAAGACTTTGACACAGACTCTGCCTCTAAGGGGGTCCAGCTGCAGTTATTGACCTATGCTTAGTATAGAGCAAATAGGAGACAAGAAGAGAAATCAACAGTTGAGAGGTCAAAAAACAAATGAATGGGAAAAATTAAAGAAAAGTATGTACATTTAACATAAATAAAACTATAATCTATGCATAATTAACAATGGATTCTTTGCATCCGGTTTAACTCATTCACTCCCACGAGCCGATACAACGGCTTCCGGTTTTTTCTAGAAAACCCAGAAGCCGACATACTGGCTTTTGCGACTGTGTTCACAAAATCACAAATTTTCCCATTTCCTAGTTCTCCTAAATGTTTTATTTTTGGTTATTGGCGGAGGTCCAGATTTTGCACTTTTTCATTCCGGAAGAGTTTGAGGTTCGTTGACAAAATATTTAGCTTCATAACTTGGAAAATATAATTTTTTTTCGGAAGCTTTTTATGAAGCTATCCCATCTACCTTCAGCCACACCAAATAGAGTTTTTTCAGTACAAGCTCGGGAATAGATAGATTATATTATTGCTAATGGTAGTGATGATGAAAATATCGATCGTTATCATAGAGCTGTTTCAATTTATTTATCTAGTCTTAGTTCTAAGTTGAGCGATGAAAGTAAAACTAAATCTACTGACGAAGGCGTGGTGCCCTCTTTTGTCTAAAGCAATGGTAATAACAGTTCACAAATTCAGTTCAGGTTTAAGATCCTGCACAATCATTCTAGTGTGTATAATATAAATGTGTGTATATATAATTTGAATATAGCAGGAACATTCTTTCCGTGTGTAAACACTCACGCTGATGTTGATCGGAGCTTTTATTTTTTAGCACATTTTCAACTTCATGTGCCTTCAGTAAAATGTAAATACCGTGAAAACAACTGCACCAAATTAGGTGCAACTTTCAGAACATCGTCTTTTGAGGATTACCGTCAATAGAAATTCATTATTTTATTTGTATATTGGTTTTGGAGCTGAATAATGTATTGATGAGGGGAACATTTTCATTCATATAATTTTAAAAAATAACAAACGTTTATGCAACTTTAATCCATCAAACAGAAATTTACACCTTCATTTGTAAAATATGTGTATTCCATTTTATTCTAGCCTCAATTATGAACAGTTTGGTATATAATATGTGTTATTTTAGTGAACGTCTATTGAAGACAAATAGATCGCAACTAAGTGATGCTGTGTTTCAATTTTACATAAGAATAAAATTGTGTCCAGAGGTCCAAAATATTTGGGAGTGAATGAGTTAAACTTTTTACTTTTAGAGCTATGTGTGCTGATCAATTATTTAACTCATTCACTCCCAAATATTTTGGATCTCTGGACACAATTTTTTTTTTCTCATGTAAAACTCAAACACAACATCACTTAGTTGCGATCTGTTTATCTTCATTTATAGTTCCCTGAAATAACACATATTATATACCAAACGGGATCAAGATGCTGAGCAGCGCATGAGTTGCAGTGGTCAGTGACCCATAGCTGACTGCTAGCGTCAGGGCCAGCGAACCATAGCTGCCAAGACCCTTCTACACCTCCACGCGGTGATCCTGGATAACAGGCTGCATCAGAGCAGACTGGCTAAGGAGAAGGGATCGAAGAGGGAATGCTAACCCGGTACTCAAAAAATGCTTGCTGAAGTCAGATGTGTTGGACCGAAAGGTGCAAATATCGCAGCCAAGCTGTAAACTACGACAACAACGCATTCCGTTTTCTGGACTACATTCTGCTAAGCCCTTTCAGGGTTTGGTAGTGGGAGATTGAGAACGAACGAAGAAGAAGATATACCAAACTGTTCACAATTGCAGCTAAAATTAAATGGGATACATATACTTTGCAAATGGAGGTGAACATTTGTGTATGATGGATTATAGTTGCATAATTGCTCTTATTTTTAAAAATTATGAAAAAATTGTTCCCTTTATCAGCATATTATTCAGTTCTAAACCAATACATGTAATGACTTTCTATTGACGGTAATCCACAGGAGACAATGATCTGAAAGTTACACCTAATTTGGTGTAGTTGTTTTCACAGTATTAATATTTAACCGAAGGCATGTGAAGTTGAAAACATGTTTAAAAAAAAAACACCAATCAACATCAGAGTGAATATTTACAATGTACGCACACCCAGAATAATTGTTCCTGCTGTATTAAATATCTTTGAATACACATTTATATTATATACACTAGAATGGCTGTGGAGGATCTTGAACCTTTACTGAATTTGTGAATTGCTTGAGACAATAGAAGGGCACCGCCCCCTTCGTTAGTAGATTTAGTTTCATTTTCATCGCCTGGTTTAGAACTAAGACATATAGAAATTGAAAAATCGCAACCAGAACGATCGAGATCTTCATCCTCACTGCCGTTAGCAATAATATAATCTGACTATTACAGAGGTTGTACTGTAAAATCTCTATTTGGTCTGACCGAAGGGGAATGGGCTTAGATTCAAGACTGACCGTCCACAAAAAAAAAAAAAAAAAAAAGGTTTCAAGTACGAAAATAAACATTTTCTGAACGAAACACATGCTAACTCTTCCGGAAATGAAAAGTACAAAACCTGGACTTCTGCCAATAACCAAAATAAAACATTTAGGAGGACTAGGAATGGGAAAATTTGTGATTTTGTGAACACAGTCGCAAAAGCTAATATGTCGGCTCCTGAGTTTTCTTGAATAATCCGGAAGCCGATGTATCCACTCACGGGAGGGAATGAGTTAAAGGGAAAATTACAATTTAAATATTTATGAGAGTTTACTGGGATTAATTAATAATAATGTCCAGTCTTTGCCCCAGATAAGCCGTTATCTGACAATTAACAAAGCTATTTACTCAATGGTGTGCTGCCTGGCAAAGAAAACAGTTTACGTAAGATGAATTTCTTGAGTGATGATGTTTTGAGCTGCCGAATACAGATGTGTCGGACCGCAAGGTGCAAATATCACAGTCAAACTGTGAACTAGTGACACAACACATTCTGTTCAGGACTTGGTAGCGGGAGATTGAGAATGAAGATGTTTAGAAGCTTGAAATGTTATTTGGATACTCTGAATTCGAGCTATTCATAGAACATGTATGCATGCTACAGGTTCACGATCCCTGCTGTACGTGAATATGATAATCACTGGTCACAAGGGGAACATATACAAACCTGTGTCTAAGGTATTGCGATTTTTTCAAATTATTCACATCTTTTTGTTATATTTTGGCAGGAACATTGAGCTAGTAGACCAGCATCATTTTGCTTTCCACATTGGCATGTCTCATTCTGGCAATATTTCAAATTTTTTCATTGTATTTATATTGAAATTAGACCTACTAATGTAAAATGGGCTCTCAGCTACAAACATAATTGTTACCATCATTTAATAAATTGTCACAACAGCCCCAACTATCAGTAACTAGCATTTGGATCAGCCAACAGTTATCAACATCGAAGCAAGAATCGCCACCAGCAAAAAGATTACGACTCACAGGAGGCTCAGATGATACAAATTTGAATTTTGTTTAGCAATAAATCAATTTTAATTTGAGAGTATATCGTTTTTTTAAAGAATATTGCACACTTAGCAGACAGTTAGTTTGTAGTCCGATTATCTTCACTGGACATGGAACAAATTCATAAGCACTCATATCTCATCCTCAGTATCTCTGTCAGAATGTGATGACTGACAGTTCCGGTTCGGTGCTGGTTAACAAGATGTCTTTTGATCCCTGTATGGTGTTTATCAAAAATTTGACCAGTCACACCAAGGACTTAGAGTCAGGATAAACTTCAAAATTTTCTTTTTGACCGATTTCCCTAATAACATTTAGGATGTTGGCTTGGTACATTGAGCTGCTGCCCGCCACGGCTGCTGTGTTCGCCAAACTGTCAGCTCTCTTGTTGCCTTCGACACCGGCATGTCCCAGAACCAGTTTGAAAGTGATTCTGTTATCCTGACCGACATATTGACTCCAACCACAGTCGCCTCACGTACCTTGATTGCACTTAGCAGACATAGTGTAAACATGTGATTTTAGATGTTACATGCATTGCATGGATCTGAAACATGGAGAACAAAAACATAAAACTATAGCCTTTCATAAATGGAGGCCTGTGCATAATGGAGAGACTGGAATGTTATGTTATATCAATAATGTTGAACTGTTGAAATGAGCCATATAGATATCCGTGGAACATGACAAGGAGAAAACTCTGACATTGGATAGGGCACAAAATAAGGAAACAAATTGATAGTATTACAAGACAGTCTCTGTTCTGGAATCCCCAAGGCAAGAGGAAGTAGAGGCAGGCCAAAACACACATCTAGAAGAGAGTTTGAGGCAAATATAAAGAAGACAAGGACAGAACTGGAACAAATGGCCTAAGACAGGACTTGGAATATATTTGCTGAAGACCTGTGCTCCATAGAGATATGTTTAGATTTGATTTTATATATGCTAGGGAGCAAAAATTTTGTGTCATCCGCTTTATTGCAATATCAGAGAGGTACACCTATACACTTTTTCAACAACGTATCAACTTTCATTCACCTTTAGCACCATCCTTTCCAGCACCATCTAAAGCAATAACTACCTGTGTGGTATCCATGTGGCAATCATTAAACTGTCATTAAGCAGGAAAGCATGCACCCTCTGAATCTGCACATGTGTTTCTGTGTCAAGCTCAACAAGGTCACCATCATGGACAAGTTGTCTCCCAGGGACGTCTGCAACACTCTAGAATAAAGCAAAAATGTAACATAAATGATTATATTTTTGTGTAAATAAGGGTGATATATATATATATATATATATATATATATATATATATATATATATATATATATATATATATATATATATATATATATTCAACCTTAATATGACATTCAACCTCTCTTACTGTATAATGGGATAAAAAAAATATTATTTTTCAAGTAATCATTTATTACTTTCAATAATTATTTAAAACAAATTAAATTATCTTCAATGAAAACTAAAAGAAGATAATGTTTTTAAAACTTATCAGCAAGTTAGTTTAAGAAGATAAGTGAAATTTTGCAAACAAGAAAGAAAAAATAAACACTAGGCAACAAGTATATAAAAAAAAAAAAAAAAAAAAAAAGACTACATGAACTAGTCCATGAAATCTTAAAAGATACCAATTAGATTACATTCTTGTGAAAACCTGATTTTGGAATAAAGTGAACAAATCAAAATCCTGAATCAGATGCTGATACTGCCCACAATCTACTTATGATAAAATGCCAAGAATGATGAAGGAAAATGACGAAAACAATTTGTTAAAACCCATGAAACATCACTGCATTAAACAAGTTAAACACAATAGTTAACTTCCAGTTAAATGTAGAAGAACACATTATACATGTCTCCAATTGAGGGCAAAAATTAAAACTCCTTGAAATAACACAGAAAATGGAGAAGTGTAGAGAATATGTAACAGATTTGTATGATGATGAATACTACACCATTAAGTTGACTAAATTTTAAATGAGGGATTTGGACGAAAGAATTTACCAATAACAAGAGAAGAATTGGACACTGTGCTACACTCAATTCCATATAACAAAAGCACCAGGGATGGATAATCAATATTCATCACAAAGATCAGGCCCATAGCAAGGTTATGAAACATGGATTCTAAATAAAAAGGATGAAAAGACTATTTGCTATTTGCAAAGCCCTTTTTCAGGAATGCAGACTCCAGGCATTCAATTAAATGATAAAAGTTGGGCTGAAGACATAGCACAGTGAATGAGCTGACAGTAGCCAGCTACTCATAGCTGGCTCTCGGCAAACTAGATCTGACTAAGACCGTATTCTGCCCCCAAGTAGGCAGGTTGCACTAGTGTAGTTTGGATAAGAGAATAAGGATTCCAGCTAAGCCCAGTACCCAAAGAAAGCTAACTGAAACTAAATATGTTGGATCGAAAGGTGCAGATATTGTAGCCTTGCTGTAAACTACGACACAACGCCAGAACATCCTTTTCATGATGAATGCGGAAGAAGAAGAAAATGATAAATATCATTTTATGACAAAAGTATGAGCCAGGTTAAGCTTAAAATATTTTAAGACAAAAGATACAATGTTTTGACAATTTAGTGACACAGTAACAAGACCAATAAGAAATACAAATAGCAAGAATAAACCTACTGAACAACCATCAACCTTCTCCAGGAGAAAGGCTAAGTTCCTCCTCGTCTCCTCCTCTGGGCTCTCTTTTTCTTCTTCCTTCTTTGGGCCTTGTACCATGGCTGAGGAAAGTAAGAAAAATAATCATGAAATTCAATTAGCATTCATTCATTCTATTTCATACACTATGTTATCTATCCTTTTCAGCTATTTCTTTTGGCTTGGCTTCGCTCGTTCTCAATCTCCCGCTACCAAGCCCTGAAAGGGCTTAAGTAGCAGAATGTAATCCAGAGAATGGAATGTGTTGTGTTATAGTTTACAGCTTGATTGCGATATTTGCACCTTTCGGTCCAACACATCTGACTTCAGCAATCATTTTTTTAGTACCGGGTTAGCATTCATTCTTCGATCCCTTCTCCTTAGCCAGTCTGCCCTGCTGCAGCCTGTTATCCAGGATCACTGCGTGGAGCTATGGGTTGCTGACCGCTGCAGCTCATGCACTGCTCAGCATATTGATACCACCTATTTCTTTTAAGAATGTATCTAACAGATAGCATAGTTGTTAGATCATTTGCCTATCACAATATGACTGGCTAGATATAGAAACCAGTCATGGTATGTTTCAGTATCATAAGCTGTTAATGAGGAAGGCAAGGCAAAAAAAACAGGAACTTATGACTTAACTTCACAAACACTATGGTCTCATACAATAAAGTCAGCACAACTTCAACCCAAAAGCAATATACACTTTAATTCTCTAACAACGCCATATATTTATCTAAAAAACCAGAGTCAATATTACTGGTTATAACTACAAATAATTTAACCTACAAACTCCTTACCTCATATTGCTAGTTATATCACAGTTAATCGATCTTAAAGACCATATCTCATTTGATGGTTACATAACAATTAATTTACATTAAAGCTCATAACTCATTTTGCCTGTAATATTGAAGCTATATAATGTAAAACCTACACCTCATATTGATAGTTACATCACAATGTTTAAACAAAAATTTAAAAAGTTATTGCCCATCGCAAGCGATGATGACCACAACATCAGACAGTTTTGTCTTAATAATGTGATGTGCGCTGTATTTGGATTTTGTGAAGTCATCGATCTCACACTCTTGTCCCAAGTTACCTTGGATCACTTAACTTAACTTAACATCTTTATACTGGTTTAGAAGACCCTGCAGAGTCTGTATACAACCAGTTACATTTACATCACCTTGCTCTAAAAGCTATGCGTATCCAGTTTATTCTTAAATGCATTAGCTGTCCCCGTCTCCACTACCTCCCCTGGCAATGCATTCCAAGCAGACACCACTCTCTGACTAAAAAAATATTTCCTAATATCTAATCTGGACCTCTCTTTAGTCAGCTTGTAGCTATGCCCCCGTGTTATTGTGGGTGGCTGTATTTTAAAAAAAACTTGTTATAGTCTAATTCATCCATTCCTCTGATCATCTTATAAACTTGTATTAAGTCACCACGAATTCAGTGGCAAGACTATTGGTTGAGACAACTAGAGGTAACTCAGGATGCAGGCACTCTGGTCTTACCTCCCATGAGACCATAGGTCGCTTGAAACTTTCGGGATTCGATCGCCACCGTTTCTGTTTAACACTGTGAGAGACGAGTACCTTAACCTCTTGACTACAGCGTCCAACATCACAATAAATTGACCTTAAAACCCATACTTCATATTGATGGCTATATTGCAGCTAATTCGACCTAAAAACTATCTACTCTTATTATTTCTTTAACGTATTTCTAGCCGGCTGTCTGTTTATCTACTTTGTGCAAAGCAAATATGATTGGCTGATTGAATCACATGATGTTATAGCATCATCATAAGTGAGTTGGGTTTAGTCAAAACAAAATGGAAGTCTTTTTTAAAAATTGGATCGAGAAACAGCCCTGGTTTGTTTATTTATTTAGATAAACTGGGATCAAGATACTGATCAGCACATGAGCTGTAGCAGTCAGAAATCCATAGTTGACTGCTAACATCAGGGCCAGCGAACCAGAGCTGCCAAGACCCTTCTTCATCTCCATGCGATGATCATGGATAACAAATAGGCTGCAGCAGAGAAGACTGGCTAAGTAGAAGTAATTGAAGAGGGAAGGCTAAGCCAGTACTCAAAAATGCTTGCTGAATTCAGATGTGTCAGGTGCAAATGTTGCAGTCAAGCTGTAAACTACGACATAGTCCATTCCATTCTCCGGACTACATCCTGCTACTTGCAAAGCCCTTTTCAGGACATGGTAGCGGGAGATTGAGAACGAGCGAAAAAGAAGATTTAGATAAACTAAAATTGTGATTAAGTGACAATATTCATTTCAATCACATGGTTTCAATTACATCATTTCAACTTTTTGTAGGATTCCTTTGCCACGATGGTAACTTTAGACACAAACTTGACTGTGATATTTGTGAAATATACACAAAACATTTCCTTTGTGAATATTTATGATCAATTGGCTCTTTGGTCTAGAAGTATGATTCTTGCTTAAGGTGTGAGATTTCTGGGTTCAAATCCCCAACAAGCTCTATTATTTTTTTTTCTCATTTATTTTGTTAAAATCTGATTTACTCTTTTATCAATACATTCCTTTTGATTACCATGTCATAGTCAAATAACCTCAACAACAACAATTTTAATAAATAAAATGAAGAATGCACTCATTGTACGCTTTCAGACATCAGCTTGAATATGTTTAAAGATGGGGGAAGAGATGAGTGAGTTGAGGAGGAAGGGGAGAGAAAGAGATGTGTGGTAGGAGAATGGTCAGATTGAGGTGGAAGAGATGGATGGTCTGGGTTGGAAAGGGGGGGGGGGGACAACATGTTGGTTAACATGTGACACAAATGAGTGGGTTGGTGGTGAGGAAGAGGTAGGTTGATTGGTCAGGGGAGTTGGGGGTAAGATGTGGGAGGGTTAACGAGAAGATATAGGTGGGTTGAAAGGCAAGGGAGGGTTGACGGAAAAGAGATAGCTGTCTGGATAGGGGAATAGACGGGTGTGTTGGTGGGAATAGATGGGCTGATTGGAAGGCTGAGAGAGAGTTCAATGGGGATTAGATGCAGGTGAGAGGTGAGGAAAGGAGCATTCAAAAATGAACAACTTTCATAATTATCCCTGGTACTACAGTTAAGTCTAAAATGAAGACGATCTTTTTCTATGGTACTTGTGAAGGTTCCTTGTGTAAAGGTTAGTACCTCTGATTGCTGGTCATATATCAGTTCATTTTTTTCTAAAGTTGATGCCTCATATTGCAGGTAATTTAATCTAAAATCCATACTTCTAAATGCTGTTCATGTTGCAGTTAGTTTAACCTACAAACCATAACCATCCGAGCATTGTCACATGTCAAGGATGTCATATATCATACTAGCAACATCAAGCACAGCAGGGCTGGCCATGTAGTCAGAAGGAAAGATGAATGCTGGAGCACAGCAACCACTCTGTGGTACCCAAGTGGCAAATAAAGGCCACCTGGCAGACCCTCTACTAGATGACAAGATTCTCTAAAGCTGCACAACACTTGCGATTCTAAAACACACAAGTTATCCATCCACTGGATAACCCGTGCCAGAGACAGAATCGACTGGAAACCAAGATGAGACCAGCACAATTCCAAAAACATAGCACTGCTTGATCCCAGCCAACTAAGCATAAAAATGCACCCATCTTCTACCAACTCACACAAGAGTTGGGACTTGCACAAGGGCCAAAACCCTTGTAGGTGCACGGGTTTACTACGACCTTAGCCTAATTTTTCTAGCTATATCACAGCTAATTTTAACCTAAAAGGCATATTTTTTCATGTGTTATTGTAGCTAATTTAACCTAACAATCACAACCCATAATGTCATACTTCATTATGCTGGTTATGTTGCAGCTAGTTTAAACTAAAAGCCAT
Source organism: Ariolimax columbianus (assembly GCA_036924085.1). Classification (NCBI taxonomy): domain Eukaryota; kingdom Metazoa; phylum Mollusca; class Gastropoda; order Stylommatophora; family Arionidae; genus Ariolimax; species Ariolimax columbianus. The sequence continues at coordinate 34,974,931 of JAVGWX010000005.1, forward strand.
AACCCCATATTGCTAGTAATATTACGTATAATTTTAACCTAAATAACATACTTCATAATGCTGGTTATGTTGAGCTAGTATCATCCAAAAGCCGAAACTCCATTTTTCTAGTTATATCGCGTATTATTTTAACCTAAATACCATATTTCATAATGCTGGTTATGTTGAGCTAGTATCATCCAAAACCCCAAACTCCATTTTTCTAGTTATATAGCGTATTATTTTAACCTAAATACCATACTTCATAATGCTGGTTATGTTGAGCTAGTTTAACCTAAAAGTCACAACCCAATTTTGCTAATTTTAACCCAAAAAACCATACTTAATAATGCCGGTTATGTTGCAACTATTCTACCATCCTTACCTCTGTCGCTGACAAGGGACATTTCCATCAATGAACTCATCAGAGATTTCTGATCAGAGAGCATGTGGCTCAGCTGGTACATCTCTCCTTCCAAAACTGTGCATGAATGGAGCTGTCATTAACATATTGCAAAAATAACACACATCACATAAATGACTTCATGTCTAAGTCAGGTACCCAGAACGACTGATGGTGTCACAGATGCTTTTGAAATCACTACCACGGTGTGTGCTTTCTCCTCTGTTGTTTCACATCTACATGGACATAATGGCACCAGAGACTAGTCAAATTGAGACATCTGAAGCAGAATAGAACTCAATACACAAATTACTCTTTGCAAACGATCAGTGGTTGCTGTACGACGAAGAGAATAAATTTCAAAACCCATGAACGGGCCTGCGACTGCCTATGTTTAATACAATATGTGAATAAGTGAGAACAAAACAGAAACTATGATGATCAGTAGAACACCTCGGCCACTCAAGATAAGTGTAAATGATATTGCTCTTCAACAGGTCCATGAGTTCAAGTATTTGGGCAGTATTATTTTGGCAGATGGCAGGATCAACAGGGACATTAAGACTAGGTGTCAGAAATCATCTGCTGTGACTTATCAGCTGCCACCACTGCTTAGGCACCCAAGCATTAGTTTGGCAACAAAGCAACAGCTGATAAACAGTATATTTATGCCGACTCTGTGCTACCAGTGCCGAACATGGTCTCTGTGAGAGCAGAATTTTGACGTGTGAAATGAAGTCTTTGAGGAAGGTCATCAGTGTTACTAGCAGAGACAGAATACTGAACGATGACAATCGAAATATGGTCGACACTATGTCCTGTGCCGAATACATTTCCAGACAGAAAATAAGTTGGTTTGGTCATCTCATGAAAATGCACCCTCATCAACTTCCACTGATTGCTTACAATGCTGGTAGATCTGGCTATAGAGCAAGGGGGCAGCTGGTAGATCTGGCTATAGAGCAAGGGGGCAGCCGCAAGGCAGGTGGATAGATGACATTAGACCGATTGTGCAGCGACATGGGCTCACATTGAGCGACGCAACACACTTGGCGCAGGATAGACGACTAAAGTTCCCCACGACGCTTAACGGCACAAGTTGAAAAAAAACTAACTAGCACATTTACAGCTGGGCAGACTAAAGTGTGTCTATATCAGAGATTGATGCCAGTAGCATTACCATGAGAAGCATTTGCTCTTACCACTCTGGGACTCATATTTTCAAATTAAAAAGGTATTCACAAGCAAAAATTGTGCTTTAACTCATTATATACCGGATTTAAAAACACTCTAGATTAATAGTGCTGTGGTGGTCCTGCAGCTCTTCTTCCAACCCCGATCAAAAGTCAAATAGGTGAAAGCATTTAAATAGTCAAATATATTGGCATTTTTATTTGACATTTTAGATAGCATAATTATCACAATTTGAATGTGGACGGTTAAAATTATTTTTTAAAATATAAAAATGTCTACTTACAGCCAAATCCTGGTGTTCTAATGCATTTGATAATTCTCATGTAGTGTATCCAATTGGAGTATAAATTATCCAAGAACATGCACAGTGGTCTGCCAGGGTCTTTGTGTATGACAAGGACATGAATAGCACCACTGTCCTACAGAGAGCATGTAGTAAGAGGCAACTAACTGTGTGACAAGGGATAACACAAGGCCTGCATAAGTGATGCATTCAATGCTGCATCTTCAGCCCCTAGAAACAAAACCTTTCCTTATATTAAAAGCATGGATATTAAGGGGGTCAAAATCTATAACAAGGTTAGGAACTGCTGCACAGGTGTGTTTATTTTTGTAAAAGTACTTTCCTGTTTGAATTCTGGGACCCCCTACTGAGCCAAAAATAACAGGATAGTGCACTTCCATTCCATCCAATTGCTGTCTCCGCATTGAAAGTTGGTGAACTGGATATCCAACATTCGCTATTTCTCGCTTTGGTGGTACACACTGACAGACTGCTGATTGTCCAATGTTTGATGCTATCATCCCACTTTATAGCGCTATCTATCTTGTGCTCGACTGTCTTCAACCTTTCCCTATATTAGGGTTTTTAAAAGAGTGTCACGAGTGTACGTCGCCAAAATATTTGATTTGTCTGCGCTTTATGTCTTTCAACATCTCTGTTCACCCTTAGTGCCTGCAGGACCTCTACATTTGATAGTTGTTTTTATGATCCCTCCATACATGCTGTAAACGGTGATTAAAGAGTGTTGTGCACGTGTCTAACAACTTCATCAAGTAAAACAAATAGCTTCAGAAATCACTACTGGAAGAGCACATAAAGTGCTTTAGTGCAGGTGTCTTTTACGAAGTCACATACAGTGGTGGTCCTATGCTTCATAAGGTGCGAAATAGACAAGAAAAGAACAAATACTTACTAGATATTTCCCGTGCAGTTTCGATAAACTGAGAATAGTTCTTGTAAACATTTTTCTTCAGTGCTTGTGCTGTTTCATCATTCAGCATGTGAATCTTCGTTTTCATGTCAAGAAGAGCATCTTCTCCATCTCCTGACAGCTTAGCTATGACTGAAAAAAACACACATACTAAGAATTAAACAAAACTAAAAAAGCATCTATTTACTAACCATTCATAACATTACATGTACTTATTGGTGACAAAATACAGGATGTGGTTTCCTAAAATAATTTTAATAACTTCTGGAAATAATTTTAATAACTTCTGGAGAGCTATTTGACTGCATTATGAAGAACACAACTTCAAATAACAAAAATGGAATTCATTAGCATTTAACAAAATTAACAAAAATGGAATTCATTAGCATTTAACAAAATGACTTGATGATCTGGACTTTGCTCTTCTGACCCCTAACTACATACAAAATAAAATAAATAAGTATAGTTGAATGGTCAAAACATTTTAGACTGACACAGAGACAAAACAAAGATTATGAAAATTAAAAAACATCTAACGAGAATCATATTCGGTTAGAAAGACACTACACCGGAACTACATTGGGTGTCTTGGCATCATTACAGACAAAATGGAAAATTCAGGTCGAGACATCAAATTAAGAATACAAAAGGCAAGAGGGGTTTTCATCATGTTATAAAATTTATGAAAATCATAAGAAATTAAGTCCACCCCAACAATACAAATCTTAAACTCCAGCGTAAATTATGTCCTATTGTATGGCTCTGTAACATGAGGAACAACAAATACAGCAATGTAGCATTTGATGTCAATAGAAAAAGCTGATGATGAATAGGACATACATAGTGGAAAACAGCTGATCGCATCACAAAACAGACTATTTCGGAATCCATGAGGCAAACATAAAGGCAATTGGAAAACCGTGAACAGAGCTGAAATTGGTGGCTCAGGACAAGAAGACTTGGTGTGTATTTATTGAAGGCTTATGTACCACAGAGAATTGACAGGTTTTCACTTTTCTGCTTCATTGTTCATCTTCAGATCAAGCTCCTAGCCACTGTAAGGCTATTTTATATCTGTACAGCTTTTGTCTCTCAAATGACTCATAATGACAGCATTGTCCTTACTTCCTGTGTGTGTGCAGTGCTGTAGGAGGTGTTCTAAGGTAATGTTATACTTCCCTGATAAGTTATAAGTTACTGCTCATCGCAAGCAATGATGGCCACAACATCAGACAGTTTTGTCTTACAATGTGATGTGCACTGTATTTAGATTATAGTGATGAAGTCACTAGTCGACGACTTACACTTGTGTTCACGGAAACGTGGTGTTGTTTTCCGTCGAGACTTGTTTTTTCGTTCTTTTTTTGTGTGATTTCTTCCATCCGTTTCTCCTGGTCTGGACGCCGGCTGAATGGAACTACGCTAATACCTGTGTCATATTTCACGGGTTAGTTCTGCCGGTTCACCTTCACGAATTTGGCGTGTGGGAATTTTAGATGCTACTATGATGAACTGAATACAGCTGGGTCAAGAGAGTGGTCTTCATCACTTGTGATGGACAACTGAACTTGATGAAGTAGCTGCACTGGTCATCAATCCCACTCTCTTTTCCCAAGTTACCTTGGATCAGTGGCAAGACTATTGGCCGAGACTCCCTTCATGAACACCTGTCATCTGTCCTAACTCTAATTTTGTTGTAAAGATGACACTTGAGTCAGACATGCCTAGTTCATAGTCTGAAGAAGGATGACTTGCTCTTCTCTAGTTAAATTACATCAGATGTCTTCACATCATAGGTGAGGGTGTTTATCACCCATTTCCCCATGAAGTTGGCATCAATTATAGTTCTTGCTTCATTATACATGATGCTCTGTGGTCTATGTGTGGACTAGCTCATTCACACTTTGTTAGTTTGTCTGCATCTTCGTTGTCTTTGATATTGTAGTTGCAGGGGATCCACTGAATAACCAGCGTTTGGTGTTCTGCTGATAGCTGTGTAAGGGAGTACATACACTGCTTGATATCTCTATCTTTATTATTAAATTAATTTCTTTATACTCGTTTAGAAGGCACTATGAAGCATGGGCAAATGGTTTCGATGCCTGCCTGCCAACAAAGAAGAACAGAGGATCAAATCCCTGGTAAGGCATATGCTGTTTTTCTGTTGGGGATGAAATAAACAAATATAGCCAGCACATGACAAGGTGACAGCAGTGGCCAAAAGTCCTCAGTCTAAAATCCCCTCGACTACCCCAGCAATGGGAATAAAGCCGTACAATTTGTTTTTTAGAAGGCTCTGTAGAATCTGTATATAACCAGTTGCTATAGAGCTGCTATTATTGACAAGGCATCAGTCAGGAATGTTATACTATGTTTTCTTGGTGGATATCTTTGCCTTGGATTACAAGCTAAGCAGAAGCTTTCAGTGACACTACTTCCACGCGGAAGTTATTACAGAATGTTCCAGTTGTTGCTATTAGTGTGTTTTCTTCTCCATTTGTTAGCTGAGCTATCTGTACATACATATATCCATGTTTCTGGTTGGTAAACTTCTTTAAGGATAATTTTCCTTCCTAAATTTGTCTGAGTCCATTTCTTTTGTATTCTCTCAATCAATGGTTTGAAAAATATCAGGGATTTCTTTGCTATTTTCCATTGTGGAATTTAGGATGTTTGTTTTAGATCTCTAATTACTGTCTGACTTATAATTGAGCCCGCTCAGATATTTTTTGTTAATATGAAGTGGTTCTTCTAGGTATTTAATTTTTATTGATAAAGTTGTCACAAGTTTTGAACTTCCCATCGATTGTAAAAATAATAATAAAATACTAATAGAGTAATACTTATAACATAATATTAAATATGTTAATATTATTATTATTATAATACATATTTATAACTATCTAATTTAGTTCATATAACTTAGTGTCTACAGCATTTCCTTATGATTTGATTTCCCATTTACAAGAACTAAGCTAAGATGCTATGTTATCTAACAAACTAAGCGTACGTACCGTTTTGTTTGGTCGCTCAACATCTTAATCGATTGGCCTCAAGAAAACGCCCTCATTTAAGTGTTAACAAAATTATCCTACATATTTTTTAGTTCTGTCTGCTGTGATATAGTTAGTACTTACAATGTTCTGGTTCAAACGAAGTTTTCGATAAAATTCGAGCAAGTCCATCCCCCATTGTGCTGCCAATGTGTTTGTTTCCCTCTGTTTGAAAAGATTAAATAACCTGCTGATATTTATCGGTGGGAAGCATATTGTTCATCGGCCACTTCTGTCACAACACAGACGATAGTGTCAGCCATAACGATGGAACGTCTAATGTACGGGAGATAACAAATACGTTCAAAATGGAGCATACATTGTGTATATTAACTGTTTAGGTGGCATTGTTATTTAATGTATTATTAATGTATATATTTTTGCCTGATACTTGAGTTCTTATTTATTGATTAAGAAGAGGCTTTGGAAATATGAATACTCTACAAAACTGTCGTAAAAACAATGTTTGTTTTCTTTTTTAGGTCATTCTATTATACGAGCCAAAGCAATCCAAAAATAAGTCGCTGTTCACACTGTCAGATGTGGCTGTTCTCTTGAGTTGGAATTTAAATAAAAAGGTCGATACATGGAATTTAAAGAGAAGGGTAGATATTCAAACGCGTAACCGGGATCAAGATGCTGATCAGCGCATGAGCTTCATCGGTCAGCAGCCCATAGCTGACTGCAAGCATCAGGGCCAGCGAACCAGAGCTGCCAAGACCTTTCTACACCTCCACGCGGTGATCCTGGATAACAGGATGCAACAGAGAAGACTGGCTAAGGAGAAGGGATCGAAGAGGGAATGCTAACCCGGTACCCAAAAAATGCTTGCTGAAGTCAGATGTGTTGGACCGAAAGGTGCAAATATCCCAGTCAAACTGTAAACTACGACACAACGCATTCCGTTCTCTGGACTACATTCTGCTACTTAGGCCCGTGCCAGGGTTTAGTAGCGGGATATTGAGAATGAACGAAGCCAAGCCAAACGCGTAACCATATTTTAAAAACTGGTCACCCTACCTCATGCAACATGTAGCTTAGACCAATGCGTTATATTGCACTTAATGTTTGACGGTAATGTGCAATATGCGACTTTATGTTTGACAGCAATGTACTATATGCGACTTTATATTTGGCTTGGCTTCGTTCGTTCTCAATCTCCTGCTACTAAACCCCGAAAGGGCTTAAGTAGCAGAATATAGTCCAGAGAACGGAATGCGTTGTGTCGTAGTTTACAGCTTGACTGCGATATTTGCACCTTTCGGTCCAACTGATCCGACTTTAGCAAGCAATTTTTTAGTACCGGGTTAGCATTCCCTCTTCGATCCCTTCTCCTTAGCCAGTCTGCCTTACTGCAGCCTGTTATTTAGGATCACCGCGTGGAGGTGTAGAAGTGGCTTGGCAGCTATGGTTTGCTGGCCCTGATGCTAGCTGTCAGCTATGGGTCGCTGACCGTTGTAGCTCATGCACTGCTCAGCATATTGATCCCGACTTTATATTTGACGACAATGTATTATATGCGACTTTATCTAGCGATAACGAGTACAAAAACATGCAGTGAGAAGTGATGGAGAGAGTGACCAAGCTTATGAGATGAAAGTGGAAGTCAAATAGGGATGCCCCGTGTCAACCATTCTCTTCATGTCACTGACTGGCTGATGCGATAGACCAGTGTGAAGTAGGGATCTCCCGTGTCAACCATTCTCTTCCTGTCACTGACTGGGCGATGTGATAGACCAGTGTGAAGTAGGGATCTCCCGTGTCAGCCATTCTCTTCCTGTCCCTGACTGGGTGATGCAAGAGAGCACTGTGAAGTAGGGATCTCCCGTGTCAACCATTCTCTTCCTGTCACTGACTGGTTGATGCGATAGACCACTGTGAAGTAGGGATCTCCCGTGTCAACCATTCTCTTCCTGTCACTGACTGGTTGATGCGATAGACCACTGTGAAGTAGGGATCTCCCGTGTCAACCATTCTCTTCCTGTCACTGACTGGGCGATGTGATAGACCAGTGTGAAGTAGGGATCTCCCGTGTCAACCATTCTCTTCCTGTCCCTGACTGGGTGATGCAAGAGAGCACTGTGAAGTAGGGATCTCTCGTGTCAACCATTCTCTTCCTGTCACTGACTGGTTGATGCGATAGACCACTGTGAAGTAGGGATCTCCCGTGTCAACCATTCTCTTCCTGTCACTGACTGGTTGATGCGATAGACCACTGTGAAGTAGGGATCTCCCGTGTCAACCATTCTCTTCCTGTCACTGACTGGGTGATGTGATAGACCAGTGTGAAGTAGGGATCTCCCGTGTCAACCATTCTCTTCCTGTCACTGACTGGCTGATGCGATAGACTACGGAATCCTAAAAGGAATAAGATGAACATAATTTTCTGCCGTGGAAGATCCAGAATACGCAGATGCCACTACATTATTTAAACAATCATATCAACACATACAAAAAAATGTAAGATTGAGTGGGTGTAGTCAGTCAAGGAGGTAGACTGAACATTCATTTTTATTTAAAAAAACATAATTCTTTGGCCTGTACTTCTACAGTGGCGAAGGCTTCTATGTAGGTCCCAGCTATGGTTTGAGCTGGATGTAGCCGAGAGGAGGATTTCCTGCTTAGCGAACCAGGCTTGAGCAGCTTATTACTCCGCTGCGTTGGAATAAGCGCCGCAGAGGATTATTAACCGATGTGCGAGTCCATTTTAATGGACTCAAAACTAGAGCAAGATAGACCCGCAGCCTGTTAGACGCCATCTTTGATGCTTTTAAAAAACACACCTACCTTGCCTGGTGTTATGCCATGTCACACAGTTAGTTTCCAATTACGACATACTCTCTGTGGGACAGTGGGGCTATTCTTGTCCTTGCCATCCACAAAGACTTCAGCGGACTACCCAGGAGAGAAGTAATGTCGTCGAATATTTTGAATTCCACGCTAAGAGATACAACCCTGAGGTACATAACGACAAACTACCCAAGCATGGACTGGACCCATGCATACACCGACGGTTCTGTAATAAACACAACACAGAACGGAGGGGCAGGGGCATTCCTGAGCCTACCAAATGGTAGAGAAATAACACTCATTGGCAACTGGAAAATACACAAGCAATTTCAGAGCGGAGGCAGAGGCACTGAGGGCGGCAGTGGAAGAAATGGTGACAGGTAAAAGGAATGAAAGCTATATAGTCCTGCATGCAGATGCCCTGGCCGTAGTCACAGCACTAAAAAGCCAGAAAAATACTGAACTTAATGATTTAAGAGCAGTACTCTGTCAACTATGCCAGCAGTCCGCACCAAAAAGAGTAGTGGTACAGTGGGTTCCATCCCACTGCAACATCCAAGGCAACGAGGAGGCAGACAGACTGGCAAAAGAAGGTGCAAGACTACCACAACCAGATACTAGTATGACATACGAAGAGTCAGAACGGCTTATTAGAGCTAGATACATGACCAAATGGGAAACAGAACATACTGGCAACACAAAAAACGATACCTATTACCAGTTGAACAGAAGAGAGCAGTTGTGGTCTTCAGACTTCGCACTGGCCACAATAGACCGAGGTACCACCTATTCAACAAATTGAAGACAGGTGGCACAGACGAATGCTCGTGTGGTACAGGAAAAATGACCGCTGAGCATTTGTTGCAAAACTGCCCGACATACGAGGACCAGAGAGAGCAGATGTGGCCATAACCAGTGGCAACACTAGACAAGCTCTATGGCAGTGTCGACAGCCTCAGGATGACCGCTGCTTTTTTCAAAAAAAATAAAGGTCGACGTCTGACAGCGTAAGAAGAAGAAGAAGAAGAAGAAGAAGAAGACGAAGAAATCCACGCTAAGTTAAATTTAAAATGAAAAACGTTGGAGTCGGAAACACGTAGGCACTTCAGGTCAATTTAAGTCATCCCGTAACTGGTGAGGTCGTTATGGCACATATGAAGACATCCTCCCAAACCCAACCACCCTCTTCTGTCATCAGCCGTTGCCTGTGCCGATTCTGGTCGGAAATTGGTCCATTCTTTTATGTTGTTTTCCCACCTCTTTTTGGGACGGCCTCTTCTTACATCTTCTTTAATTATGCACCTATTAATTATCATCTCTCTCTTTCTATCTATCTCTATCAACTCATCCATTCATCCATCCATCCACTCACCCATCCATCCATCCAATTCCAACCCATCCCCGCACGCTCCAACACATCCAAAATGCGTCCATCCCTCCACGTCTCTATGCCTGTCTGTGTGTCTGTCTCTCTCTCTCTTTCTTTCTCTCTCTCTATCGTTCTCTCTCTCTCTTTCTCTCTCTCTCTCTCTTTCTATATATATATATATATATATATATATATATATATATATATATATATAAATACGTGTGTATATATATATATATATATATATATATATATATATATATATATATATATATATATATATATATATATACACAAATACACACACACACATACATACTTTAATCATCTCGTTTCTCTGTACTCTTAACATTCAGTACAGAATACAAAATAAACCAGTTACAACATGAACTATTTGGCTCACTATTAGCTAAAGGACATCAAAACAACACAGACGAGTAAAGCTCACGAGCATCAACATGCCCTGACAAACCACCAACTATAAGGACCCAACAAAAAACTACAGACTATATCAGAAATGATGTCAAGGAAAATGTTGTTAGAATATCAACGTTGTTAACTCGCTGTTTATGTATTCGTGGATTTATCAAATTAAATAAAGGAAGTAGCATAACAACCACTGAGATCTGTGATGCAGTGTTAGAGGCTTCACTGTGAGGTGTCCCAGCTGTTGTGAGATGAAGGTGACCGGTCCACTGTCTCGCTTGTTTGTCTTACAAATCCCAAAGAGATACATTTAGTCAATGATGTTAGTCTTGAAATACTAGAGGCAGCAGCTTTTATGAGACAGTTCGTTTACTCTCTGCCATATCTTCTCTAATAACCAATAATGGACCCATCTACACAATGAGACCATGAAACGAACCCTGAACCTTCTCATTTAAAGTTTCTGCACTGTCATTGCTATATGGTCTCTACATACATGTTCTGGGTCTTATAATGTTGTAATTGTGTTTGCTTGTAACTTGTTATACCTCTGTGGGGACCAACCACATTTGTATCTACTATTTATATTATTCAACAATTATTCTATTATGGCACTTAGTTCAAAGATCTTTTTAATTATTGTCTAGTAAGTAGTAGATACATGAAGTTCAAATCTAGGTCTGCAGTAGATTTGGTGTGTTTGACATATCTTTACATAATCTAATTGTGTACATAATTGTGTAAAAATTGGAAAAATGAATATCGATTTTGGATATTTAAATTCGAACTGTTATTTACGTTTAAAGATTTAAAAAGAAAGAATGTCAAGATATATATTTTCAAATTTGTAAGGTTTTGCAACCACATAAATTTTAAAAAAGTAAAGGGAGCCCCCCCTCCCTCCCAAAAAAAAAAAAGAAAAAGAAAATAAAAAGCAAAAAAAACGTTAAGCTCGACTTCATTGCCTCGGGTTTTTTCCCCATTTTAGCTCGGTCTCTCTCGGCAGATGGGTTACCCATCTGTCGAGAGCATCGCACAAAGCACGAACTCCGTAGCTCCAGCGACGAACCCAGGGATCTCCGGAAAAAATTGACATCATGGACCGACCGTCGCAGCTCGAAATCGAACCCCGACCATCTGAACACAAGACAAACGGCTTGACCACGTCGCCACAGAGACCCCCGCAGAGCTGTCTTCCCCTGAATATTGTAAAAAAGTCGCAAGAGAGAACCTACCTTGGGCATCTCCTCTCAGTCTAGGGGTAATTTAATACAGCCTAGAAAGAGTGATCTATGGCCCTGCAGCAGATTCACATGGATGTACATATTGCGAGTATGCACGTAGGATGTAAGGTTTTAATTTTCCATCCGACCACATTTCTCTTGCTCGCTTTCGTCCTATTTACTTGACATATGGGGAGGAACCAGCTCTGACCCCGATCTACTTGTGTAAAGTAGCATCCTTACACTGAGCTGAATCTTGAAACTACACGGAGGCGTCTAAGTCGCGGAACGGACTAGGCTGCAGAACATAAACACTAGCTGGTCCTAACAGTTGCAAATAGTAACGTTAGAGTTCACTTATATGCTGTCTCTTGTGGTTTCCACTATTTGTATATCGTTTTGAAAATTAATTTAATTGTGATGGAGCAACCCATAGCTGACTTAAGGTGATCTTAATCCTTGTTTTACTTGCGCCCACTTTTATAACTTTTGTGAGGGTAAATTGTCCTTACCACCTACTTGTATAACTTTCCTGAGGGTAAATTGCCCTTACCGCCCACTTTTATTACTTTCCTGAGTGTAAATTGACCTTACCGCCCACTTTTATAACTTTTGTGAGGGTAAATTGTATTTACCACCTACTTGTATAACATTCCTGAGGGTAAATTGCCCTTACCGCCTACTTTTATAACTTTCCTGAGGGTAAATTGTCTTTACCGCCCACTTTTATAACTTTTGTGAGGGTAAATTGTCCTTACCGCCCACTTTTAAACTTTCGTGAGGTTAAATTGTCCTTACCACCTTCTTGTATAACTTTCCTGAGGGTAAATTGCCCTTACCGCCCACTTTTATAACTTTCCTGAGGGTAAATTGTCTTTACCGCCCACTTTTATAACTTTTGTGAGGGTAAATTGTCCTTACCGCCCACTTTTAAAACTTTCGTGAGGTTAAATTGTCCTTACCACCTTCTTGTATAACTTTCCTGAGGGTAAATTGCCCTTACCGCCCACTTGTATAACTTTCCTGAGGGTAAATTGTCCTTACCGCCCACTTTTATAACTTTCCTTAAAGTAAATTGTCCTTACAGTCCACTAACTATAAAATTCCATGATCGTCCAGCCTACTGAGTGGGTATTTTGGATGTTTTTAATCATCATGGGACATGTTCTTTGCAGAACGTCGCTCCCATCACAGTCCGCCTGAAAGGAACTCGCTCTCTTGCTGAATCTCCAACCAGCTCCAGAGTCATGACCAAGCATTCTTTGACATCCTGGTGTCATCGCTTTCTTGGTCTGCCTCTTCCTCTCTTGCCCGGCACCATACCTTACACAACCATTCTCTCAAAACCATTGTGTCTTTTGATGTGGCTAAGGTATTTCAATTTTTTGTTTATGATGAAATTTAATAACCAGCTCTCCTCTATGCCCAGCTATTATCGAATAAACGCATTCTTCCTATTTTCGGTCCACGGTATTCTAATGACCTTTCAATAACATTTTTACTCAAAGGACTTGACGTTTGGGTAACTGTTCATATTTCACAGCTGTTTGCTGCTACTAAAAAGAAATAACAGGTTCTCAAAATTTGCACTTCCATTGGTTTGCTGGTATTCTGAGATAGTTTCCCCAGCTCGTGTGTTTAATACAGCATATCATTGTTCTGCTTGCACTCACCTGAAAGATAAAATCGGCCATTAGTGGGCGATAGAGTTCAGTTTGAAGAGCACTGCTTCAGATGATTCAACTTAGCTCAATGAAACAACTTACCTAGAAGAGATACACATGGCATGAAACAACTTACCTAGAAGAGATACATCTGACATGAAACAACTTACCTAGAAGAGATACACTTTTCAAAGATCTGCTGAGGAAACTAAGAGTCAGAGGATAATGACATTTTGCAAACTTGACAGTTGGTATGTGCTGTTTCCATCACAAGTGACGTCATCATGCGCATGTTCACTTGGTGCAGTTAGATCCGGTTTCATTTTAACACGCCTCGTATACTATGTTTGGGTAGTTACATGTCCCATTTACCTGTACTGTGTTTGGGTAGGAGCTTTCACCTTTGATAGTAAAATATTTGGCTGGTGAATGGGAGCAAGAGTTGAAGGTGGGAGGTGGGCCACACCATCGCTTAGCTTTGTGTAGGGAATCAGGTGCAATTAATTAGGCCTTCTGATACCACCTTGCTAAATTCTCTTCAGCAGTTTAGTACGACATGTTTGGAAGGTTACAGTGGCCATCCTCTTTCCTCCCAGGGTAACACCCATGTGATTCTCAAGTTTATTCAGTTGGATAACGATAACTGACTTACAGTTAATGAAGGCATATCAGCGAGGAAAAAAGCTGGTCAGTCAACCTCTCAAAAACTGATCTCGGATGATGAAATCTCAAACACTTCATTCATGTCAGCAGTATTTGCGGCTCGAAACCAATTTATTAAAAACTAATTTAGTAATTAATTGCTTAAAAACGAATTGATTAGAAACTAATTGATTAAAAAACAATTAATTACAAACTTATTTATTTAAAACAAATTGATTAAAAACCAATTTATTAAAACCAATTCATTAAAACGAATTTATTTACTCGTAAACCAAATGTATTCAATACGTAATTATTTATGTCACCTTTAAAAAACCTGTAGTCCCATAGCGGACAGTATTGTCACGGGATGAAGTATTAAAGACTTAATTTGACTAGTTATCTCGTTTTTATGAGGTGAGGTGACTGGTTTCATACCCCTCTGCCTGTCCTTTCGTAACGGTAATACATGTGCCTTTTTGCAGTTGGGTCGACTGAAGTGCGCCGATAACTAGTACCGGATGCAGTACCTTCGTTGAAGAATTCAACTCTCTACTACCAATTAAAACATTTTGAATGAATCATGGAGTTCTACAGTTGTTACATGACACACACTGTATTTTTTTTTCTAATTTATTTTATTTTGTCCATCAAATCTAATGGGGGTCTAGCAAGTGTCAAGTGGAGGTCTACCAAGCGTCAATGTTAGGTCTACCATGAGTCAAGGCATTTTGGCACTCAATTAAAAATTCACGAATGCATGTCGGTAGCGCATGCTCTACGTTATAGTGATAACATCTGAATAAAACAGTATATAGGTATAAACACGCAAGGCCTTTCCATCTTTAAATTTTGTTCAAAACAGAGCCAGCTTGCATGGGGGTTCAGACTTAATATCAAAATGATTATTCGTCTGCAGTGGCATTCTCCTGCAAGTTTTCGATTGTTTGTCGGCTCTAATTTGATTCTGCTGTTACAATGAGAATCTGCGTTACGAAATCATGAAACCCAGATTCCTTATTTCAGTCCAGCTGCAGCGTGGATTATTATTGTGTGAGATCTCTGTTATCAAAGTTGTCTTCATGACACCAGAGGTCTATCAAAATTAGCATAACGCAGTATTTGGGCCAGTAATGGGATTTGATTCGACCATTTGAAGGACACGTGACACGTGATAGAACAAAGTGCAGTCCTTTGTGGCTACCATGTGGCTGTTTTCAAAACCTTGATATCATCTCCTTAATTGCCATGAAAATCAGTATTAACAGCGTAGTAAAAGCACAAAAGTTATTTAATGTTTGAGACCTATAGGTCTATGTCTACTATTTTATATTGCCTCAGTTTTTCCTTACGTCTGTTCCGAAGCAGAGATTGAGTTTTTTTTCTAATGAACATATCCACATCAGAGGTGAAATGACTGCCTCGGTTTCCCCTCTCAAACTGGAGGTTGCTGGCATGTTAAGCGCTTATACGATTCGCAGTGTTCATATCTTTCAATCTTACAGAATAGCCGTTTACTTGATTTCTTGCCAAACAGCACAGTTTCATCGATGTACCTTGGTTCTTTATCAGATCTTCATTTAGAAATAAACAAAGTTCGCTCACTGGCTCTTTACAAACTTTCAATGCATCCACAGAGGAACTGTCATAGATTTCTTTCAGAATCATGGTGTGTCTTCCTTTAGAATATTATCGACTGCACTATCAATTTCAAGCTTCATTTGACATTCATTATTGTCTGTCCTTACTTCAGGAGCATCAATTTTGGTATTGGATTGATTATTGGACTTCTTCAATTGCTTTTCATTTACAGATTTGGTGAACTTTCTTTTCTTGCCTGAAAGGAATTTGAAGGGCAAATCAGATGGATTGTTTACGCTGTGCTGAATATCTTTTGCAAAACGCGAAGGAAAAGTTAGTGAAGAGCCACGCAGAGAGACTAAAATGTCATTATCTCTTGCGTTCGAATCGCTAGTAGCTGTTCCATTGCCGTTTGTGAAATCTTTGGAATTTATGACTGAGGTTTTAGCTCTACCATGGGCAAACAACTCTGTTATAACTTCGCATTTTGGAATCTGCAGTGCCTGTTCCTTATCTCTGCTTATTGTAGTTACTTGTGGTTCAAAGATACTGCAATCTTTTATTAACGGAATAAGTTTTTTATTTTGAAGAATACTATTTGAACCAATTATCTTTGGCGAATCACACCTGCTTTTAGTAGCGCTGTGTTCAGCTGATTTTGACTTCTGCTGCGAAAAACATTTTACATGTATAATTTTTGACGAAAGTGGCTGAACGTTTGTGTTAAAAGCTTTATTCTTTTTCGTATTAATGTCCATTATTTCAGCCTCTGATCTGAAACGACAGCACGGAAATTTACACATCAATCCTGGATTCTTATTTTTCCCAAATTCAATGTCACTAATTCTGAACAAGTCTGGTCTGTATCGTATAACTTTTGCCTTGTAACAGCCGCGCTGTAGGTGCGAATACACTCGGAACTTAGAGCCAAAGATTCCCTTACACATGGGACATGGTGTGCACTGACACTTCTCTCCAATCCAGGATGTTTCGTACCTCATGTAGTTGCCCACACAGTCTGTAGCGTGGACTGGAGTAGAACTGGGTGAAGACGATTCACAACCTATACTTTGATGTTGCAGAAATGCTGAAAAAGAGCAGTGTCGTGTACCGCATTCTTTGCATGTAAATGACGAGTCTTCATTTGGCGTTACTCCTGTACTTATTCGAATCTCACGATTTCGGGTTTTATGGGTGGTGCAGTTGCTAGATTTTTGGTTGGTCTTTTTGATTACATTAGATAGAATTGTCTTTGAATGTGTTATCTTGTTGGTTGCTGCGATTTTATTTTTAAAACAAGCTCCATGAGTCTTTTGATCAGCTAAGATGGAATCAGAACATGAGTGCGTATATGCCTCTGTAACAGGAATCGCTTTAAAGAGCAAAGATGGATTCCCTGTGATTACGGAATTATTTTGAAGTTGGTGGGCTATTGAAGAATAACATTGCTTTCTTTCCCATTGTTCACATTCATCTGTACGTGAATTCTGTTGTACCAGCTGTGAAGAACTTTTTATATCTGGCTTAACTGTAATAGAACCTGCACTAGTAAACATGCTATTTGCAGATAGATTCCATGGAAATAAAAGCCGATCCTTACTACAGTCGGCATTGTGATGTATATAGGACATTGGTTGATGCTGCTTGTTAAAGACCTTGCGTCTTTCTGTATCTGCGTGGCCTACAGAACGGTTACACTTTTTTGTAATGTCATTACTTGAAACTGCTTGTTTATCACATGCAAGGGAGTCTTTTGTGTTGTCGTTGAGAAAATTAAAACTGCCGTTGTAGGTGTCACACTCAAGGAAAGTAAAACGATCATTGTCAAGGTGTTTATACCGAACTTCTTCCGTGATGTTTATATGGGAACTGTCGTGGGGTTTCGGTGAGCCCTTTTGCATATCAACTGGAATGAACAATGGACTATTTTTCGGACGGGAGACACTAGTAGTGAAACTGTTTTCTAAAAGTGACCGTGCGTCTGTGGACCCATTACCTTCCAACCAGTGCATTACCTTCTTTTTGGAGTTTAAAGTTACATCATTGTTTTCAGTATTACATCTATTTTTAGCAATAGTCAGATTACCGCCTCTAGTTTTCTCCTTCGAAGTCGCGTTAGTGTTTCTCCTGGCGACTTTTCTAGTGTCATCCCTACCGTCCTGGCAAAGCTTTTCCTTCGATGCTGTAGCCGAGTTTGTTTGTTGGCGTAAACCAGTGCTAAATGTATGTGTCTCCGTTAACACTTTACGCTTTGAACAAAAATTTGTTCCCCCATCGTCCTGTGCACAGTTGTTTTCTGTATAGTCAGTAATGTTACAGTGAGTGATCGGACATGATTTCAGTGAATTTACTTCAGCATTCATTGTTCCAAGATTGACTGCTGAAGGGAAATTCTCAAGTTGGACACTATTTCTTTGTATGCGCATGGATATTGCATGTGCGTCTTCAGATTGGGGCAGATTTGCAGGCGTCAAACTTTCATTACATTTTTTCAGTGGAGTCGATTCCTGATACATACTGGACGCAATATGGTCGAGTTTATTAATTCTGTTATCTGTTTTCCTTGCAGAACGAATGTCTGAGAGATTTCGTTGAATTTGATCCAGATATGCAGGCATAGATTGGTGTTCCTCTGGTAGAATTTTAGAGTTTGTCCATATGTGTGACGTTTTATGTTTCTTGATTGGCGTTGCGTTATTGTCGGTATATAAACAATAGTATGGAGGGGATGTCCAATATAATTGGCCTGAAACGCTGCTAATATCGTTCATCTTTTCATGGTCAGGTATACATCTTCCACAGTTGTTGTAGCAAATGGAATGCTCATCTCCAGGTTGTTTAGGAACGCCCCAATGCGAATTATTATAGTGACCACCCTCAATATGCGTTTGACGCAGTGGACTAGAATTTGGAGACCAAAATGGTGGCGACATTTCCACTAAGAGTGGCACTTTTGTTTGGGAAACTGCTGAATGATCAGAATAGGTCATCAAGTCTCTGTTTGGGATGTTGAAACTAGAAGGAATCTGCTGTTTACTTTCATTTTCATACGTGGAATTGTACATCATTTGTGCGTTATTAGAAGCAAGCGCATTCCACGGCGCTATTAACCTGCTGTGATCTTGGTCATATATATTAGTATAAGTGTTGTTATTGTCGCCGTTATATGGAAGACCGGCTGATCCATGTGGGAGAGTGTCACACCTGAATTGATTCACTTTCAAATCAGGATAGCCAGTTAGTGGATATATCGGGATGGGTCTACGAATTGTGGGAATACGTCTGCTAGTTGCAGGCTGTTTTATAAGTGTCTTCGATGTAGCGTGTTGTTTGGCTAAATCCTCACTTTGAGAGTTAGAAATTGTGAAATGTGATTCGATTTGTGAATTCGGCATGGCATATGTTAGCTGGTTTGATCTTGAAGACACGTCTGCCTCTTTGTATTTGAAACTTGAAAGAATGTTATTATCACATGCGAGAAAAAATTCAGCTGTACCTCCTCGGTCACATCCGACATAGGCTTCCTTAACCGTGACACAATTAGGACTTTTACATTTATCACTCTTGTTACGAACGGAAAGATCTAACGCTTGTTCTTGAAAAGTACCACATGCGTTGTATCGTCCAGAGTCATTATCCTTACTTTCTGTTTCTGGATAAACGATATCATTTATTTTATTACTTACCATGTGGGCTTGTGTTAGGGTTATCAAATTCATTGACATGTTGCCGTTAGTCTCCATGACATGCCTCTGCATTTTGGCTAAAGCGTTCTGATCAAATACAATTGTTTGTTCAATTTTATCTGGTGAAGTAACGGCCACTTCATTGTCACCACCATTGAAATTTATTCCAATTTTCTTTAAGTTGTAGGAGTCTCCAAGTAGAGTTGGCTGTCCATTACACGGAGAACAGTTTCTCGGCGTCATTTGGTTAGCATTGCTTATTTCTGCTCCAGTTAAACTGAACTCTGAAGATTTTCCTGTCATATCTCCATACGATGTAATATTTGTAATGATACCGTTTTTGCTAATGCCAAAATTCCCACACACCGCTGTATCTGTATTGATATCGTTTACAGTATAATTTTCTTTGTCACATGATGTATTATTCATAATGATTCCGTTCTTGCCTACATCATCATTCTCAAACAATGTCATGTTTGTAGTGATACAATCTCTGCTTTTATTAACATCTTCATAAGATGATATCGTATATTTAGGGATAAGCTCATCGTTATTGCTAAAATAGTTGTGTTGTCTTTCTTGTATAAATTCACCGCAAATACATTCCGAATTGCCAATGAGTTCCATAGCAGACGGGCTTGGAATTCTACGAATTATTTTCGGGTCGTCGAATATCTTCTCATTTTCATTCATCTCCTTTGCATTCGAGCTAACAGTGCACGTATTTTCCATCCCGTGTTAATCGAAACAATTTACATCTAGAACTTTTGCGAGACAAAACGCATATCCCTTGCAGCAATAGGACTAGGCCAATAGAGTCACGCTGTAGTCTACCAAGTTGTAAATGGGTTTCCTGATTATCTGTCGAAAATGGAACGGAGATAGTCAGACAATGCTGAGAACTAGACTAGTGAATTCACTACCCCCTGTATGCTAGACGGCAGCGCGTACTATGGGAATGGCTCCAGATCTTGGTGTTTATTCGGCGATCAATACGGTCCACCTCATTGGCCGTGTCTTGACCACCTGCCTTCTTCTCATTAGCTTAAACACGACGATCAGTCTCGCATTAAAGATGGCCAGTTGTCTGACTTGGCCAGAGAAAGTATTCCAACGTTTGAATCCAGATTAGTGTAAACTAGAATAGAAAATAAATATTTATAAGCAGGTTTAATGTTACGATACTATTGTCAACTGTTGGAAAATCTCTCTCTCTCTCTCTCTCTCTCTCTCTTTCTCTCTCTGTTTCTCTCTTTTTCTCTCTCTTACCTAATAAAAACAAAAACAAACATATATACACACAACACATACATAACAAACAACATACTAATGCGCGCATACACGCACACACGGACACATACACACACATGCATTCACACACAAATCAAAAAGAAATTAAAACCACCACCAAAATACAAATCTTTAACTGCAATGTAAAATACGTTCTACTACATGGCTCTGAAACATGGAGACAACACAAGAACTAATGAGGAAGGTAGTGGCTTTCGTAAATGGTCTGGAATACTGGCCAAGTGCCTGTGGAATATCATATCCCGGTACAAGGGAAAGGGCTCCAGACTGGAATGCGGCAATTACAGGCCTATTACTTAACTGTCCGTCCCCGGCAAGGTTTTCGCACATGTGCTCCTCTCTAGACTGCAGCCATGCTAACGAGGCATCGTCGCCCCCAAAATACAGGATTCACTGCCTCCCGTTCCTCCATTGATACCACTCTCGCCCTCCGCCTCCTGATGGAACTGCACTGAGAGTTTAACAGCCCTCTCCACGTCACCTATGTTAACCTACCGGCTTCCTTCCTTTCTGTGGATAGACACGCCCTGTGGAGGGCTCTACATTTCGTAGGTAATCCAGGCTACCTGTTGACCCTAATTGACACACCAGCGCCTAAATTCGGCCTGGATGGAATCTTATGGACGAATTCTCTGCATCATTCGGTGTTCGGCAGGGCTTTATTCTCGCCCCTGCGCTTTTCTGCTTCGTCATGCACCGGATCCTCCCACAGTCTTCTGCACACAACTTATGGGTCCCTGTCGACGTCTCCCTGTTAGTCAATCTCGTCTGCGATTGATGACGTCCTCATACCAGACCACGATTCTCAGGCCCCGGTAGGCACACTGGAGGCCCTGGATCGGTCGGCTACACACCTTGACTTGTACATCTCCTGGACGAGGACGAAAACCCAAAACCTCAGCAAGGTCCTCTCTACGTTGAGCATCACCGTAAACGACACCCCTTTTGCAGTTACTGGGGTCTTCGTCTACCCGGGCAGCGGGCAAACTTATGACGCACGCAGCAGTCACGATATCAGTCGCACGATGGGTCTGGCGGCTTCATCCATGCATTCGCTTCGTAGAGTCTGGTACCAGTGGAGGCTCTATCTAGAGACCAGGCTTCGTTTATAATCCTCCAGCATCGTCCATATCTCTCTGTACGTCAACATTGAGACTACTACAGTAGTACCGGCAGTCTCTTGGGGTCTTCCATCTGCACAACCAGAGGTGCATCTTAGGGATTGATTGGCACGACCTGATTTCCAATAGTTTGACGTATTCAACTTGCAGGCATTTCATCGACGAACGATCGATATCGTTTCCCACTCTTTGGCCATGTTGCCCGTCTCCTCCACGAAATGCTCCACTTGGCTGTGGGAGCGAGGGATGGAAAGAGGCCTTGTTCATCCCGGAGACGTCTTCGGGGCCGCTCTCGCAATACCTGGCTAACATAACTGTAAGACGCGACTTTCATACGTCGTCATTGATATGGTCATTCGATGAGACGGACCCTGGTCGCCTAAGCGTACTATTGATTATATATACACAAACACATACATGCACACACACACACACATACGCATACACCAATTGTGCCATATCATATTGACTATTTATTCAGTGAGTTACACATACAGCGTAAAACTAAGTGCGACTGTTCATTGATCCACCTTTATGCTCCGATCTGAGACATAGGCCAACACTGCAGCTGACGTATTTGAAGGAAGCATTTTCCTAAGTATTTGCAATTAATCACCTTTATATGCTCCAATGTGAGGCATAGGCCATACATAGGGTTAACACTGATAATGTTTAAAAGAATGATATTTTCAGGATATTTTTCCCTTGGTCTTTCTTCCCACTCGTATCTTTTCCTGTGAGTTTCAATCCAAAGCGTGTCTGGTTATGCTTTTCTGTCTTCTTCCTGAGAGTGTGTCCTATAAACTCCATTTTCTCTGCACAATTTCTTGCAGTATTTCTTGTTGCCGTGTTCTTTCCCCCACGTGTCTGTATTTATCACTACTTCTAGCCATTTAACGCGAAGTATACGACAAAGATATTTGCTAACCAGTCTGCAGTCGGGATATAATAATACTACTGATATAGGACCTAGGCCCGTCGCGTGGATCGTCTGTGCCCTCGATTGATTGCCCAGGTACACGTGGCATATATATCTGATGAGTTGCGGACGACGTGCAGCAGGTAGGTGATGCGCGGTGGGACTACGTGGGCGCGTTCCCTGTGGGACAGATAATGTTTTTTCCTAACCCTTGATTTCGACAGCCATGTGCAGGATTCGACTCAGTGCTCCTACCATCGCAATGCTATGGATGTGAAACCTGGTCTCTGACAAAAGCCACTGAGAACCAGCTAAGGAAAACACATGCCTCGCTTGAGCGCCGTCTCGTGGGCCTATCACTTGTGCAACAGCGCCAGATGGGCTTACACAAAAGTGATATCGAGGCATCGTCACGCGTCAAGGATGTCATCCATCATGTCAACAACTCCAAGAATCGCTGGGCTGGCCATGTAGTCAGAAGAAAAGACGGACGCTGGAGCACAACAACCACTCTGGTACATGATCGGAATCAGACAAAATGGCAATATTCGATGGAGCTGCACAACATTCGCGATCCTGAAGCAAACAAGTTAGCCATCCACTGGACAACTGGTGCCCGAGACAGAAATTAGCCATCCACTGAACAACCCCGTGCCCGAGACAGAAGTTAGCCATCCACTGGGCAACCAGTGCCCGAGATAGAAGTTAGCCATCCACTGGACAACCCGTGCCCGAGACAGAAGTTAGCTATCCACTGGACAACCGGTGCCCGAGACAGAAGTTAGCCATTCACTGGGCAACCCGTGCCCGAGACAGAAGCTAGCCATCCACTGGACAACCCGTGCCCGAGACAGAAGTTAGCCATCCACTGGACAACCGGTGCTCGAGACAGAAGTTAGCCATCCACTGGACAACCGGTGCTCGAGGTAGAAGTTAGCCATCCACTGGACAACCGGTGCCCGAGACAGAAGTTAGCCAACTTCTGGACAACCCGTGCCCGAGACAGAATCGACTGAAAATCGAGATGAGACCAGCCCAAAACCAAAAAAACATAGCATTGTTCAAGCCGAGCCCGCTAAGCAGAGAAATGCACCCGGGTACTATCAACTCGCACAAGAGTTGGGACCTGCACAAGGGTTAACGCCCTTGTATATAAATGAACAGGTCGAGTAAGACAAAGATGTGCAGGATCTGGCGGGCCAGGACATCCGGGGGGAGTCGAACCACATGACAGAAGAACAAGTCAATACTCTCACAGACGTGTTTGTCTCAGTGTTAGTTAGTTACTTAGTTGCCCATCATAGGCGAAGATGACGACAGCGTCAACCATGTTTACTGAGATGTGCCAGAATATAACTGTACAGTTCAATCTGAGCGTGACAAACTCTGCCGTTCGTAGAGTACATGTAAACAGCGTTAGTAATTTGGCTTGCCTGCACTCTGCCCTTTTCTGCAGCTCGCTTTTCCTGTGTCTCTGTAACGGTTCTTTACTCAGCGTGCACCATGTGTGATGGCGGTACGTCAAGCTGAGCTGAGCAGGCAGCTCCAAAGCAGCTATATCAGATCTGAACTCTCTGCAGCAGCGTATGTATGTTAGAAAATCTTGTCCTGCTGAGGACTACAGAGTTGGGTACTCTATCCTGCCATCCGATCCTTAGAAGTCTGCAGAGACAGTTTTTATGGAAAAGTTTCCTGACGTTCCTGCTAAAGACTATCCCTGTTTCGCATGTGTACAGACGCGTATATCACAATACACCGTTATCTTGGTGGGAACACTGATTCTTTGCCGGTCGCAAACGTTTGCTCATTCCAAAAAGCAGCAATTACCTTTTAAATTCTGGTGCGGACACTAAGAGTCAATATTCGTTTCTACAGTGAGCGTACTACCAAGTGTTTGAAACCGTGTCATAGCAGAGGTTTCCAAGATGCATATGGAACGCATTTTGACTCCTCTGATCTCTTTACAAGGCGTTCTTAATTTTGGAGCTATTCTTAAGGAATGGAATGATGCAGTCTGGATGTGATTTCGCTATTCGCATGCCATATCTTAGTATCATACAGGGGAAGCGACTTTACTTTAGAAACGTAAAGTGAAACCAAACTATTTACATATTGTAAAGAAGTTCTTTTTGGTGCTAATATACCAGATGATGATTATTGATTTGAGTACACATAAATATTAGGCAATGCGTTGGGAGAAGTGGAGGGGAATGGTGTATACTATCGCAAACAACATCTACACAATAACATATAATCTCTTTCTTCTTCTTTTATTTTCTTCTCCTCCTTCATTTTCTTCTTCTTCTCTTTCGTCCTAAACAGAACGTTATGTCGTTGTGTCACTGTTTTCAGTGAGGTTGCGATGTCTGCGCTTTTCGACCAGACACATGCGATTTCAGCTGACGGGTAGGTGCCCCGTTTGCCTTCCAAGTGCGATCTCTATTCTCCTAGAAAGACTACACAAGTGCAGCCTGTTTCTAGGACCGCCGCTTGAAGGCGGGGAATAGGTCTTCGTCAACTGTGGATCGCTGACACTGATGCAAGAAACCAGTAATGAGTTGCTGGCTGCTGTCAGCTTTGTCACTGCATACCTTCTGCCCCACTGTTCATTCTAAGCAAATTCCCGATGTATGTCTTCATTATGATAGTAGAATCATGAGACAGCATGATTCACATCAACTCTTCTTTAACCCCGGCGAAAATAGGTGTCATATTTCCCTGTACAAAGTGCAACAGACAATTCAAGGCTCTCATTGGCTCATTTAGCCATCTTCGAACTCATGCTAACAGTTTACAGTAAATGCTGACATGAGAACAGTTTACAGTGAATGCTGACATGAGAACAGTTTACAGTGAATGCTGACATGAGAACAGTTTACAGTGAATGCTGACATGAGAACAGTTTACAGTGAATGCTGAAATGAGAACAGTTTACAGTGAATGCTGACATGAAAACAGTTTACAGTGAATGATGATATGAGAACAGTTTACTGTGAATGATGACATGAGAATATATTACAGTGAATGCTGACATAAGAACAGTTTACAGTGAATGCTGACATGAGAACAGTTTACTTTGAATGCTGACAAAGTGGTCCTCATCGATTACGATGGACGAACAACAGTAGAATCATATTGCTAGTTGAGGATTTCTCTTATTAGCTTGTCGGTCTTATATTCCTTCCAGTCAATGTTCAATAGTTTTGTAAGACTTTTTTTCGAAGCTTTCAGTGTATTATTTAGTCTCTTTGTCATTTTTCAACTTTGTGTCCATATGTTAGGACTGATTTGGCGTTGATGTTTTACAGCCTGAGTTTTGTGTGTTTGCGCAATGATTTTAATTTCAAAATATTTGTTAGCTGGTTAAAGATACATTCAGCCCAATCAATTCAAATTTCTTTTGTTGTTTCTTCATCTTGTGTAAAGTTGGGTGCCAAATAGGTTAAAGTTATGCATTCAGCTGTATGTGGCATGCTACTTTATATTTAAGTATGACATGCAGCGGTCAGTGACTCATAGCTGACTGCTAGCGTCATGGTCAGCAGACCAGAGCTGCTGAAACCCTTCTACACCTCCTGGTGATCCTGGATAACAGGTTACGACGGAGCATACTGACTAAGAAGAAGGAATCAAAGAGGAAAGGCTTACCCGGTACTCAAAAAACGCCTACTGAAGTCGGATGTGTCGGACAGAAAGGTGGTACAAATATTACAGTCAAGCTGTAAACTACGGCACAACGCATTCCGTTCTCTGGACTACATTTTGCTAAATGTAAACCCCTTTTTTCGGGCTTGTTAACGAGAAATTGAGAACGAACGAAGTCAAATTTAAATAAACCTGGATTAAATTTGGACGCGTTTGCGTTGTGCAACCTTCCATTCATGTGACAATAGACGACTAAAGGCAAACAATCTTATTTTGCAAATAAATTGGTAAATAACCGCAGATGAAGTGCTCATGCAAGTGCTTGGAAATAAAATGCATGTAAATGTATCGGCTCTATGTATAGTTGTATGTTCCAAATGGGGCGTAAAGAAGGCTGCTCGGGATCAGATTGTAGGACACTGTACCCAACTCTGAAATTCTTAGCTAAGTCAAACATGTTGAGCACCGATACGCCTCTGTAAAAAGAGGCGTTGTTCACGTGCCCGATGATGATATCCCCAAGCAGTTACTTTACGGTGAACTCAGAACAGGCAGGTTCATCAGGGATACACAGGAAACGCTACACAGACTCTTTGAAAGAGTCTCTGAAACGCTTCAATATTGATGCAACCTCCTGGGAGATGCTCGCAGAGAACATTTCCAACTTGCGCGCTTGCATCACGTAAGGTGCTCAGGTAGCAAAGGCTCCACAGACGCTCAGAGAAACCGTGCAGCCCAAAAGAATAGAACGCGCGACTCTTCCACGGTCGATTTCTCACATGTGTGCCACGGGAGCGGCATGGTCTGATGGTGGCATCATCGCTTGTTATGGGTAGCTGTTGTGAAGAAGGCAAGAAGAAGGATTTGAACTAGGTTGGCATACTGTTTTAAAATATCCATTTGACAGTCTGTCAGTGTGTTTTCAGGATAAGAGGTCTTTGTCAGCGCACCAGTCTTCTAAGGAAACAAAACGATTAGTATTTTTCGGCGGGAAAAGGTGCGGGATGGTAAATGAAAAGATATGGATATGTGGATAGAAACGTAAATTACTTACGATAAATTATTTGTTCAAAACCTACCACATGTACGAAGCAAACATATCTTCAAGAATATTACTGTAATATGTAGTCGCTGTCTTCAGTTTCAACAAACGAGAAAAATATGCAGATATACCGTTATGAGCATCATCAGATAGTTGCGTCACAGGTACACATGTTTCGTCATGCCACACGTATACACTTTAGTGACGTCAGGGAACATGTTGACACGATGACCTTTATGATAATACATTGCAAATATGAATAGCGATCAAATGGTATCTTCTTCTTCTTCGCAAGTTTATAGGCTTTAGCTTGAATATATCTAAAGAAAGTTGTTAGCCTGATCTTCATTGATCTTTTCTTGGAATGGTATTGGTTATTGCCCCACCTGCTTCCTTTGCTCCTCGTATGTTGAACACCTTTGTAGCAATGCTCAGCAGTCATTTTGTCAGTACCACTTACATTTGTATGTCATATTTTTAGTGTGTTGGATTGTTGGACAGATGGTATCTCAGTCTGCTGTGGCTTGTGCGGAGTCGATAGATTACTACATGCTCACCTCTGTTAAGCTAGTAATATGCGGCATTTGACTGATGATCTGCATGCTCTCCTTTCCACTTGTTCCTGTATCTACACCTGGTAAATCTCCTGGCCTCCTCAAAAGTTATGTCCATAATAGGTTAAAGTAGCTTTACACCTTGTCTTGACAGTCTGTCAGCCTCTTTATTGCCAAAAAATACTTCAAGAGGAATGAATCCGTTGTTTATCAACTCTCTTGAACTGGTGATACAGTTACTGTGACTGTATTGTTCGGGCTTCCCAGTGCTGTAACTACTGACGGTGTATCTGTGAAGAGTACCATTTATCTCTGTATGCTTTCATCTGTCATGATAATTTCTGATCAAATGATACAATTAGTATTGTACACACAAATCAATAGATCGAAGCTGCCATGGTACTTTCCCAACAACTTCCAATTATGGCGGCGAACGTTTACATCATGTCTTATTTAAAAAAAATTGTGATTTGTTAGTTGTTTTCGTTGGTTTCTGTCCCCGACGAAGGCTTTGTAGGTTTCACTTTGCGTGTTTTTATATTCTACCAACACTGATGATTAACTGAATTTGTTCGTTGACAGTTCTCATCTAGGGTCGCCAGTGCTATGCAATGCACGGGACGAATATACGAGTGTCAGAGAATGTTTTGGTGTTTGTGCTAAACGATAGATCTACAAATAAACTATTGATCACATCGAGAAACATCTAAAGATGCGTTGACACTACGAGAAATGAAATTTCACTGAGAAAAAAAAAACACATTAATATTCCTGAAACTACATTTGCTTCACATTTCAGAAGCATGCAGGCGATAAAAATATATTTTGTGAAATGCGTCCCCTAATACTTTTCAACAAGTAAATATTTATGGGAAATTAAAACAATGGTTACAAAGTTTTATGATACTGTGGATAAAGATGAAACGTGGATAAATGCACAAAATACAAATAAATAGGAATGGCAATATGTAAATTGAATTATAAAGAAAATTGTGCCAAGTAGTGAAGGACATCATCTGATAATAGCCCATGTAGGTAGCAGACATTATGGAATGAAGAATGGTGAACCCATATGTGTTTCACAATACACCGACAATCGGTAGTATTATTCAGAGATGAATGGACATATACTTAGATAGTGAACTGAGAAAACTGTATTTTCGTTATTAGAGATACACTCCTATCTGGTAGTAGAGAGTGCTTCCTGCCAGCATCCAGTTGCACTGGAAAAAAAGGTCCGGACTCCAGCAAAAAAAAAAAGAACGATATAAAAAATGTGTAAATAAAGGAGCACATTAAATTACGGAAATGAACCTGAAAATTAATTGTTGCCACTTGTACAGAATACACACAGGACAAAGACGTTTGACATTGATAAAGTAATTCAGAAGTATAGTCGTAGGTGTTTAAGATTGCTATCGTTTCCATTCACAATGAAATTATATACAATTAATGTTGACAAAGGTAGAAGGACAGGTGGTAAGTGACAACAAAACCTTCAAACTATGAGATGTAATTAAAATTGCACATGTTACCCTCTTAGAGATGGACAAACAATTCAAGATTAAAAGTGAAGACTCTGCAATGACAGAGGAAGATGGCTATTGGTAGATCTGACAACAGTCATAAGTGTCATTGAGTCATCTGATTGTGAATGGAATGAATACATTCTTCGTATCTGTGTATTTAAAGCAAACGCTACATTAAATAATGCATCCTTAAATTTATCGCGAATCTTGGAACAAAACCTGTAACTATAAAGACGCACAAACCTGGCTATCCATATATCACAAACAGGCACATATATCGCAGCATCGCTGTATACTACGACTAAACGTCCCAGCGTTATTTCAGAACGAACTGCATAGAAGAGGATATGCGAATGAAACTCTTCTTCTTCTTCTTCGTTCATCCTCAGATCAAGGTTCCGGTTTCTCTTACAAAGGACACCGTTGTTTGTAAGGCTGTTTCATCTCCATACAGCTTTTGTCTCATATCTGTCTCACGAGGCCAGTATTGTTCTCTCTTTTCCTGCGTGAGCATGCAGCTTTGTAGATTGTGTTCCACGGTCATGATATGCTCCCCACAAGGGCACCTGCCATCTGTCCCAATCCTCATTTTGTTCTAAAGATGACTCTTGAGTCTGTTATTGCCCAGTTCTAAGTCTGAATATGATGACTTGCTCTTCTCTAGTTAAGTTATAGTAGCTGTCTTCTTTTCGGAAGTCGGGGTGTTGATCCGCCAATTTTACCCTGAAGTTGGATTTAATTATGGTCTTGGCCTCATTATATGTGATAGGTGTGTTTGTGGGGATGCTCCTCCACTCTTTGCTAGTTTGTCTGCAGCTTCATTGCCTTCAATATTGCAATGGAATGGGATCCACTGTATTACCAACCTTGGGTGTTCTGCTGAAGCTGTGTCATGGAGAGTATACATTGCTCTAGATCTTCATCTTTGTGTTGTTTTAGCGCTGCTATTACTGACGCGGCATCAGTCAGGAATATTATGTTTTCTTGGTGGATATCTTTATCTTGGATTACAAGCTCAGCTGCGGCCTTAAGTGTCTCTGCTTCTGCACGGAAATTACTGGAATATGTTCCCGTAGTTAAAACTCGAGTTTTTTTCTTCTCCATTCCTTAGTCTGTAATATATCCCCCCCCCCCCCCCACCCCACACCTCCATTGAATGTGGCTTTGTTAGATGAGCCATCTGTATATACGTGTGTCAATATTTCTGGTGGGCATACTCTCCTAAGATATTTTTCTGTCATAAATTTCCTGAATGATACAATTCTGATAGAGCTGTAAGCAAACAATTATTTTAAGAATTTGATAATTAAAGTAAAGACCAAAAGTCATATATGTGGAAAAGAACATTAACACTGAGAAAATTAAAACTATGACAAAAGTAAATTCGAATTTACTGTTCAGTTAAAAATAGAGGATCAAAAACAGTAGAACAGGTCTATCGTGGAAATATACTAGAGAATCAGCATTTCCAAGTCTGTTTTCCTCAAATGTTATATTGATATTCAAACTAGTAAATCACAAATTGAAAAGGAGAATGATCAGGTGTAATGTATACTGTTCCTTTCAGTACTGTACTGTATGGCGCAGCACCGTGGGCAACGAAGAAACGGTTGGAGAAGAGAATTGACGTTTTTGAAATGTGAATATCTAGAATGGGGGTGAATCTCATAGGAAGATTTAAAAAAACAAAAAACAACAACAAATGTATGTTGAAGTCTTTCGTCGTGGTCAGAAGTGTGACATTCAAGATACTTTGCCAGTCGCTCATGTAGATACTACTATCACAAAGACAAGTTTTGTGTTGTTGTTGATAATCAATCACCTTAAAGACTGAAGACATCCCGTGATTTGGTAACGCTATCTCAGTCTGAAAATTGTAAACCACTTGGATAATGGCAGTTACAAAAAAGCCCATTGTAATCTACTCAAGGATGTCTCGAAAAGCGCAGTTTACCTTTCACATTTCCCCATTATCATCGGCGTCAGTCCGGCAGATGTGCCGTTTGCCAGGAAGCCAACAATATTCTGTATGCGTTCCAATCTTTAGCAATAATGTACTACTGCGGATCTAAATCCTTGGTTAGTCCATTTCGGCATCGCATAGATCGGCAACCTGCTGGACATGTGCATGCACATGACCACTAAAACGTTGTTCTACGTGTCCATTTTTTGATCAGCAACGCGTGCCTCATGTCCAGCCAATCGATGTATGAGTGATAACGTCTCGAAACAAAGTTTGACGATTTCTTCGTTTCGGATCGTATCCTCTCATTGAAACTTTTAGTACGCGCCGTTTCATTGCTCTCTAATTCTGAGCTTCTCAGCATCTGTTTTGCACAAGTTGCACAGTTCGCATCCGTAAATCATTGCCGGAATGACCATTGAACTGAAAATGTGTGTTTTTGCCGTGGTGTCTTTCATCTCTTGGAGTATTGGCTTAATGGCATTAAAGGAATACCAAGCTGCTTTTCGTCGTCTAGAGATTTCGTGGTCGATTTTGTGGTTGGCATTTATCTCTTGGCCTAGGTAGATATAGGAATTGACATTCTCGATGGTTTCCTCTCCCAGTTTGATGTCCTGCTTTGTGCAGTAAGGGTCTCTGAGGCATTGCGTGCTACTTTTATTTATCTTCAGACCAACAACTCTGTTGACCCCATTTAGATCGTTCAATGACTGTTAGACTTCCTCAAATGTATCACCGATGAATACGATGTCATCTGCAATTCATAAAGGGGTGAGCCACCAGCCATCTATACTTACACCTCTGTTGATCCAATATAGTTTATTGAAAATCTTTTCGAGAGCCGCTGTAAATAGCTTCTTGGAAGATGGTGTCGCTCTTTTGCACTCCTCTTGCTATCGGAACATATACTGGACTGTGTTGTAGCGTGATGGCTACATTACAGTTTTTGTTAGTTTCGTAAATTAGTTTTTGAGAGCATTTGCTACAACATTAGTCTCGATACTGTCAAAGGCTTTCTCGTAATCTATAAATACAAGATACAAGGGTATGCGCAGTTCACGTGTGCTCTCCATCAGTTGATTTATCGTGTGGGGGTGGTCAATGGTGGAGAACCCTTTTCTAAATCCGTCTGGTTCTTGAGGTTGGTATTAATCGAGTTGCCTGTCGATCCTGGTAGAAATGACTCTATATCGTATACATTATCGGTAACAGGTAAATTGTACGGTAGTTCTCAAGATGTTCAGTACAGCTATAGTTTACCTTTCAGAAAACTAATATAAAATGATGGTATAATGCTTCGTAAGGAGCAAATATGGAACAAGAAGAGAAAGAATATGAAAGTAGTACTCGTAGTAATGTAAAATGATTCACGGCGATGGTCATTAAACAGCATCCCTTGACCTTGCTTTTACTACGGGCGACCTAAGCTAAAAACCCCATCAAAAACTTTTCGCACCTCTAGCAGAACGTGACAATATAACAGTCCTAACAATAATTTTTATATCCTAAGTCACGGTATCATTTAATATATTATATAACATGGTTAACGTATTCTCTATCCTATCTTCCTTACCACTATCACTCCTTAACTCTCTCAATTAAATACCAACAATTCTTTGAACACAGGTAAAACACAACATGTATTTTTCACACAAGTAACACAATATGCACATCAATCATTTTCACTAGGCTCATTGATCACATTATATTGTTCATAAATTATTAATGAATTCTAATGTCTCTCAAAAGGTTGGTTATTATCACTTCTCTAACTGACGAAGTTAATTCTAAAGGTTCGTGCAAGTAGCACAGATCTTACTCTTGCACTAAACTTTACTCAGGGTTCTCATCGCGTGGTCGGAATCTAGCAATTGTTCTATTCACTGTCTATCTCTGTGCGTTGATATAATGGATGTCTATCTACAATTTCTCAGTCCTCATTCACCGTCTATCTCTGTGCGTTGATATAATGGATGTCTATATGCAATTTCTCAGTCCTCATCTATCTGTCCTCTCAACTTACTAAAAATGGATGTCTGCTGGGACTCTTGTCTCGTCTCATCTAAGGCAGTCGGTGACTGCATCTGTGCTCTGTCTGCAGCTGTGCTCGTGTCTGCGACTGTGCTCGTGTCTATGACAGACGACAGTGGTTGTGTTACTGTGGTTGTCAGGACGAGGAAACCCACAAATCACAACGGTCGTCTTAGGACGACAACTTCGTGTTGCAGCAACACGTCTCCGTCTGACAAGTCAGGTCACTCGAGCAAGATGTTAGCGACGACGACTGGAACAGAACATCACTCACAGACAGATTCTTACATGTGTGTGGTCTCTCGTTGCCTTTCCGTGTTGGTCTGCTTCGGTTGCTTCTAACTCTACTATTTTCACTCACTGGCTAAGTTTCTGTAGCTTTTAACTATCTACTTGTTCTAGACTAATGTGCTACTCACTATACTGCCCTATGGTCACCCTTGTCTCTGCTGCTTCTGATCTCTCCCTCTGTTCTGTCTCACTCCAGCTTATATGCTAAGTTTCCCCCGCTTTAGATAATGACTTCTACTTTCTTGAGTTAATTTCCCACCAACTTTATTTGAACTCGAGTGTCCCAAAGAAAGGCTGCCTTATTTTCCAAACACTGACTGACCGCTTGTTGACGGGGATTCCCAGTTCAAACAGTGAGAACAGAAGGTCGGCCAGCCCCAACTTGCATTGTTTGATAGTTGAGGATCATGCCTCGTTCAATGAACTGAAACTCTCGGGCCGGGTTCTCAAGTTATGTTTGGGTACCCCGAACGGTATTTTCAGGGCTTCCCTGACTTTGACTTGTTGTACCCCTGTAACTATGTTACAACCACATACTCATCAAACTTACCACAAACATGGATAATATTCCAACAGACACCAGCCGTTGCACTGCCCAGATGAAACTATAAGAAATCAGTCCGGCATAAGTTTGCCACAAGTTCAACACCCACCACAGCAAAGTAGAACAATGGTGGAAAAATTCAACCATTATCTTCTAAAGGCAGCAATGGAAAACATTCCAAGAGGCGCTAGAAGAAATTGCAATCCCTACTGGTCTCCTAAAGGGCAACTGATCAACTAACAGAGGCAATAAAATCAGAGAAAATTAACCAAAATCAGGAAAGTAATATCGCACTCAACGCAACTGCGAAAGATATATAAAAACAATCGACCAAACTTGCAGGGAAAGCTGGTAGCATCACCCATAAACGCTCAACTTTATTAGAGACAGTAGGAAGTTTTGAAGGCTAGCAAAGACCTTTAGTGATGAAAATAACTACAAATCATCGATTGCAATTGAGAATGAATGAAAGGTAATAACCGGGAAAAATTTGCAGATATGCAACTCCAAAATTACGCAGAAACAATTTGATTCACTATCCCCACATTCATAGAAAGGTTTGAAAGAGAGAAACAAACCACATGGAGTACTTAATGCTAGTACTCGAGGAACATCTGATGATAAATATCACCATCGCAGAACTCGAATCATCCATGATTAAACACAATAAGAAAAAACGACTAGGAAAGAATGTGATCACAAATTAAATGTTCTCTAGCATGGGAGAAAGAGCAAAGAGCAAACTGCTACACGCCTTTAATGAATGCAAGGTGGAAGCAAGGAACTGTGCCTTCGGTGTAGAGGTAGGCAAGGACTATCACCATCTTTAACATGGGAATGACAACATCATGCCAGACAGCTACATACCTAATAGACTACTTATACTAGTAACATCAGTTGTAATAATAATGATGATAGTAGTATTGGTAGTAATAGTAGTATTAAGGATAAAAGTAGTAATAGTAGTGTTCAAATGAAACTGGACAAAACTGCAACAAATAAACATACGTACGATGCGCACGATGACGTCACTTCTGGTGTAAACAACACATACAAACCGTCAAGTTTGCAAAATTTCGTTATCCTCCAACTCATAGTTTCATCAGCAGACCGTCGAAAACATGGTGAGTGTGATCGAGGGCAGAGTTATAAACTAAAGTAAAGTTAGGTTGTAGTTTATGAAGTTAAGAACCGTTGACCTTCAAAGTTTGCAGAGATTTTATTAGCTTTTGTCAAGTCAGAGAATTCTTTAAATACTGATGATGTTGAAGATGATGATGAAGCACAGAAGGGCTGCCTAAGGCATGCATGGATGGCAGCTGTAGAAGCATCAAACCTGCAGGGGCTGGGGTGGATATAATCTCCAGGTCATTCTTGGGTTCAGTGCAATGAAAGAGCTGACATTCTGACTTCACATGCATCAATTACAGGTACAGTAGCTTTAGATAGGTTCGATATTTTGAAGTCTATCAATGTTCGCCTATTAGACGACGACGACATGGCAACAGATTAATCAGCGCTTCACAGTCTACAGACGTTTGATTTCGAACGAGGTTCGAACAGGTGACCAGCCTGCTATAGGTGAAGCATCGACTACTGGAAACAAACATAAATATACTGACACGAGAAAACTTAGAAGGAAGCACGTGCAGAAACAAGATTTCATTGAATGTTCTACAGTTAAATATGTGTGGCCTGAGAAATAATAAGCTTGAGCTTGCCAAGGTTTTGGACAGCCACAGGGTTCATGGGGTTCTCCTGCAAGAAACTCTACACAAGGACATTGACCTGAACTTGACAGGATACACGAGATAAGCCTGTGAGTGCACTAACTGTCGTGGCACGGTTACCTACATCCGAGAAAGACATTCAGGGATAGGTCCCACGTATAACAGCTTATTCCACAGGCTTACAGAAAATCAATATCTGGCACACTGGATCAAGAGACACTATATACAACAAATACAGCCCCCATCCCTCCATCCCCCTCCCACCCCCATACCCCGTTCCAGACGACCTGCAACCTGCCTGAACTGCATGAAACACAATATCACAAAACACTCCTTACAGGTGACTCCAATGGACACTCGCCTCATTGGTGTTACACTGACCACAACAATACAGGAACATTGATTAAGGAGTTCTGCGATGCAACCAACTTGTCTGTATTGCAGAATGCAGACTCTACCTCAACCAACTTGTCTGTATTGCAGAATGCAGACTCTACCCCAACCAACTTGTCTGAATTGCAGAATGCAGACTCTACCCTGACTTGATTAACTATTCATCTGATTTGATAAACTCCTGCAACCTGCAAGTTCTTTATGACATTGGAAGTGATGGCAAACCGTTCCTTACAATCACAAGAACGCTTTCAAAAGCATATTTCAATGAGAAAGCGCGCAGGAACTTCAGAAAAGCAAACAGGCAGGTATTTCCAGAAACATCAGACCGTATTTTAATATTCACAACCAGCAGTGTTGAAATGCTCAACGCAGATATTACAAAGACAGTCTTGGAGCAGCATCACAGTGCATCCCAAGGGGCTGTCGTAAATCATATAGACCATTCATTCTGGAATAGAGAAATACAGAGTGCTATACATGACATAAAGCATGCAAGATCAACCTTTGAAACAATGCCATCACTAAAAGCAAAGATGCAGTACAACAAACAGTGTGCCAAAGGAAAGCTGACAGTCAAGAAAGCCAAAAAGGAAAAATAGACTGAGACATGCTCCAAATTAGATCTCAGGCATAATGAAAATAGAGCCTGGTTGGTCATTGGTCCACAGTTTGAACACGAAGCCTGTGATAGATTGAGAGAGAATAATCACTGAAGACCAAATGAAAGCAGAGCACTTTAATCGATACTTTGCATCTGCGAATAGAGCAAGAATACTTACAGAACAGGATAGAAATCATTTGCGCTATCTTAAGTGCCAAGAGAAAGATCCACATGCCAATGATTCCATATTTGAAGAAGATTTGAACATGCAAGAGCGCCAGCAGGCCCGGAAGAATCTCAAACCTAGAAAGGTTCCAGGACCATAACTCCCCAATTAAGTGCTTATTCATCTGAGGACTCGAGGTAAAGAAGTTGTCCTCAGATTGATGAAAATGACACGGAGAAATGGAAAGCTCCCGAAAACATGGAGGAATGCACATATAGTGCCAATATGGAAAAACAAAAAAACCTCCGAATGAACTTCCAGCTATTGGCCCATCTCCCCAACATTGTTCCTGTGCAAATTAGCAGGGAAAATGATAAACACACGTCTCTATTGGTTTAAAGCAGGGTTCAGAGAAGCACTACAGAACAGATATTTAATTTAAGGCTGCTAAGCGAGAAATATCTAGAACAGCAGCAAAAACTGTATTATGTGTTAGTTGATTTTAAGCAGTCGTTTGATAGGGTTTGGCATAAAGCGCTATAGGCAGCCATAAGGATGTATAAAATCAATGGAGATATTATAAAATGTCATTGAACACCTGTATGACAAGGCGTGCAGTGCAATTCTTGTGAATGGGAGGCGTGGGGACTGGTTTCGCATATCAGTTGTTGTGAGACAGGGTTGTACACTCTGTCCATCTCATTTAAATATATTCCTTGATGGAATTACGAGTGAGGCACTTGGAGGTAACGTTGGTACTGTCAAGATAGGGGGCCGAACGATTACCAACCTTCGTTTTGCAGATGCCATTGACGGGTTGGCGAGTTCAGAAGCAGAACTCCAGAAATGGGTCAGAAGGCTCGATGAAACAGCTCTTTACTATGGTATGGAGATAAACGCTGGAAAGACTAAATTAATGACCAACAACGCCGATTGCTTCAACAGCAAGATACAAGCTAATGGCCAGGAACTCGAAGTGGCTGACCGTTTTAAATATCTGGATTCGATTGTAACGATTGTAAGTAATGAAGGATCAAAATGTGAAGTGTTGGTCAGAATAGCACAAACAATAGCAGCGCTTGCACGGCTTTAACAAAATCTGGCAAGATAAACTGTTAGCACTATGCACGAAAATC
This sequence comes from Ariolimax columbianus, assembly GCA_036924085.1. Lineage (NCBI taxonomy): Eukaryota > Metazoa > Mollusca > Gastropoda > Stylommatophora > Arionidae > Ariolimax > Ariolimax columbianus. The sequence continues at coordinate 35,013,134 of JAVGWX010000005.1, forward strand.
ATATTAATGATACACTGGTCCTGTCAATATTCCTCTATGCTTGTGAGACATGGACAGTTACAGCTGACCTTCAGCTAGAAGATGAGATTTTTCCGAAGACTTTTAAACGTCATGTACAAAGATCGAGTTACAAATGAGGAAATACGAGATAGAATTGCAACAGCAAAAGGGCCTTTTGAAGACCTCTTGGCAACTGTCAAAAGAAGGAAACTCGCTTGATATGGACACATATCGTGATCAAATGGTCTTGAAAATACGATTCTTCACGGAAAGGTGCAAGGCAGACGACGAAGAGGCCGGTCCAAAAAGAGGTGGGAGGACAACATAAAAGAATGGACCAATCTCCGACCAGAAAGGGACAGGCAGAGATAAGGGGGCGTGGGGTTATGAGGATGTCTTCATGTGTGTCCCAACAACCTCACCGGTTACGGGATGACCTGACCTGACCTGACCTATTGGTTTCTGAAGAAATGCAACACCTTATGACAGGAACAAGTAGGGTTCAGAATTGGTAGCTGCACATAAGACCAGCTGTTTAGGCTAACACAAAGAATAAACGATGACTTCCAGAACAACAATTATACAGTGGCTATCTTTTTTATCTACAACAGGCTTACGGTCGTGTTTAGAGGAAAGGTCTTCTGATAAAGATGTTTAACATGGGAATTTATGGCAAGCTTTTCAATTGGATAAAATACTTTCTGCTGAGCGAAAGATCCAGGCTAAAGTGAATTATGCGAGTTTTAGAAGAAGAATTACCATAAGGCTCATCCCTAAGTTGTACTCTTTTCTGGTCTATATCAATTACTTGGTTGATCACATCAAAGCTGAAATACCTTTGTATGCTGATGATCTGACAATATGGCTGAACTATGAAGACATTGATCGTGGGACACGAAAGCTAAATGGAGACCTGAGGAGACTGCATAACTATTGCCAAACATGGAAACTAAAAATCAACTGTGAAAAGACAGTGTATACCATCTCCAGCAAAAGCCACAACGTTTCCAAACAAAATTTAATTTTGGGATTAGAAGACACCAGTTGATTAGAGAAGAACACCCCAAGTATCTTGACTCGACCGACAACTCAACCTCAAGCATCACATCCAGAATGTGAAGAATAAAGCTGTGATCCGTCTACAGCTCTTAAAGAGGCTTGCTAGTACACTATGGGGATCAGACAAGGATATTTTGAGAGGCGTATATCTTGGATTTGTACGCTCAGCAATAGAATCGATTAGATTATTAACAGCAAGATATATTGATAAGTTTTGCGTTTTACCTGATGTTTTAAAAAGTTGTAGTGCAGTCAGATATGGTATACTCAGATACCTTTAGACTTTCTAAATTCTGGCAGCTAAAAGTTAGTACATCTTTGAGAATCACTGCTTCTCGCTCCCTTTCATCAAGATCCACTGTCCCAATACCGTCTTACGATGACGTCTATTTACAAATATGTTGCTTGTTAATCTTTTATGCCGCTTACTGCACTAACCCACAAGATCAATAACGCTTCCAACACGTCGGAACAGAAGCAGCAATTATAGTTCCAACGTGTACGTTTCATTCATTCAGTCTTTGCAGACCATGCGCGTGGAACCATGGGAGTAGCCTCTCAAAGCGCAAGCCTGGATATGAGAGACCCTGGGCGCCACAAACAGCAGGGTACCCCTCTCGGCCTCGCTGGTGTAATCCAAAAGAATGCAGAGCCTGACAAATTGGCACCAGATCAGCTGCCGGAATGAGTTCGCAATTTTGAAACCATCCTGATTTTCTGTCTGGGTTTACTCTCGAGGTCCAACCCTCTCCCGAGGTTTCCACAGGGCACCGGAGTCGTTGCCCGCAGATGCTAGTTACTCGAGACATCCGATGATACTCTCATCGTCACAAGACTAGCCAGCACTCTCTAGGACTGTTTTGTGTCCCCAGCAGCATCTTCTTAAGGGGCCCCCTGTTTCTTATATAGCCTGCTACGAGGCGAGACCGAGTACACGGTAGATTGGGCTCATTAACTTTGGTTGGCAGCCAATCTAAGAGAAAGGAAACTCTCACTCTTAACCCGGGTAGACGAAGTTAGTTAGCCTGTATAGGCAGTTCGCATAGGAGAAGAACTGATTTTAAACCGGTACGCATTAAAGCCTCATAAATACGTTAACACGAAAATGTATTAATATGGACCATTGGTAAGCACAGATACTTGTCACTTGATGCAATCAGGTGTCATATACAGTAATATTTATTTGGCTCGAAGTGTTAGATCTCCGATTGAATCTTATTTCCGCCATCTGGTACACCAGTAAACAATCAAAACGACTGACATAATCTACAGTAAAACCGTCAGTACTTATTTAGAGTTTCGACTGGCAGGTTAGGGAAAGATTATTTTTGATATATCTATAGTTCACAGTACAGTTCTCTGAGTGCATTTAAAGAAAAGATCGGTTGCTAGTCTTTTTAAAGGAATATTTCACTATTTAGACTAAATACTTTTTTGTGTGAGTAAATTATTGTTAGCTGCGGCTATGTTTGTTCGCCCCACAAAGCTTGTTTGAAAAAACAAGAAACTTATAAATAAAAACCAGGGCCGTGGTTTGCCATGCATGTGTTGTCAGCATACTCTTATATGGTAGAGAAACTTAGGAAATATATGCCAAACAAGAGCACAAGCTTAACATCTTCAATCTAGGTCGCCTGCTAATTATTATTTTAATTTAGTGGAGGTACAGAGCGGAAAATGCAGAGGTACACTTTCGCGTCGGTCTCACAAGCGTGCACACTCTCCTTAGGCAGTAAACACTACGATGGCTTGATCGTGTTCGTCACATGGAAGATGGTCGCATTCCTAATTATATCATCTACGGACAGTTGACGGATGGAAGAGAATAGTAGTCGGCTGACAAAAGCTGAAGTTCAAAGATGTGTGTGAGCGTGATATGAAGACCCTGAATATGAATCTGGCATCTTGGGTTGATGGAGCTGCATACCGATCCACGTGGAGATGTACCATAAAATGCCACCTCATTCTTGTCGAAAAGAATCTCTTACAACACGGAGAAGTAAAACAGAACGCCGCATGGATAAAAAAAAAACAAATCAAAAAGCTAACTATAGAGTTACCACTCCAAAGTTGTATCATCCTATTGGTAATCATTACCGAAATGGGCTACCACTATTGTTGAGTTTAAACTTAATGTGTTAACCAGTCCGATGCCCATTCTGGAACTGAAAAAGTGCATGTGGTATGACGGGGTGGTGGTGGTGGTTGGGGGGGGGGGGTTGTCTACGTTTCCATCTTCATTCATCATCATCATCAAAAACTTAAAGAAGATCAGGAGACTTTTGTCCGCGAACGTCTCGTCTCCTGAAAGCTGCATACAATCGACGCATCATCAAATTAGCTTCTCGAAGCCTCGCTGAGCACCGCCAATCATTTCCTATCTGAAAGCTTCCGATGGTTCTCCACAACGTCATAAATGGGCATAGAGTCAATAATGAAAGCTTACTTTAGTAACCTGTTCAGATTGTCAGAACCCTTTCCAAATGCCCTCTCATCCAATTTACCCCCTCTTCCAGGCTTCCTGCCCATAGAAATTTGCCATGCTGTTGAGTCAATGCCATCTGGAAATTCACCAGCAAGTGGAGATGGCATCTCTGTGGAGGTAATCCAGGCCTGCAGTCTATTCCTTTACCAAGCTTACGCGTTATCTTCATTCAGGAGGAACACCTGTCGCCTGGGACAACTTGAGGACGACACTCTTGTACAAGAAAGGAGACAATGGGGACCTCGGACACAAATGTCTTGTTAAGATACTGTGTATCTCTGTTATTATATATATCAGGTCAGTGTATTGTTGTAGAACAAAGCTCTTCAAACTTATTATACCTAGTGCCACTTTAACAACTTTCGTGAGGGTAGATTTTCCTTACCGACCACTAAAATCTATTTTAAAGATTTTTCGGGTTTCCTCACATACAAAAATAAAGGCAATTTAAGTTACCTGTCATTTAATGAGATTCTTGAGTACTAAATGTTGGATATCTGGTTCGATTTTTGTAAGGAATAATCGAAGGTCTCATCTTTAAGTGATTTCTAGACAGTTTCTATATTTGATGACAATACTAGTCACAACACTTAAATCTATTTCTACTAGTTATGAGGAAGATGAATGAACAGCAAATTAAATATAATTTTCCACAAATTTGTATGTAAGGCAGTCATTTGTTATATTTGGCCCCATATTTTGATATCCACCAATATTGGAATTCGGTTAAACTCTTGATTATATTTGGGTTCCAATAGTTGTTCTTGACATTTTATATCAGCCTCAGCAGCATTTACAGTAAAGGATCTATTATACAATCATACAATATCAAGTTTAAAAAAATTGTAAAATCGTTTTTCCATATCCGATTTAAGTTTATTAAGATGACTTTAACACTTCTCTAGAGTTTAATCAACATTTATTGATGACAATTCTATTTTTTTAAATCTGATGAAATTCGCTGTTCATAATATTTTGCTGTGAAAGATCAAGTTTTCCGATAAATAATGACACAACAGCTTTTCTACTGAATAATGTTAAATTGCATACTTGAAGTTACAAATTCATTTAATTACATTTCTTTAAAACTCCTGCCAAATAAAATGCATCATACTACTATTGTTTGTAATTGTTGACAGAGACCAGCATCATTTTCACTTGCAACAAATTGTATGACACTCTCATATAATTCAACAAAACAATCAAGCATGTGTCCATTGGGAGCCAACGTACTTATGTGTGTAACAGTAACATAATATATTTCTCATTATTGTCCTGGCACAGCTGTCAAAATATTATGTAATCTGTGGTACTAAATTTTTATCTTTTTCATAGCCTTAATTTTGATATATAGTGATGAATGCAGGCTTGTACTCAAATGTTTTCCTACAAGATGGAGCCTATGAACAACACAATAAATACACACAATATTTGGCACATCCTCCTTGAAAAAAGCAACAAACCCCCGATAACGGCCAATCATTGATCGTGCCCCATCAGTGGCACATGAAACAAAATTGCTAAAGTGCATATTATTTTGCGCAAAGTACGATTAAACTGCAGAAAATATTGAAAATCCTGTTGTATCTTTAATCTGATTTATAGTGAATAACATTTTGTTTGCCATGTATTGTTTTCATCAAAATACCACACATATGACATCAATATAGCATTATTTCGGTAATGGTAGACTCACTCGTCCAACTGCGTGGAAAATAAGTTATTTTTAAGAAAAGGTGTTTATTTTCAACATTTAACCGCCATTTCGTGAATGCATCTTCTTACTGTGGTATCGCTAAGAAGCAACATTTTCATAACTTCAGTTAGATCATGATGCGTTACTGTTGAGAAAATGTAGTTGATTGGCAGTATTATCAAAGTTACTCTAATGTTATGATTTGTACCACTTCTTTCAATTAATTGTGATATGCGATAATGTGCAGTTAATCCACGCCTCGTTCTTTGTATTTTATATCTTGAATGATGCAGTTATTGTATAAAGATTTTGAAATCGTTCACACAGTTCTTAAAAATATTAATATTAATATTTTGGATGCTCTGCAGCAAGATGTTTTTGCAATGGACTTGGTTTCATGCTTCGTTTGAAAATGTCTTGTGGCAAAGTAAACACATTGGAAGCTGTTTGGTGAAACCCAGCTTCAGATATTCTGGTAAATAGCTACGAGCATATTCTTTTTTGTTTTTTTGAGACATGTTTCAGTATTATTCACAGTCACAACACAATAATTTTAATACAAACAGATCGGAAGTCTGTGTTTAGCACTCCGATCACCTCCAATCGAACGACAAATACAAACATTTTGGAACGACCGTGTACTAAATAGAATATTAGTTGTCAATATGGGATGATTCTTCTTCTTCTTCTTCTTCTTACGCTGTCAGACGTTAACCTGTATTTTTTCCAAAAAAGCAGCGGTCATTCTGAGGCTGCCGACACTGCCATAGAGCTTGTCTTGTGTTGGCACTGGTGATGGCCATATCTGCTTTCTTTGATCCTCGTATGTCGGGCAGTTTTGCAGCAAATGTTCAGCGGTCATTTTCCCGGTATCACACGAGCATTCGTCAGTGCCACCTATCTTCAATTTGTTGAATAGGTTGCACCTCAGTCTATTGTGGCCAGTGCGAAGTCTGAAGAACACGACCTGCTCTCTTTTGTTCAACTGGTAATAGGCATCGTTTTTTGTGTAGCCAGTATGTTCTTTTCCCCATTTGGTCATGTATCTAGCTCTAATAAGCCTTTTTGACTCTTCGTATGTCATACTAGTATCTGGTTGTGGTAGTCTTGCCCCTTCTTTTGCCAGTCTGTAAATATGGGATTGACAGAAGAAGAGAGTAGAACACAACGTTTGCTTTGTTTTATTAAAGGTTTACCGTTCTGAATTCTACTGACGAAGACAGGTCCCTTTCCACACATGACCTTAGTCCTTTGGGCGATATCTGCACGGATTGGTCAGTGAAGGGATGCGTATGTGTATCTGTTTGTAATGTATTCCACTATATCAGTTTTGCAGTACAGTAGTTTTACCAATCCCTTATGTACGTGGAGAATGGTAATACCGAGAAAAATCCCTGATATACCCAGTCAAGCTGGACTGAAGAGATTTCTAACCCGGCATGTTAGGATTGCAAACCAAGCTTCGGCTCTGTTCAGCAAAAGAGAGGTATGTTTAGTTGAATTTTTGGATCAAACTAACAACAGGTGTGCAAGGAGAAGTTGACTCATATTAATGAAGATAAGTACGTATTATGCAGTCATTATACAAGTTTTACACCCCTCTGGCTCGGCCAGATGGAACAGTCTTGTCGACATATGTCACGCTCAGAGACCAAACTGGCCGTCTACTGAGTCTATATATTTAAGCACCGGAACAACGCTCTTTGCGAAAGGACAAAACGGCTGACACTCGCGTATCCAATTCTGACACTGTATGCTGCATGTGTGGAGGGATTTTCCAGCCTGAAGATGGAATATACAGCCACCTCCGAACTCACCCGTGAAGTCCAATACAACATGTTTGACTTCTGTTATCATCATTGCATGTGATGGACGGCTATTATTTTTATTATATATTTTTGATGTTTTTTTAGTAAAGCATGTAATTATTCTGCTAAAAAATAGTTCGTTTGTCAACGCAAGCGATGATAGTAATGTCATCAGGTATTAATGATGTAACGCACTGACTTTAAATTATAATGTGGAAGAAACTGCACTGGTCATCAACTATTGTCTTGTGTTGTGCTACTGCTATCGTAAACCTGAATACTAAAACCGCCCACTAATGGCCGGATACGCCCAGATTAAAGAACACTGTTGAAGATTTAATATTCTGACCATCTTCTGTTTGAATAAGTTCATAAAGACATTCAAATTAATGTCAACAAGATTTTAACTAAAGCGGACATTGAATCGGGTTATTACAATCGAAGTCACGAAGCAGGGAGGACACGGGATCTATGAACAGATGACGTGTTCAAAATAAGCTACAGCAAAATAAAGGCTACTAGATGACACGTGGAGAATATCTGCCCGTTATAAATATAACTGACATCATTCATGCCACTTTTATGGTTGCCTAGACTTTGAGTGTTTATGTCTGCCCCTACTTCTCTTGTCTTGACGATTCCATACCAGAGACAGTTTTGTGATGCTATTAGGAGGTTTCCATAATGTTGTCCTTTTCATCGCTAATGTTTTATTTTCACGTCTAGTCCCACTGGCATTTGCCCTGTTTTATTAAGTTGTCCTTTTCATCGCTAATGTTTTATTTTCACGTCTAGTCCCACTGGCATTTGCCCTGTTTTATTTCCCACAGTTTTATATTAGTGACTTTATCATACCATTTTCCTCTTTCAGTTTGATGCAATTGTCCATTGATGAAAGCCTCTATCTTTTTAGTTGTACTCCTCTTTGTTTCCGACGTCACAGAGCCATACAGTAGAGTGAATATGACATTATATTTGAAGATCTATATTTTTGTGGTAGACTTATTTCTTTCAATTTCCAGAAATTTACATAACGCTATAAAAGCCTCTTTGCCGTTTGTAGTATTCTTAATTTGAAATCTATCAGTACCTCCGAACTTGTTTATATTGCTACCAAGATATATGAATGAATCTACCTCTAGCATTACCGTGTCCCCTCAAAAATTCTCACTGTCGCTTGGTGCTTTTATTCACAAATACTATATCTGTTCTTTGTGAACACTCGACTTAATTTGAGGAACCATTCTTTAGTGTAAGTGCTCCAAGTCTCGCTTCCATGAAGAGTGCCAAGGTCCGATAGCTGGTGTCAAATTTGCATGCTTTGCATTCCTTTGGATTACACAAGTGAGGCCGAAAGGAGGATCTTGCAGTTTGAGCAGCCCAGGGTCTCCCTATTTAGCGCCCAGACTTGCGCCCTGGAGAAGCTACTCCAGCCTCGCTCTTGAGTGAGGACACAACACGGAAGCTGGCAGTTTACAATGTCATTGAATCTTGGATTAATATTTGCATCATGATTCTCAACACTAATTAATGTAACTTATTCTGCGTATATTTAAAAGTGAATGTACAGTCTGAAAATCTTTTACGTGGATGTAAATGTGATGGCAGTGCCAAAGAGATTCCTTTTCAAAACATCACTCAAATGCTTTGACTTCATTTGCAACACGCTGGTAATTATTTCAAGTCTATTTTTAGATGCCTGATTACCCAGTATCACATTTTAAATATCTGTCTCAGTCCTGTTTCAAGTGAAAGAAATAAAAATGTCTGGAATATAACATTTTGACTATTTCATTCCATCCTATAGTTCTGTTGCATATATCGCGGACTTCCCTGAAACAGTGAAATTAATTTGACCAAAGTGTCTGTGCGGACAGTCACATTACGCTGGAGAGACGTTTTCGGCAACATGCGACACATACTGACATCCAAATAGATAAATCAGAATTTGATAATGACAATTGTCAGGTGTTATGTTTACTCGTTATTACTTTATGGCGCAGAAACATAAACATTGAATAGCAAGTTGGAAAAGAATATAGAAACTTTGAATGTGGGTTTATAGAAGATTGGGTCGTATTTCTTGGAAAGAGAAGAAAACAAATGTAGAGATATTAAACAAGTCGGGGGTGAAAATAAAATTAATGACCGAAATCAAGGTTAGACAGTTAAGTTATTTTGACCATATCATAAGACATACCTTGTTGTTAAAGACCACACTAGAGGTTAGGATGGAAGGCAGTCGTTCAAGAGACAGACGTTTTAAGTGGGTGGATAACATAAGGATATGGACTGGAATAAGCGTATGAGATTGCACCATTACGGCAAAAGATAGAGTATACTGGACATCCATTGCAGCCGACTTTAGATACGGATGTGGCACTTGACTTGTAATTCCATGAAAACACACCTTAAGCGAGTGAGACTAAAATGTAGCGCCATAGGGAAGCCATTCTTCTCAAAATACGCCTGTGTGATAGAGGTAGTTCAAACGCTTTAATCTCAATTCGTGAGAATAATTCCACAGAAATTCGACTACAGAATCAGTAACGGCACATGTATAAACTGGCGTCACACCATTTTAGCACTCGAAACTCCATTTGTAATAAATTTATTTAGTTTAGACATACTCAGCTGAAGCCTTAGCCATGAGGCGCGATTTCATCTTGGACGCCATCTTTATTTATGTTTACAGAAATAAATATATTATAAATAAACCAAGAACGAAAGACAAAGCAGAGCCTGTCAAAGATGGTACAGGAAAATAGTAACTAAGAATCGGGATAGTACTAATCTACTGAATCAGTAATATTGCAGTCCACACAATAAAAAGACAAGATCCCAAAACCCATTAATATTTACGAAATGAACATGGTATTAAGAACAGCCGGAGAGGCTTAACACAGCTTACATTTTAAGTTGTTAATAATATTGATAACACTGAAATATGGTCAGAGCAACACACTTCATTTGCCAACAAAAATTTAAATGCAGTAGATGTGGCCAATTCCGAATGATACGCTTCATACTTCATGCCTCTAAAATTAAATTAAAGATTATTAAGGAGATAATCGATAGCAAGATATAAGATGTGTTAAAAGAAAACCAGTTTGAATTTTGTAAGGCCAGAAGTAAACGGTAATCTGTTAGATCATATTCTTGCAGAAAGAATGATCTAGCATAGACAACTACTATTTATCTATTTTTATTTTTTTTCAAGAAAGCCCTTGATCGAGTTCCCGGGAACAAACCTTTTTCAGGTGTTGCAACACCTAGGTAGAAAGATCAACCTTTGGATTAATCCAGGACCTGTATAAACATGAAGAGGCGATTATGTAAATCAAAGAAGAACAAACAGTTCCAGTTTAATAAAATAAAATGGTACGACTAAATTGCTCATTTTCATAAACTCTTGACAACATATGTTCTGAGAGGATGATGGAAAGAGTTGTTTGGAGTTTTAGTAGACGTGACAATGTCAATGGTATAAAATCTACTGCTACAACATTTGCCGATGACCAAAATGATAGTTAACGGTCCAGTAGCAACGTTAAAAATGCTGCTTGAACAAATTTACAGCACAGTAAAATGTTTTGCTATAAATATAAACACACTGAAGACAAAGACTATGGTAATTGACAAACAACATAGGCAAATGAATATAATCATATATGAAGAAATAATCCAACATGTATAAACGTTTACATATCTGGGACAAACTATAACAGAAGATGCCCACAATGAGATGAAAATTAGGACATGGATTGCAATGGCAAAAAAAAAGGCAATCAGAAAAACCTAAATTGCATACATTAATAAAAATATGGATATGGCTTGGCTTGGCTTCGTTCGCTCTCAATGCCCCGCGACCATACCCTGAAAAGGGCTTAATTAGCAGAATGTAGTCCAGAAAACGGAATGCGTTGTGTCGTAGTTTACAGGTTGACTGCAATATTTGCACCTTTCGGTCCGACACATCCGACTTCAGCAAGCATTTTTTTAGTACTGGTTCAGCATTCCCTCTTCGGTCCCTTCTCCTTAGCCTATCTGCCCTGTTGCAGCCTGTTATCAAGGATCACCGCGTGGAGGTGTAGAAGGGTCTTGGCAGCTCTGGTTCGCTAGCCGTGACATTAGCAGTCAGCTATGGGTCACTGACTACTGCAGCTCATGCGCTGATCAGCATCTTGATCCCAAAATATGGATATAATTGAGGAACAGAATAGTTACTACTCACTCCGCATCGTCAATTGCAATGTACGGAGCAGTAACATGACTTTAACAAAGAGGGATGAAACAAGCTTGGAAGCGTTTTAAATGTGGGGCTATCGTAGAATGAACGAGTTGGACAGAAAAAAGATGCAAAGACAATGTTCTCAATGACGTAGGCACACAGATAAATATTGAAAATGATACAGAAACGATGATTGAGTCGGATGGGACACAATATGCGACAGGAAAGTCTTCTATAGAAGATAATAATGGGAAATATTCAGAGGAAAAATAGGAAAGATCTAAATTCAACTTCATATCTCTAGCATGCAAAAACATCAATGTACGAACCTATGTTGAATTGAAAAGAGCTGCAGAAGATATGGTCCAATGGAGAGGTTTGCTCAAATAACCAGTCTCAGAGTTGCCAATCGAATGATAATACTATCAGCCATCCCAATGGACGCAGAAGAGATGCAGGCCAGCGGACATTGCCCCTCTGCCCCTCTGTGACAACCTCACAGGTGGCGGGGAATGCTAGGCGTACCATCACTGTAGATGAGTCGAGAAAATAAATGGAGCAAGGAGATACCCCACTCACATGTATATGCTACGTTTCTTGCAAGACGTGACGATCCTGGGACACAGACACACTGAACTGCCTCTCTTCCGGGATACATGAAAAACTAGTACATAAGTCCATCTCATCATCATCATCATCATCATCACACCCTTTCGACACGAGTGGGGAAGACTCGATAGTCCTGCAAGACAACTTTCCTAAGAGAGACAACTCTGACCTCAAATAAATGCTGCATTGCAGAAGGGCTGGGGACAGCCAAAACCTAAGGAGGGCAACCTTACAGAAACGCCTGTTGAAATCGGATGCAATGGTCCACAAGCTTAACGAAACAGTGCAACATAAATCGCTGTATGATGACGTCACAACCTAACAGAAGAAAGTGTGGTGCTCCTTCTGTGGAGTCCCGCCAGGCAGTGAGAGTGCCTTGTCCAACGACTCGAAAGGGCCCACCTGATGTTACTGGTGGTCACCCACCCATGTGCTGTGGAGTCTAGGCACAAGGAGATGGGGCAAGAGCTATTGACTGAAAACTCAAGACCCTAAAAATACTACAGTAGAATGCGGAGGGAGTCCTTAACAAAAAGGTTTCCCTAACAAATCGCCTGTACGAAGGCAAGATAGACGTGGCATGTATCCAAGAAACGCATCTCAACAACAATCACAGATTCTCAATCAGAGGATACCAGACCTTCCGTCTCGATAGAGAAGGTCACAAAGGAGGGATTCTGATACTGACACGTAAATGCATACCAAGTAGCGCAGTAGCCGTCAATCACACCGGACAAGCAGAAATTGTAGGAGTCGACATATTGACACAAGAAACGAAAATCCGAATATTCAACCTGTATGGCCCATCCAACAAAGACCTGTCGCTCTCGAGTATGAAAATCAAGGCCTCCAGCTGCCTAGTGATTGGAGAATTCAACAGTCACTCTGAGAGATGGGGATATTCAGACACAGACAGCAGAGGGGATGAAGTGGAAGACTGTGAGATAGACACAAATCTCTATCTTATCAATAGGTCGGACGACAGCCCTAGCTTCTAGTCTAGAACATGGTATACCACTTCCACCCCAGACTTGGCCTTCTCCACGGGGGATATTCACCACAAAATAGATCGTCAGGTGCTCGACCAATTGGTAGGTAGCGACAACAGACCAATTAGGCTAGAAATTGATATGGAAGTAGGCCCCCAGGAAATAAATCCGCTGCCACGTTGGAACTATAGACGAGCCGACTGGGATAGATTTGCAATGCTGACAGATGGACTGCGTGAAACCATCAACACACGAAATAACAATATGAAACCTATGGTGGAAAGCCTCAGCAAAGCAATACTGCAAGCAGCCACCCATCCCAAGAGGGGCAAGGAAAAACTACAAGCCATATTGGAATCGTGAACTGCAGAAAGCTGAGGATGAAGTCTCAAATGCTGGGAACATGGCAGAGATAGAGCAATCTATGGAAGCAAATATCGCCATCAAGGCCATCACTGCGAAATACAAAAGAACACTAAACCAAATAACAAGAGACAGCTGGAAAAACAAAACAGAAAGCCTCAATTTAGACAAAGAAGGGAACAAACTATGGAATTTAGTCAGAGCCATGGATGACGAAACACCATAAAAAAAAACAAATTACCATCAAGCAGGGCAACAACATGCTTATCGGAAAAAAGCAGCAAACGCCTTTATAGAACATTATGCCAGAGCAAACCACATTGATGTCCCTACAGATAGGCATACATACATTAGTGAAGAACAAAAGAGCCACGACAACATCAATATGGCACCAAAGGAGCACATGATGGCAAACCTAACAATGAATGAAATGGAAGAGGTCATGAGAACTTTAAAGAAAAAGAAATCGCCGGAAAAGATGGGGTAACAAACGAAATGCTGATGGGGTTGGGCCAAACAGCAAAGAGGAAACTGCTATCAGTCCTGAACCAAAGCTGGAATAAGGAAATTGTACCGCAGGCATGGAAAGATGCTGTAATTATTCCAGTAACAAAGAAAGAACAAGATAGAACAGATCCAAATGGATACAGGCCTATCAGTCTACTTAGCTGTTAAGAAAAACTGATGGAGCGAATGATAAACACCAGACTGATGTGGCACCTGGAAGAAAAACACATATTAATTCCACAGCAAGCAGGATTTAGACAGCACAGATCCACTGAGGACCAGATCACTCTCATAGCACAGGAAATAGGTGATGCTTACCAGGAGAAAAAGCATACAGTAGCGGTTTGGGTGGATCTAGAGAAAGCATTTGACAAGGTGTGGAAAGATGGACTTAAAGTCAAGCTACAAAGAAGTGAAGTATCTGGAAAAATGTACATATGGATCAGCCACTACCCCGAAAACATAACAGCCAGAGTTCAAGTACAAGGGCAGATGAGCAAAAACGGTGACACTGGAGCAAGGAGTACCTCAAGGGGGAGGGGGGGGGGGGGGGGTTAATGTCACCCACAATTTTCCTGGTGTATATAAACAACATCACAGAGAATATACCAAGAAGAATCCACAGCTCCATGTTTGCAGACGATCTGGCTATGTGGACCTCTGAAACAAATCTCACCGTAGCAAACAATCGGATGCAACAGGCCCTAACATTGTTGGAGGAGTGGGCGAACTCATGGCTGATCAAAATAAACGAGGAAAAAACAACATGTACGATATTCTCGCTTTCAAATAAACCACAGAACACCAAAATAATTCTTAACGGCAAATATCTGCGGCCAAACGACAACCCAAACTACTTGGGCGTCACATTTGATCGGCGCATGACATGGACAATTCAGATCGAGAGAAACCGAACGAGAGCCAGACAAAGAATGGCAATCATGAGGAAACTTGCTCGCACAAGCTGGGGAGCAGATGAAAGAATACTAAAGAAACTGTACACTGGAAGAGTGAGACCAGTTCTCGAGTATGACATTGCGGCATGGACAACAGCAGCAAAGGCGAACTTTGATAACATTAGCAAACTTCAAAACCAAGCCATGAGAGTTATAACAGGAGGCATGAAGTCAACGCCAATTGTAGAACTTGAAAAGATTACAAATCTGCAATCCATGACCAACAGAAGAGACTGCAGAGCCCAACAGCAAGCAGAGAAACTCAGAAGACTGACAGACCATCCAATGCATCAGAGACTAAATAGATTTGGAAATAGGAAACTTTGCAGAAATAGCCAAAACAAAGATGAGCGAAGACCCTATGAACACCGTAACAATACCAAAGCCCATCTCTACTGTACGCAAACCCACCTGGAAGCAGCATATCATTCCGGAGGTGGTAGAAAATATACCAGGTATTAGAAACAAAAACAGCCAGACTGAAAAAGAAAGAAGAGACATAACCCTGAGGTACATAACGGAAAACTACCCAAGCATGGACTGGACCCATGCATACACCGACGGTTCTGTAACAAACACAACACAGAACGGAGGGGCATGGATATTCTTGAGCCTACCAAATCGTAGAAAAATAACAGTGTCAGTAGCAACTGGGAAATTCTCAAGCAATTTCAGAGCTGAGGCAGAGGCACTGAGGGCTGCAGTAGAAGCAATGCTGACAGGCGTAAGCAATGAAAGCCAGATAGTCCTATTTACAGCTGCCCTGGCCGTAGTTACAGCACGAAAAAGCCAGAAAAATACTTAATTTAATGATCTAAGAGCAGTACTCTCTAACTATGCCAGCAGGCCGCACCAAAAATAGTAGTGGTACAGTGGATTCCATCCCACTGTAACATCCATAGGCAACGATGAGGCAGACAGACTGGCAAAAGAAGGTGCAAGACTACCACAACCAGATTCTAGTGTGACCTACGAAGAGTTCAAAAGGCTCATTAGGGCCAGATACATGGCCTAATGGGAAACAGAACATACTGGCTACACAAAAAATGATGCCTATTACCAGTTGAACAGAAGAGAGCAGGTCGTGGTCTTCAGACTCCGCACAGGCCACAACAGACTGAGGTACCACCTATTCAATAAACTAAAGATAGGTGGCACTAACGAATGCACTTGTGGTACAGGGAAAATGATCGCTGAACATCTGCTGCAAAACTGCCCGATATACGAGGACCAGAGAAAGCACATGTGGCCATCACCAGTGGCAACACTAGACAAGCTCAATGGCAGTGTCGACATCCTCAGGATGACCTCTGCTTTCTTCGAACAAATACAGCTTGACGTCTGACAGTGAACGAAGAAGAAGAAGAAGAAGAAGAAGAAGAAGAAGAAGAAACATGAATTGCTTTTATTTTGTTTTCTTTCTGGAAAATGACATTCTATCATTGTGTTTTCATGGCTTTAGTTCATGGATTAACACCCAATACAATTTTTTTAAAAAGTAGATCTAGAATCATGTGTTAATAAGGACAGTGAATGCCAAGAACCATGTGTCTACAATTATTCGATTGCAGATACATGCAAGAACATTATATCTGTAATTCCATCATCTAATCTTTACTTTCCCCAATAGCCGTGTGTCATATGCATATATAGGATTGCAACCAGTGGAAGAGATCATATCGGATAAAGGAAATAGTGTAGAGCAATCTAAATATTATTATGGTAATAGACCTTCAGTGTGCATCGGTTTAAACCTGCTACACAGCAGTTGAAAGTTACTTCACTAGTACATTGTTGATGCTAATATAAAAACTGAATCGGCGAGACTTTACTATTTGACAATAAGTCAATAATATTTACCAATTAAACTATATCGAGGTATTTTAGATAAAATATAAATTTGATCAGTATGGCATAAGCAATGATTTTCCTGTATTTGTGTACTAAATTTGGGCATTCTTTTAAAAAAATTTAGCAACATATGCCAAAACGGCAAATTTTTTTACAATTTAAATATTGCGTAATATCCTCCAACGACCTACATGCTACTTTCTATGGCTTCATTCATTAGTATGCCGAAAAATGCATGTGCTAAATTGTGAGTGCAATTGTGACACCGGAAATAAAAAGTAGAGGTTGTTATGGTTACAGCTCACAATGATAGAAATTACAGAAATGTGAAATATAAAAATTATCAAATCTGCCACATAATACCCGGTCCTACGGATATTAATATAAGAGATGTTGTAGTGATAATTTCAAGTATTTTAGTTCCTATTTGTGTTGTTTATTATTTTTGACGTGACTGTTTGTGCTGCATGTCTTTGTATTATTTGTCTCTGCTCGTGTTTGTCTTTTTTTGTGTGTGTGACGTGTGTATGCTTGTGTTGCTTGACTCAAAACCCAAACATGCACGTTCGGTTTCATCAGAGTAGTGCTTCATTACAATTCCATCATACAAAATATGTGATGACTTCGTATACACTGAATTGGAAACAACATAATACAACAACACAACTCCTTAGGAAATAAGGAGAAAATATAATATCTTGCTGATTACTCAAAAAGATTCAAATTAAAACACATTCGTTCATTTATAATTTATTTTGCATTGTATCGCGAATACGCGCAAAGTAATCAAGTGTCTCTCGTACTGAAAAGTTTGGAGGCCGCTCGCTTACAGCAATAAAACTGTACATTCTCATGTTCATAGATTGTGAGTTTGGTGTCATCTCAAAACAGTAATGGTGGTAACAGGAACAGCGCTAATCATCGCATTAATGCCGAGGTTGAACAGAATGCGATTTTTACACCGGTTATATTAGATATACTTCTTTACGAGAATTGGATGATGGCAAATCTTTGAAACAAAATGTTTAATTAATAAAAAATAAATATAAAATATTATTTATGTTATGTTATTCCTCACTATATCAATACCTTATTTCATATCTCTATTTCTTTTATAATATGCTCTCCGTGTCCCATCCCATTATCTTGTTTCTATATATATTTACCATGCGCTTTGCAGTACGTCACTTCTTACAACCGCCAACCTATTTGGCGGGTTACGTTTCTTGGCAAGGGTGCAGTACGGTAGGTTGCAATTACTGTCCGTATGTGAAGTAGCGTTAAAAAAAAAAGCTCTTGTCCTCCAAACTGGCGTGAGTGGGATTCGAACCTGGCCATGCAGCCTCCAAAAGAATTCACAATTGCATATTCCTCTTCTACCTCTTCTTAGTAGCTGAAACAATCTTATCTATTCCTTAATACATTTAGAGGTATGTTTCTGGCTTCTCTTGTCACCGTACAGTTGAAAGAGTAATTGTGTTGGATAGAGCATTTATAGGTTTTGGAGAGAGCCACCATTTTACTCTGCAATGTTTGAGTAGCCGACACAAAAACTTTTACAATTGTTTGTGTCTTCATCACATTTGTATATATGAGTTTGTAATTTCTTATTATTTCTAGCAGCTTCGTTATTTTCCTTTGCTGTGTGTAGATTTAACTGCTCTTATAATAATTACCTCTGAAAAAGTGTCATTTTTACAGTTTTTGAAATAAGATTTAAAAAATTGTCCGTCTAAAATTATATTCAAACGCTTGTTTAACATTTCCTGTATACAGCTGTTTCAGCATTTGATTGTTTGCACCCTTGATAGTTTCCGCTTATTTTGTTATTTGTTGTTCGATGTTTACCCTTTTTGTTGACACATTTTTAATTTTTATTTGTCCATGTCAGGGAGCTTACCTGTGTTATTCTTGGTGATGTTCATCTGCAGTTATTGACCTTTTAGTTTCGGTGTGACTTTGATGTCTTATTTGAAGCTGTACTAATTGTTAATGTTGTTTTATTTTTATTTATGTTTGGCAGCCATTTCTAATGCTCAAAGTCTGATTGTAGTGACAAGTGGTCTTTATTCCCTAGGACTATAAATCCTCCCAGTGGACCTCAGCAGTGGGAATAATATAGTATAGTATAAGTATAGCATTTTTTATAGTTGTCCATCACAAGTAATGAAGACCACTCTCTTTGTTCAGCCGTGTGGACAGTCGTATCTCTTGCTGTGTCCGCTGAAATGGGTGACTTGCGCGGTGATTTGGATTAAAGTGAGGAAGAAACTGCGCCTTTTGTCAACCTCGCTCACAGAGCATAAGCTACCTTTTGCCAGTGGCAAGACATTCATCGAGACGACTGGAGATATCATTGATAGGATGCAGATTTTGCCTCAGGGTTACCACCGAAGCCTTTCCGTAAACATGTAACCCACAGGGTAGAAAGGTGGGATGGCATCTAACACAGTTTGTCGTGCCTTATCGATAACCACAAGAGGTCGTATGGACAACACTCAGCGTGTGAGTGAGTCTGGCATCTCTCCCCAGCTGTATTCAGCTCATCATAGTATCATCTAAAATTCCCACACGCCAAATTCGTGAAGGTGAACCGGCAGAACTAACCCGTGAAATACGACACAGGTATAAGCGAAGTGCCATTTAGCCGGCGTCCAGACCACGATAAACGGATGGAAGATATCACCAACAAAAAAAAGAACGAAATAACAGTCCAGACGGAAAACAACACCACGTTTCCGTGAACACAAGTGTTAGTCGTCGACTAGTGTGAATTCCAGGCAAATCCGTGGCCTGGCGGCATCCATAATGATCCAAAACAGTAGAGAAATGTAGACTCGCAGCCAGTTATGGCGCCATCTTTGCCAGATGATAATGATAAGTTGCAGCACACTGCCCTGAGATCACATTCTTCCAATTTCACTTTGTGGATTGTGTTTTCTTGTAATTTCACTCTGGTGTGTCCATTTTGTATGAAGTGGACCACTCATTTGTAAATGCATTCGCAGACATCCTTTGTAAGTAGTTTTTTTTTTGGGTAGCTCTCGGTTTTCACACTGTTAAATTACATTCTCCATATTAACCTAAATAGACAGAATGTGCTTATTTTCTTGGAAGGCATCTACAATCGTTTACGTGATATTCTGTGATATTCTTGATTCTAGGAACCACATCATCACACAGAGGACATTCCCATAAGTGCTCCATTCTCCGTCGAAGCAGGCAGCCAAGCGTATATATACTGAGAGTGCCAGTCAGGTGTTGATTTTGTGTTCTTCAGGTCTTTCTAGACAGAACACACTTTTCCCTTCTCACTTAGTCACTCCCAAATCTATCATTCTCTGCACGTATGCATTTTCTCGACCTCGTCTCTTCATTATTCTGTAGACTGTCCATGATTGGCATTATCAACTCAACTGTCTCTCGTCATCACCGCGTCGTTCACCACCGCTAGTTCCGCCACTGCATCAGTTCTTACGTTGCCCCAGACGACTGCATGTTCTGGACAGTAGATCCATGTGACACCCAGTATACCAGAGTTGTTCAGAAGAGAGGCTCACTCCCTTCTTAGCATGCACTTGTCTATCTTACGGAGCATGCCCTGCGAGTCTTACAGTGTCACTGCGTGTTTCACCGGTTGCGTCACCAACCAAGTCAGGGCCGCTGTTACAGCCTCAATCTCAATCCTCACACTCGATGTGACAGTGGAGTAGGCAGCTGATTTCTCCACCACCTCCTTGTCATTTTGGTAGCCGACGAAACCCTAATCGCACTTTCTTGCATCTCTGCCGGCGGAGCCATCTGTGTACATAAGTCGGTCTTGAGTGTTGCTGGATCAGCTCCTGTATTGAAGCTTCTGTCCTAGTGCCGCACAACTCGTGACACTCTCTCCTCATTTGTATCACCACAGTTGTCAGGGAGCTTTCATTGTCTACTTCCTACCCATTCACTACCTCTTCCCACTTCTTTCAATGCACAGAGCGTCATCAGGGAGTCGTCTGCCATCTGTGACCCTCCTCGCTTAATGCGTCTGCCTTTGAGTGTATCCAAACCTTGGTGCAAATCGTGTTGTTCGTTGTTGGCAACGTTGGCGTACGCCTTTACCTGCACTACTTGATGTCGCACCTTGATGCTTTCCAAATCAAGCATAGCAGTTATTGGAAAATCTCTAGTGCATCCCAGAACTGCTATCTTTATCTGGATTCTCTTCAATCTATCTACCTGTGTATGTGATAGCGTGAGCAACCCAAGACCGTAGTCCAGGACAGACACAAACAGGAAGAGAGTTCATTGTCTATGGCCGCCATGACTTTGATTGCATTAATATCCCTCTTTGCTTTCAGAATCACACTGACAACATGTTTATTGAAACAACATGATACTCAGATATTTCATGTCATGCTCTATCTCGACATTGGTGCCTATGCAGGTGGCTCCTGATGGTGTATCTCAGACGAGCCTATTGTTTAGCGAGAACCAGATAATCTTGGCCTTAGATGGATTGATTTCGGCGTTGTAGTCGGTGCACCATTCAGATAGTTTCTCCAGCTTGTTCCGCACACCCGCGACAATTTCAGTCGTGTCGTTGCCGTGATTCTATAGCAGTATGTCGTCCGCATATGTGAGGATCCTACCAGGTCCAGTCACTTCCATCTGTGCAATTTTGCAAGTGTACACATTAAAAAGTACAGGAAACAGAGGAAAGCATTGAGGCAGACCCGGCACTATGGTTCTGACGTCCAGGAACCGTACTTTAAAGCGACGCTTCTTGACATAAGAACCGTTGCAATTCACGGACTATCCAGTGGCCTAAATTGAGGACCACTAATAGGTCGATTAGTTTTCCGTAGTTGACCCTATTGTAGGCTTTTTCCAGGTCGATCGTCGCGACGACAGTTTCCTCTTTTATCTGGAAGCCATCATATATGTCGTATACCACGAATGCTGCATTGGTGGCCGTGTCTCTGCCACGTTAACTTCATTCAGTGGGAACACCTGCTGCCTAGCACAACTCGAGGACAACACTCTTGCACAAGAAACGAGACAAAGAGTATTTAGGAAACTATCGTCC
Source organism: Ariolimax columbianus (assembly GCA_036924085.1). Taxonomy (NCBI): domain Eukaryota; kingdom Metazoa; phylum Mollusca; class Gastropoda; order Stylommatophora; family Arionidae; genus Ariolimax; species Ariolimax columbianus. Next base: position 35,034,759 of record JAVGWX010000005.1, read on the forward strand.
AATTACTCTTCTCCCAGTCACGTGCAAGCTGTTTATTAAATGCATCCTTGCCAGAGTCCGCAACACTCTCGAACAATCCCAACCAATCGAACAGGCAGGCTTTCGGCGTTCGTTCAACACAGTGGACCATATTTCAACCTATTACCTCCTTATTGAGGTAGGCCATGTTCCAGACGTCCTTGATATTCACCTTCATCGACTATAACAGACTTTTGATTCGGTAGAACCACATTTTGTCTGGCGTTCACTGTTGGAACAAGGTGTACATTCTGGTTACATCAAAGTTCTCACCAACAATTATACCAACTGCATTACCACATTCCGTCCCTTCCAAAGCCCAATTGTGGTAGACATTCAAAAGAGGGTCCGACAGGGTGATCCTATCTCATCGAACCTCTTCTTTGCCGGTTTGGAGTCAGTCACTAGCCGATGCAACTGTGACACCTTTGGTATCCTTATTGGTGGCAGACGCCTCAATCACCTTCGTTTTGCCGATGGCATAGTGCTCATCGCAGAGTCAGTAACAGAAGCCGACCAAATGATGCAGCGACTCGATGGAGAGGACAAGAAAGCGCGTCTGGAGATGAATGTCTTGAAGACCAAAGTGTTGCGCAATCGCTTTGCCCCTTGTGATTTTGTGTTCCTTGGTGAGGTACGATAAGATGATGTCAACGGGTGCATTTATCTTGGACGTCTTCTCAATATGGATAATAACCTGAAACTTGAACTGACAAGACGTCGCCGCGCAGGTTGGGCAGCTTTCTCGTCTATTAACACTGGCCTGGATGGCTGCCATGATCAAGACCTACGAGCCTCCCTGTTCAATTCCACTGTACTCCTTGGTATGTGCTGCGTAGCCGAGACGTGGACACTAACAAAATCACTAGAGTACAAATTGAGAGTGATCCAGGCCTCCCTTGAGAGATGCTTGGTCGGAATCACTCTCTGAAACCAACGAATGCAAGGTCCCCACAATTCTGACATAACACAATTTTCCCAGGTGAAGGAAGCGAACATCCCTGCAGACAATGCACAACATAGATGGGCAGGTCACATGCTGCTACGAAACAATGCAGGTCACATGCTGCTACGAAACAATGCAGGTCACATGCTGCTACGAAACAATGCAGGTCACATGCTGCTACGAAACAATGCAGGTCACATGCTGCTACGAAACAATGCAGGTCACATGCTGCTACGAAACAATGCAGGTCACATGCTGCTACGAAACAATGCAGGTCACATGCTGCTACGAAACAATGCAGGTCACATGCTGCTACGAAACAATGCAGGTCACATGCTGCTACGAAACAATGGAGCACAACAACAGCAGCCTGGTTCTCTCGAAGAAAAACCGCGGGGAAGACCTCCAATGCGATGTCAGACTCCTTTTCTGTACGTTGCAACATCCAAGACGCCTCTAGAGGAGCACTTACCACGTACTGGACTTCCGTGGCACAAGACAGGGTCCGCTGGAGACGAAGTTGGGACCCGCAGCTACGCTGAGGAACGGATCATCAAGATCAAGATCTGTGAACAACAAAAAGATCTCTCCACGGCACGCGGCGCATAAGAATTATGGTATTAGGCCCATATTATTTTGTAACCCACGGCACTTAGTGGAGATATGATCAGCATCACGCCACCCGTTTTTACTTCCCGGACTGAACTGGTAACCCATTTAAGGCTGGGTCGAACCGGGAATCATTGCGGTCTGAAAAACATTTTCGACTCAACTGGGGAATAAACCCAGGACCACTCAGATGCGAGGCAGGCGAGCTAACCATTGCGCTACGTGGCTCCATGTGCAGAATTATTCCAGACTGGTGCTGCATACCCAGCCACAGAAAACACAGAGCGAGTGCTGATATTCTGAGGACATCTGACTTTGCTCTCCATGTTGTGCCATTCAGTTTTTGAATGATACTATTTCTCGCATGCGTTTTATGTTTTGTCTCCTGTCAATGTGCAGCATAGGCAGCGTGCCGCCCAACTTTACTACCAAGTATTTGGGGGTCGTGCTGTGTTTCAGATTCTGTCCTTGCCATTTGATATGTAACTTTCTGTTCGCCTCTCTGTTTCTAAGATGGTAGGCACATACTAGAGTTTTGTTGGGGTTTGGTTTGATGGGATTTTTTATGATAATATAGAGCAAGGGCATTTGTCAGTTTCTGATCGACTTCTTCGAACCACTTTCTCTGGGCAGCTACTGCTGTATCATCGGCATATATGAATTTTGTCACTTGTGCATATAAAGGTTGATCGTTAGTATATATATATATATATATATATATATATATATATATATATATATATATATATATATATATATAATAAAGCATAGGTGCCAGGACACTTCCTTTTGCCAGTCCATTTTTTTTGGGTTTCGCCATCGACTTTTTCTACCCCCCAAAAAGTGACGTAGAATCGCCTATTCTGCAGGCCACATTTAGAGAGGTTTGTGAGATGCTAATCCTGTGTCATAGAATATAGCTTAGCAAGCAACTTCTGGTGGTTTATGGTGTCATTTGCACTTATTTTACGTGATGCTCAGGTCTGTTTGTGGGGAATCTATCTACACTTTGCTAGTTTGTCTTCAGTTTTATTGCTTTGATATTCCAGTGGGATGGGATCCTCTGAAAGACCAACCTTGGATGTTCTACTCGAGGTCTCCAACTGTATGTTATTTTAGAGCTGCTAATACTGTGGTGGCATCACTAGAAATAATAATTCCTTTGTGAATATCTTCATTTTGAATTACACGCTCGGCGACGGCCTTCAGTGCCCCCGCTTCCGCAGACAAGTTATTGGAAAATATTCCAGTTCCAAGTACTATAATAGTGGTAGCAGAAGTAGTTTTAATGAGTGTTAGTATTTTCTGACACAGAGTTGACTCGTTTATCTCGGTGAAATTTTAGTGCAACCCAAGGGGAAACTATTCATTTGTTGAAATCTTCCCTGGTAACTGGTAACACTAACAATATCACGGAAGTAGTTCGAAAGCTTTTTGTTTGCAATGCAGTTTCACGCTAATTACATATATTTTATACCGTATACCTTATACTAGTTGTACATGCAGTTCACTTTGGGGAATACATAGGGTGAAGTTCCGATTTGCCGCTTTTTTGAGTTTATCTCACTATTTGCAATAATTTAAAAAAAATAGAAAGACTCAACGAGAAAGCCGTATACTGTATTATAAATTACTATACCTAAGTTACTGAAGTAAGGTGTCAAAACATAATAATTAAATAATATTATATATTAATTAATAAATATTTTAATAATTTAATATTATAGCTATATATTACAGGACATACTTAAATCTATCGATCTAGTCTATAATAAAGACTAGACTATATACTTATCTATACTCATCATCATAGGCGTCCCAGTCTCTATACATAACATTCTATGCGCGTGGCGCCCTGTAAGTGAGTTTTTTCTCCTATATTTCCACACTGTCTGCTATGGCTGTAAAGACTGATCCGCAAGTGACAGTCCCTGCCACAGATCGTACAACCATACTGAGGAGGCCGGCTTTCCTGGCTATTCCTTGATCTCTTCCGTCTTTCTCTTTTCTCTGTAGTCAGAAGACCTCTACTAGCATCAGCAGCCACTATGCCCCCTCCAACTGACCATCTCCAGATAGCTTGTTCCTGAGCAATTTCTTCCCAGCCCTCGAATGGGATGTCACATGACTTCATGTCCCTCTTGCATACGTCCTTGAATCGCAGTGTGAGACGACCGATTCTTCTAACTCCAATGGCTAGCTGTCCATAAAGGATATCCTTTGGCAGCCTCTCGTCTTCCATGCGATAAACATGTCCCAACCACCGTAGACGTCAGTAGCTCAACGTGAAGTACATGATTTGAGTGTTTGCTCTCTGTAAAATCATATTATGTGACACTCTCTCTTGCCACCCATTCCCCAATATATGCCATAGACACCTCATGTAAAAGGTACTCTGCCGTCATTCCTGTTTAGTATAAGTGCTCCAAGCCTCGCTTCCATACATGTCTAATCACATCATTAATATTCCTTAGCTGTCTGTGAAATTATTCACATTATTCTGTATACCACGTCTCTATGACTTCCAATGATCCAGTTTATTGTAATGGTTGTCTATACCTAACGTCAATATTAGTTAGTGACTATAAAAAATAATCTATTTATTTGATTTTTATTCTTTTTGTTTTCTTTAACATATTTACACTATTTATTTCTTACAGAATGTCCAGGAAATACCATATGTCAGTATGCTTGGGATTGTTGTAAGATTATTGTATTTAGAGGAGCAAGATGAAGTGGACAAATATGCAAGACATTGAGGAATGTCTACCAAAAGATATTGATCCTGATGGCATGGCAAGTAGATGCTGGAACCAAATAAAGACCTGCATAAAAGAAGATGACAATTGTACTGCAGATTTGAAGGATAATTCCCTTTTTGTTTTTCTTGCAAATACTAGAAATATTAATACCATGGATACAATTCAGTGTTCTCAAGAAGTAATCTTTGAACTTGAGAATTTGTTGGGCAAGTTGGAAGAGCTGTTATTTCCTGTAATATTCCTTCTCTATGAAAGGTTTAAGTTTTTCCATAGATTAAGAGGTTCAGAAGAAAAGGTTGAATATTTTTTGAATGTCTTAGACATGCTGGCAGATACATGTGAGTTTGGTAAGATTAGAGAAGAAAGAATCAAAGAACAGCTTTTAATTCAAGGGGCATTACACCCTGTGCTAAAACAAGCAATTGAAAGCTGTCCATCATCTAAACTAAAAACACTTTTAGAATCATTTTCAGAAAGTAAGTTGAATCATTATGAAGAACCATTACATCATGAACAGCTGCTGAATCAATACAAAAGTTATTTACCCACACAAAGAAATCAAGCGGAAGGTTCTTTAAGAAGCAAAGTAAATGAAGCTACACTGAAAAAAAGAAATTTGTCAGTGAAAGCTTCACATGGGTCATCCACTGTAAATAGCATTGCCAATAAAAATAGAAAACGCGAAGGTAAAGACTACACTAAAATGTTAGACGATAACATTAGATCCAGAAAAATATCTGTGTCTGGTGTCATAGCTTCAATGAAATCTCCGACACCCGATGAAGAAGAAGTAGAACATGAAAGTACGAGACCTGGGTATGTTCATGATGAAATTAAGTGTATTGATGACACAGGTGATAGTAGTCGTGGCAAGAGGAAAGAAAGGCCAAGTCTAGAACTCTTGGACAAAGTTATTGATGTTGCAGCAGAGCTTATTGTCGGAGATAGGAGTGAAGGTGATACAGGAAAACCTAAACGTTCCTCAGATGGCAATCTCCAGGCAGAAAGATTTTTTCCATGTCAGGCTTGCAGTGAAATATTTTCAATGAAAGAAATTAACGAGAAACAATTAGGTGTCTGTCCAAGTTGTGGTCACATGTTTGATTTACCATCCAAACTGTCCATACATTTGTCTGAAGATAGAGAGGTCAGGTGCAAGTCAGAAACTGTGGCTAAACAATCAACAAGAGGAAGGTATCACAAAGAATACACTTGCTCAGAATGTGGTTTGAGAATACACGGGAAACGCTCTTTTATTAAACACATGAACAGCCACAAGTTATATTGTGACATTTGTAACAAAGTACTAGACTGCAAGTACACACATAGACTACATATGGATGGACACAGAGGCAACAAACCTTACAGCTGTGCTCATTGCTCACGTTCATTCACAAGGAAAAGTGATTTAAAGACCCATGCGGAAATTCATAACCCAGAGCGTAAGAAGCGCCATGTATGTGATTTCTGTGGCAAGGACTTTTACAGGATTCATGAACTGATCCGGCATAGTCGGCTCCACACAGGAGACAAAACTCATGTATGTGATGTCTGCAACAAAGGGTTTCCTACAGCTCATGGGCTAAAATGCCACCGTGTCTTACATACAGGGATAAAATCATTCACCTGTGACAAGTGTGGGAAATCGTTTGCCCAAAAGTCAAACCTGGTCATGCATCTGATGCGCCACACAGGTATCAAAGAGCATGAGTGTTCCACCTGCGGGATGATGTTTGCTAGGAAGGGCTATCTGGAGTCTCATAGGCGAACACATTCCAAAGAAAAACTCTACACATGTGAAACTTGTGGAACTTGTGTGTCCTCGCGATATTCATTGCAGCGTCACAGACTTATCCATTCTGGGCTGAAACCTCATGTCTGCCCAAATTGTGATCAATCATTTACTTGGCAGAGCACATACAAGAAGCATATGGAGAGCCATAAGATGCCTGACATAGTCAAGTACTCAAGAATGAATGAAGAGTCATTGCTCCACAAGACAGACGACAAAAGAGATTACCATTGTGACACACATGAATCAAAAGAGAAACTGCAATTTCAGCATGAGGATAGTGCTAATGGAAACTATAAAGATCAGCAGAACAAGAAGCCCACTTAACATGCTGGTAAAGAATGCCAAACAGACACCAGAGTTAAATTACACGGGAAACATTTTTTAACAGAAAATGGAAGGTTTTAATAAAGAAATAAAAACTAAATGTTAAAATGCTCTGCAGTACTTAATAACGAAGATGATGTTCAAACATTAAGGAAAGTATGGGGATGTCTTTGTATGATGCGGGTTAACTCGTTTTAAATCGAGATGTATACAGAGCTACCATGACGGAGACTATGTTCTGGAAAGAATATGCCACATGATGACTAATAATAGCACTAATACTTATAGGACAGGAGCCAACAACAACCAGAGGAGCAATGAATCAAAAATAGGGAATGGGGCTGGATAGGACACATGCTACAGAAAGCACCATCAAACATGGTCAGACAAGCCCTGACATGGAATCAATAGGGGAAGAGAAAGAGAGCTACCAAGAAACACCCGAAGAAGAGACTGAAAATGAACTTCGGTCCATGGACCTCAACTGGAGAAAGGCAGAAAGGGTATCTCGAGATCGAACTTATTGAAGGAGGTTTGTCAATGGCCTATGCCTAGAAAGGAGTAACAGGTATTGATGGGTATGATTACTAATACTTAAGCATCAGAATATTAGTTTGGAAACTAAATGACAACTGATTAACAGTACACTTGAACTAACTTTATGTTGCCATCATAAGACATGCAGAGTCTAATGCAGAGGAAATGGAAAATTACAATGTAAGGGATAAGATGTATGAAAAGTCATCAATATCACTAGCATTTAAAAGCTTGTAAGAACTGCTTTCTGTGCCAAACATATAGCGCGACAGAAAATAAGGTGGTTCAGCCATCTCCTGAGAATTGAACCTGATTCGGCTATACACCTACAACACCAGAAGATTAATTACAGGGCAGGAGGAAGATCACATTGACATAACAGAGGATGTGACTCACATCACACACACATTTTGTCCATGAGAGAAGAAAACTGCAGCAGTGCAAGGGATGGAGAAGTGAGTAAGTTAAGGTACTTAAAAAATTAAAGAAACAATTCTTGATTTGCAGGATGAAAACAAACGGGCAGTGATGGCATAGACAACATTCACCATTGTACATATCTTAGCTGTGATTACCAGGATGAAGTAGCATAATAATGATGCAGAATGGAAGCAACTCTGGATAATTAACTGAGGAAGCAGATTCATTTCTGGTCTGCAATCTGGAAACTGCAAACTCACACTGTTTGACCTAAAGAAGAAGAACTCATTCCTGTACGCCCGAAAGGGGAGAACTTACACCTGTTCACTTGAAGAAGGAGGTCCCACACCTGTTTACCTATAGAAGGAATACTCACACCTGTTCAGGTGAGCGGGAACTTAACATCCATTCATTTGAGGGGGGAGAACTTGCAACTGTTGACATAAAGAGGAAGAACTTACATATTATCACACAAAAGGGGACAAGTTACACCTGTTCATTTGAAGGAGACTGTTTGTTAACGCTTCATCATCCATCTTGGGTAGTTACAAAACCTAACTGCCCTTCTTTCAAATTAGCTACCCACTTACAGCTCAGTAGACTGGGTTGTGCTATAGCCTCATCAGTCACATATGCTAGTTATGGCATCATTAGTTATTAACCTGGAGAACTATATAGGGCACCTAGGGATTTGCAATCTTAGAACACTAAATAATAAAAATAGTATGCTAAGGCCTGTACCGTCGAATAACCATGTATGTGACTATGTCCCATGTGGCCTGCAGTTTTGTTGGGGGAGAGCGTGGTTTGTTTCAGCCAGTTGCTGCGAGGGTGGCCACGGGGAAGTCACCAGGATGAGCAGGGCTTCTTCTAGCTTCCCACCCCCACAGCCAGAAAGGACATCCTGGGGGAGGTGGACCACATGTCCAAAGAGGGAGAGGTGATGGTAATCAATTATCGAGTCAATACCTGCAAGTTGGATACGTCTGACTACCACTGTTGAAAATCAGAATGTGTTAATGGGTCCCAAAGATGCCCCTCTGATTGCACAAGTGGAAGTTCCACTGCAGTATTGACCAGGTCTAGAAGGTATAGAATACCACTTTTTAATTTTGTTAAACATTGTTTTAGTAATGCTTCCCAACATTTTGTTCTTGGCTTGCTATTTGTTCATTTATGTTATGTGCTTTGGGTAAGCTGATAGTTCAGTTCAAGTGCCATCTCCACATCAGAAGTTGGATGCAATGGCTCACCAACATCCTATATCTCTTGTCTTGGATTTGTTTGGTGGTCATTGTGATAGTGTTATACCCCTTTACCTGTATGTTATAACAAATGATGAGCAGCAAAGTTGGCGCCTAACAGGCCACTGATCTAACTTTGCTCTCGTGTTAAAGTCCATTATGGATGCTGCCAGGCTACAGATTTGACTGGAATTCACAAAAGCTGATGACTTTACACTTGTGTCTGCGGAAACGTATTGTGGTTTTCCATTTGGATTTTTTTAGTTAATTTTATGATATTTCTTCTTTTGATTATCCTGGTATGGTCATTGGCTATTTGAAATAGTATTTAGATTATCCTGTGTTGCATTTCATCGGTAGAGTGCACACGGCTGAACTTTATGAGAATGGCGCCTTTCGCCCTGTTTGCTGACAGTGAATGTTTTTGGTGTGGCTGGGATATGTACATTAATGTACAAACACATCACCCAGCGAGATTAGACCCTGTCCAGCTAGCAAGATGTCCATCACACATTGTTCACACGCTTAGTAATTCTATACCTCTTGGGGTTTTACAGGAAACACAAGAGTAGACAAATCAGGCTATCTACATACTCTGCAGTCTTCTAAACCGGTTGAATGATGTTAAGTTAAATTCATAAATCATATATATTTTCACAAAACTTTGCATGTTTTACTACATGATAAATTCATACTTATAACAAAGGTATATGAGGCTTGAAAAGCAAATGAAAAGCTTTTGACATTTCTCTTTTGAAATGGCATGCAGTTTCTTTACAACCAAAATGAAAGCTAGATGGTTGGTTATACAGTAGGATGATTGTTCTGAAGCTAAATATATGTCAGTATATGTATCTAATATTTACTCTGAAGTCAACAAAAGGATTTCAAAGGTAAACTCTGTATTTTAAAGGCTATGAGCGAAGGACTTTTTTTCTTTTTTTTTTGCATTAACCTTAATTTCTCTAAGGTGGTGTGCGTTGCACAGCGATTTTTATTTTACGCCTGTCGGTCCAGTGCGTCTAGCTTCAGCATGCATTTTATGTAAGGGTCTGCTTTCTCCTGCATTTTCCAAGGGTTTGCTTTCTCGGGGTAATGCCGGTGCTGTGATGGGGATCGAACCCCACACCTTTGGGTTGTGAGCAGTGTCACTTAACCCCTAGTCCACGCCGCCACCTAAGCAAAGGTCTGAAACTGACAAGGCATCAGTGTCATCACGAAGATAGAAATGTATCATGCTTTAGTATTAATCACTCTGCTGCATACCTGAGAATCATAGACAATGGATAGCAGATATGCGAGAACGTTAAATCATTTCCATATGAGCGACTCAGTTTTATGTGGCAGGACAAAGTACCTTATTTTGAAATTATTATTTAACTTAACTTAGCTTAACATCTTTATACTGATTTAGAAGACTCTACAGAGTCTGTATACAACAAGTTTGATTTACATTACTTTGCTCTAAAAGCTATGCATAACCAATCTATTCTTAAATGCATTAATTGTCCCTGCCTCCACTACCTCCTGTGGCAATGCATTCCAAGCATTCACCACTCTCTGACTAAAAAAGTATTTCCTAATATCTAATCTGGACCTCTCTTTAGTTAATTTGTAGCTATGGCTTCATGTAGGTGGTTGTATTTTGAAAAAAAATTGTTATAGTAAAATGTATCCATTCCTCTGATCATTTCTAGACACTGTAGGCCAGTGAGTCTTTCCTCATTACTGTAATTCTAGAATCCCACTATCAGCTTTGTTGCTCTCTTTGTATTCTTTTCAGCATGTTTATATCCCCTCTATGATAAAGACTCCACACCTGTACACAGTACTTCAATCTAGGTCTAACTAATGCTTCATACAGTTTGACTATCACTTCCTATCTCCTTTAGTAAAACATGTAAAGTATGCTTCTGCTAAAGCTGAGTTAGGAGGGACAGAAAATATTATTCGCATGCCAGATGAGTGCCCCTCCTAGCCAGCTGCTGTATGGTGAGCTTATAACAGGCATACACTCATGATTTTAATTTTTGTTATTCCTGCAGCACTTTTCATTTTTTTATTCCTGCAGCACTTTTTATTTTGTTATTCCTGCAGCACTTTTTATTTGTTATTCATTTCAGCACTTTTAATTTTGTTACTCCTGCAGCACTTTTCATTTATTCGTTCAGCACTTTTCATTTTGTTCAGCACTTTTCATTTTGTTATTCCTGCAGCACTTTTCATTTTGTTATTCCTGCAGCACATTTCATTTTGTTATTCCTGCAGCACATTTCATTTTGTTATTCCTGCAGCACATTTCATTTTGTTATTCCTGCAGCACATTTCATTTTGTTATTCCTGCAGCACATTTCATTTTGTTATTCCTGCAGCACATTTCATTTTGTTATTCCTGCAGCACATTTCATTTTGTTATTCCTGCAGCACATTTCATTTTGTTATTTCTGCAGCACATTTCATTTTGTTATTCCTGCAACACATTTCATTTTGTTATTTCTGCAGCACATTTCATTTTGTTATTTCTGCAGCACATTTCATTTTGTTATTCCTGCAGCACTTTTCATTTTGTTATTCCTGCAGCACATTTCATTTTGTTATTCCTGCAGCACATTTCATTTTGTTATTCCTGCAGCACTTTTCATTTTGTTATTCCTGCAGCACTTTTCATTTTGTTATTCCTGCAGCACTTTTCATTTTGTTATTCCTGCAGCACTTTTCATTTTGTTATTCCTGCAGCACTTTTCATTTTGTTATTCCTGCAGCACTTTTCATTTTGTTATTCCTGCAGCACATTTCATTTCATTATTCCTGCAGCACTTTTGTGTAATTCTTGCACTACTATTGTTTTTTTTTTCTGTCAGGACCTGTAAGAAGACAGTACACACACAATTAAAAGAAAGCAATATCATGATGACAACCTCGAGATTAGAATCTGCTGACCCAAGTTTCTGCTTTGGCGCAATATAAACCACTGATTAACAAATGCTATCTGTTTCAGATATCTTGTCAAATAATTAATTTATCTAATGTCAGCGTGCATCCTCTTATTTTATTTTGTACAAGTATTTATATATTTTTGTGTGAAGTACTGCTGCTTTAAGTTACATGAGGTCTCAACTGTGGGATTCTTGTACCAGCGCCTCGTTGCTCTTGTGGTGGTGGCATCTGTGACAGGTTATCTTATACTAGCCGGGGTACCTAATATTGCTCGGGATAATTATGAAAGTAGTTAATTGTTTGAACACCTTCCCTCCATCATATCCCCCATTGCACTTCTATCTCTCAATTTCTTCAATTTTGAGCCCCCCCCCCCAAGCCAATCTATCTCCCCGTACCTCAACTAACCTACCAATTTCTTCCTCCTCATCAAACTGCCAGATATGTTTTTAGCCCCCCTGGCTGTAGTGCAATGCAAGGCTCCTCAGGAAGCTCACAACTATTGAAATTACAGTTTCGAGGCTCCTGTGACACAGCTTGATTCCATGAGTTTATGAGGTGGGGTGGCCTTGATATTTATGTTTCATTTGACCTTCATTACTCTTTCCTTCTTCTGGGAAGCAAACTCATACAAAAATGTGTGCTGAAGTCAGATGCAGTGTGCTGTTAAGGTACAAAACACAGTGTACAAAACTCTACCTTAGGGTGTGATGCAAACGAGGATAAAAAATATTGCAAAGCTGATATCAAATTTAAATGGCAGTATCTGTTTTGAGGGGCTCGCCATTGTCTTACCAAAGGATTCATAGTAAGACATGGACTTCCAAACGGCAGAGATCCTATTCCACCTTCCAGTGATGGCCCTGAAAACAGTTTACAACCATGCAGCCTGACTAAGAGGTTAGGAATCGAATAAGGGAGGCAAACACAGTTTCAGAAATACAGTGCTTAACTTAACGCCTTTACACTGGTTTAGAAGACTCTTCAGAGTCTGTATACAACCAGTTTCATTTACATGACTTTGCTTTAAAAGCTATGCGCATACATTCTATTCTTAAATGCATTAATTGTCCCTGCCTCCACTACCACCTGTGGCAATGCATTCCAAGCATTCACCACTCTCTGACTTAAAAAATATTTCCTAATATCTAATCTGGACCTCTCTTTAATTAATTTGTAGCTATGCCCTCTTGTTCTCGTAGGTGGTTGTATTTTGAAAAACTTGTATTAGTCTAATTTATCCATTCCTTTGATTATCTCATAAACCTGTATTACATCACCTCGAATTCTTCTCTTTTCTAGACAATGTAGGCCGGTTTTTCTTTCCTCATAACTGTAATTCTGGAATCCCACTATCAATGTTGAAACTGAATGTGTTGTGCATAAAGATGGAAATATCAGTCTCTCTGTAAACTACGACACAATGTCATTTTCAGGACAAACGCCTTCAGAAGACACATAGTGACAGGATATTTGAGTATGAATATCATTATCATTTTCTGACAAATGAGTCATAAACACTTCTGCCAAATTGGATTGTGTGATTGAATCATGAATTCTATTTCTGCAAATATTGGCCTATCTTAAGTGTTAGCTTTTCCTGCATCCTCCTTTGTCTAGTCAATCTGTCTCTCAATTTCCATTTATCATACAGATGGCAGGAATCCACTACATCTTCACTATGTTAAATTTATAACTGTCCTCTGAGAGATCTTGACAGGCTGTGTAAATCATTGGGTTCTGTTTTTAAGTGTCAAAATGACTGATAGGGAATCTGTAAGGAAAACTATCTTGTCTCTGGCATGGTCTTTGTTGTTGATGATGGCTAATGCAGTTTTAGTTCTGCTTTTTGAGAATTTTCTAGTGATCACTAATACAAGGTATACCCATTTTCTGTCCTTTTTTTTAAATTTTGGGGAGTACTTTCCCCTCCAATTTTCACAGCCCTTCTTGCTGATTAGTTTGTGTACCTAGGTCCATTCTAAAGTTGGCTGTCTTTTTGGGTATTTGGTAGTATCTTTTTCTTTATCTTCTTTTGTCCCACTGCACTTTCTATGAGGTGTCACAGAGAGGCGGGATGTGTTGATTTCTAGTTATCACCAGGTGTGAGACTTGTACTGTCATTAGGTGTTACTTCCTGGGTGTGTCAGAGACACCCTTAGTTCACTTACGTCGAGGTCGGTCCCTTGCATGTGAACCAGAGACCTGCATATGATATTACCTCGCTGCAGGCTAGTCACAATGCATTCTGACTAAATGATCAAACCACTTGATTTTTTGGTTGTCAATGTAGTTACTAACTGGGTTTGTCTCAACAATCTGCCTGAGCGTGGTGTTGCGTATACAGTCACGGATTGTCTTTCCGACTGCACTTCTCACACATTGCATCTCACAACTCTGGATCCTACTCTTATGTATTTTGAAATGAGGACCAATATTGACATTGGTAACACAATATAGGAATAAACAGTGCATTTATCAGCCTCCTCTTGGTTGAAATAAGCACTCTAGGGTGTTTCAAAATCGTTGCATTTAGATAGTGGACACTGTTCGCCTTTTGAATTCTATGTCTGATCACTCTGCCATCATCAATGAGCATACTTCTCAGGTATTTGAACTCCCTTACTTGCTTGATACTTTTGTCACTGCTGTGAAAACTTCTCTTCACGTGCTCACGCAATATCATTAGTCTCCGGTTTTTTTCTGTGTGTCTGCCTTTGATATATTTCTCTGACAGACTCTTGAACCAGACCTCCAATTGTTTTGTCATGTCTGTAAAATGGTAGAAGACATACCACTCCCAATACACATGGAAAGCAAAGAATCAGGTCTCCAAACTTCCTCGATTTGCACCTTATATAACTTTCAAGCCTACTTCTCTCAAGAACTAACAACAAAATAATTTTTATGAACTTTAATACATCAGAATATTGTATGATCGTTGAAACATAAATGTTATTTTTATTGTACACATCATCACATTCTGAGATGTTGTGCTATTGCAGGAAGCAAACAGTTAGCTGGACAGAAAAACGAGCAAGGGCACATAGACACTAAATGAAAAATATACAAAAAAAAGGCAGATTGTCTTGGCTTGGTCACAGTATGAGGTATAGAGGTCTACTGTTAAAAAATACTGGAAGGCAAAATTCATGGTAAAAGAAGAAGAGAGTGTCCAAGAAACAAGTACATCATACAGGCATGCAAGAACATCAGTGTGCATATTCATGCTAAGCTGAAGAGGCCTGCAAACAGAGGACAGTGACGTGACATGATCTTCTGACTGACTAACCTGATGATGATGCCATCATCATTATGTGTCATGCTGCCTACTGGCAATGACATGTGACCACAACATCCAGCATTGGTACTGTTGTCATCAACTTTTATCCATGCCAAGATGCTAAACTGTTCTCTTCTCTTTCGGTTGGCCTTGGTGATATGGATTTCCATCTCCTCTTATCATATGTGTGGTTTATCAGTTCTGCCATCGATCGTCGCCTATGCTATTCAATATTTTCTCTCTACCTCCCTTTGCCCCTCTTTCCAACGATTCTGCCTGTTGTCACTGTGTGTTCCAACCTACCTTTTTTTATGACACAAGCTGTCTTTGTGACTGGATCTCCACAAGAACCACGTTATTAGCCTTCTTTGAAGTCCATGAAATCTGAACATTCTTCTGTAAACCACAATTCAGTTGCCTCCAATGATGCCTGTGCTTGCTTGCTTATTATCCACGACTCACATGCAGTATGTCAATGCTGATTCCACGTTGTATCCAAGAACTCTCATCCTTTATTCCAATGATAGGGTTTATTGTACAAAATTCTCCTCATACTCTGGAAGACTGATTTTGCTTGGGCTATTTCCATATTCTGCTCTTTATTTCATAACGCATCTCCCATTAGAAGTTATGTGGGTGTCCAAATACTTAGATGTGTGTACTTGTCTTAGTTCAATCTCGTGCACCTGGACACAGTATTTGGGTGAGCTGTGTTTCTTAGCTACTGCCATTACTTATGATTTCGATCCAGAGTGGTCCGCCTGAATCTTTGTGTATGACGAGGACAAGAATAGCACCACTGCTCCACAAAGAGGATATCGTAAGAGACGACTAACTGTCACATGGCATAACACCGGCCATGGTTAGGTGGTTTGTTTAGAGCAGCATAGATGGTGCCTAACAGGCTGCGGGTCTACTTTCCTCTAGCGTTTGAGTCTATTAAGATGGATTCACACATCGGTTAACCACCCTCTGTGGCACTTGTCCCAATGTAGCAGAATAAAAGCTGCTCGAGCCTAGCTTGCTAAGCAAAAAATTCTTCTCCCGGCTACATCCAGATCATACCAAAGCTGGAACCTGCACACTCCGACACCATTTCCATATCGGGCTTTCACTGTGGGTTCGTTGACCAACGTCCCTGCCAGCTACTAGCTGAAGGCAGGTTCTCTGTGACCTAGGACAGGGCCACAGAGAGTGGTTAACCAATGTGTGAATCTATCATTGACCTCTATGAATATTTCATAACCACACCAACATTGGCACTGTTAACAAACAGGTTGAAGGACACCATTCTCATCAAGTACCCAGATATTGATGTAAAGAGTGTCATGATAATTTAAATAGAAAAGTTTTTGTAATTCATAAATGGAGTAAAAATATACATTAAAATAAATAATAAAGTAATAAGCAACAAATAATAGTTGCCCAATACAAGGGGAGATGATGGCAGCATCAGACTTGTGTTGTGAGATATGATCTCATATGACTGTACAGCCCAATCCTGGCTCAGCAGACACTGCTGCACTTGGGACACGCATGTGAAGAGTCGGCTGTGGGGTTGTCATGCATTGTGTTCTGTTTGACGACTTGCTTTCTCCGAGTCTCGGCACTGATGTTTCACTCTGTGATCTGAGCAGCTTGTGTGATGCTAACGAGCCAGGTGAACTGGTTCTGTGCAAGCATCTCCTAGGAGGTAACATCAACGTTGATGCCATTTTGAGACATCTTTAATGAGTCTCTGTTGAGTCTGCCTGTTCTGAGCTCACGATATAGCAGCTGCATGTTGAGGTGAGTGCTCATCGGGCATGCAAACATGTCCCATCCATCTTATCTTGGCTTTTTGCAGAAGCAAATGAATGTTCAGCATGTTTGACTTGTTAAGAATCCCAGAATTGGGCATTTTGTCCTGCTGTCTGAGCCTGTCTGATCATGTGGGAATAATTTAACTGTCTGACATTTCTTCTATATACTGTCCATGTTTTGCAGGTATGCAACAGAGTGGTTACCACTGCATCACAATACTCTTTTATCTTGGTGGCGACACTGATGCATGAATAAGCAGCAAAAACATCATCATGTAAAATTAATTGCAACAGAAACCACCGCTATACGAAGACGTATAATTCAGTAATCATTCAACTGCAGTAATGACCCAATGCTTAACAAGGATCTAAATAGGGCACAAGAAGAATAATTTTGTCCAGCAAGATAGCTGGTTGTTGCAGTTAACCTCAGTCCACCTCTTCTCATAACAGGGTCCAAGAAAAGTGAAATTGCTTTTTGTTCTGGTGTTTGTAAAAAGCTGCCTTAGCATACTTGTGGCTTCAACACATCAACCCTTTTAACTGTCCATTGGATGCTTCATATTCTTATGGTGGCTTTTGCTGAATTATGAAATTGGTTATATAATTTATTTCATGACTAATTAAAGCTCATTTATTCTTTCAACCGTTGCTTCATTAATTCATCTATTCACTCTCTCATTCATTTATATTTATCTATTAATGTACCCACTCATTCATTATTTCAGGTGTTCACCTACCTATTCATTTCTCCACATTTAGACTTTCAAGTATTCACTTACCTATTCATATCGATATTCATTTGTCCACTCCTTCAGCCATTTACTCATCCATTCATTTGTCCACGCCTTCAGCCATTTACTCATCCATTCTTTTGTCCACTCCTTCAGTCAGTCATTTACTCACTCATTCATTTGTCCACTCCTTCACTCATTCACCCATCCATTCATTTGTCCACTCTTTCAGTCATTTACTCACTTATTTATGTGTCCACTCATTCATTTGTCCATTTATTCACCCTTTCATTTGTTTAATCACTCATCCACCCATTCATTTGTTCATTCTGTCTGGTATTCACTGAAACGTTAATTGTTTTAGCTATTCACTCCCTATTTAATTTGTCTACTCACTCATTTTATTGTCCAATCATTTGTCCACTTACTCAATTGTTTCTGTCATTTGTTTACTCATTTATTCACTCACTTACTTATCAATTCTATAAGCCATTTACTAATTCATTAATTTATCCACAACAAAATTCTGGTCTATCAATTCATTTGTTCAATCAGCGATCTATTCAAGGCATAATACAACTATCACTTCCTCGAAGTATCACATACGCCCAGCATTGGCAACATTCATATTTCTGTGGTGACCTCTTCCATGTGTATTGTGGGTAATGTCTGTTGTACCGGAAATGCTGGCAAGGTACCCATGCACGGAACCGTGTGCATTCGCAGTAATCGTCGTTTCTCTCTCGCCACCATCGTTGTGGACATCTTTCTACTGTAGTTCTTGTAGATAATGCTGTCCTGTGGCCTTTTGACAATCTTGATATTTTCGAGGTTCTGATGAGAACACAACAGATGGTATAAGAAATGAAAATTTAAACTTTTCTAGATTTTGATGAGAATATACCGATTGAATGGCAGGAAAACTGAGTATTTGATTAACAACTAAAAAATCTAGATCTTCTAGGGTCTTAACGAAACAAAAATAATAGATTGCAGAAAAACGGTGGATATTTGATAAACAACTTGAACATACAGACTTTTCCATTGATCTATGCTTCTGCCCATTAAGTGTATAGACGTACAGGAACTACAATGATTATTCTTCTTCTTTTTGCTTATCCTGTTATGAAGAGATCTCAAGAATGAGCCCAACTGTGTACCTTTTGCACAGTGGCATTCACTACCTCAGATATTTCTGTATCGTTCAAATCTTAACTTTTGCTGTCATTGTAAGTTTGCTCATCGTTCTCGAAGATCTTTTTTGTATTCTATGAGTGTGAAGAAAAATTTAAAAATCAACTATCTGCTCACAAGGCCAGTCACAGTTTCATCATCCCCATAATAAAATGGATGAGTTGGCATCTCAAATAATTAAATACATTTTTATATGCAAAAATAGCTTGGGTCTATTGTTTTTTTGAAAAATTTATATGTGTGTATGTTTTTGTGTACGAGGTGTGTTAAAACGGTATCTGCCTTTGGACTGGAAAAATGCAATTACTCTCCTGAAGTTTTGAAACCCTAATCCCGTTCAAAGTACTCTCCTTGGGACTCCATACAATTCTCCCATCAGCTGTCCTGTCATTGTTGGAAGCATTTCAGGAAGGCCTCTTTGGGAATTGAGTACAGCTGGGCTGTTGCACTCCACATTGGGTCCCTTTCAGCAACATTTTAAGTGGATAACAGTAAAAAATGCAAGGAACCATGTTGGGATAATAGGGTGCCTGGCGAACCAGAGGAATGTTGTGTTTGGTCAAGGAAGTCTGAATCAGATACGGAGAATTGGCTGGTGCGTTGTCATGAAGGAGCTACCAAGTTCCTGTTGTTCACAGGTCCGGTCGTTGGAGTCAAACAACATCGTGAAGGCAGCGGATGACCTCCATGTAGTACTCTTAGGTAATCTTATGACCTTGTGGTTCATACTCGTGATTCACAACACCATGGGAGTAAAAGAAAATGGTCAATGTGACTGATATTGCTGCGCACCTGCATCGGGGATGATGAATATCTCCACTGTGATGACTGCAGCTTGGTTTCCAGGTCGTCACTGAAAGGCTTTTGAATCTTCCAAATGGTTTCCACTTGGGTATTGCCTAACTTTTGGCAAATTTCTTTCAATCATTTCATGGTCAATGAAAACCTAATGGGTGCTCACTACACTGAAAAGCTGACTGGCAGCAACTGACGCAATCTGCCCACAAGAAAATTCATGCATGCTCATGAAGGTGCCCTTTACCTCCCTGCTGAAGGACAACACCCTTGCTTCATTTGTTTCCCCCAAAAGAAATAAAGTCGAATACTTTTTGAACACACTTTGAATATATATATATTACATATCATTATTATTCTTCATCGTTCCCTCTCAAATAATTGCATAGATGCAGCACAGTGAATGGTGAGCTGACAGTAGTCAGCAACGTATAGCTGGTTGCTTACATCAGGGTCAGCAAACCAGAGTTGATCAAGACCCTAAACTGTCTCCAAGAGTTGGCCCTGGAAACAGGCTGCACTAGTGTAGTCTGGCTAAGAGAATAGGGATTGTAGTGGAAAAACAAACCCCGTAACCAGTACCCAAAAATGCTAACTGAAATCGGATGTGCTGGATTGAAAGATGCAAATACCACACCCTCGCTGTAAACTGCAATACAATGTCTTAAAGTCATTTTTCAGGACGAACGCTGAAGAAGAGGAAGAAATTGTATCTATTTTGCTCATGAACTTTGAGTTCCGTGTCAGGTTTCTTGTCTCGACATACAAGATCATTTTGTCACACTGCTTCTCTTGTAGAGCCAGCAGGTGGCCAGTTTTGTATTTGTTAAACATATTATTTTTACATCTGAAGTGACCTGTTTGCAGTCCAATATTGTAACTTGGTCTCTTCCTGGTAATGAGTATATTTCTGTTATATCAGATTCTGAGTGTCATTTATCTTTGGAGTTATTTGTATCATTGTCTTTATTTATTCACATGTATCCCTATCTTTGGTTTGAGTTTTGCAAATTTATCTGTCTCCTCATTTCCATGTATCTTACAGTGTGCAAAAATCCATTTTCATTCTATTGGAATTGTAGCTTGTATTCATGAGTGCCTTGTGCAGGATGACTATTTTGTTGTTTTTATGGTTTCTGAGGGCTATTATGCCTGATAGAAAATCTGTAAGAAAAACCATCTTGTCTCTTGTCATGATTTTTGTTTTCCATGATGACTTTTTGCAGTTGTTCTTAGTGCCCAAGCCTCAGCTCTGAAATTGTTTGACAATTTTCCAGTGAACAGTAAGATTTGACTTTCCTGTCCATTTTGTGTAAATGTCTCCTTCTCAGTTTTTCATTGCTATCATTACTGATATATACAAATAAATACGGGTCCATTCTGTGGCTTGGTATGTCTTTAGAATCTTTTCCAAGTCTATATATAATTTATCTCTGCTTCAATTTAGGTGCTTTTTTTCTTCTTCATTTAAAGTACGTTGACTTTTGGCTCTGGGAATCATGTTCTCTTAATGTTGGAAATGTGTTGCTTGCCATTAGTGGCTCTGCCTTTAACTGTACAGGGTCTAGCATGGAGTGGGCTAGTTATTTTGTTTTATCTTTAAATCCTCTATCTGGAGTCTGGTTCACCCATAACATTTTTGAGCCGGTTGAATGTTTCTGTCAATTGTAGCACTCTGTAAATTTTTTCTGTTACTCATGAGTTGTAGCTTTGTTACTTTCCTCTTTTCATTTATTGCTATTGATTTCATAGCTCGTGTAATAACTCTTTCTGTCTAAATTTGAATTTTAGCGGTTATTTTTAGAGTTTTATTTTGAAGCTGTTGCCCAGGATGGCATTCTATATTCTAAAAATGGTCTAACATTTCCTGTGTACATGTATTTCAGTATTTGTGGGCCATCATTCCATAAAGTTCCCATTAATTTGTTCATTAGAGTTATTCACTGGTTAGCTTTTCATTCCCATTTTTCAATTTGATATGTCCGTGTCAGTTTGCTGTCTAGTGTCATTCCTAGATATGCAGGACTCTTTTCTTCTAGTGGTTCATGTCAATTTAATTTCAGCGTAATTTTGCTTGACATATTTTAAAGTGACAAAATTGTGTATGTTGTTTTCTTCTATATTTCTATGGAATGGCTTATTTGATCAAGATTTTCCAAAGAGATGGATGGTAGAGACTGTCAAACGACCTTTGGATTTCAATGAAGATGATGACATGTAGATACTGCATTTACATATAGTCCACTGATTTAATCTTTTTAAGACTTCCTGAATCCTGTAATTTGCTGTTCTGATGTTTTCTAGAGCTACGCATAAAGCTAGATCACCAGCGCATATTGTGGATCATAACAATAAAGAACAAGAAAACTTTAGCGTAGGCGATAGCACACTTGCCTGAAACACTTCTTGGTCCAATTTTATTCTATGACTAATGTGGTCCTCCACTTTCACGCTGACGTATTTATTATGAAGCAACTGATCCATTTGTACATGCAACCACTGACACCCACCATAAATGAGTAGTCTTGTTCTATATCTCTGCTCTCCACACTTTATCACACTTTTCTCCATATTACAAGTGTTTCTTTTACTGGAAAGTGTCTCCTTTTTCTTTCTACGCTGTCAGACGTCGACCTGAATTTATTCAAAGAAAGCAGCGGCCATTCTGAGGCTGTCGACACTGTCATAGAGCTTGTCTAGTGTTGGCATTGGTGATGGCCCCACATGCTTTCTCTAGTCTTCATATGTCAGATAACTTTGCAGCAGTGTCCAGGGGTTATTTTCCCAGTACCACAGGTGCATTTGTAGCACCTGTCTTCAGTTTATTGAATAGATGGTACCTCAGCCTGTTGTGGCCTGTGCGGAGTCTGAAGACCACCACCTGCTCTCTTCGGTTCAACCGGTAATAAGCATAATTTCCACTTTTTACTTTACACCACTCAGAGTACTCCTTATTTATGTCCACTCTCTGCCTTGTTTCCGTTTATCAATTTTCAATCCATTTAGCAACCTCCCCACCTATTCCATGTGATTTTAACTTTCGAAATAATCTTTGATGAGGTACTCCATCAAAGGCTTTTGTAAAATCTAAATAAACATCCACTGGCTCCACTTTATCTATCATGTTAGTGACCTCCTCCATGAATTCCAATAGATTTGTTAAGCACGATCTCCCTCTAGTAAACCCATGCTGAGTATTTCTGATTAGATTAAACTTCAATCCATTACCTAAAAGTCTAAATCTATTACCTGTGCAGCTAAGCAAATTAATGGACCTATTACTGTCAGCTTTTGTTCTATTTTTACCATATTATTTTAATGCCGGATACATGGTTGCTTCCTTCCACACTTGCAGTACTATTTCTTCTTTGCAGCTTACATTTATGATTTGTAGTATTTTTTAAAACCTTTTACGAGTTCTTTTAAAAAACATTTCATTTGTAATCTCATTCATTACTGGAGACTTCTTGTTTTCTAATTGCTTTAGCACATAATCTAGTTCATGCTTGCTACATTTTGTCATCATGTGCTTCTCTGCAACAGGTAGGTTTGTTCTGTTAATTAAATATCTTTTCTCATATCTCTCTTTTTGCTGTTATGTTTATTTGCTAACCATGCTATATTTGTCAATGAATATAGTTGCTGCAAAATTTCCTGTTTCCAGATTTCCATTTTCTTCTAGTGTGATATTTAGTATTTTTATGTTCTGTTGTACAGGGACTTGCCATGTTGTCCTACTTTGTTGCATTTTTATCTAGCTTGAGACTAGGGTTTTCTTTCCAACTGCTTTTTGTTGCCTAGCTTATAGTTTTCTGTAATTTGCTGTATCTTTCTTTAGTTGGATATTCTTTTAAGGATTTGGCCTATTTCTGCAAATTCTTCCTCAAGTTTCTACAGATTTTCTGACCAGCATATATAGGATGTAATTTTTTATAGCTTCTCTGGAAGTTGATTCTGCTGCTGCTTTTAGTA
This sequence comes from Ariolimax columbianus, assembly GCA_036924085.1. NCBI lineage: Eukaryota > Metazoa > Mollusca > Gastropoda > Stylommatophora > Arionidae > Ariolimax > Ariolimax columbianus. Next base: position 35,058,131 of record JAVGWX010000005.1, read on the forward strand.
TTGCACTATTAAACTTTTCCACCATTTAAGGAAGGTCATCGGCGATGCCAGCAAAAGCAGAATGCAAAACGTCTTGTACTGAATACATTTCCTGGCAGAAAATAAGTTGGTTTGGTCATCTCATGAGAATGCACCCTCATCAACTTTCACTGATGGCTTTCAATGCTGGTAGATCTGGCTACAGGGCAAGGGAGTGGCTGCGAGGCAGGTGGATAGATGACATTAGACTTATTGTGCAGCAACACAGGCTCACATTGACCAACACAACACACTTGGTGCAAGACAGACGACTTAAGCTCACCACAACGCTCAACTAACATTTTCTTCCACTTTTTTATGTTGTGTGCTGATATTCTTGTAACACATAAATTAGTTCTATAAATGTTTCTCAGTTTGTCTTTCTAGAAAAGTTCTGTTATAGTAATGTATTTTTGAGATTAACTGCAAAATTAATTGGTTTGTGGTCATTACTTTCCAGTTCTTGGACTGTTCTGTGTATTTTATAGATTAGATATTCTGTTGTAAAGGCAAAGTCTAGAGTAGATGTTGTTTTCAACAACCTTATATATAAGGCTGGTTGGTCTACTGCCTGGTTGACTATTTGCAAGTTGCTATCTATCTTCCTTTTCTCAAATTCTCCTCTAGTAATTAGTATTTATCTTTTTTGTATCCACACGTTTTTGAATGACTTAAAGTTTACAACTGTAATAGAGTGACACTCTAATACTTAAACTGTTTCAAATTCTATGGGTCTTCTGGGTGGGTAGTATATGTTATATGCTTTGAGGGTTTCCTGACCTACTATTTTGTCTCCTTCTGCGATTTCTGTGTGTCCTCTTGTTACTTACTTACTTAGCTGCTGCTCTTCTACCATGAGGTGTAGAGGTTTGCCTTAGAGAACGCTATACTGTTATATCTGCAGTCTTTCTCCTGGCCTCTTTCCAATCTATCCCTCGGTCACTTAGGGACTGTCGTTTGTTGTCTTCCCAACGTACTTTGGGACGTCCTGGGGGTCTGCGTCATTGACTTTTTATCTCGCATGACCACCTTGGTATCCGATCTTCTTCCATTCTACAGACATGGCTAAACCACTGTAGTTGGGACTGCTCCACTTGTGTCTGCATGGGCTGGGCTTTGTCATTACTATCCACTATACAACCCACTCCTGCCCTGGCTTTTTTTGTCATGAAAACTCCGCTGTAGAATAGCATGTTGTCGTCATGGTCCAGAACACTCTGTCCCTTTTTCTTTGTTTCTGTAAGTGCCAGGACTGTCAATTTTGCTCTCTTCATCTCCTCTATTAGCTCATTTTCTTTTCCATTTATACTTCTTACATTTCATGTTCAGTAAATCATGGTCCTTATTTCTCACCTGTTCGTCGCCGTTGTGTCTTTGCATGGTGGAGGGGCTACCTTCTTACAACCTCCATGCCTGCCAACCCATTTATGTGCACAGCTGCTTATTTATTCGCAGCTAACCTCCAAATTAAGAGGCCTTTCAGCAATCCGCAAGCCTGCTGATGCGCCTGGTAGGAGGTCGGTTCCTCCCCCGGAGTTTCCACTTGTTATGATTTGTAATCCTTTAGCTGGTAGCAGATTGCTTATCAAGATCAAGACTCCTGCTTTAAGTTCATATGGTCTGTTTCCTTTCATTTGGAACCTGTGCTGTTTGGTAAGGCATGTCTCTTGGATGCAAGATATATCAATACTCTCAGCATGGAGTCTTTCTTCAAAGCCTTGTGTCTTATTCATTGATAACTGTCCGTCGTTGTCGACAACAACCACCAACATCATCCTTGTTTTATGTGTGTTGTTTTGTTTCTGTACTGATTGTCAAGTTTTGGCCTGGTGTTTGCTGGATCTCATGTGGGTTATCAGTTCAATGTGGGCAGGGAATGTTCTATTGCATGGTTTGGAAACTAGGTTTTCCTCTGCCGGTGAGGGTAGTCTTGCTGCTCTTTCATCTTGTATCAGGCATTTGGTTTGCGCTGTCTGTAAACGGTGACTCTCCCTTACAGTAACGCCCATGTTTACTTCATTGCTCCAGTCCGATCTTTTTTCTGTGATGCTCTCCCAGGTGTCTTCATCTATGTGACAGCATCTCAGGGTTTCTTTCAGGCTGTCCATAAAACAATTTTTTGGGTGTCCTTCTTTTCTCCAGCCTTCCCTAAAGCTCACCATGCAGGAGTATCTTCTGCAGTCTTGTCTGACATGGGAACAAGATGTTCAGCCCATCCCAGCTGTGCCGTCTGCATGGATGCGTGGCATGTCTGCTCTATTCAGAACCTGTGTCAGTGACAAGGTCCTGCCAATGGATGTGGAACATGCGTCTCAGGCTGGTTGTGTAAAAGTGGTTCAGATTTTTTTGCGTGTGTCGCATAGACAGTTCAAATCTCGCATACGAATAGTGGCGTGGGGAGGATTACAGTTTGGTAGAAGTTGATCTTTGTCTAGGCGTTAATGTTCCGTCGCTCCCAAAGTGTCGTGCACATTCTACGCAAGGCTACATTACTCCTTACGTATTTCACTGAATTATGTTTAGTAGTTTCCCTTTGTTGGGGACTAACACTTTACCACCGACAGAATTGTCTTCTATGAGATGATCTTTACCTTTGGGCTGTGCTTATATCGAGGTTCCATAGGCTGCATGATTCGTATACTGTCCCACTTCTTCAGGAAGGCCATGAAAGCGACGAGCCAAAAGAAAACGATAATGAGGACTATCAGAACTTCCTCAATCTGTATGGCCTGTCGTATGGGTACCTTCGCTTGATCGTCTGTTGAAAAGAATGTAAACATTACACGAAAACTCGTAAGTCAAAACAGTATACATTGAAAATATAAATTCGAATTGTCATACATGCTTGAATGCTAAATGGGCATGAAAGGGGAGATACGAATTTATTTACTTTAGCCTGCACAGCACCACTCAATAAATGACTTGACTTCGTTCGTTCTCAATGTCCCGCTCTCAAGTCCTGAACGGGGCCTAAGTAGCAGAGTGTAGTCCAGAGAACGGAATGCGTTGTGTCATAGTTTACACCTTTACTGCGATATCTGCAATGCACCTTTCGGTACGACACAACCCACTTCAGCAGGCATTTTTTGACTGCCGGGTTAGCCTTCCCTCTTCGACTACTCTCTCCTTAGCCAGTCTGCTCTGCTGCAGCCTGTTATACGGGATCACCGCGTGGAGGTGCAGTAGGTTCTTAGCAGCCCTGGTTCGCTGGCCCTGACGCTAGCACTGAGCTAAGGGTCACCTATCGCTGCAGCTCATGTGCTGCTGCACGCAATAGATGACAGAGAAGGGTTGATCATGTGACTTGCTAACCCATCTTTCTTCTTCTTTTGTACTTATGTTCTTGTATTGTGGCGTTGCAGTGAGGGGGTATGCATAAACTTGTGGTTTGCGCTAGGTGGGATACTTGTGCTGCCAGGTGGGAGGCTTGTGTTGCCAGGTGGAAGGCTTGTGCTGCCAGGTGGGAGGCTTGTGCTGCTAGGTGGGAGGCTTGTGTCGGTGGGAGGCTTGTGCTGCCAGGTGGGAGGCTTGTGCTGCCAGGTGAGAGGCTTGTGTCGGTGGTAGGCTTGTGCTGCCAGGTGGGAGGCTTGTGCTGCCAGGTGGGAGGCTTGTATCGGTGGGAGACTTGTGCTGCCAGGTGAGAGGCTTGTGCTGCTAGATGGGAGGCTTGTGCTGCCAGGTGAGAGGCTTGTGTCGGTGGTAGGCTTGTGCTGCCAGGTGGGAGGCTTGTGCTGCTAGGTAGGAGGCTTGTGCTGCCAGGTGGGAGGCTTGTATCGGTGGGAGACTTGTGCTGCCAGGTGAGAGGCTTGTGCTGCTAGATGGGAGGCTTGTGCTGCCAGGTGAGAGGCTTGTGTCGGTGGGAGACTTGTGCTGCTAGGTGGGAGGCTTGTGCTACCAGGTGGAAGGCTTGTGTCGGTGGGAGACTTGTGCTGCCAGGTGGGAGGCTTGTGCTGCTAGGTGGGAGGCTTGTGCTGCTAGGTCGGAGGCTTGTGCTGCCAGGTGGGAGGCTTGTGTCGGTGGGAGACTTGTGTCGGTGGGAGACTTGTGCTGCTAGGTTGGAGGCTTGTGCTGCCAGGGGGGAGGCTTGTGCTGCCAGGTAGGAGGCTTGTGCTGCTAGGTGGAAGACTTGTGCTGCCAGGTGGGAGGCTTGTGCTGCTAGGTGGGAGGCTTGTGCTGCCAGGTGGGAGGCTTGTGTCGGTGGGAGACTTGTGCTGCCAGGTCGGAGGCTTGTGTCGGTGGGAGGGTTGTTCTGCCAGGTGAGAGGCGTGTGTCGGTGGGAGGCTTGTGCTGCCAGATGGGAGGCTTGTGTCGATGGGAGGCTTGTGCTGCCAGGTGAGAGACTTGTGCTGCCAAGTGGGAGGCTTGTGTTGCTAGGTGGGAGGCTTGTGTCGGTGGGAGGCTGGTACTGCCAGGTGGGAGACTTGTGTCGGTGGGAGGCTTGTGCTGCCAGGTGAGAGGCTTGTGCTGCCAGGTGTGAGGCTTGTGCTGCCAGATGAGAGGCTTAAGCTGCAAGGTGGGAGGCTTGTGCTGCAAGGTGGGAGGCTTGTGTGCCAGGTGGGAGGCTTGTGCTGCTAGCTGGGAGGCTTGTGCTGCTAGCTGGGAGCCTTGTGCTGCCAGATGGGAGTCTTGTGCTGCCAGGTGGAAGGCTTGTGCTGCCAGGTGGGAAGCTTGTGTTGGTGGAAGGATTGTGTTGGTGGGAGGCTTGTGTTGGTGGGAGGCTTGTGTTGGTGGGAGGCTTGTGCTGCCAAGTGGGAGGCTTGTGCTGGAGGGAGGCTTGTGCTGCCAGGTTGGAGGCTTTTGCTGCTAGGTGGGAGACTTGTGCTGCCAGGTGGGAGGCTTGTGATGGTTGGAGGCTTGTGCTGCCAGGTGGGAGGCTTGTGCTGCCAGGTGGGAGGCTTGTACTGCCAGGTGGGAGGCTTGTGCTGCCAAGTTGGAGGCTTGTGCTGGTAGTTGGGAGGATTGTGTTGGTTGGAGGCTTGTGTTGGTGGGAGGCTTGTGCTGCCAGGTGGGAGGCTTGTGCTACCAGTTGAGAGGCTTGTGCTGCCAGGTGGGAGGCTTGTGCTGCCAGGTGGGAGGCTTGTGCTGCCAGGTGGGAGGCTTGTGCTGGTAGGTGGGAGGATTGTGCCGAGGCGTGGAGGACGACAAAGACCATACAACAAAGACTACAGTCCCTCTTTAACAGATGTCTACAAGGGATAGAGGGCATAACGTGGCAGCGAATGCTGAGAAATGAAGACACGGGAAAGGAGCCAACAAAAGACAATGGAACAAGAAATTGCGCGTAGAAAATGGGGATGGATAAGACATAAGCAACGAAAGGCACAGTGCAACATATCCAGACAGGCTTTTACATGGAATCCTCAAGGGAAGAGAAAGAGAGGTAGACCCAAAAATACACGGCGAAGAGAATGTGAGAAGGCTGTTACATGTTAACTGGATTCTTGACAACCCGTAATTACACCACAACACAACCACTACTAATCCTCGGAAAAGAAACACAGTTTACATCGCCATCTGGACCGGAGCTAAACATAAGCTGATAAACACATTAATCATCCCTGCTTTATGTTATCATTGTCAAACATCGCCACTACTAGAAAAGCACATACGTAAGATCGAGACCTGTGAGAAGCGCTGTGTAAGAAATGCAGTAGGAAAAACAAAAGAGGCAGAATCCGTAACGGTGCACTGAGGAATATTGTGGGGACTACACATATTAACTACTATATTGAAGCACAGAGAGTAACGTGGTTTTGTCAGTTGACAAGAATGCAATATGAACAGCCTGCAGCAAAATCATACTACATGATGGTATCAGGTTCTCGAGCAAGACTTCGGCCACGGCGATGTTGGATAGAGGGGATCAAGGAAACACTCCAAAAGTTCAACATGTCAACTACACAAGTCTACCACATAGCGCAAACCAGGAGTCTACGCATTCCTCCTTTCTGCGACGCCGCAAGACAAAAAGTGGTAGAACAAAAGAAGAACTCTACCACCTGATGACTGTATTTGATGTCTTTCTATTATCGTTATCTTCGTTATCTTTACGGATTTATTGTCCGCTCTTCAAGCTCTAGAAGACCGTGGCCATTGAAAGTCTGAACGTAACCAAGTAATCTCTAGATTCCAACCAGCTAATTACTTCCCATGGAGTCATATATAATCAATACCCAGGCCACTCAAATACACATGGCAATGACAGGGCAGACAGACTGGCAAAGAAAGGATCATAGAACAATACACACCTACTTCCTTACTAACAGTCAAACAACCACTTACAACTGCGAACAAAGCTGCTTGGCTTCATAAATGTACGATGGGTAAAACTGGGAGAGAGATCTACATGCGTATGGGCATCCCAAAGACAAAATCAACTTCCTGAAAAGGAGAGATCAAAGCACTTTATTCCAGCTTCGCACTCAACACATACAGCCTAACAGTCACTTGAACAGAATCCAACCAGAACAAACACCAGAGTGCCGGTTGTGTACACATCCCTATGAAACTGTTCAACTCCATCTTTTTAAGTGTCTACACTTGTTGGTGTTGGGAAACTGTTTCCAGATAAATGGGGCACTTCGTGTGGAACTATACAGCTCGCAAACACTTGCAGATTCCACTATATGGATCTTGTCAGGGATCAACATGCTGCTTGATCAATAGCCAACCAACAAACCAACCAACAAAGTAACAGACTAAGGAAAGTCTAATAGCAAACATGGTATCGGGGATGAAGTGTTAGATTTAATTATACTAGGTCTCAGTCAAATGAGGTGTTGTGACTAATTCCTTTTCTCGGTACCTTATCCTTACTTAACATTAAGCCATTTACATATGGCAGCTGGGTTGACTGGAGCGTGTTGTGAACAGGGACTGAACCCTAGCACCTTGGCCGTGAGGAACGAGCGCTAGTCCACTCTACTACTAAGACGCTTACATTTTATATAAACAAACAAAATGCATAAATGAGCATTTAAAAAAAAATTGCGGAAATGCGATATTTGGTCATTCTATATATGCAGGCCAGTCGACAGGATGAAGTCTGTAGTTTTCACCAGGTCCGAGTGGCTGCCCCACAGCTTTTGTCTCAGCTGTGCATCCTCTGGTCAGAGTATAGAGTGGGCATACTTATGGAATATGCTCAGGATTCTGGCCCTCTGTTCCAAATAGGCCTTCATGTGTGTTTGAGATCTTTAGTCGGTATATATGTTTTAGTAGTCTGCAGTGACCAACTCTCAGGCAAAATAAGTAAGTTTGTTGGTTTCTTTTGAGCTTGTAAATTAGGTCTGGTGTATTGCTTTTGTTTCTGTCTTCTCTCATTTGTGTATATACTATTTCTGATAATGTTCTTGATCTCTCTATGTGGTACTCGATGATTAAATTTGTATCTTTTTACTGTTATCATTAGCTAGAGTGTCATTTTTCTCGTTTCCTGTGATTCCTCAGTGGGATGGTAGACATTGGAGCGTTATTTTTGAGGATCTCAGGAGTTTTCCTAGTTCTGTTTCGTTCTGAAAACATCGGTTCGTTGCTTGTATTCTGTATTGCCTCTATTAGTTAGCTGCTGTCTGTGAAGACAACTATTTTTGCTGATAGTTGCCTTTCTGTCTCAAGTATTCTCAGGAGGGACATACATTCTGCTCTGAGTTTTGTGGACAACTTCCCTGTTGGAAAATCTTATTTTATTATATTCCCACTTGTGTCTTATGAATATGCCTCCATCCACCGTTTCGTCTTGTCCCCTCTTCTCCACCACCTGTGTCCATTCCTTGGCATTATTTTTCTCCTCAGTTATCGCTTGTGCCAAAGTTTGTATCTTGTAGACACTGTATTGGTCTTTTCTTTTGATTCCTGAGATCTATGTACTTATTGCGATGTTGTTTATGTTGTAGCTTGGCTCTTCTTAGTTGATAAGTACTTCTATTTCTGCAGGTTGGTTGAGTATTAGGTCTCCACATTTTTAGTGTGTGGCTTGATATATGGAGGAAGCTGGTTCTCTTAAGTCTATTTTTGTTACTGGGTGTTTCAGTTTGATATAAATGAGTAAAATGCTAACACGCGAGGTCTGTGTAGAGGCGTACGGTAGACGAGGCACGGCTTGTGGCCTCAATGTAAAAAGGGGCCTCCCAGTATGAAGAGGCCTCACAGTATGAAGAGGCCTCACAGTATGAAGGGGGCCTCACAGTATGAAGGGGCGTCACAGAATGAAGGGGCCGGACCGAATGAAGTGGCCCAACAGTATGAAGGGGTCGGGCAGTATAAAGGGCCTCACAGAATGAAAGGGCATCACAGTATGAAGGAGCCGGTCAGTATCAAGGGGTCTGGCGGTATAAAGAAGCCTCACAGAATAAAGAGGCCTCCCAGTATCAAAGGGCCTCACAGAATAAAGAGGCCTCACAGTATCAAGGGACCTCACAGAATAAAGAGGCCTCACAGTATCAAGAGGCCTCACATAATAAAGAGGCATCACAGTATCAAGGGGCCTCACAGAATGAAGAGGCCTCACAGTATCAAAGGGCCTCCCAGAATGAAGAGGCCGGGCAGTATCAAGGGGCCTCACATAATGAAGGGTCTTACAGAATGAAGGAGTCTCACAGTATGAAGGGACCGGACAGTATGGGAGATGGGTGATGGGTGGAGGAAAGGGGGAGGATAGGGAAGAGGGGGGGGGGGTCTCATATATTTCAAGGTCTCGCAGTATGAAGGTGTTTCTTATGAGACCCTCAAAATCATTTTATTTGTAATTCTTTTCGTATTATTAAATTAAAGGCACATTTTCTGTTATTTCGGCAGACGGTAGGATCGACAGGGAAATCGAGACAAGGTGCCAGAAAGCAGCTGTCCCCACTGCTTAGACGCCCGAGCATTAGTTTGGCAACAAAACAACAGCTGATAAACAGTATATTTTGCACTACCAGTGCCAAATATGGCCTCTGTCAAGGGCGTGCGAGAGCAGAATTTCGACTTGTGAAATGAAGTGTTTGAGGAAAGTCATCGGTGTTACCAGAAGAGACAGAATGCGGAATCAAACATTCGAAGTATGGTCGGCACTACGTCTTGTGCCAAATACATTTCCAGGAAGAAAATAAGTTGGTTTGGTCATCTCATGAGAATGCACCCTCATCATCTTCCACTGGTGGCTTACAATGCTGTTAGATCTGGCTACAGGGCAAGGGGGCGGCCGCGAGGTAGGTGGATAGATGACATTAGAGTGATTGTGCAACGACAAGGGCTCACATTGAGCGACGCAACGCACTTGGCGCAGGATAGACGACTCAAGCTCCCCACGATGCTAAACGGCACAAGTGGAAAGAAAACTAATTAAACTTTCTGTTGTTCTAGAAAAATAGTTTCCACCTACAACGTATAGATTAATTATGCATCTTGGTAGCACTCATGCCAACCTCAGTTATCAGACAGCCGTATATCTGTTTACGATTACTACATAGACTTCTATATTTTTCCATAGCTAAGGAACTCACCGTGTATAAATACTGTCCCGCACACATGAACAAGCACACACCTACAAGCACACACACACAACGTCACAATGTCCTACTTACCAAACGTTACATTCAGCACGTCGATGCTGCTGACGCTGGCTGTTGCTACTGCTGTGTCAACTGACACCATGTATGGTTAACAACCTTGACACAAGAGTGGTTTGTATGTGGGTTGGCTATTCTTGTCTTATGATCGTCTCTCTCCTCTCACTCTCTCTGTATCTCTCATTCTCTTTTGCAGTCTAAGTTAGATATAAATGTAGATTGCTGTCCTGTATTGTTATAATCGATCTGATGTTTTAGTCTAGTATATGAATTTCTCTTGCTATTTGAGCATCCCTCTCTTTGATTGTTATAGTTGTAGGCAGCGCTTCCTGACTTGGATCGTCACACTGATTGGTTGATTCAATTTTCAGTTTTGGGCTCTCCTCCTCTTGTCTTATGATCGCCTATCCGATTGGCTATTCAAGTCTGTGAGCTTCTGATCTTGTCATGTTATCGTCTCCCTAATTGGTTGTTCTAATCCCTTGACGCTCTACTTGTCTTGTAATCCTCTTTGTAATTGGTTGTTCTAGTCTGTGATGCTCTTGTTGTCCTGTGATCGTTCCTTTCATTGGTTGGTCTAGCTTGTGGACTGATCTTCTTGTGTGATAACCCTCAGATTTGTTAGAATTTCCTGAGAAAAATATATTTATGTACATAGTTAGGTCTGTGGAGATGTAGTAAAATAATTACTATTTTCTTCTAAATAATATATAGGCTAAGTAATAGAAAGGATGCCAAGGATATCATCTATGGACAGCTAGCCATTGGAGATAAAATAATCGGCCGTCACACACTGCCATTCAAAGAAGTATGCAAAGGGGACATGAATTGGAATACAAAATTGGGAAAAAATTGCTCAGTATCTAACTGTTTAGAGACAGTCAGTTGAAGGTGGCAAAGTGACTGCCGACGCTGATATAGGCCTTCTGGTTGCAGAGAAAAGAGAAAGATTGAAGAGATCAAGGAACAGCCAGGCAAGCCAGTCTCCTCAGCATGGTCAAGCCAGTCTCCTCAGCATGGTTGTACGATGTGTTACAGGGACAGTCACTCGCGGATCGGCCTTCAGAGCCACAGCAGCCACAATCTAAATACAGTAGGCCGAACTGGACAAAATTCACATAGGGCCACGCGCGTGGTCTATAGAGACTGAGACGTCTATGATGGTGATGGCATGGTTAGTTGGTTGGTTGCTAATGCACACAATGGGTTGGTAACTCTTTTGTGCGCCCTGAAAAGGACGGACTTGTGGCAGATTGCAATAGCTTTCTTGACATCTAGAGCGTGCTGATGAAGTGTACTGAGGTCCTTCAGACGGTTGTGCAATGCTTGGCGTATCTATGTAACTCACTACTACGGGGATCACATGGAACCTCGCCTTGTTAGCCAGACTGTTGTTCTCGATAGTATGCGAATACATCATACAAAACAGAGATGTGGGATGCGTAGATTTCTTGTTTTCACAAAGTAGGAGTCTTGTGCTGTCGTTAGGTGTAACTTCACGAGAGTGTCAGAGACACATTCCTTCCACGGACGTCGCGCTCGGCTCTTGCTCGTGAACCGGAGACCTGCATATGATATGCTCTCTACAGGCTGGTCATAATGTATTCTGACTAAACGACCACTTGATTTTATGAGCGCCAAGGTAGGCACTAACTGGGTTTCTCCCCATTATCTGCCTTAGTGTGGTGTTGCGGATTCGGTACAGATTGTCTTTCCAGCTGAGCTTCTCACACAACACATCTCACAGTTATTTGGATTTTAATCTTATGTTTTTTGTAATGAGGACCAATATTGGCATTAGCAATATAATGTAGAAATAAACAGTACATTTATCAGCTTCCTTTTAATTGAAAGAAGCACTATAGGGTGTTTCAAAATCGATAGAACTTGATAGTGAACACTTATCGCCATCTGAATTCTATGTACAATCTCTCTGTCCACTCTGCCTGTGAACAATGAAATACCTATATGTATTTGAACTCCCGTACTTGCTTGATATTTATTTCAATGCTGTGGAAACTTCTCTGCACGTGTTCACGCGATATCATCATTGTCTCGGTCTTGTCTGTGTTGATCTCCATGGCATATTCGTGACAAGCTTAATTGAGATAGGTTAGGTGACGTTGTAGGTGTTATTTTTTCTGAACATCTTTTAAAGTTGCTAGCTTACGCCGAATTGCAAAATTGAACAATGCATTGGTCACACGTTAGTGTTATTTACGAGTCTCGGGGAACATTACAATAATTTCGTATAAAAGGTAAAGTTCAGTTCCATGGCAGTAATTGCCATCGGGGATGAAGATAGCTTTTCATGTACTAAGCCACAGCCTATGTGAGGTGGTGTGGTCAGTTGTCTTCCCTGTTGTTTACACCTTCTCGAACTCATACGCCAGGTACCCATTTACAGGTTGGTCGACTAGAGGGAACAATCGCAGCAGGTACGAATCAAGTCCGGATTTTTTTCTTTCCGTCAGTGATTTCGAACCCTGGCGCGCTGTAATCCCAGTCTTAACAAGCTAGCTCACTGTCGAATAGGCTCCACGCTCCACATATCGTATAAGGCTGCTAAAGAGGGTTATACATGGGGCTAGCAACTTCATTATGTAAAACACAATGCTACATAAGCAACCACAGCTAGATGCAAACAAACTGAATCAACTTCATTATGTAAAACACAATGCTACATAAGCAACCACAGCTAGATGCAAACAAACTGAATGAAGTATAAATGAACCAACTATAATGACAGCATAATGAATGGATCGTGAAGTAACTGACTTGAGAGGACAGAATAGTCCCACTAAACGTCCATGCGTGTTCACAAATATGACTAAAGCAAGTTATGCGTGGAGCTAGTGACCTTATCGTGTAGAACAAATTTCCACATTTACCACTACTACAAAAGAAACATTGTGCTTTGGAGCATACTTTCTAAAAGAGGCCAACTATAGTGATGGCCCTATAACCCAGGAGAAGTGAAAACGGGACAAGAAAAAAGACAGGAAGAGACTTTGCATGGAGTGAAATTGAGTCACGTCAGCGTTTCTAGTGTTAATGAGAAATAAAATACACTTTTCATCCTGTTTTAGTAAAAATATAACGAAATATGACACAGTAGAGTGAGAGGCAATGAAAACATTAGGAAGGAGATGACAATCAATGAACAATATCAGACTCAGAACAGGAGCGTGTGACCGAATGCCTGCGATGTCTGTCTGTCTGATCAAGGAGGGCAGCGGATCAAATCCCTGGTACGGAATTTGTTGTTTTTCTGTTAATGATGAAATAAACAACACATTCGAGTTACAAATGAGGAAATACGAGATAGAATTACAACAGCAATAGGTCCTTTTGAAGACCTCTTTGCAACTGTCAAAAGAAGGAAACTCGTTTGGTACGGTCACATCTCGAGATCAAATAGTTTTGCAAATACGATCCTCCACGGAAAGGTGCAAGGTAGACGACGAAGAGGCTCGCCCAAAAAGTTGTGGGAGAACAACATAAAAGAATGGACCAATCTCCGACCAGAATCGGCACAAGCAGCGGCTGCTGACAGAGAAGGGTGGCGTGGGGTTGGGAGGATGTCTTCATGTGTGCCCCAACGATCTCACCGGTTATGGGATGACCTGAAACACACTTATCCAGCACATGACGAGGCGAAACAGCCTGTTCTCTTCAGTTCAAAAATGGCTCGACTACCCCAGCATTGGGAATGAAGTCGTACAACAGTGTTATATTTATCCGCCGCCGGTTGAGAAAATATGTATAATAAATTATTAAATGTTCTTTAAGTGCCAAACACGGCACAGAAACTAGCGTGAAGAGATGAACACGGAAAACGTCAGTAAGGCTGTGTCATCAAAGCAAGAGATAGCAAATGATGGAGATCATTTGCAAGTGACTTTCATTGTGGAGATTGCATTTAATCTACGTTGGAAGGGCGTTCAAGTCAATCAGGGGCTTTTTTTTGGGGTAAGAAACAAAACATTATTTTCAAGTAGCCAAAATACAATTTATTTTTCGGTATAATCTCCTGCAACATTTATGAACTTAACCCAGCGTTTAAGTAATGCTTGGGGAACTTCAGCGAAGAAAGATGTGTCAGTATGTCTCAACTAATCCAAGACAGCCTGTTTCACTTCGTCGTGCACTGCTGAAATGCTGACCCCATAGGAATTCTTTTAGGGGTCTAAACAGATGAAAATCGATTGGAGCGAGGTCTGAGCTGTAAAGTGTATATGGCAATATCTCCTAGCAGAGTTACTGAAGTTTCCACAAAGTCCGATGAGCCGTATGACGTCGAGCAGGCGTGAACTCTTCTCTGCCGGTCAAAAACGGAAAGCTGTCTTGACACTCAATGTGCACTAACCTTCCAAATATGCAAACGCAAGTGGGCCTCCTAGCAATAATATGTGGGGCGATGAGGCTCAGACAAAACACACTGGTCAGAGAATGTTAGCTAGGGTCAGGCAAAACACACTGGTCAGAGAATGTTAGCCAGGGTCAGACAAAACACACTGGTCAGACAATGTTAGCCAGGGTCAGACAAAACACACTGGTCAGACAATGTTAGCCAGGGTCAGACAAAACACACTGGTCAGAGAATGTTAGCCAGGGTCAGACAAAACACACTGGTCAGACAATGTTAGCCAGGGTCAGACAAAACACACTGGTCAGACAATGTTAGCCAGGGTCAGGCAAAACACACTGGTCAGAGAATGTTAGATAGGGTCAGGCAAAACACACTGGTCAGAGAATGTTAGCCAGGGTCAGGCAAAACACACTGGTCAGAGAATGTTAGCCAGGGTCAGGCAAAACACACTGGTCAGAGAATGTTAGCCAGGGTCAGACAAAACACACTGGTCAGACAATGTTAGCCAGGATCAGGTAAAACACACTGGTCAGAGAATGTTAGCCAGGGTCAGGCAAAACACACTGGTCAGAGAATGTTAGCCAGGGTCAGACAAAACACACTGGTCAGAGAATGTTAGCCAGGGTCAGACAAAACACACTGGTCAGACAATGTTAGCCAGGATCAGACAAAACACACTGGTCAGACAATGTTAGCCAGGGTCAGACAAAACACACGGGTCAGAGAATGTTAGCCAGGGTCAGACAAAACACACTGGTCAGACAATGTTAGCCAGGGTCAGGCAAAACACACTGGTCAGAGAATGTTAGCTAGGGTCAGGCAAAACACACTGGTCAGACAATGTTAGCCAGGGTCAGGCAAAACACACTGGTCAGAGAATGTTAGCCAGGGTCAGGCAAAACACACTGGTCAGAGAATGTTAGCCAGGGTCAGGCAAAACACACTGGTCAGAGAATGTTAGCCAGTGTCAGACAAAACACACTGGTCAGACAATGTTAGCCAGGATCAGGTCAAACACACTGGTCAGAGAATGTTAGCCAGGGTCAGGCAAAACACACTGGTCAGAGAATGTTAGCCAGGGTCAGACAAAACACACTGGTCAGAGAATGTTAGCCAGGGTCAGACAAAACACACTGGTCAGAGAATGTTAGCCAGGGTCAGGCAAAACACACTGGTCAGAGAATGTTAGCCAGGGTCAGGCAAAACACACTGGTTAGACAATGTTAGCCAGGGTCAGGCAAAACACACTGGTCAGAGAATGTTAGCCAGGGTCAGGCAAAACACACTGGTCAGACAATGTTAGCCAGGGTCAGACAAAACACACTGGTCAGACAATGTTAGCCAGGGTCAGGTAAAACACACTAGCCAGACAATGTTAGCCAGGATCAGGTAAAACAGACTGTTCAGAGAATGTTAGCTAGGGTCAGGTAAAACTCACTGTTCAGAGAATGTTAGCTAGGGTCAGGCAAAACACACTGGTCAGACAATGTTAGCCAGGGTCAGGCAAAACACACTGGTCAATGTTAGCCAGGGTCAGTAGAAATTTACTGCTCAGACAATGTTAGCCAGCGTCAGGTAAACCAAACTGGTCAGACAATGTTAGCCAGGGTCAGGAGGAATATAATGACCAAGACTCTCACCTAACCTCCTCGTTGGTCGTCATAGAAACGAACGGGCTGTTGTCGAGGACAATTGTCTGGCTAACAAGGTGAGATTCGACTAGATCCCCGTAGTAGTGAGTGACGCGCAGATAAAGCCAAGCATTATACAACTGCCTGGAGGACCCCGGTCCATTTCATCAGCACCCTCGGGATGTCAGGAAAGCTACTGCAAACTGCAACAAGCTCCGTCCTTTTCAAGGCGCATAAAAGGGTTACCAACCCATTGTGGGAATTAAAAACCAACCAACCAGCAGTAATAGGACACACGTGCCCCTAACTTATGATAGCAGTTCCAGCATGCCATAACACATTCGGATAGAACCAGAACAAAACGTGCTGGTTTGATTTGAACGCCGCTCGTATATTAATTCCCTAACGTTTATATTAACGTTTGCGTGGCAGATTTGATTGGCTGATCGATTGAAGCCGTCATCATCAATAAGGGATATAACCGTAGACTTATTATTAAAAGCTAAGACTGCAGAAGTTCACTATTATCTGGAACAAGGATGGGCGAGTTGAGATGGCGGGAAGAGATGAGCAAGTTGAAAGGTGGTGTGACGAGCTAGGTTTTAACAGGAGAAAGAATGGAGAGGGAGAAAAATGGGCATGGTGAGGAACCGGTTGTATTAGAAAGAGACGGGTGGGTGGGGAGGGCAGGGTGTGGAGTGAAGAGATGTGCTGATTGGAGGGAGCAGATTGAAGGCAAGGGAGGGGTGCGGGAAAGGAATAGAACATTTAGTTGTTACTGCTAATGTTTCTTTCATATTGTACAGTTGGACTGACGGACATATGTTCTTGACAGATTTAATAGTATAATCTAAATGGAGTAGGGATAACATGTATCGACATTTTTAGTCCTTTCATGAAATGGTATAACGTTACCAACTTAAGTTAATCAGCATTATTAAGAAGTCTATTAGCATCGACAATTGATGTCTGTGGAAGATAATGAGTATAGGCGGAAACGACATGGTCAGGAACGAAGACCTATGGGAAAGAAGCCAACAACAGCCAATGGAGAAGCAAATCAAACGTAGGAAAGAGGTTACATGGCAAACATGCTACTGAAAGCAAATTCAAACGTGGCAAGACAGTTTCTGACATGGAATCCACAGGGGAAGAAGAAAATAGGTATGCCAAGAAAACACGGAGAAGAGAATGGAAATGAACTTGAGTCCCTGGACCTCAATTAGAGAGGGACAGAAAGGATAGTTCAATATTGGTCTTGCTGGAAGAGAATTGTAAATGGCTTAAGCCACGAAAGAAACTCCGGCCATTGAATTATTGAAGTATATCAGCACATTTCAAAGTGTTGCATGCCCCGCCCGGAATCTACTCAGCCATGGGTTAATGGTCCCTCAAGTAGACCTACAAATATGGGCGCTGGTCAGCTGCAGCGTCTTCTAGTCTACGCGTGTGGGCTGCTGCTGTCGAAAGGTACGACATTCGTCTCTCAAATCGTCAAGGAAACGGTGGACGATCGACTCAGCAAGTTTCAAGAGACTCCTGATCTCACATATTGTACGACCTGAATTTCTGCATCTTGAGCTACTTCCAGTCGTCTTAATTGTATGTCTTGCCACTGGTTCCCGGTAACTCAGGACGAGAGGCTGAGATTAATGTCCAGCGCAGCTTCTTTCTCACTATAATCCAAATTCAGCGCAAATTAAATCTTCAGGACAGTCTGCAGCTGTCGCCATTTTTGCTTGCGATGGACAACTTACTTACTTTCCCAAGTGTTGCTGGGGCCCAAACGAGAGCAGAGAATAGTGATACTGTAAGAGAATAGTGATACTGTAAGAGAATAGTGATACTGTAATATGTCAGACATACCGAAGAAGCTTGTAAGGAGGGTTGGACATGGGGCTGGCTTCCATAGCATGTGGAAACTTTAAGCCACAAATACTTCATCACGATAGAGCTAAGACCATCTTTAAAGACGTTGCATCTTTTTTGTTGAAGGCTCCATATGAAAGGGTGTTGATGTGGCTATCAGCATATTTCCTGCTTCATTTGTCTAACCCAGGAACGGCATCCACGGCATTTAAGACATAACACACGAGTAGCCATCCACTTCATTTAAGACATAACACACGAGTAGCCATCCACATCATTTAAGACATAACACACGGGGAGTCATCTACGTCATTTAAGACATAACACACGAGTAGCCATCCACATCCTTTAAGATATAACACACGGGGAGACATCTACGTCATTTAAGTAATAACACACGAGGAGTCATCTACGTCATTTCAGACATATCACATGCTAAGTCATCTACAACATTTAAGTCATAACACATGATAAGTCATCTACGACATTCAATTCGTAACTCAATATAAGTCATCTACGACTGTTAAGCCATAACACACGAAAAGTCATCCGCGTCATTTAAGCCATATCACATTTGAGCAGATCTTTTGGCGAGCTGAAATGTCCATTATGAAGTTGACCATTAGAGACCATATATTAAGACAAATTGCGATTTCACGCAGACCTGTGTGTTTACGATGCCAGTCCAATGACAACCGAACATTTCTTGCGAACCTGCCCAGAATGCATTAGTGAAAAGAATAGCAAGTTAAGTGCCGGCGATATGTATTCATGCCCGAGAAGCCTTACCGCTGTGTTGCAAACCTTGGCCTGATTTCTACCTTTGTTAGAGTAATTGATTTGGATGTCTGACAGTGAACGAAGAAAAAGAAAAATTAAAAAATAGTTTTTGAAAAATTCTTACCTTCTCGAAGAACCCAAATATATTAAATGGATTTTATAACGATGTTGGAATCCGTAGTGTCAGCGGGTTGTCCAGTGTGGTAAGTCTGGTGGAAATATATGATCCTAAATGTATCACCCACTTGAGCACACGTCTCTTCATTGAGGCAACCTATAAATCAAAGATAGCAGTATCGTGTTCTCGTAGTTCCGAAAGTTCTGGAATAAATCTTTGTCAGCTGACAGTTCACTAGTAAATCCAGCATCACAGGGGAACATAATTACACTCTCTCTGGTATATCCACGTAAGCGAAATCTAGAATATGTTTCTTACTTCTCACATCAGATTTTCTTGAAGCACGCACGGTGGTTTCATGTTATCATAAAGAAATTGATATGTATGTAAACAAACAAGCTTGAAACGTAAATCTGTCCTGGGGAAAAAAAAGATGACATCCAGATATTACAGATTTCTGCGCATCTGAGCAGTCGGAAAGCAGATTTTAAAAACGCGTAAAATGATATCCAAAAGAGTGTACAGTAAACACTTTGATAATGCTTTGTTTCACATTATTTGAGGGGTATTGTTTTCTGGATACGATTCTGTGACAATTTTTAAGTAAGGCATTGCTTGTCAAAGTCATGGTTTACTACCACTTAGAGTAAAGATTGAATGCAGATCTCGAGCGGTGAATCTGAAACCAAAAAAAATAAACATTTGAGTATTGCAAACTTTCTTCGTTTATTTATATCATATAGATGTGTGTGGGTGTATGTAGGAGTGTATGCCTGTATATGTGCATGTGTGTGTATGTATGTATGTATGTTTCTGTATGTCTGCCTGCCTGGCTGGGTCATCCGGCCGTCCGTTCGTCTGCCTGCAAGCCCGCCCGCTCGCCCGCCCGTTTGCCGGTCTGTCTGTTGACTACATCGTACTGGAATATTTATAATATTTTAACTGAAATCAATTCTATAAATAAATGTCGCATTAAACATTTGCTATGTGTCTTAATACATATAGAATTATATATGTTTGTTTTCATGTAACTACATGTCACATTTTATTTGCTAACTTAACTTGACGTAATGTCTTTATACTGGTTTAGAAGACTCTACAGAGTCTGTATACAACCAATTTCTTGGCGGGTGGTTTTTACAGATGTGCGAGTACATCTTAATAGACTCAAACACTGGAGCTAAGTAGACCCGCAGCCAGTTAGGCGCCATCTGTAGCTGCTCCTAACAAACCAGCTGGGGTAGGTACAAATGTCAGATATTTAATTTTAAATTTTGTCCGGGCAGCGGCCGTTTACCCTTCTCTTTTCGATTTCCAACTGCCAAGGAATTTTTAACGTGCTCGACACTGAGCACGGAAGTCCGATCTCGCTACCCAGAGATCAGGAGAATTTTTACCAGAAGATCCACGTGAAAAAAATCCCTGTCACCACCGTGATTCGAACACGCGACCCCCGGCAGTCGAAGCGGACACCTTCATTGGAGTCCACTGAATCCTAAAAAAAATGTCGTACTTCAACTGTTGCTACAAGGGCAAGTTAGTAAGTATGGCACAGACTGATATCGGACTGCTAAAAATGTAGTTGGTAGTTTATAAAGGCGTCATTAGGTAGCGTGAACAAGTAGTTCTGTGATTGCTGGGATTTCACATGCACGTCCGCACCACAGATTAAAATGGCGTCCGAGTTCACATATTGTATAATCACAGAACAGCGTCCGGTTTTGTTGTTGTTCCTGTTTTTAGGCAAAAAGGACTTGCTGGAAAGGATATTCATAAGGAAAAGCTTTATGTTTACGGTGAGAAGTGTTTGTTCCGTTAAGCGGCACATAGCTTTGTCGATACATTTTCTCAAACATACTAAAACATTGCTAATGAAGCTTGACCTGGTCATCCTGTTTAGATAGCAACAGAAGCACACGTGCGACTGGTGGGAAAGATGATTCGAGCTGACAGACGAGTAACGATAGACAGGTGTAGCAAACTCCAATAGTATTTTTTGCATAGTGACAACGTAATGCAAGATCTGACCTTGGCGAGAGATGTTTTGTGAATGGTGAATAGGTTGAAAGGTAACTGCCGATGTGGCTGAGACAGTAGATAGCTTCAGGATGATCGCTGCTTATTTGAACAATATCATGTCGACGTCTGACAGTGCACGAAGAAGAAGAAGACGATATTTGTTGAAAAGGGTTTGCATGTCTACTGTTTGAAGATCAAACAAATCTTCTTTTCAATTGTCCCTTGTCCTGAGGATTTTGTTTTGTTTGGTGTTTGAAATATATTCGACATGTCTTGGATGTAGCCAACTTATTTAGCCATTCCTGTTATAGCAGTCTCTAAGGATCTGCACACAGGTCTGAAGTATGATACTAGGTAGTGCTGAAGTTGTGTTGATCTACTTCTGGAAAGCTTTTCTGCCTTCTCATTTCCTGGAACTCAAACATGGCCAGGTAACCACTGCATTCCCACTTTCGCTTCATAAGAAGTGGACATTTGGTAGATTAATTTGTAGATGTTATTAACACCAGGATCATTCTGTTTTTCAAAGCTTGAAGCACAAATTTTGAGTCTGATAATATAAGGATTTTTTCAGCTTTCAGAATCTGAGATTATTCGGCATACACTATTTTTTTCTCCATAAATTGCTATTATTTCTGCATCGTAGCTGGAATAAGTCTCTTCTCAGGTGTGGTCTTCTTGGTGCAGGTTAATAGATTTAATTAGTGGGGGCAATATCCAGCCTTGGTGGTAGCTCTAGCAGAGATCCATATGTGTATACATGGACTATGTTTTGTGGATATGATAATATAGTTTCTAAGGTGATAGTTTTGAGCAAAAAGGATAGAGGTTTCCTGTCTGCATAGGAGTAGGAGAGTTCTTACTACGGGGGTTGTCGCCTGTCATCAAGGTGGGTTCATCGCTGTTGGTTGCCAGAAACTTTTTATCATCTGGTCATCATCATCATCATGTAGCATGTCCTTTGCAGAACGTCGCTTTCATGACAGCCTGTCTGTAAGAATGTCAATCTTTCGCCAGTCTTCCGGCCTGTCCCAATGTCAAATCCAGCGTCTTCTTGATGTACTGAGTCCGTCGTCTTCTGGGTCTGCCCCTGCTTCCATTTCCAGTGACTATGCCTTCCATAACCGCTTTCTCCACTCCGTTGTGTCGTTTGACATGACCAAAAAAAAACAACCTAAGTTTTCGGGTCATTACGTCATTTATGAGCCAATTCTCCTTTACATTCAGGACTTGCCGGACGGATTTGTTTGTTTATTTCTTTGTCCATGGAATTTTCAGGACTCTTCTGTAGCACTGTATTTCAAAAGCGCAGATCTTCACTCTTATTGCTTTTGTAATCGTCCATGTTTCACATCCATAGGTTGCCACAGGAAAAATGCATGTTCTTAGGATCTTTAGTCTTATTTCTTTGTTCGTATTATGCCATAGGTTCTGCATTCTCCTTATCTTCTGCATTGCCACAGCCAGTCGTCTTCTTACATCTTTTGTACAGTCTCCATTGTTGTTCAGTATTGATTCCAGATATTCAAAATGGTAGCTGGTGTTTAACACTAATACCTTGATTATTTTTTTAGGAAATGTTTCGCTCTTATTTTATGCTTTTGCCACTTTTGGTGTCAATGTTTTTTTAAATGTTCCTATTCTCCTCCGTAGTGCTCATTCTAAAGTATCTTTATGGTGTCTGCACGCATATCCTCAACTGAGCGTTCTCTACGTAGGCTCACACGTTCTCTTGACAAATATATTTAAGCTGTTAGATAATCTTCAAAATAGATGTCGTATTTCAGCTGTTTGTAATCTTCAAAATAGAGGTCGTATTTCAGATGTTGTTAATCTTCAAAATAGATGTCGTATTTCAGATGTTGTTAATCTTCAAAATAAATGCCGTATTTCACCTGAAGCTAATCCTCATAATGTCTGAATCTCCATTATCATGTATCCACCTGGTTCTCTATGGAACACAGGACAGCAATATATGTTCTCCATCGTTTCTATTTTATCGTATAATTGAGTTCCGTCTACGAAACACCGCTATAATATGGCCTCCAGGTGTTTCTTCGCCAACCTACTCGTCATTATCCCTGTTAGTTCCAATTCAGCACATGTTTGGTTATATTGTCTTTCTTTCTGACAGAGTGTCCTTTCCATCTTATAGATACATGCAGTAACTCAATTCCTAGCAACCAGCTTTAACTCCCCTACTTCTTCTGACCCCAGAGAAAACAAGTTAAAATAGATAATTTCTTCTTTATCATCATCATCATGTAGTATGTCCTTTATAGAACGTCGCTCCCATCCCAGTCTGTCTGAAAGATACTCTTTCCCTTACCAAAACTTTGCCCCAGTCATACACATGATATCTTAGTCTCATCGCCTTCTCGGTCTAACCCCTGCTTCTTTGCCTGGCACCATACCTTCCATCACTGTTCTCTTAAGACTGTTGTGTCTCTTGATGTGACCGAAATATTCAGTTTTCTGGCCAAAATGGAATTAATAAACCAGTTCTCCTCTATGTCCAACTGTTGCCGAATGTCTACATTTGTCTTTTTCTCCGTTCAGGGTATTCTTCTAGCGTATGCTTTTAAGGAAACTCACTAATGATATTACCAGACAGCCTTTGTTCTGGAATCCATAGAGCAGGATACGTTGGGGCAGACCAAGAAACATATGGAGTAGAGTGCTTGTGGATATTTTGAAAGAAATGAGGTCGTAGCAACAGTATGTGAACGGTTGGAAGAAAATAAGCAGATATGACGAATATGTATTGAAGACATGCTCCAGAGTTCAGAGACTTTGGTTGATTTATCGATTTTACATATTTCTATCAAACACAGAAGGCGACTGACTAGTGCTTGGTAGGGGATGGGAGGGGGAGGAATGGTCTTGATTAGTTTATTAATTCTATACCTTCTTTCAAGCGCAGAAGGTAGGGACGGCGTGGATTAGTGGTCAAGTGACACGGCTCACAATCCGAAGGCGCTGGGTTCGCTCCCCAATCACAGCACCGGCCGTTACTCCGGAGAAGAAAACCCTAATACAATGCAGGAGGAAGCAGACCCATACATAAAATGAATGCCGAAGTCGAATGCGCTGGGCTGACAGGCGCAAAATAAAAGCATAGTACAACGCACACCACCTTGGGGATTAGAGAAAAGGCGAACACAAAACAAAAAAACGCAGAAGGTGACCGTTGGCTAGCAGGCAAACCTTATTTGAATGACGAGGGGTGCAGTGTCATGAGATGAGCAACCTGTTAACCTTCAACGAGTTTAAAGACCACTCTCTGGGACCCTGAGACGTTAGTCCAGTAAGGTACACCATGCTAAACAGGCCGTCGCGACATACTATAAACCAAGATCACTATCTCTCTTCCATCGTAGCGTTCCTTTGAAAACAGGTTGTTTTCAAGGCAGCCTGGCTGACGGGTTGAGGAGACGTGATCCTCATGGTAGTGAGTGTCACGCAGATGAATCTAAGCATAGCACAACTGCCTGGAGGACCGCGGTCAACCTTCATCAGTACGCTCGGGATGTAAAGAAAGCTACTACAACCAATCATTTAACGCCTTTTTAAGAGCGCACAAAAGAGTAAACTTACTTATTGTGGGCATTAAACAACAACAGCAGTAACAACAACAACAACAACAACACCACTTTCTATAGTCTCCTTTACTGACATGATCTAATCTCAGTATGGTTGTGGCCATATTGCAGACGTTGATGTTAAACCCGGCTCCCTCGGGAAAACCAATAGGGTAATCCTTTTGATAAATGCCGTATTTCAACTCTGAATAAATATCTTATAAATAATTAGCGGTTATCAACCATCGGTAAATCTTCTTATCCAATGATTATCGACAATTGAGCCAGGCAATTCCTGCAAGGATCAGAGAAATATAAATATAGTCGACGTTTAATCTTCCTAACGGTTGGAAAGGCTTTACACCCCACGGAAGTGATTTACGAGGCAGGCCATTGCACACAGAGAGTTAGTTGGTCAGAGGTCATGATCGAACTGAATGCAATCTAGATTCGTTCGGTAATGATACAATATGTAGTGACGTTATACAAATGGCAGTAAAAATCGCCATCTGGCGGTAAATGAGATTCGTATTTCTAAGAATAAGCTTCGATTACTCTAAATCCATCAATCAATAAATAAATACATAATCATGTCACCCCCAAATAGAGCATAGGTCTTTAACTAACAAATACTTTCAAAACTTTCCAATTATTTGCCGCCCCTTCCAACTAAGCGTGGCTTCCTTGTGCCCCGAATGTTCAATCAAGAACCCGTTTTCAGGAGTGTCGAGGTCAGCGGCTCGTACACTTGCGGTGGGGTACCCAGACGGCGCATAATTAATGCTATTTAGAGGATTTCTAATACGTGTCCTACCTAGCGCCCGCGCGTCTACTTCGTATTTCTTCGTCTATTCTTCTTCTTCTTTTTCCTCTTCGGCGTTCGTCCTGAAAAAGACGATGCTGTGTCGTAATTTACAGCGAGAATTCGTTTTCGGGTGCATTCAGGCTCGACACATCCTGTTTCATCTGGATTTTTTTGAGTACCCGATTTGCCTTCCCACTGCAATCTGTATTCTTTGAGCCAGACTACACTAGAGCAAACTGTTTCAAGGGCCGTCAATCAGAAATGAGAGAAATGGTGTTGTTCAGCTCTGACTCACTGACCCTGACGCAAGCAGCCAACTATAAGTCCCTGACTCTTGCCAGCTCATTCACTGGGCTGCATCTTCCTCCCCCTCCCTCAATTTTCGTATGTCTAATTCTATTGATAAATGTGCAGCTCTATTCCACTGTTCAGCTTTAGTGGCCCGACAGTAACACATATCCAACGAAGATATACGACAATAAACAATATCAATAGATCACTGCTAAGAAACATAAAAATAAGACTAATCGTTTTCTTTGAACATATACTCAAGACAGGAAGATGTTAGGAGCATTGTGACAACGGGAATGATAGATGGCAACGGAAGGAGACGTACAGCAAGACAAAGTATATGTGATGGAATACAAATCTGGATGACGCAGCAAAGATCATAAGAAATGGTGACAAACCTCAAGGACATATGTTTGTATGAAGGTCAGTCATTAACAACAACTATTTTATTGATTGGAAGGAAGACTAACGTCTGGTCAGGCAACATATACTAATCAGGCATGTTATTCAGGGTCAGGCAAAACATACCGGCCACGACCCTACGACCACTTCAACGCAGTCATCCCTAAAAACAAGTTATTTTCATGGCAGCATGGCTTACAAAGCGAAGGATCGACGTGATCCCTATAGCAGGGAGCCACACGCAGATGAAGCCAAACATCACACAACCGCCTGGATGACCCCGGTCTACCTTCATCAGATAGCTCGAGACATGAGGACAGCAACGACAACCCGCCACTTAAAATCCTTTTTATGGCGCAGAAAAGAGTATTCCTACTCATTTTAGGCATGTAACAATAACAATTATTGGTAACATTTTTACAAGAGTGCGAACCAGACATTTTTTTTCTAAATTGTCCACATAGTCTCCATGCCTGGCAACACACTTTGTATACATGTCTACTAGCTTGTGGATGCGCTGTAGAACAAAGTATTTTTGTGTGACCTTTAACTAATTTTGCACCGTCTCCATTATGTTGTTGTTAGCTGCCTTGTGACCTGTCTGCTACACACTTTCCTAAAACCTAGGTCACCATAGACAATTTTATTCGCAGCGCGGTGACTCCTACTGAAAATCTCCGGCTTTTTCATTAAAAATGACTTGCCAGTTGCCACGGACTAGTTGGTCGATCTGCTGTTTCACTATGTCAGCTGTCACGCATGCTGGTCTCCCACGCCACGGCTCATCAATGACATTTTGTTTTCCACTTTGAAATCTTTCTACTCATTCATACACAGTCTCAAACAGCTATCTCCATACAGAACAATAATTCTTCCGCATATTCTGACCACAGAAAAACTAACGCTTCCCTGTCCTTCCACGGTGCAAGTTGACAGTGAGGTGGTCATGTTGTACGCGTTATTGCGCATGCACATACTGCTCGATCGTCACAATCCCTACATGGAGTATTGCTGAAGACCCATTTTGTGTCATGAAATAAGATTTTCCGGTGTATTAACCTTCCATGCACTTTATAATAGCATTGTTGTTACTTAATGAATGTACATGTGATGACGTGAATGTCGAGATAGGACGACATAGATCATCTGAAATGGTGGAACACCCCAAAGACAGATGGTTGTAGAATGAACTAATTGTCACTACCACTATCAATATCGTCATCGCCATCCACAACATCATCGTTATATATGGTCTTAAGGAGGACTCAGTAGTCTCGAGGTAATGCGTCCGACACGGGTCCTGGAGGTCGCGGGTTCGAATCACGGTGAGGACCGGGATTTTGTTCTCGTGGATCTTCTGGTAAAAATTCTTCTGATATCTGGATAGTGAGATCAGACTCCCGTTCAGTGTCGAACACGTTAAAAATTCCTTGACAGTTTGAAATTGAATAGAGTAGGCTTAACGGCCTCTGCCCGGACACAATTCCTTTTTTTTTTGTGTTTTTTTTTGTTGCTTAGATGTTTGCCTCACTAGGTTCTACTGGCGGAGGCGCGCCATTTTCCACCCCAGACCGTAGTCCATTGGGCGATATCAGGATGCATAAACCAGTGCTTGGATGCATGTGTGCGTCCGTATGTACCTATGCTATGTACCTCAGAAGCTAGCCCAACCAAAGTGCAATGGAAGGGCCTCACCATGAGGGCGCGTGTGAAAGTTGTGCAATAGTGTGACTGTAGGACAGAGTCAAATGAAACAGAGTGAGGTGAGAAGAGAGAAGGGAAGAGTGGCCCCCAGGGTGAGACCCAGCTATTCCAAAATCTATCCAAGTTATATGTGCTTTTCCACCACCCTCCAAGAAAACTGGTTGTACAGAGAATTACGTATACATTCTTCTAGACGTATAAATACGTTAAGTCAAGAAGAATAGTGGTATTGAACTGAACTTTTAACTCTTTATTTCCATTCCCAGCAATCCTGCCGTGACCTCATATATTTTTTATTTTTTTTGCGTTCGCCTTATTTCTCTAATCCCCAAAGCGGTGTGCGTTGTACTGTGGTTTTTATTTTGCGCCTGTCGGCCTAGTGCATCCGACTTCAGCATACATTTTATGTAAGGGTCTGCTTCCTCCTGCATTTTCTAAGGGTTTGCTTCCCCGGGATAACGGCCGGTGCTGTGATGGGGATCGAACCCAGCACCTTTGGATTGTGAGCCGTGCCACTTAACCACACCGTCCCATGACCTCCTATATATTTCCCAGCTGTCTTACTCAACTAGTCTCATGAAGATCCTGTATGGAAAGTTGCAAGGTAGACGACGAAGAGGCTGGCCTAAAAAGAGGTGGGAGGACAACATAAAAGAATGGACCAGCCTCCAACCAGAATCGGTACAGGCAGCGGCCGCTGACAGAGAAGGATGGCGTGGGGTTGTGAGGATGTCTTCATGTGTGCACCAACGACCTCACCGGTTACGGAATGACCTAACCTGAGCTGACCATTGAAGTGGCAATGATAACACGTCTGAAACTTCTCAAGTATGTAACAAATGAGGGTTAGCAACATCATCACGTGAACCTATTGCTATTGAAATCGCCGAAACTCGTACTCAGATACAGACTTCCTGTTGGTGTGGCAAGCTGTGGATATGTCATTTGCTTTGCTTCATGCGGCTTGGAAAGATGAAATTAATTAATGCTGTACTATAAAAAGAAACTATTATACGGAATTTGAGTTTACTTAACAATAAATTATTTCAAATTTGAAACAAAGAGAGCTTGGTGTAAGCAGATACTATAAGTCAGCAAGTAGATCACAAACTGAATGTAAAACCAAAGAACAGCGTGCCGTTGTGCGCTAGAGAGGGGGAAGGGGGGGGGGGGGGGGAGAATCAAAATGACTTTCTGCAAGTGGTGATGTTTTTGCTAACACGACTAATATTGGAGTTAGGTACCCTTTACGACTTTCTTTGCTGGCGGGTTACAATAGCTTTCCTCACGTCATGAAGAGTACTTGAAAAAACAGACGAGCGTCTTGTTTGTAGTGCAATGCAATGCTCCTCAGTATGTTCACAACTATGGGGATCACAGTGCGGACACCCACATTATAAGTCAGACTGTCATGAAACAGTCTGTTTCCAGGGAGAACTGCTTGGAAGTGAGGTGGGGGTGGGGTCTGATTAGTATGTTTTACCTGACCGGACGTTAGTCTTCTTTTCACGTTCTAGAAAATATATTCATAAGGAAATGCTTTCTGTTTTCGTGGAGAAGTGTTTGTCGGGTAAGGTGGTGCATAGCTGCGTCGATACATTTTATCAAGGTCACTCAAAATTGCACAGGAAAACCGCTCTGGCGTTCTGTTCAGATTGCAAAACAAGCATCTTCGGGTCGGGTTTGGGAGATGATTTGAGCTGGCAGGTGATTAACGAGAAGATTTTCACATGGTTTAACCTACAGCATGATACGTGATTGATTGAATTTCCGGAAAGTGTGCTCACAGTGGACACTCAGACAACTGACTGACGAACACAAAATGGAGTGGTTGGAACTGCCCCTTCACTGATATCGTCGTGGGATAAGTTTGTCAATGTCGATGGAAATTATGTTTATAAATATGGAGCAATGTTAGTTTAATAATAAATGGTTTTCTAGTTCGAATATCACTTTTATTTGTAATTGCCATTTGTTTGGTTGGTTATTGATCTAGTAGCCCATGGGCTCCATCCCTTTGGCACAATGCCATATAGTGGTATATGCAAGTGTTTGTAAGCTGCTGTTTAGTTCAGTACACATTTTTCCACTTGTCTGGTCTCGGAGGAAGACGCTCTTTCCTAACACCCGCAAAGGCCGGACATTCAAATAGATGATGTTCAACAGTTTCATAGAGATGTGTGCACAGCTGGCACTCTGGAGCCTGTTATGGTTGGATTCTGTTCAAGTGGCTGTTACGTTGTATGTGTTGAGTACGAAATCGGAAAAGGGTGCTTTGGCCTCTCCTTGTCAGGAGGTTCATCTAAGCGGGATTCACATGCAATTCCCGTAACCTGATATATTCTATCATCTGCCGCCAGTGTGGTATGACATACATTGGGGAAACTGGTATGGAACTGCGTGAACGTTTCCGCCAATACCTCAACGATATCCGCAACCGTACTGGTTCCCCAGTTTCCAGTCACTTAATTGGTCCTGAACACCGGGGTAAGGCTGATGTTATTGTCACTGGTTTAGTTTTTTTGCTTCTCTAACGATCGTCATCGATTTGCCATTGAGAATAGACTTATCTCCAGCATGGATTGTCTCCAACTGCAAAGCATTAATATCTTTCATACTTTTTCTTAAAACCTCATACTGCCCCCATCTATTTGTCCTCCTTGCCCCCCCCCCCCCCTTTAATCAGACCTCGCCCCACCCCTCCCATATTAATCTCACGCCCTCCCGGCTTATTTCATCTTATCTTTGTTCTCCCATCTGGATCTCTATTTGGCCGTTTCCATATTTGGCCACCACTGGCTTATCCGGCGCATTCCCCCTCACTTCTTACGTTCTCCTGGTCACCTTATTTGACCGCTCCCCTTCATATT
This sequence comes from Ariolimax columbianus, assembly GCA_036924085.1. Taxonomy (NCBI): domain Eukaryota; kingdom Metazoa; phylum Mollusca; class Gastropoda; order Stylommatophora; family Arionidae; genus Ariolimax; species Ariolimax columbianus. The sequence continues at coordinate 35,088,142 of JAVGWX010000005.1, forward strand.
CAGTCAAGGATCTGGCCCAACCGGTCGATTAGACAGACTGGGTCTTCTATCAGATAAGTAGACCATTTTTTCCTTATATGTTCATTTGTTAGTTCAGTATTGTTGTCCATGATGAAGGCCTATTGATTGTAACGTAGGTTTTGTTCGTTTTCTCGTTTCGGTGCGATATAAGACCATACCCATTTTAAAATTTTGATTAAACAAACTAAATCAACTTTTACACTTTTTTTCGTGGTTTTTCCCCATTGTCAGTAGGTTGATGTCTTTGGGTTTTGGGACGGTCATATGTTTGTAGATTTCTCAGCAGTATTTACCATTGCCCATCTATTCAGTCAGGCCTCTCTGTTCACAGTCTTCAGTAGTTGAGCAATTTGTTTCATATTTGCTGACCTTCTCTCAAGCGTATATATATACAGTTTTTTTTTCAACGTAATTTCAGAAGTCAACTTGAACATGTCTGGAAAAGTTGTTGCCAGTCTGACGTTCTTGGTATGTTTGTACACGTTGTCCAAGAATTGTAATAGGGTTGGCCATATGTGTTTCTTTGTTCTTCGTATATTGGACGTCTTTGTAGCAGATGTTCATCAGTTATTTATTTGTACAGCTGACATATTCACGGATATTTCATTTCCTATATTGAGTAGATGGCATCTCTCAGTCTGTTGTTGCTCAAGTAATATCAGATGATAAAAAAAAATCAAATATATTTAATACATCTTTTCTTTAGAAAAACAAACAATTTTCCCTGCCCCCCACCCCAAATGCTTGGTAAGATTTTAAAAAAAAAATCCGAGCTTGGCAAACTGCAGCTCTTTCAGGAAAACTCTTCAAGGAATACCGGGTGATGTGAAAGAAACGGAATCAATGAGTCAGAACAAGAAACGATATCAATTGAAATGATCCAACATTTTGGAGACAAAGATAAATAAAAAAAACAACAATTTCATTTTTATTAATTAAAGCTGACAACAACAGGAAAGGGAGGCCTATATTTTTAACAAAATGCCCGAAATGATTTGAAATGTTTCAGATCAATCTCATTGGCTTCTAACATCAGAAAATCTTTTAGACCAATCTCATTGGCTTGTAACATCAGCAAACTGGTAGAACCATTCTTAACAACAGATTGTAATGGCCATTTCAATCCTAAAATACTCTGAATAACTTTCAAGCAGGTTTTTTTTAAAAGGATCTCAAACAGATAATTTCATTTTTCTTTCTCGTCCAAAACGTGAAGGTCAATATCCAGCACACGACAAGCTCAGCTGTTGTCATCAACTACCACCAACAAGAATATACCAAAGGTTGGAAAACAGGCCTATTAATAAAGATGCTAAAACATGAACATACAGTGGAAAATATACAATTGGCTTAAGTACTGAGTGACAGAACTACGAAATGTCAAATAAAAGAATGTCTTTAAGAGTTTGGATTGAAGAACTGCTGTCCCAAGGTTTACCATTAGCTGTACATTATTCAGAATATTCAGAATGACTTGCCAGATATACACAGACATTTTTCCTCATGGTCTTATCACATGTACCATTCAGGCGTACCTTTACCTGGCTAGATAGTTTAGTTTAGTTGAGTCGAATAATCAACGTAATTATACACGGTTTAACCTATAAGTGCTCTGTTCTCCATATTTTTGGAGAGTCTCAGCTCAGTGCACGAACTCCGTCGCAATGGCGAGGATCCCGTAATAGCATTGGGGAGATTTGTAACATTATTTTGAATTTTGCACCGGCAGCGACCGTTAAACCTACTCTTTTCGATTTCCAACTGCAGAAGGATTTTTGACGTGCGCGACCCTAAACACGGACGTCCCATCTCTTCTACCCAGAATTCCGAGCAAATACCAGTAAGTTCAAGTGAAAAAAATCCCTGTCTCCACTGGCTGTAGAGAAACCCAAAAGCTAATTTCACGCCTATTACATTATCTAGAAGTTGAAAATCAATACCACTAAAACTATGCACAAAAACTTCGCAATAAGCTAGCAAAGAAAATTCGCATACACACTAACATTCATTCTTGATAAAGTTCAACCTTTGACGCGTAGAAAATCCAACACACCTTGGAGTCAAGCCAGACAATAAACTAACTTTTAAAAAGTTCGTGAACAATATTGCCCCAAAAGGCATCGACGAGGTTAAACTTGCTCTAGAGGCTTTTAACACACACTGGGGAGCTGGTAAGACAACTTACAGACAACTCTCCTTAGGGGATTTTTAATAAGCTACAATCTTCCCCTGCAGGCGACTTCATCTAAGAGTTCTAGTACCCAGTTCAGCAGAATACAAAGCCAAGCCATTTGCTTCACTTGTAGTGCGTGGGAGATCTGCATTAATAGGTGCATGTGAAATCGATGCTAACATCAGAATCACTTGATAACACAAGAGAAAAAAGACAACTGAAATACTGAACAGATACTCGTACACAGACGACTTCCTCAAAACCACCACAAAAAGAAAAATGGTCGAAAAAGGAACATGCACAAAAAAGACTGAAACAAAAATATAAAATGTCATAGCAGAAGAACTGAATGTCAATCCCCTTTCACCATCTACCAAAATAGAGAGAAAGAGAGAGAAGGAGAGAAATATAGATGATAGACCGACAGACAGACAGACATCAGACAGAAAGACAGGCAGGCAGGCAGACAGATAGACATAGAGATATATAGATAGGTAGATAGATAGAGTGAGAGTGAAACTAGGGCAATTGTTCAGCTGTCCCCAATTCATCATTCCCACAGACTCAACTACGAACGACACTGTTGAACTTCCTGGTGAGTAAGTCAGCTGTTCCCAACATATTAAAACTATCCGCACTTGAAACCCTCCAACCCTTCCCCATGAACTGAAGCCATGCTTGCATATATATATATATTAGACTTTCTGTTTCTAAGACGTCACTTCACTCCAGGCACACCCATAGTTGCTTAGTCTCTCTCAGCAAATAACGTGGGATTTGGATGCTCATGGTCCCTGTAGCTCGCTTGTTGCACACTCTCTTGTTCCGTCCTCTCATGCACCCTACTCCACTCGAACCTCGTTTAATGTAAAAAATGTTGCAAACTGTGGAATGATGATTCATCTATTGCAGTGTCCTCATCTAACAGGCAGTCATTGATTGATTTCAAAATGTTATTCCTGTCCATCACTAACGTGCCCTTGGTGGAAACTTGTGAAGCCAAGATGTCGGCTCTTTCGTTGCCCTGAACCCCAGAATGACCAGGACAATAAATCCATGTCGACCGCTGGGGTTTGAGGCCTCAACAGATGCTATCCACTCGTACCTAAGCCATCCCTTCTGTACCTTCTGAAGTACGGCTTGCGCGTCTGTCACGATGACTGTCCTTGTTAAAGAAGTCTCAGCTATCATCTCAGCGCTGAGGTCACTGCTTCCATCTCCATTCTGAAACTGGAGGTTATTGACATGTATGCCTTACTGCACTCGGCATCGACCTGTCCTCTCACTCTAGCCGAGATATCCCGTTGAGGCGCACTGATCAGTCGGTGTATATGACGGCATCACTATGCTGCGTGTTCTCAGTTATCAGCAAATTCACCGTGTCCTCTGCTCTTCCGTTGTCCCATTCTCTGCATTCTTTGCCTAAGGTTATGATGACGTTCTTGTACTCTAGCATTCTACCACCAGTGTGGACCCATTATTACCCTTGACTATCGTCTCAGCTGTGGTGACATGTCCGATTGTTTTCATTCACGAACGTTCCTCTCTTGATACTTGATTTCTTGATATATGAGATACTACTGTACAGAAGGTGCCGCATGTCTGTGGTGACTCGCATATAGGCTTTGACTTTTTGACTTGTGCCAGTTTATGTCTGGACGTCACCGATAAAAATCCAAACATGTACCGCATCACCACAGTCGGGGTATCTCTAGTACAGCCCAGAACCAGTCGCATATCTTCTTACACACCGTGTTCTTGATAGTGTGAGGATGCCTAGTCCGTAATTGATGACAGATAACACGACCTGACGGAATAGGGTAAACAGGAGGCGCTGTTTCATGTTGGCAGCAGCCATGGTCTTGAGTGCTCCTAATCCTCGTTTGGATTTTTGTACGGTCTGGTCAACATGACAATGAGAGACTGCGATCAAATGTCACTCCTAGGTATTTCAACCTGTCACACCTGTCAGTGGTGCATCCCTCAAATGTGATGCCCGGGAGTTCAGCCTTTACTATGGGATTATTCAAAGAGCACCACATCATGCAGGCTTTGTTCGGATTGTTCTTGGCGCTTGAGCCGCCGCACCCCTGTGAGATTGCTTGCAAGGTTTCCTGGATGTCCTTGACCAACTCTTGCCTGTCTGAGCCAGTCCTGTACGTTTGGATGACATCTGCAAATATCAACGTTCGCCAGTCGCTGTGGGTTGAATGTTGGCAACTTTTACCGTGTAGACGTTGAACAGCACCAGTGAGAGCGGATACATTTTTAGGCAGTTGTGGACATATTTTCTTAGACCTATAATGCTAGCATTATCGCAAGACGTGACTCCAATATAATGTTCCAGATAAAACAATGAACTATTTATCTGAACCTTATGGATCATTCTGCAGAGACTATTATGCAGAGATCCATGTAATATCGAAACCCTGTTTGCTATCATTTCAAAATACAAGAACATGACAATACACAAAACAAACCGACTCTTCTTTACAGACTCAATATTCATCTTTCTGGTCCTTGAAAGTTGATGCGCACTAGCCGAGAAAACCCCAACAGGTATTCTTGAATTCATTTTGAGACGTGCTTCCTTTAGCATCAATAAACAGTAAACAGTGTCTGAACGTTCAAATACATGATTTGACCTTAACTAGCTAAATAGTTTAGTTAAATTCAAATATTTAACCAAAAAAGAAAAACAAAGATAACAGGAAAAAACATGAGACATACCACTACAATAACTAGAACAAGATATATATATATATATATATATATATATATGTATATATATATATATATATATATATATATATATATATATAACAATAACTAAAACAAGTGAATGACAAATAACAATAATAACTAAAACAAGTGAATGACAAACAACAATAATAACTAAAACAAAAGGCAGACAAAAACTAAAACAAGATACAGAGAATAACAACAATAACTAAAACAAGAGAAAGGCAATAACAACAATAATTAAACAAGAGACAGACAATAAAAACAAAAATTAAAACAAAAGACAGACAATAACCACAATAACTAAAACAAGAAACAGAGTTTAACAATAATAACTAAAACAAGAGACAGACAATAACTAAAACAAGAGACAGACAATAACAACAATAATTAAACAAGAGACAGAAAAAAAAATAATGAAAACAAAAGACAGACAATAACCCAAAAAAAATAAAACAAGAAACAGACAATAACTAAAACAGGAGACAGACAATAACAACAATAACTAATACAAGATACAGAGAATAACTACAATAACTAAAACAAAGACAATAACGAAAATGACTAAACCAAGAGACAAACAATAACTAAAACAAGAGATAGACAATAACAACAATAATTAAACGAGAGACAGACAATAAAATCAATAATTAAAACAAGAGACAGACCATTATAAAAAAAATTAAAGCAAGAGACAGAATTTAACAATACTATCTAAAACAAGAGACAGACAATAATAACAATAACTAAAACAAGAAACAATAACAACAATAGCTAAAACAAGAGCCGGACAATAATAATATTAACTAAAACAAGAAACCATAACAACAATAGCTAAAACAAGAGACGGACAATAACTACAATAACTGAAACAAAAAAACAATAACAAAAACGGCTAAAACAATAGACGGAAAATGACAAAAATAACTAAAACAAGAGGCAGACAATAACAACAATAATTAAACGAGAGACAGACAATAAAATCAATTATTAAACAAGAGACTGACCATTATAAAAATAATTAAAACAAGAGACAGAATTTAACAATACTAAGTAAAACAAGAGACAGACAATAATAACAATAACTAAAACAAGAAACAATAACAATAATAACTTTAACAAGAAACAATAACAACAATAGCTAAGACAAGAGACGGACAATAACAACATTAACTAAAACAAGAAACAATAAGAACAATAGCCAAAATAAGAGACAGACAATTACTACAATTGCTAAAAAAAAAAAACAATAACAAAATGGCTCAAACAATAGACGGACAATAACAAAAATAACTAACACAAGAGACAGACAATAACAACAATAACTAAAACAAGAAACAATAACAACACTAACTAAAACAAGAGACAGACAATAACTAAAACAAGAGATAGACAATAACAACAATAATTAAACAAGAGACAGACAACAAAAACAACAATAACTAAAACAAGAGACAGACAATAACTAAAACAAGAGAAAGACAATAACTAAAACAAGAGACATACGATAACAACAATAACTATCACAAGACACAGAATAACAACAATAACTAAAACAAGAGAAAGACAATAAAAAAAATAACTAAAACTAGCGACAAACAATAACTAAAGCAAGATACAGAGACTAACAACAATACCTAAAATATGAGAAAGACAATAACAACAATAACTAAAACAAGAGACAGACAATAACAGTAATAACTAAAACGAGATATAAACAATTACAACAGTAATTAAAACAAGAGACAGACAATAACAACAATAAAAAAAACAAGAGACAGAAGACGCAAAATATAAAGTTACTTTACAGAAGAGCATTGTCGCAGAAGTAAATGGAGAAACAAAACCAAATCAGAAACATAACAGATTAATAGCACGCACAAAAAAAAGTTGTAGAGAAAAACAAGATATCATGATTTGGTCAGCATGACATTTGGCGTTGAAGAAGACTTAATTTGATCATAGAAATGATCAACACACACAGATCCCAGAAACAACTTAATACAAAAATCCACAGAAATGTAAAAAGTGTTAGAAGGAAATGGAGAAGTATTGTCAGAATAAAATAACTAGCAGGCGCTGAAAAGGACACTAAAATAAAACACCTCGCATTAAACATTTAAAAATATCATAAATACAGATACAAAAGGTGACATTCACTAATCTGGGACATCCGTTTTTCGAATTTCACGTGTTTCTTCAAAAATCTGTTACGTGTTGAATTAGCGCACAATTTCTTTGTTTAACAAGAAATAATAACAACAATAGCTACAATAATAAACGGACAATAACAACAATAACTAAAATAAGACACAGACAATAACAACAATAACTAAAATAAGAGACAGACAATAACAACAATAACTAAAATAAGACACAGACAATAACAACAATAACTAAAATAAGAGACAGACAATAACAACAATAACTAAAATAAGACACAGACAATAACAACAATAACTAAAATAAGAGACAGACAATAACAACAATAACTAAAACAAGGAACAATAACAACAAAAACTAAAACAGGAGACATACAATAATAACAATAACTAAAACAATAAAAAATCATAATAATAACTAAAACAAGAAACAATAACAACAATAACTAAAACAAGAAACAATAACAACAATAACTAAAACAAGAGACGGACAATAACAACAATAACTAAAACAAGAGACGGACAATAACAAAAATTACTAAAGCAAGAAACAATAACAACAATAGCTAAAACAAGAGACAGACAATAACAAAAATAACTAAAACAAGAGACGGACAATAACAACAATAACTAAGAAAAGAGACAGACAATAACAACAATAACTAAAACAAGAGACACCAATAACATCAACAACTAAAAAAAGAAACAATAAGAACAATAACTAAAACAAGAAACAATAACAACAATAACTAAAACAAGAAACAATAACAACAATAACTAAAACAAGAAACAATAACTAAAATAAGAGACATTCACTAATCTGGGACATCAGTTTTTCGAATTTCCCGCGTTTTTCCCCTCAACCTGTTACGTGTTGCAATCAGCGCGCAATTTCTTTGTTTAAATCAGACGCTTTCAAAAAAAAAATGATTTTATGAAGTAGCGCAAGGTTTACACTGTTACTGTGAACATTATGTTCTTGTCTAATTTGGTTTTGCTACATCTTAGATATTCTGGTAGCATTATCTGAGCGCTGACAGAGCAGTATTGGATGCGTATTGCTATTTTTAAACCAACGGAAGTAGAAGAAACTGGTTGTATACAGACACTGCATGATTCTTCTGAACCAGTATAAAGAAGTTGAGCTACGTTAATTTAAGTTAAATTAAGTACAGCAGTTATACCACTTTCTAGTTACGATGTATGGTTACAATAGCAAAATATTCCTCCTAAAATATGGTGTTCCCAATGGCTCAGTACTGTCTCCCATGTTCTTCCTCGTGTTTTGCAATGCCCACACCCAAGATCTACCACTAGTGGTGAGAGCTGCTCTATATGCAAACTGCTTGGTGGTGTAGAATGCAGAAGAACAGGTAACAGAGAATGCAAGCAGCAGCAGAAAATGAGCAGCATGTTCTGAGAATTGGAGGGCACATATCTGCGATGAGAAATCTGCAACAACACTTTTCAGGCTGGGAAATGTACAGGGTCAAATGGTTGCTGAGCCTGGGCATCACATTAAGGAGAGCATACGGTGGAGGCCTCACATCAAAGAAGAGGATACAGTGGAGGCCTCACATTGAAGAAGAGGATACAGTGGAGGCCTCACATTGAAGAAGAGGATACAGTGGAGGCCTCACATTGAAGAAGAGGATACAGTGGAGGCCTCACATCGAAGAAGAGGATAAAGTGGAGGTCTCACATTGAAGAAGAGGATACAGTGGAGGCGTCACATCGAAGAAGAGCATAAAGTGGAGGTCTCACATTGAAGAAGATGATAAAGTGGAGGCCTCACATCGAAGAAGAGGATAACGTGGAGTCCTCACATTGAAGAAGAGGATACAGTGGATGCCTCACATCGAAGAAGAGGATAAAGTGGAGGTCCCAGATTGAAGAAGAGGATAAAGTGAAGGCCTCACATAAAAGAAAAAACGGATGCCAAGGCAACAGGAAAAACTCTCAATGCTTAAGAAAAAAGATGGCTCAATTTCGTGGGTAAATGAAACAACGCTTAAGAAAGTATTTATTATGATAATAAGACCAATAGTGAACTTTGGATGGACACCATGGTTCACAGCAGCCAAATCACAACCTACAAATCCTGAGATAAGGTACAAAACCAAGCGCTTTGTGTGATCACTGAAACAATAATAGGCAACACACCCTATCCTATTGGCGAGATACCAAGATCATGGGTAAGAAAAACAGCACAAGAACATGACAGCACATCAAATGAAGACTAGACTCGCCATTTGAAGATTGAAGAGAAGAAGCTTTGCACATCAGACCAACAAATTAACCAGAACACACAAGGATGAATTACCAGATACTATTAAGCAGGTAAATTCAATAACCGTTTCAACCCCGTGGTAACGTCGTCAATTTCTCGGCATTAAAACATTCATAACTAACACCTGCAACACGGTAGAGAAAAAATGTCTCTAAAAGAAAACAAGAGCAAGCGACAGAATTGATGAACTATACTGTAGAGAAGCATGGATTCGTGTAAAGAATGTAGGAGTAGGTGTCTATGTTGTCTCCTTCTTCATCATGTAGCATGTCCTTTATAGAACGTCGCTCCCATCACAGTCTGTCTGAAAGAAATTCGTTCCCTTGCCAAAACTGCAGCCTACGCCACAGTCATACCCATGCATTCCTGTATATCTTGGTGCCATCGGCTTCTTGGTCTACACCTTCCTCTTTTACCTGGAACAATACCTTCCATTACTGTTCTCTCGAGACCGTTGTGTCTCTTGATGTGACCAAAGTGTTTGCATGTTCTAGCCAAAACGGAATTGATAAACCAATTCTCCTTTATGCTCAACTCTTATCGAATGTCTACATTTGTCTTATTCTCTGTCCAGGGCATTCTGAGAATCTTTCTGTAACATTTTGACCCGAAGGATTCGATTCTTTGGAAGTTTTAGTAATCATCCATGATTCGTAGCCATAAGTTGCCACAGGAAAAACACAGGCTCTCAAGACTTTTACTTTGTTGTCTCCTTAGATAAGGAAAATGAAGCCACTAGTTTATCCACTGATACATTCGGTTCAAACTTCTCGCATGAAGTACAGGCGCTAATTATTTCTGAAGAAGGGCAAAGACGGCGACCTACCGGCTGCGGGTCTACATTGCTATGGTAATTTAGTTCATTATGAATGCCGCCAGGCAACGGATTTGACTGGAATTGACACTAGTCGACCGACCACTAACACCTGTGTTCACGGAAACATGTCGATGTTTTTCATTTGGACTGGTTAATTCGTTCTTTTTGTGTGTTTTCTTCCTTCCGATTATCCTGGCCTGGACATCGGCTATATGAGTTAGCACTTAAACCTGTGTCGTGTTTTCATAGTGTAGTTCACACGGCTGAGCTTCACGAGATTGTGCCCTTTGCCCTAGCTACAAACAGCGTCGTTTTTGGTGTTACTGAAATTTAGACACGACTATAATGGACTAGAGCACAGTCCGGGAGAGATGCCCCTACGACCTCTTGCGGTAATGGAAAATGCACGACACACAGCGATAGATGTCATCCTCTCCGCTGCCTTGCGGGATACCTGTTTACGGGAAAGGCTTCAAGAGTAAACCCTGAGGAAAAATTAGCATTTTGTGCCATCTCCAGTCGTCTCGATAAAATCTTGCCACTGGCCAAAGGTAGCTCAGAACCAGAGATTAAGGTTCAGAAAAGGCGCAGTTACTTCCTCACTTTAATCCAAATCACAACGAAAGTAATTCATTTGAGCGAACACAGGAAGAAAAAAGACTGTCCACACGGCTGAACAAAGAGAGTGGTCTTCTTCACATGTGATGGACGAACTTCAGTTCTTCAGAAATTATGTTCGACACAAAAAAATCAGAGTCAGCAGACTGTAATGTCAGACATGCAATGTCAGTTCTGCAATTATTCAAGAATGATAAACTGCCAGAGCTTAAACAAACCTTGAGTGTACTAAACACCAAGAGAAGGATTGGGCTATACGGGATACAATCACACTGTGGCATAACAGAAAATGAGACAGCGTACAAGTCAGTGAAGGAGGGAGGAACACAAAACATAACAGAACAAACAATCACCTGCCAAGAAAAGAAGACCCAAATACATCTTATTAGGAAAGTCGACCAAACCAGATACAACTATCACTGCTTTGATAAAGCAGAACAAGTAACCTGTTCCGAAGGAGAAGGGGAAATAACATATTGAATGACCACGCATACAGGCTGAAATTGGCTCCATCATCCATGTGTACATGCGGAATTACAGCACAGACAACCTAACATGTCCTGCAAGACTGTTAAATGCAGTCAGATTAGTTCTGAACTAGGGCCGACGGAGACGGACATCCACACAAAGTTTGGAAGACTTGAAGAACTCTCCACAACAGCGACCTGGATTCATGGATGTTCACATACAGACGTATAAAAAAATAAATAAAGAGCGAACGAGGTAAAGAAGAAGAAATGATATTTTTATCTGAGCGTCAGACCAAGTGATCCAGCAATTAGAGGTCATTTTTTCACTGTAGATAAGAACGGATACGCGAAAGTTTACTCAGCTGTAAATGAGTATCTGAATTATAGCAAGACACAGCAAGGATGAGAACTGGCCATTCCAACTCAATAAGGCTTAGACATAGTTTAATTAAGTTGATCACATCATTTCACGCGGATGTGCATGTTATGGCCCCCCTTCTCTCTCTCTCTCTCTCTCTCTCTCTCGCTCTCTCTCTATCTTTAAAACTCTTTAAAATATCAATCTGCTATGCTTAATCCCAGAAAAAATTGTATTAAAAAAAACAGCTGTTACATGTGTTCTTCGTGTGTGTGTGGCCTTTCAGTGTTATTAATGTTTCATATTTAATTCTAATAATCTGTGATTTTTATACAAAGTTAAGCCCAAAATTCTCGTAAAAAATCCTTTATTTGTATTGTGAGTCTGTCTAGGTCTTTATAGTTCAAAAAGTTGAGCCTAGATCCTGAGTTTTCGATTCAGGACAATAATATACATCCATTAAGAGACCCGTAAAATCTATTATCTTCTTCATCTTCTTCTTCTTCTTCTACTTCTATTTCTTCTTCGCCTGTTCCTCCTCTTTCTTTTCTTATTCTTCCTCTCTTCTTTCTATTCTTCTTCGCATTCTTCTTCTTCTTCTACTACTACTACTACTACTACTTCTTCTTCACTTCTGCTACACTTTCTTTTTTTTTCTTATTCGTCTCTTTCTTCATCTTGTTTTCCTTCTACTTCATCTTTTTTTTTCTTTTTCTGTCTTCGTCTTTTTCTTCTTCTTTTATTCGCAGTAAAATAATTTTCACTTTCAAAATTCCTATTCAAATTCAAATAAAACAGGCAATTGTTCTAGTCAATCAATCAATCAATCAATTAATCAATCAATCAATCAAAGCCCCTTGCTCGTCTCGGTGCATATGCCATCGACAACATCTCGCCAGCGTACACGGTCCTGGGCTGTTCTTTCTACCTCTCTCCAGGCCATCGACAACATCTCGCCAGCGTACACGGTCCTGGGCTGTTCTTTCTACCTCTCTCCAGGTGTAATTATTTAATTTTAGCTCCTTCTCACATTCTATTCTCCGCAAATTTGTGGGTCTTTTTCTCTCTCTTTTTTCCCTTGCGGATTCCATGTAAGAACCTGTCTGACTATGTTAGATTGTGCCTTCCGCAACGCATGTCCTATTGTTTTAGTGATTTTTATCAAACATCGTCTAAGGCTATTCCATACTCTTGTAGATTTTTGATCTATTTGAATGTGATACGATGCGCACAATTTGATCCGAGCTGGAGTCTTTCACTCCTGAGAAGCTAGCATTATGGATGCACAGATTTTTCTATTCGGATTCGGTTCTGTGTCGAATTTGCATTCAATGAAGTATTCGTATTCTGTCAAATATTATCTTGCAATCGAACACGAATTTATCAAATAGTGGGCTGATAATTTTAGACAAACAATTTGAATTACTTTATTTTCTCATTATCTGCAGTTCTGAAATGTAGAATTTTATCAGAATCATCATCATCATCTTCATCATGATCATTATCATCATTATCAGCATTACCATCATCATCATCCGGTGTTAGTCAGCCCAGAGACTGGAATTGAAATCTTCTGATCATGTCACGCTAATACCTATTGGTCCCAGTTAGTTAGTTGAAAATAGCAATCTATGATGGCGATATCAGCAGACAGTTTTGTCTTGATAATGTAACTTGCGCAGTATTTGAATTATAGTGAAGAAGTATTTGCGTTGGTAATCAACCGCACTCTATCGTACCAAGCTACCATGAATCAGTGGCAAGACATAAATCAAGACGACTGGAGGTAGCTCAGGATGCAGGCACTCTGGTCCAACCTTCCTTGAAAATTTGCTGTATTCAATCTCCCACCGTTTCCGCTCATCGCTTGGAAAGCCGACTGCCTGACCTTCTGACCACAGCGAATCCCAAGTAGATCACATCATCCCGATGTTGGTACACGCCTGTGTGATGCAATTGTCTCTGATCCTAATCTTCTTCTTTCCCCATGACTTTTGCCTTCTAGTATTTCAATAGAAAGCCTACATGTCTCATGTTATGACCAAGTCAAAACAATCTACCTTTCTGAGTACTCGTCATTAGTTGTCTATGTGAACCTATATGTGGTAAGGAAGACTAACATCTGGTCAGGCAAAATACACTAATCAGACATGTTAGCCAGGGTCAGGCAAAATACACTAATCAGACATGTTAGCCAGGGTCAGGCAAAATACACTAATCAGACATGTTAGCCAGGGTCAGGCAAAATACACTAATCAGACATGTTAGCCAGGGTCAGGCAAAATTCACTAATCAGACATGTTAGCCAGTGTCAGGCAAAATACACCAATCAGACATGTTAGCCAGGGTCAGGCAAAAGACACTAATCAGACATGTTAGCCAGGGTCAGGCAAAATTTGCTGTCCAAAACCCCCAACTAGTTTTCCGCGTAGTCCTCCCTGAAAACGGCCTGTTCTTTCTGGCAGTCTGGCTACCGGGGTGGAGGATCGACGTGATCCCCGTTATAGTGATAGAAACATAGCACAGCCGCCTGGAAGACTGCACCCGAGTCCATATTCAGTCGTCCTGACCTGTCTTGCCATTGGCTTAAGTTGGACTCGGGTGACAGAGTGAAGTCGACGAACTTCTTCATACAAATAACATTCAACGCGCGGGATCAAGATGCTGAGTAGCACATGAGCTGCAGTGGTAGCGACCCATAGCTGACTGCTAGCGTCAGGGCCAGCGAACCATAGCTGCAACGACCCTTCTACACCTCCACGCGGTGATCCTGGATAACAGGCTGCAGCAGGGCAGACTGGCTAAGGAGAAGGGATCGAAGAGGGAATGCTAACCCGGTACTTATAAAATGCTTGCTGAAGTCGGATGTGTTGGACCGAAAGGTGCAAATATCGCAGTCAAGCTGTAAATTACGACACAACGCATTCCGTTCTCTGGACTACATTCTGCTACGTATGCCCTTTCAGGGTTTGGTAGCGGGAGATTGAGAACGAATGAAGCCAAGCCAAGTCAAATTCAACGCGCAAATCTGCCTCATTTCGTTCATCCAATAATAATAAGACTAATTGAACGTTAAGAGAAAAGGTCTTCCTCACTCGTGTTGGACAAACAACAACACCTATGTATCTACATGCATTCCTACCTACCTACCTACCTACATACCTACCTACCTACCTACCTACCTATCTAGTCTCATGAGAGCCGAATAGTATAAGAGCGGCTGCTGCGACAATACATCCACTTGGTTGACAACTTAGGACAACCCCCGACAGATGAACGATCATACTGTAACGAGTCCAAGAGGAAGATGGCAGATAGAACAACCAGATGTTCTCTATGACAAAATCGGGTTGGAAGAAGATTAACTAAATAAACAGGTGCAAACGTATGACAAATGACACAGGATCATCCTAAGGTAGCATGTTATTTCACGAACGCCGTCTTTATCACAACCACTCTGTTTTTCTGTTTCTCCTACTAATACACATTCAGCGTTAGGCTAGAGCTTCACTGTTTAGTTATTTTCTGCTGCCTATTTTTTGCGTGGACGGCTCTTAATTCTGTATCCGTTGTCTCTGTATGTCGTTGCTTTCTGAAGGATTCTTTTTATTCTCCTTTGTTTATTATAAATATGTCCCGCTACAAAGTCTTGAAAAGGTCTTTGCAAGTAGCAGGATATTGTCCGGAGAACGGAATGTGTTGTTTCGTAGTTTTCAGCTTCACTGCAATTTTTGCACATTTCAGTCCGACATATCCGACCTCAGAAGGCATTTGTGAGTACCGGGTTAGCCTTCCCATTTCGATCCCTTTTCTGTTTCAGCATGACCACCACGTGGAGAGATACTATATAGTATCAGTCGTATGATGCAGTAAAACAATTTGGTTAATGGTTAAAGGCGAGGGTTTGACTTCTACGCCTCAGTTTTCCCATATGGCTCGGTCTCTCTCAGTAGAAGTGTATCCCACCCGCCGAGAGCATCGCACAAAGCACGAACTCCGTAGCTTCAACTATGAACCCAGAGATCTCCGGAAAAATTGACGTCACGAACCGGCCATCGAAGTTCGATTCTTAGCCTGACCGTCTGAACACGAGGCAACCTGCTTGGCAACTTCGCCAGGTAGACTACCATTAATGTTGTGCCTGTTTGTCTTCAAATATCTTCGTTTCTGATTCGATCCATTTTTGTTACTCCAAGAATTCGTCGCAGGCCTTTTATCTCTGTTGGTACAATTTTTCTTTTATCTTTGTTTGTTAACGTCTAATTCCGGCATCGGTAGCACAATGCGGTTATAAATGCCGTGTTGTACAGAGTTCTTTTTATATCATTTGTCACGTGTTTGCATTGTAATACCTGGAACATTTGCCTAATGATCGGTTCTGCTTTACCACATCTGTTTTTGATTTCGGTGTAGCATTTTCCATCTGCTGAGATTATGTTACCCAGAAACGCGAGATCCTTCACATATTTTAATTGTCTTTTTTTGCTAGACTCAGTTTATTGCCCATTCTTGTACCTCTACCACCGTCACCTTCAGAAACATCTCTCATGGTTCGTATCCATCTTATTTAAGTCTGACGTTGTCTCGTTTTCCGGAAACATTTTTTTAAGCTCTGTTAAAAACCGACGCCATTGCCCACCGGGCACACCGACAGGTGCTCACTTTCTTTCGGCAAATTATAAAGTGTGTAGATACATTTTTCATGTAGCTCGTTAGGTTTACACACCCCTCCCCCATCCTCTCAGGCGCACCTCTCTGATGGACCCGCGAATGATTTCAAAATCTTGTAAATAGTGCATTGCAGGTTCAACGACTCTGTAGTGTCTTTGTTCAGAAGGCGGTCGTTGATCAACTTCAAAATTTCCCCTCTATCCATTGTCAATGACCCGTATGCCAGCACTTTCATGCCTGCAAACCCCAGTATGGCTAGTACAGTAGCTCCACGCAAGTTCCGAGAGGCTCGAGGCCTTTATGTCAACTATCCATTCATGATACATCAAGCTCTTCTGCACATTCAGAAGCAGGGTGTGAGAGTCAGAGACGTTTACGGACCTTATCAGAAAGATCCCTGACAACCAATTAAGAGCCGTTCATCTCCTGATACTGGACATTGGTATCAAGTATGCACTGCTTTTCTCAGCAACGAACCAGCCTCTCATTAGACATTTTCACAGTTGTTTAAACTCAATGTTCGCTTTCCCACTGCACCAGTTTCTGCATTCTCGCCTTAGAACGATAATTACAAAAATGTTGTTGTTTCGAATGCCCATAACCCAAAACTCTTTTGTGTGCCCTGAAAAGGAAGTTAAGTGACGGGTTGTAGTAGTTTTTCTCACATCCCAAGCATGCTGATGAAGGTGGACCTGGGTCCTCCAGGTCGTTGTGCTTTGTTTGGCTTCATCTGCGCGTTGCTCACTACTACGGGGATCCCGTCAATCACTAACCACGTTAGCCAGGCTGCCATGAAAACAGCCCGTTTCCGGGGAGGGCTACTAGGAAGCCGAGGTAAGGGTCTTAGCCAGTATATTTTGCCTGACCCTGACTAAAAATGTCTGATTAGTATGTTATGCCTGACCAGACGTTAGTCTTCCTCCCTTAAAAGATGGTACTCTGCCATTTTATCTCGCACGTCAGTTTTGTCTCTGATCTCTATTGCGGTTACCTGACCAATCAATTCTTTCAGCCTGTGCCATCCATGACCTCTCTCTTCTGATTCCTTTTCCTTTGATATCTGCAATTTTGATGTGTAGTGTGTGCCTTTCGCGGCAATGGATGCTTCTAGCATCGGTTTTTTTCTAATCCATTGTGACGTTTCATGTAATCAAAGTATTTTGAAAACCTACATGAGCGATCTCTGTTCTACACACCGAATATCTTTATAGCATCTGCGCGTATCTGCTGATTGTGCGAGATATCCAGCAAAACTGTTTTATTTGTTTTGCGTGGCTAAAAAGTTAATGCAGTGACAAAACTGTCGTGGTTATAGGACAACAAAATCGATACAAGCTAGTTTCCATAGTGATAGCTGTGACTTTCATGTTTGTAGTTGGATTACTCCATAGTGCTTTCCATTTTCAAACTCCGACGGAAATGTTAACAAATTGTTATTTTTGTTTTCTTTAAGCAGAAAGCTCGATATTTTCAATCAAAAGCAGTTATTTGGTCATATGAGTGTCAATTGAACATACAAAATAATCCTCATCCAGATGAGAACACTTGATAATATATATATATATATATAGGCGGAGAGACAAGCAGAAAGCAGAAAGAACAAATAACATGGGTTTTATATTTTCTGAAATTAAGGTGCCTTTTCAACTTTAACCGAAGATAGACAGACAGACAGACAGACATGTAGATAGATAGATAGTATATATATATATATATATATATATAATATAGATAGATAGATAGATAGATAGATAGATAGATAGATAGATAGATAGATAGATAGATAGATAGATAGATAGATAGATTTAATATATAAGGAGGGAGTTATGAAGAGAGAGAGCAGGAGGGACGTGATAGAGGGAGGCATGGCGGGATAAAACGATGGATAAATGGATGCATAGATAGGTAGCATGACATACATACTGACGGACAGATAGATAGATAGACAAGATAGATAGATAGATAGATAGATAGATAGATAGATAGATAGATAGATAGATAGATAGATAAACAGACAGACAGATAGGTAGATAGATAGATAGATAGATAGATAGATAGATAGATAGATAGATAGATAGATAGATAGATAGATATATAGATAGATAGATAGAGATATAGAGAGAGAGAGAGAGATCAATAGATATTCACAATATGAACATAAGCATGCAGTTATTTACATAGATCATAGTAAAATTGTAGTGCTTTCAAATAAGTATACAAACCGAACGGGAAAATTGCATCTAAAAACCGATAAAATAATCCAAAAACTGCTAGAGAGTATGATGTAACAAGCTCTCCATTTTGAGAAAGACGTTTGAGGGGAGACACCTGGTGTGTGATTTAGTAGTCAGGCGCTTTAATTCCAGGCAACCGTGTTAAGTCTTGTAAACATATTTACTGTTTTGGGCTTGAAAATAGACTCTCAAAATTTACATATTGATTACATAATATCTACGACAGACCTGCTCCATTTCTCTATAACGCATATTTTGAAGCTATGAAGAAAAATGTTGTTCGGAGTTGTAATGTAACAACGTAAATTTACTTAACGTAGTTGTGGATATACTGAGGTCGGATTTAGATAAAATTCGAGAATAGTCTGTAAGCTGGCAAATTGAGTTTAATGTAGATACATGTACAGTAATCCACATGGCTAGATCCAATATGGAACATAATTACAGAATGGGAGAGAACAATATTAGAAAGATAGAAAAGGAAAGGGACCTAGGGGTTATAATAGATCATACAGGTAAGGTGAGTGAGCAAGTTCAGGTAGCAGTGAAAAAGGCAAATGCAATGTTAGGTATGATTAAAAGAAATATTAAACATAGGAGCAAGGCAGTGATAGTCAAACTGTATAAAGCTTTAGTTAGAACTAGATTAGAGTACTGTGTACAGGTGTGGAGTCCTTATCATAGAGGGGATATAAACATGCTGGAAAGAAGACTCTGCAGTCTGTATACAACAGGTTTCGTTTACATTTTCTTGCTCTAAAGGTTATGCGCATCCAATCTACTCTTAAATGCAGTAATTGTCCCTGTATCCACTACTTCCTGTGGCAATACATTCCAAGCATTCACCACTATTTGGCTAACAACATATTTCTTAATATCTAATCTTGACCTTTCTTTAGTTAATTTGTAGCTATGCCCTCTTGTTCTTGTATGTGTTTGTATTTTAAAAAAAACATACTTGTTATAGTCTAATTTATCCATTCCTTTGATTAACTTTACACCCGTATTAAGTCACCTCGAATTCTTTTCATTTCCAGACACTTTAGGCCGGTTTTTCTGAGTCTTTCCTCATAACTTTAATTCTGGAATTCCAATATCAGCTTTGTCGCTCTTTTTTTGTATTCTTTCCTGCATGTTTATATCACCTCTATGATAAGGACTCCACACCTCTACACAGTACTCCAATCTAGATCTAATGCTTTATACAGTTTGACTATCACTTCCTCGCTCCTATGATTAATAATTCTTTTTATCATACCTAACATTACATTTGCCTTTATCACTGCTATCTGGACTTGCTCACTCACCTTAGCTGTATGATCCATTATAAGCCGTAGGTTCCTTTCCTTATCTATCAATCTAATATTGTTCTTGCCTATTCTATAATTAAGTTCCATATTGGATCTGCCCGTGTGGATGACTGCACATGTATCTACATTAAACTCCATTTGACAGCTCACAGACCATTTTTGATTTATTTCTAAATCAGACCTCAATATATCCACTTCTGCTTTAGATGAGAC
The DNA here is from genome assembly GCA_036924085.1 of Ariolimax columbianus. Classification (NCBI taxonomy): domain Eukaryota; kingdom Metazoa; phylum Mollusca; class Gastropoda; order Stylommatophora; family Arionidae; genus Ariolimax; species Ariolimax columbianus. The sequence goes on from JAVGWX010000005.1 coordinate 35,108,221, forward strand.
ACTACTGAACAGTTTTGTGTCATCTGCGAATTTTGCAATCATGAAACCGATATCAATGTCCAAATTGTTAAAATAAATAAATTAAGAACAAAATACGGGTGTCAAATTCGAAGGTATGAAAGTTACTATCATTTAATTTGCCGTTATTCAAACCATGGAAGTAGGATCATTAGCAGTGTTGCATAGGCTGTTTGAAAGTTTAGCAGCACTGAGAGTTTGGCATGACAATAAACACACTGAAGACAAATACTACAGCAATAGCCAAGCAGTATAGGCAAGTGAATATAAACACCAGTGGAGAAATAATAGAACAAGTACAGACGATTATATTGATAGTTGTCCATCACAAGTGATGAAGACCACTCTCTTTGTTCAGCCGTGTGGACAGTCGTATCGCTTGCTGTGTCCGCTGAAATGGGTGACTTGCGCGGAGATTTGGATTAAAGTGAGGAAGAAACTGCGCCTTTTGTCAACCTCACTCACAGAGCCTAAGCTACCTTTTGCCAGTGGCAAGACATTTATCGAGACGACTGGAGATAGCATAGGATGCAGATTTTGCCTCAGGGTTACCACCGAAGCCTTTCCGTAAACATGTAACCCGCAGGGTAGAAAGGTGGGAAGGCATCTAACGCAGTTTGTCGTGCCTTTTCGATAACCACAAGAGGTCGTATGGACAACACTCAGCGTGTGAGTGAGTCTGGCATATACGACACAGGTATAAGCGTAGCGCCATTCAGCCGGCGTCCAGACCAGGATAAACGGACGGAAGAAATCACAAAAAAAGAACGAAATAACAAGTCCAGACGGAAAACAACTCCATGTATCCGTGAACACAAGTGTAAGTCGACTAGTGTGAATTCCAGGCAAATCCGTGGTCTGGCGGCATCCATAATGATCCAAAACAGTAGAGAAATGTAGACTCGCAGCCAGTTACGTCGCCATCTTTGCCAGCAAAGATAGACATTTATATATTTAGCGCAAAACATCACAGAGGATGCGCGCAATAAGACGTAAATAAAGATATGGATTGCATTGTCTAAAAAGACCTTCGCAGAAAAACGGAAATTGCTAGCCTCCAGATGGAACAAGCATAATCATTACTCAGATGAAATCTGGTCTTTAGCAAAGAAACTTGAACAATTTTAGAAACATTTGAAATCTCATAGACATAACACAATATGTGACATGAAAGTCTTCTACATAATATTATAGAGGACAAGATCAAGGTGAAACGATCAAGACTACTCTTTACATCGCAAGCAAGCAGAGATATTAAAGAACGAACATATGCTTAAATGACGAGAGCTACAGATGACAGTGTCCAATTGAGATACATGTTTAGAAAACCTTACAATCAGTCTTATCACCGATCAACCAGAGGATAGGGTCAAATGAATAAACAGTCTTAGACAACCTTACAACCAGTCTAAGGATTGATTAACCAGAGAATAGGGTCAAATGGAAACATGTTTAAACAACCTTACAACTAATCTTAGGACTGATCAACCAGAGAATAGGGTCAAATGGAAACATGTATAAACAACCTTACAACTAATCTTAGGACTGATCAACCAGAGAATAGGGTCAAATGGAAACATGTTTAAACAACCTTACAACTAATCTTAGGACTGATCAATCAGAGAATAAGGTCAAATGGAAACATGTTTAAACAACCTTACAACTAATCATAGGACTGATCAACCTTCGGATAAGGTCTAAAGGAGAGGTATGCATTAGTAAGCATTAGTTAGACCTAGATTGGAGTACTGAGTAGAGGTCTGGAGTCCTTATCGTAGAGGGGATATAAACATACTGGAAAGAATACGAAAAGAGAGCGACAAAGCTGATAGTGGGATTCCAGAATTACAGTTCTGAGGAAAGACTCAGAAGACCGGCCTACGGTATATAGAAAGAAGAATTCGAGGTGACTTAATACAGGTTTTAAGATGATCAGAGGAATTGATAAATTAGACTATTAGAAGTATTTTTTAAAAATACAGCCACCCACACGAATAAGAGAGCATAGTTACAAATTAACTAAAGAGCGGTCCAGATTAGAAATTGGAAAATATTTTTTTTAGTTAGAGAGTGGTGAATGCTTAGAATGCATTGCCACGGAAGGTAGTGGAGGCAGGGACAGAATGCATTTAAGAATAAATTGGATGCGCATAGCTTTTAGAGCAAGATAATGTAAATGAAACTGGTTGTATACAGACCCTGCATGGTCTTCTAAACCAGTAAGAAGACGTTAAGTTAAGTTAAGTGATACAATCCGAAACGAAGAAACTTGAAATTAAACTTTGATTCAGTCGTTGTTGAACTAGCAACATCACGTAAACATCGTTGTCCTGGAGATGTGGTCCGCTTGCTTGACAACAGGTGAACACGTAAAACAAACGTATTGGTTGGCATATGCCAGTGCACACGTCCACCGGGTGGCCCACCTATGCGATGGCGAGAGGCACTGACGAAAGACACCCAGATACGCATTGGTACAGCGTTGCAAAGATCGGGACGCATACAGAATATTGTAGGCGTACTCGGATACCACACATCAGCCGGATCGACGAGTGGAAAATATGATAATGCGAATGTGGAAGCCAGATACAGACCACCAGTGCTATGTAGGAAATAAATGTGATTAATGATCAATTGACTATATTGTGACGTGTGGAGACCTAGATAGTCCCAGAAGTTTTTTAAGTGAAAGAAATGTGATTATTTGAGCGAGAAATTGAAACACAAGCTACGTTTTTTTCATGAGCTGCTTAGAAAAATTAAGTCATTTCAAAATGAACTATAGGAAAGTCAACTAAGGATAGTCAATAGTTAATCATTTAATCATTTTACCACACTTGAGAACCATAGTAATGATTTTGATTATGATTCAATTGCATACGATTTGGACTCAAGGACTAATTAAACACAAATGTATGTGATTTTCAAACAATAAAAATATTAAAATCGTCTCGTGTCCGTTTCTTGTTGACCTGAAACAAGCTGCACTTTTTTTTGGCAAATACAAGGCGTTTTCAAATCAGACCGGACCAAATTGCACCAAATTAACACACCTAAGATGCGAATGATGACGTCATTTCTGCTGTAAACAACACATACTAACCGTCATGTTAGCAAAATTTCATTATCATTCGACTTATAGTTTTCTCAGCAGACCGTTGAAAACATGGCGAGTGTGATACGGAATCCGTGCAGAGTTGATTCGGTTTATAACATCTGAAGGATGTCGACCAGTTGACATTTATCGCTGAATGCAGGCGGTGTATGGTGACAAAAGTGTGCCGAAGACAACAGTGAAGAACTGGACAACGATGTTTAAAGAATAACGAGAGTTATGCAACAATATGCGGTGACCTGGTCACAGAAGATCTTTCGTTAACTCACTTCCTTCTTTGAACATCGTTGTCAAGTTAGGTGGTTTCTTTAGAGCGGCATAGATGGCGCCTAACATGCTGCGGATCTACTTTGCTCTAGTGTTTGAGACCATTAAAATGGATTAGCACATAGGTTAACCACCACCCCTAAGCTCTTAAATCGTACCCTGTGTAAAAGAACAGCGCCACTGTTACCTACAAAAAAGGTCGTAAAGATGACTGAAGAGGAATGTATTGAGGCTAGCAACTTCATCATCTAAAATCATTGCTTCAAAACAACTACTACAGGGCCGAAGATGCTGCAGAAAATGAGCTGATAGCAGCCAACGACTCATAGTTGACTGCTTGCATTAGTGTCATTGACCCATAACTGACCAATACCATCTTCCGCCTCAAGGTGGCGTCTTTGGAAACAGACTGCAACCATACAGGATGGCTACAAGATTAAGGATCGAAGAGGTAAGACAAACCCGGTCCTAAAATTGGCGTGCTGAAATCGGATGTGGCGGGCCGAAAGGCACAGATAACACCACCTTGCTGTAATACGTCCCAACGTCACAAACGACCTTCTCATAACAAATGCCGAAAAAAAGAAGAAGACGAAGAGAAATAAGTAGAAGAAGAAACAACTACTGCAAATGTTCGAATGCAGGCTTCCTTTAAGGAGGGGGGGGGGGGGTATCGTCAGTAGTCTGCTATAGCGACTGGCTTATGGTTTAATAATGGAGAAAAAGGTGAGTTAATCAATAAAAAATCCAGTTAGTACAATAAATGAATGAAAACGCTACCAATAGATTATGACCCAATTTTACGTTAGCAAATATTCAAACAATTATACCCTACGTTACGAAAACAGGGACACTGCCAAATACAGACGGTACCACAGATGATGGTAACTAAAGAGTTTTACTTTAATCGAAGAATCAACATCATTGCACACGCTATAACCCTAAAGCCCTCTGTTCTTCTCCATATGTTTTGATAATCTAAGCACAGTGCACGAACGCTGTAGCATCAAAGAGGGACTTGTAATAGATCAGTTAGATTTTTAACATAATTTTGAATTTTGTCCGGGCAGAGGTAGTTAAATTTGTTCTTTTTCGATTTCCAAGTGGCAAAGGACAAAACAGATCCAAATGGATACAGGCCTATCAGCCTACTGAGGTGTGTCGGCAAGCTGATGGAACGGATGATAAACACCAGACTGATGTGGCATCTGGAAGAAAAACGAATACTAATTCCACAGCAAGCCGGCTTTAGACAGCACAGATCCACTGAGGACCAGGTCATCCTCATAGCCCAGGAAATAGAAGATGCCTACCAGGCACAGAAACACACAGTAGCGGTGTGGGTGGACCTGGAAAAGGCATTTGACAAAGTCTGGAAAGATGGACTTAGAGTCAAGCTAAGAAGAAGTGATGTTTGTGGGAAGATGTACAAGTGGATCAACCACTACCTCAAAAACAGAACGGCCAGAGTCCAAGTACAAGGGCAGATGAGCAAAAAGGTGACACTCGAGCAGGGAGTACCCCCAGGGGGAGTACTGTCACCCACACTCTTCCTGGTGTATATAAACGACATTACAGAGAATATACCAAGAAGAGTCCATAGCTCAACGTTTGCAGACGATCTGGCTATGTGGACCTCTGAAAAGAATCTCACCATAGCAAGAAATCGGATGCAGCAGGCCCTAACATCGCTGGAAGAGTGCGCGAACTCATGGCTGGTCAAAATAAACGAGGAGAAAACCACATGAACAATATTCTCGCTTTCCATCAAACCCCAAAATACCAAATTAAGTTTAAATGGCAAATTCCTGCAGCCAAACGACAACCCAAACTATCTGGGAGTCACATTTGATCGGCGCATGACATGGAAAAGTCAGATCGAGAGAAACCAAATGAGAGCCAGAGAAAGAATGGCAATCATGAGGAAACTTGCTGGCACAAGCTGGGGAGCAAACGAAAGCATACTAAAGAAACTGTACACTGGAAGAGTGAGACCAGTTCTCGAGTATGGCATTGCGGCATGGACAACAGCAGCAAAGGCGAACTTCGATAAAGTTAGCAAACTTCAAAACCAAGCCATGAGAGTTATAACAGGAGGCATGAAGTCAACGCCAATTGTAGAACTTGAAAAGATTACAAAACTGCAATCCATGACCGATAGAAGAGACTGCAGAGCCCAGCTGCAGTCAGAGAAACTCCGAAGACTGACTGACCATCCAATGCACCAGAGACTAAACAATTTGGGAAATGGGAAACTAAAGCGGAGAAACATTGCAGAAATAGCCAAAGCAAAGATGCAGGAAGATCCCATAAACGCACTAACAACACCATAACCCATCACTACTGTACGAAAACCTACCTGGAGGCAGGATATATTTCCAGAGGTGGTAGAAAATGTACCAGGTATTGGAAACAAAAACTGCCAGACTGAAAAAGAAAGGAGAGATACTACCCTAAGCTTTATATTGAAAAACTACCCAAGCATGGATTGGACACATGCATACACCGACGGTTCTGTAACAAACACTACACAGAACGGAGGGGCAGGAGCATTCCTGAACCTACCAAATGGCAGAAAAATAACACTGTCAATCGCTACTGGTAAGTACACAAGCAATTTCAAAGCGGAGGCAGAGGCACTGAGGGCGGCAGTGGAAGAAATGGTGACACATAAAGAAAATGAAAGCCATACAGTCCTGCTTACAGATGCTCTGGTCGTAGTCACAGCGCTAAAAAGCCAGAAAAACACTGAGCTTAATGACTGAAGAGCAGCACTCTGCCAACTGTGCCAGCAGTCTGCACCAAAAAGGGTAGTGGTACAGTGGGTCCCATCACACTGCAACATCCAAGGCAACGAGGAGGCAGACAGACTGGCAAAAGAAGGTGCAAGACTATACCACAAACAGATACTAGTATGACGTACGAAGAGTCAAAACGGCTTATTAAAGCCAGATACATGACCAAATGGGAAACCGAACATACCGGTTACACCAAAAACGATGCCTATTACCAGTTGAACAGAAGAGAGCAGGTCGTTGTCTTCAGACTTCGCCCTGGCCACAATAGACTGAGGTACCACCTATACAACAAATTGAAGATAGGTGGTACCGACGAATGCCCGTGCGGAACCGGTAAAATGACCGCTGAACATCTGCTGCAGAACTGACCGACATACGCGGATCAGTGAGAGCAGATGTGGCCATCACCAGAGGAACTACAAGACAAGCTCTATGGCAGTGTCGACAGCCTCAGGATGACCGCCGCTTTTTTCGAAAAAATAATGGTTACTGTCTGACTGCGTACGAAGAAGAAGAAGAAGATTTCCAAGTGCCGAGGGCTTTATAGCGTGCGACATTGCACTCTGGCGTCAGATCTTAACTACTCAGAGATTCAGGGAAATAACAGAAAGCCCACGTGACACTGCATACGAGCGTCATATCTATACTACTCAGAGATCTAGGGAAATAACAGAAAATCTAGGTGAAAAAATCCTGGTCTCTACCATGATTTGAACCCGCCACTTCCAGCATTCAAACGATTTACACAGAAAAGGGAAACAATGCCTCATTGAATAAATGCAAACTGATCAGGCTGGAAAGAATTGGTTGTGACGTAAGTAGAAGACATGAGAGAACATGACAACAAGAACAAAGATTACAGAAGCGTGATCAATTATTTGAATTAACGAAGGGACCGGACGAAAATAGCAATAGTGAACTAAGAACAACAACAATTACACGATTTCATGTTTACAATTTTCTCCTTCTTTTGTCGTCTCACTTTCTACTGGGTTGTAGCTCAGTGTCGTGGTATGTATTTGTCTTTCGCCTCTGTCGTGGCACGAGTAACATTTTCCCCCTATTTTACGGCAGGTCTCGTGTAGGCTTTCTATCAATATTTTCCTCGGTCTGCCTCTCGCTTTTCTTCCTGATGTTCTTATGTAGAAGGTTGCATGTACAATGTGGCCAAACCAAACCACTCTCTGTTGTCCGATGTACTGTAGGCATGTAATTGTTCCAACCTTCTCCCGAATACTCATACTTGCGATTCTGTCTCTTCTGGTGTTGTTAATGACCTTTCGTAGGCACCGCATTTCGAAGGTGACTAACTTTCGTTCCTGGACCTTATTCAATGCCAATGTCTGGCACTGGTAGCACAGGGTTGGGATGAAGATACTATTTATTTTCCGGTTTTTAGCTTGGCGAAAAATCTTTAGATGTCTTATTAGTGGAGACAGCTGGTATGTAACAGCATTAGCCATCTGCACTCTCGTCTATATTTCTTTAACTGCCATCCATCCACAGTCAAAACAAACAGTTTTTAAATGCCTAAAATCTTGTACCTGCTTTATTTTTGTTTTTATTCACACGAATATCAAGCGTGGTGTGCTATCTACCTATATTAATTGTCTCTGTCTTTGATGTGTTGATATTCATATCGTACATTTGACAGTTTACAATTATTGTCCACTAAATACTCGAAGAGACGGTAGCCTATTCACGGAAAACAGCTTAGTCAGGGGTAATGAACTGGCCCCATATTGCTTTGCAAGAAAGTACAGGAGAAAGCCTGAAGACTGGATACTCCAGAGCTGCACCTTCTCCAGCCCAAATGAGCAGCACCAAGTTCCCCACTCCAAAGTCTACTACAAATAGCCCAATGCGCGCTCAAAGAACGTGCCGTTGGCGACAAGAAATGACGTGCGATTATAATTCCAACGTAAATAATAATCTGCATCATGCCTTTGGTCCATTCTGGCACTCTAGGGCGAAGGACGGACATGATTCAAGCAGCTGAATGTAATTCAGCTGAAATTGTAATATATGGGATAACGAACGTTAAATTCAGCGTTCTAGAAGGTAGACTCTAAACTGAGAATTTAAGAAGTTAAAATAAATGTCGAGACAGACCTAACTGAAGACGTTAAAGGAAACGTAAAGTAGATATTAAGGTAGACATTCATGAAGAATTTAAAGTAGATTTTAACGTAGACATTGATTAAGAATTTAAAGTAAATATTAAGGTAGATATTTAAGAATGATTAAAGTGGGTCTCTCGGTCTGCCTTGTTTGCTCCAATGGAAAGGTGATACCAATACGTTTGGAACAATTCAAGTTATAGAAGGTGCCGGATCAGCAGAGCAATGCTCTATCTGTTCAACTGTCGGGGATTCCCTAGACCAGCCGCCAACCAAGTGTAAGGGCCTGGTCTAGCCTGCCAAAACACCCAGCTGAGGTTGCCTTTCCTCGCTATACAATAAGGCATTGTATCCTCTTGCCTGTGTTCCTTCGCACATCGTTGGTTGTCAGGTTTGGTAGACACTGACCAACTTTCAGAAATATCATAAAACAGGTTGCACAGCCATATCTGACAAAACCTGACAAGATACGCCAGTTTCTTATTTGCAAGACTTCAGATGGTTTGAAATCAGAGTTTTTCTTCTTCTAGATGAGCTGCCTTCCTAGGCTTTTGAGTCCCATCTGTCCTAATAAGGGTTAAATAAGGGTTAAAGTGGGTATTAAAGTAGACACTATTTAGAAAATTGAAGTAGTTAAAAAGATAGAGAATGATAAGGAGTTGAAGTAGGGTTTTAGGAAGAGATTAAATAAGGAGTTGAAGTAGGGTTTTAGGAAGAGATTAAATAAGAAGTTGAAGTAGGGTTTTAGGAAGAGATTAAATAAGAAGTTGAAGTAGGGTTTTAGGAAGAGATTAAATAAGGAGTTGAAGTAGGGTTTTAGGAAGAGATTAAATAAGGAGTTGAAGTAGGGTTTTAGGAAGAGATTAAATAAGGAGTTGAAGTAGGGTTTTAGGAAGAGATTAAATAAGGAGTTGAAGTAGGGTTTTAGGAAGAGATTAAATAAGGAGTTGAAGTAGGGTTTTAGGAAGAGATTAAATAAGGAGTTGAAATAGGGTTTTAGGAAGAGATTAAATAAGGAGTTGAAGTAGGGTTTTAGGAAGAGATTAAATAAGGAGTTGAAGTAGGGTTTTAGTAAGAGATTAAATAAGGAGTTGAAGTAGGGTTTTAGTAAGAGATTAAATAAGGAGTTGAAGTAGTATTAACGAAGAAATTAAACACGCTTTGAAGGACGCGTTAAGGAAGTCGTTAAAGGTGTAATTATGGAAGGCGCTATAGATGGCGACATCCTAGAATACGCCCTTGTTCTTTCAAGCCAATTTTTAAGTGGTTCCATCTGCCTTATGTTAACAGCATGTCATTGATGTTGACGTTAGGCCAACCGATTCGGTTAGTTCTGCATAAACAATAGTTTTGAAAGGTCAGCAGTCTTATGGCAGTGTTTTTATTTGTTATTATCGGAATTTTTTGGGGTTCTTTTTTTTTGCGTTCGCCTTATTTCTCTAATCACGAAGACAGTGTGCGTTACACCGTAGTTTTTATTTTGCGCCTGTCGACCCAATGCATCTGACTTCAGCATGCATTTTATGTAAGGAGCTGCTACCTTCAGCATTTTCTAAGGGTTTGCTTCCCATGGGTAACGGCCGGTGCTGTGATGGGGATCGAACCCAGCACCTTCTGGTTGTGAGCCATGCCACTTAACCACTAGCCCACGCCGTCCCCCGTCATCATCATCATCTTATTCTTCTTCTTTTTCTCCTTCTACGACTTCTTCTTTTTCGGCATTCGTTCTGAAGAGGACGCTGTGACGCTCTGTCGTGAAGTTTACAGCGAGACTATAATATCTACGTCTTTCTGTCTGATACTTGCGGTTTCCGGATGTGGTTTTTTTATGTTTGGTGGCCGGAAGGGGGGGGGGGGGGCGGGGGCTACCGGGTTTGCCTACCTACTGCTATCCCTATTCTCTTAGCCCCACTATATTAGAGCAGCCCATTTACTGGGAACCGCTTGAATGTGGAATCGGGTTTTTATCAGATCTGGTTCGCTTACCCTGACGCAAGCTGCCAGGTATGGGACGCAGTTTTGTATTAGCTCATTCATTGTTCTGCGTCTGTTGGCTCTTATTGTCATAATCATATCTTTCCTGATTTATGTTAAGGAATTATTAGTAGCTTCAAAGATATGGGAGGCAAATGTTTTCAAGGCTGAGTGTCAAAATTGGATGAATCCTATTTATTTCTTCTTCCTCTTCTTCTACTTCTTCTACTTCTTCTTCATTTTCCTCTTTTTCATTTTCTTCAGTTTCTACTTCATCCTATTCTCTTTTTTTAATTTATCATTGTCTTCTTAAAGTTATTCCTTGTATTCTTCTTTATTTTCATCTTCGTCCCCTTCCTCACTTTCTTCTTCTTCCTAAACTTTATTTTATTCTTCATCATCTTCTCATTCTTAATTTTTCTTCATTTTCAAACGTATTTTGTACTGCAGAGCTTGGTGTTCTGCTAATCTTCGTAGTTCATCTGTTTGGTGGGCTGATCTTCGTATTTCATATTTCACATATTAGTGAATTCATGTGATTTTGCGGTCTTATCAGGTCAGATCAGGTCAGGTCATCCCGTAACCGGTGAAGTCATTGGAGCACACATGAAGACATCCTCACAATCCCACGCCACCTTCTTTGTCAGCGGCCGCTGCCTGTGCCTCTTTTGGTCTGAGATTTTATCTTGTCCTCCCACCTCTTTTTGGGACGGCCTCTTCGTCGTCTGCCTTGCACCTTTCTGTTGAGGATCGTATTTGCAAGACCGTTTGATCTCGATATGTGACCGTACCACGCGAGTTTCCTTCTTTTGACAGTTGCCAAGATTTCTTCAAAAAACTCTATTGCTGTTGTAATTCTATCTCGTATTTTCTCATTTGTAACTTGATCTTTGTACGTGAAGTTTAAAAGTCTTCGGAAACATCTCATCTCCAAAGCCAGTATCCTTTGCTGAAGGTCAGCTGTAACTGTCCATGCCCCACAAGCATAGAGGAATATTGATAGTACCAGTGTACGCATTAATCTGATTTTCGTGCATAGTGCTAACCATTTATCTTGCCAGATTTTGTTAAGCCGTGCAAGTGCCGCTATTGTCTGTGCTATTCTGTTATTCTGGAAATAAAGTAGAAGCAATTAAGTAGAATCTTCTAGGTAGACACACATACCAATATCAAACACTAGACTTGTGTCTAGCGACGGTCCAAGAGCGTGCCAGTGATCGGATAATCGTCAAATAGCACTATTCTGACACCAGGAGAGAGCTTAGAGATGCAACGAGAGCCCGCGAGACTTGTCGGCTTATTTTAAAACGCGATTTACAACCAATGCTTGTTACAGGGATAAGAAAACAATGAGGAAACGAGGAAAATCAGAGAGGAAACAATGGGAAAATCGGGGCTAGCAAATTCGTAGACATTGTTCTGATAACAGTTTGCCCAGACAAGTTTGTTTACAGCACTCGGGAAAACATAAACATCGATCACCAGACTGGAAAGTGAAATAATAGCTAGGCACTGCGGAATCGATTGCAGGATATCCACGTGGCTAATGCGCCGTGCTGCAAGAAAGGTATATGTTAGAGGATTCAATCATCAATCCATCAAATCCGTTTTGGTTCCCTGTAGTGTATAGGTTTTCAGCAAATATGCACCAAGACATCGAATGTTATGCTGCTCATATTTAATGGAGTTATAATGGCTAAGTGTATACATGATCGGGTAAGCAGTTCTATGCTCAACACTTCCTTAGTCGACTCAACGTCATATTTGATAGGTTACAATGGTACTATTATGTGCTCCCCTTTCTGACCCCCGTAAAGCTCTAAAATGGTAGATGACTAACTAAACACCCTGAGGTCTGCGGTTCGATTCCAGAGTGTGTATTGCCTCACTTTCTTTCCTGTTGTCTGATGAATATGTTTTCGAAGTGCGTCACATGTAGATTGTCGATGCGCTTGTTGTCGATGCTTTGTTAAAAAAAGTAGATAGCTTATAAAGTCGATGTTTGCGAGGAAAACAATGGGGTTTGTATAATTGAGTTTTTGAAATGAAGATATGGGCAATTCATAAACTGGCTTTTTGAGATGAAGGTATGAACTTGTCAGAAAATAGTTATTTACTATAAAAGCAGGAACTAACAATTCATAAGTTTGGATTTTGTGATGAAGACATGGGTTATTCATAAAGTGAGCTTCTGCTATGAAGACACAGACTAACCATACTATTGGATTTTGTGGCGAGAGCATAGACTAATCCTAAACTGAACTTTTCCAATGAAAACAGACTAATCAATTACTGGGTTTTGGCGTTGAAGGTATGGATTTTTAATAAACTGGATTTTTGCAATGGAGACACAAAGTAATCTTAAATTGGGTTTTTGCGATGAAGTCAAGGAAAGTCCATTGATGGGCTTTTGCAATTAAACCAAATGGTAATTCTATATTTGGTTTGTGTGAAGAGATAAAACGCATTATTATAAACTGGGTTTTATTTGAGTAAAACTAGCGGATAATCATTAAGAACATTTCTGTGAGGGAGACAATTGATAAAACAATGCTATTGTGAATCAAGTAAAAGATCAATCTTAAACTTGGTATCTGCAGAAAAGACAATCGATAATTTAAAACTCTGAATTTGCTATGAAAGTAAAAAATATCAGGAAACCACGATTAAAATAAACAATAAAATAAACGTATATATGTGCTGGTCGTCTTCGCTCCTTTCGAAGCACATGACAAAACACATGTTGAGAAATACGAATGGGCAGTCGGACAGTCGGCCTCAAATCTCTCACCAGGTTCAAGTGACTTACGGAAAGTCCTTCTTCTTCTTCTTCTTCTTCGTACGCTGTCAGACGTCAACCTGTATTTTACTTTTTAAAAAGCAGCGGTCATCCTGAGGCTGTCGACACTGCCATAGAGTTTGTACGGAAAGTCCAAAAAAGCTTTATTCGAACCAGATACAGGGACACAGAACAAACTGGTTACACAAGATATGATGCTCATTGACATTTGAGCAGAAGCGAGCAGGTAGTGGTCTTCAGACTTCGCACAGGCCACTACAGACTAAAGTATCTTCTTCTTTTGTGTTCGTTCTCAATCGCTCGTTACCTGAACAGGGCTATGCAATTAGCAGGATGTAGTCCAGGGAGCGGAATGCGTTGTGTCACAAGTTTACAGCTTGACTAAGATAGTTGCACCGTTCGGTCCGACACATCCATTTTCAGCAGCAGACTTGGGTATAATCTATTCAATAAACTGAAGATAGGTGGTACTGACTACTGGGAAAATTACCCCTGAACATCTGTGGTAAAATTGCCCGGCATACGAAGACCACGTGGCCATCACCAGTGCCAACACTAGATAGGCAGTGTCAACAGTCTCAAGATGACCGCTGTTTTTATTAGAACAAATTCAAGCCTACGAAGAAAAAAAGAAGACGATGAAGAAGAAGAATTCTCTTTCCGGTGCTGAAGATGCAGTAATGAATCAGCTCGCTCTCAAAATACTACAGTGGAATGCGGAGGGAGTCATTAACAAAAAACTTTCCCTAACACACCACCTGCATGAAGGTAAGATTGACGTGGCATGTATCCAGGAAACGCACCTCAACAATAACCATAAATTCTCAATCAGAGGATATCAGACCTTCCGTCTAGATAGAGAAGGCCACAAAGGAGGGGTCCTGATACTGACCAGAAACTGCATACCGAGTAGCGCGGTATCTGTCAATCACACCGGACAAGCAGAAATTGTAGGAGTTGACATAATGGCTCAAGAGACGAAGCTCCGCATTTTCAATCTGTACGGACCACCAAACAGAGACCTATCGCTCTCGAGTATGGAGGTCAGAGACTCCAACTGCATAGTAGTTGGAGATTTCAACAGCCACTCGGAGAGATGGGGATACTCTGACACAGACAGCAGAGGTGACGAAGTGGAAGGTTGGGAGATAGATGCAAATCTCTCCCTAATCAATAGGCCGGAGGATAGCCCTAGCTTCTATTCAAGAACATGGCATACCACCTCGACTCCAGATTTGGCCTTCTCCACACAGGACATACACCATAAAATAGACCGCCAGGTGCTAAACCAACTGGCAGGTAGCGACCACAGGCCGATCAGGCTAACCATTGACATGGAAGTAGGCCCACAGGAAACAAAACCGCTCCCACGTTGGAATTACAAACGAGCCGACTGGGACAGATTTGCAATCCTGACAGATGGGCTGTGTGAAACCATCAACACACGAAACACCAAAATGAAGCCCATGGTAGAGAGCCTAAGCAAGGCAATAATGCAAGCCGCCACTGAAACCATCCCAAGAGGAGCTAGGAAAAACTATAAGCCCTACTGGAATGATGAGTTGCAGAAAGTGGAAGATGCAGTAACAAATGCTAGGAACATGGCAGAGCGAGAAAAATCCATGGAGGCAAACATCGCCCTCAAAGCCGCCGCGGCGAAGTACAAACACACTCTCAAACAAACAGCAAGAGAAAGCTGGAAAAATAAAACGGAAAGTCTTAACCTGGACAAAGACGGGAACAAGCTATGGAAGCTAGTCAGAGCCATGAACGACGAAACCCCGTCAAATAAACAAATTACTATCAAGCAGGGCGAGAACTTGATCACAGGTAAGAAAGCCGCAAACGCCTTTGTCGATCACTATGCCAGAGCAAACCACATCGAGGTCCCTGCAGATAAGCATACAGACATTAGCGAAGAGCTAAAGGGACACGAAAACATAAATACGGCTCCCGAAGAACACATGATGGCCAAACTAACAATGCGCGAAATGGAAGAGGCTATGAGAACACTAAAGAAAAGGAAATCTCCCGGAAAAGACGGGATAACAAACGAAATGCTGATGGGGCTGGGCCAAACAGCGAAGAGGAAACTACTATCAGTCCTGAACCAAAGCCGGAAAAGGGGTATTGTACCCCAGGCATTGAAAGACGCAATACTGGTACCAGTACCAAAAACAGGAAAGGATAAAACAGATCCAAATGGATACAGGCCCATCAGCCTACTGAGGTGTGTCGGCAAGCTGATGGAACGGATGATAAACACCAGACTGATGTGGCATCTGGAAGAAAAACGAATACTAATTCCACAGCAAGCCGGCTTTAGACAGCACAGATCCACTGAGGACCAGGTCATCCTCACAGCCCAGGAGATAGAAGATGCCTACCAGGCACAGAAACACACAGTAGCTGTTTGGGTGGAACTGGAAAAGGCATTTGACAAAGTCTGGAAGGACGGACTTAGAGTCAAGCTAAGAAGAAGTGATGTCTGTGGGAAGATGTACAAGTGGATCAACCACTACCTCAAACAAAGAACGGCCAGAGTCCAAGTACAAGGGCAGATGAGCAAAAAGGTGACACTCGAGCAGGGAGTACCCCAAGGGGGAGTATTGTCACCCACACTCTTCCTGGTATATATAAACGATATTACAGAGAATATACCAAGAAGAGTCCATAGCTCAATGTTTGCAGACGATCTGGCTATGTGGACCTCTGAAAAGAATCTCACCATAGCAAGAAATCGGATGCAGCAGGCCCTAACATCGCTGGAAGAGTGGGCGAACTCATGGCTGGTCAAAATAAACGAGGAGAAAACCACATGCACAATATTCTCGCTTTCATTAAAACCCCAAAGTACCAAATTAAGTCTAAATGGCAAAATCCTGCAGCCAAACGACAACCCAACCTATCTGGGAGTCACATTTGATCGGCGCATGACATGGAAAAGTCAGATTGAGAGAAACCGAATGAAAGCCAGAGAAAGAATGGCAATCATGAGGAAATTTGCTGGCACAAGCTGGGGAGCAGACGAAGGCATACTAAAGAAACTGTACACTGGAAGAGTGAGACCAGTTCTCGAGTATGGCATTGCGGCATGGACAACAGCAGCGAAGGCGAACTTCGATAAAGTTAACACACTTCAAAACCAAGCCATGAGAATTATAACAGGTGGCATGAAGTCAACGCCAATTGTAGAACTTGAAAAGATTACAAAACTGCAATCCATGACCGATAGAAGAGACTGCAGAGCCTAGCTGCAGTTAGAGAAACTCCGAAGACTGACGGACCATCCAATGTACCAGAGACTAAACAATTTGGGAAATGGGAAACTAAAGCGGAGAAACTTTGCAGAAATAGCCAAAGCAAAGATGCACGAAGATCCCATAAACGCACTAACAACACCAAAACCCATCACTACTGTACGAAAACCTACCTGGAGGCAGGATATATCTCCAGAGGTGGTAGAAAATATACCAGGTATTGCAAACAAAAACTGCCAGACTGAAAAAGAAAGGAGAGACACTACCCTAAGCTTCATAACGAAAAGCTACCCAAGCATGGACTGGACCCATGCATACACCGACGGTTCTGTAACAAGCACTACACAGAACGGAGGGGCAGGAGCATCCCTGAACCTACCAAATGGCAGAAAAATAACACTGTCATTCGCTACTGGTAAGTACACAAGCAATTTCAGAGCGGAGGCAGAGGCACTGAGGGCGGCAGTGGAAGAAATGGTGACACACAGTGAAAATGAGAGCCATATAGTCCTGCTGACAGATGCTCTCGCCGTAGTCACAGCGCTAAAAAGCCAGAAAAACACTGAGCTTAATGACTTAAGAGCAGCACTCTGCAAACTGTGCCAGCAGTCCGCACCAAAAAGGGTAGTGGTACAGTGGGTTCCGTCACACTGCAACATCCAAGGCAACGAGGAGGCAGACAGACTGGCAAAAGAAGGTGCAAGACTACCACAAACAGATACCAGTATGACGTACGAAGAGTCAAAACGGCTTATCAAAGCCAGATACATGACCAAATGGGAAACCGAACATACTGGTTACACCAAAAACGATGCCTATTACCAGTTGAACCGAAGAGAGCAGGTCGTTGTCTTCAGACTTCGCACTGGCCACAACAGACTGAGGTACCACCTATTCAATAAATTGAAGATAGGGTGTACCGACGAATGCCCGTGCGGTACTGGTAAAATGACCACTGAACATCTGCTGCAGAACTGCCCGACATACGAGGATCAGAGAGAGCAGATGTGGCCATTACCAGTGGAACTGCAAGACAAGCTCTATGGCAGTGGCGAGAGCCTCAGGATGACCGCCGCTTTTTTCGAAAAAATAATGGTTACTGTCTGACTGTGTACGCAGAAGAAGAAGAAGAAGAAGAATCAGCTCGCAGCAGCCACTGGTTCATAGCTGGCTGCTTCTGTCAGAGTCAGCCAACCAGAGCCGACCAACCCCCTATTCCGTCTCCAAGTGGTGGTCCTGGAGACAGGCTGTGTTCGTGTAGTCTAGCTGAGAGAAAAGGGATCAAAGATGGAAGGCAAACGGCGGCCTTAAATACTATGCTGAAGCCGGATGTGCCAGGCCGAATATCGCAGCCTCGCTGTAAACTGCGACACCCTGTCACACTATCCTTTTTTCAGCACCTTTTTCTACATGCTCTACAGGTAATAGTGGCCAATGCTGTTTTCTCAGCAGATTGCAATGAAGTGGTCATTTGGTACGTACGGATATATTGTGAACGTGTTTAGTACTGAATTCTCAATAAAGACACATATTACATTTCCTACTTCAATCAATCAATAAATCGATCAATCAAAACAATGTCACTCGGTGCGTAGCATAGCTCATCAACTAACAAGCGCCAAGTCTACATGTTTTTCGCACTAGCAGATAGAGAGGCAAGCTAGAGAAGATTGCATTTACCTAAGTCATCTAATCAAATTAGCGAAAAAGTGAGAAAATAAAAATAGGTGTTTGTCAAAACTGAATTTGGTTAATCATTATCTAAAACACTCGACCAGTTTATAGTTAATCATATACTGATAAAGAAGGCATCCTTGTCTCCAGTGAAGAGGATACTGGTTCGGACCCTTGAAAAAGACATTCGTATTTATCAATCATGGATGAACATAGAATATAGCTTGCACGCTGCTCAGTGGTTTCTGGGATCAGTAAGCGTTATTCCCTAGTAACAGAACCGCCACACTCCAACCCGACATACCCAGCACATGGGAAAGGAGATGTGCTAATAGTATAATAAACAACTGTTGATGCAAACTTTTCCTAAAAACACTCAATACTAAATAACGGGCAGCAAAGAACCAGGTTCACACAATTGTATTCGTAAGATAGAAAATCAACTAGTGAATATCGACAGTCGTTGGGTCTTGTAATGTTCCATGTACGTGCTAAAGTTCAAGAATTCGTCTGGTGACGCTTGAGACACTTACCTTGCGAGACTAGAATTGTCAAGAGAGTCCGCAACCTTAGGAGGGTAAAGTAAATGTTTACCAGGGCAACAATTGCGATTCGAATGAAGATAACTTTTCATGAACTAAGCCGCAGCCTATGTGAGGTAGGGTGGCCAGTTCCCTTCCTTGCTGTTTATACCTTCCCCATCTTATACGTCAGATACCCATTTGCAGCTGGGTCGACTGGAAGATTGGTCTTACCAGGAACGAACCACGACTGGATTTTGTTTCTGTCCTTCCGTGGTTTCGAACCCAGTAATGGTGTAATCCATGTCTTAGAAAGTCAGATCACTGTCAACTAGGCGACACACTCGAAGAGTGTAGACGTATGCAAAAAGAGACCTTTACAGTCTTCAGTCTAACGGGGATAGACCACACAAAAATGTAGCAAAGTCTTATCACGAGAACCCATGGTCTGGCTGAGCTAGACTCAAATTGGAAGTGAGATAAGTCTTGTGACAAGAGCTCATATTCTGGCATCGCTAGGCTCAAAGAAGAAGTGAACAAAGTCTTGTTATGAGAACCCACAGTCTGGTATTGCTAGACTCACAGAAGAAGTGAACAAAGTCTTGTCATGAGAACCCACAGTCTGGTATTGCTAGACTCACAGAAGAAGTGAACAAAGTCTTGTCATGAGAACGCATAGTCTGGTATTGCTCTACTCAAAGAAGAAGTGAGTAAAGTCTTGCCATGCGAGCCGAGGTCTGGCGGGTGTATATGTACACACTAATTGTTCACAGTTGTGTACTCGATATAGAAGCGTGGCTAGGAAAGTCTCACACAAGAGGCAAGCAAAGATTTGCTACCAGCACCCATAACATTTTGGTACGTGTTCAAGGTAAAACAAGACATTTTTTTCTTCTTCTGCGATCGTTGTTTATTTGGACTGGGACATCGGATTGTTCAATAAATATGTTGTCTTACTAAATATCTCAGTACCACGTTACGGTTTCTCCTTGAGGGAATTCAGCGTTAACTTAATTTAACGTCTTTATACTGGTTTAGAAGACTCTGCAGAGTCTGTATACAACCAGTTTCATTTACATCACCTTGCTCTAAAAGCTAGGCACATCCAATTTATTCTTAAATGCATTAACTGTCCCTGCCTCCACTACCTTCCGTGGCAATGCATTCCAAGCATTCACTCTCTGACTAAAAAAATATTTCCTAATATATAATCTGGACCTCTCTTTAGTCGACGTGTAGCTATGCCATCTTATTCTTGTGGGTGGCTGTATTTAAAAAAAAAAAATTGTTATAGTCTAATTTATCCATTCCTTTGATCATCTTATAAACCTGTATTGTCACTACGAATTCTTCTCTTTTCTAGACACTGTAGGCCGGTTTTTCTGAATATTTCCTCATAACTGTAATTCTGGAATCCCACTATCAGCTTTGTCGCTCTTTTTTGTATTCTTTCTAGCATGTTTATATCCCCTCAATAATAAGGACTCCACACCTGTACACAGTACTCCAATCTAGGTCTAACTAAAGCTTTATACAGTTTGACTAACACTCCTTTGTTCCTATGTTTAATATTTCTTTTTATAAAATGATTATATATGACTGTACATTATCTACATTAAACTCCATTTGCCAGCTTACAGACCATTCTCGAATTTTATCTAAATCCGACCTCAATATACCCACTTCTGCTTTAGATGAGACACTACTGCATAGTTTTGTGTCATCAGGAAATTTTGCAATCATGGATCCCATATCAATGTCCAAATCATTTATATATATCAAGAACAAAATAAGTCCTAATGGCGTTGGCCCCATCCTACTGAGATCAGTGAGCTGGGGGCCGTCCTGAAGTACATGTATTGCTGTCATGTTTGCCATGGCTGAGTAACACAAGCTGGTGGTACCTATCTCGAATTTGGTGTACTTGTCGGTGTGTCATTCTGTTGTGGTCAGTTTGAGGATGATGAATTGAACCTAGGTCGTTTCTGGGCGGTAGTATCCTTTATATCCGTAGTATTGGCTGTATAGCCCGGCAACAATATACATTAGCAAATCGTGATACAAACTAATACAGTCAGCCATAACGGCACTAAGATCCCGGAGGAACACTGGATTAAACGAATTTAGGACAGCCATGGTGAAAATGTCTCACGGGTTACAGAAAACAGTGATACAGGGGATTCCCTCGCTCTGCAATGGAAAAGGAAACAAGAAGACTGACGGTCTAGCCAAAGAAGGAGCGAAACAGATACATGAAGAATATCTGCTAAATTATGAAGAAGCGAAAGCCAAAATAAAAGGGCACTACAACAATGCGACAGGAAGATATACCCAAAACAAGATATATAACTGCCACTGGATCCATATGACGTGAACGTGAGGATAAGTTACTATTGCATAATTTATCTTCATGGGCGTGATCATAAAAAGAAGGTTGACAGTAGTTTTAAAACATACTGCCGTCTGGGATAAAGTGTAATAGACTTTCTTCTTCTGGGTCTGACTTTTTCTAAGATGTGTGGTGAATCCTCGCTTCTTTATCTAATACCATTGTGCAGCTACATAAGTGCCTTTTTCACTAGAGAATGAGCCTAGTTCCATTGACGGGAGAGACAAGCTTTCTAAACTAACAGCTACATAAGTGCCTTTTTGATTAGAGAATGAGCCTCATTCCATTGACGGGAGAGACAAGCTTTCTAATCTAACAGCTAGATAGACTCTTTACTGACGGACACAGAGAAATCTATGTTCTTGCATATTTTCGATGTTTGTTAGGTTTTTGTTTTGTCTTATCAATCATTTTAGGTTATGTCAGTGTGGGGCAGTTTCATTGGTTGGCAAGTATCCCTCATTTTGATCTGTCTACACTGTCAGCTATAGGACAACGGAAAACGATACCCAAATATGACGTCATTATATTCATGCATCAGTGGGAAAGGATAACGCATTCAGCTAAAATGCAGAATGGAGATGGGGCAGCGAAACACTAAACGATAGTGATAAACAGTTGATAAACGACTGCATTTTAAACAACTCAGTGATTGGATGAACGATCTTTCCAATGACATACGAACAATGGAAGCTCCAAATGACCCGGACAGCGAACGGGCGTTACATGGCATACAACTGTAACTCTATCTTAATAGACACTTCCCAGGATACACATAAATAGACTACTATGAAATCTGCTGCTTTTAATTTAGTTTATTACAGTTGTCGGCCAGTTGTCATGATGGCATAATGGCTCGGGTACTGCACGCAGGAGAGTTGTATGTGGCCTTCCCAGTCACCAACTGTATCAAACAGAGATGTGTGTTAGCACCAACATTCTATAGCATGGTATTTGCAGCAGTACTCTTTGATGATGTACATGCCACTGCTACTGACATACATATTAGGTACAGACCGGAAGCATGGTCAGCTATTCGATCCCAAACACCTAAAATCTTGCACCAAGGTCAAGGAAGCCACCAATTTGAATTTCCTGTTCGCTGACGGCTGCGCCCTGAAAACCTGCTCATAACTAGGTATGTGGTCCATCAGTACAGAGTTTTCGGCAACGTGGTACTCCTCCAGCCTGCCCCTGGAAAGTGGTACAGCAAAACAAATGTCAATTTATAAAATTATAAAATACAATCCGAAGCTAATGGGATCGCTCCCCATTCGGCACCGGCCGTTGCCCCGAGGAAGCCAACTCTTAGAAAATGCAGGAGAAAGCAGAACCCTACATTAAATGAATGCCTAAGTCGCATGCATTGTGCCGATATGCGCAAAAATGAAAACACAGTGCAATGCACACCACCTTGGGGAATGGAGAAATAAGTCGAAGGGAAAAATACAGATTAAAAAAAATATTAAATCAACGTCTCCAGCCAGTACATAGCTTCACCTACCTAGGCAGTACCCTCACTAGAGAAGGGCATATCAGCTCCGACTAAAACCACACGTTTGCAAAGGTCAACTCTGCGTTTGGCAGGTTATAAGCGAGCATCTTGGACAAACAAGACATCAGAGTCGCCACATCGGTAAATGTGTATTGTGATTGTATGCTGAGCCCTCTGTTGCATACTGTCAGAACGTGGGTAGTGTCTAGCAGGCATCAAAGACAGCTTATTCGCTTCCACATGATCTGTCTTCCAACACATGTTTGACCAACGCATTATAGGTCTTCCCTGCGATCTATGTTTTGCTATATTTGCAGGGATTACCGCATCATTCACCAGCGATAATCGTCTATGTCAAAATTATGGAGACCTTGCAAACGTTGGTTCAGGAGAGTGGTTCCTACCAAGCGTCTTTCACAGGAGGCCTGGGTCACTATTAATTTGTTCTCTAGTGATGTTGTTAGTGTCTACGTCTCAGCACCTTTGCACATCACAGGAAGTACAATGGAATTGAAGAGGGAGGCTTGTAGGTTCTGGTCATGGCAACCGTTCAGGACCTTGTTAATAGACGTGAAGGTTGCCCACCCCGCGAGGCGACTTCTTGTGAGTTCGGGTTCCAGGTTATTCTCCATATTAAGAAAGCGCCAAAGATATATGTACTCATTGACATCCTGTAATCGTACCTCGCCAAGGAAGACTGTATCACAAGTGGCGAAGATAGTGCGTAACACGTTTTTTTTCTGACATTTATCTCCAGTTCCGCTTTCCTGTCCTTTCCATCAAATATCATGTTGGCAGGATATAATACATATTCCTGCATTTCGTAACATGGCAAACATGTTAAGTATCCATACGCGTCTGCTGCAGTCCAGGAAAGATTGGTGAGACATGTCTGATGCTGCATGATCACCTCAGACCCGCCAGACAAACATCAGGCGAACAGAAGAAACGCTACAAGGACTCTTTAAAATGTCTCTGAAAAGCTTCAACAATGTCACATCATGGGAAATGATTGTCCAAAACCGTTCCACTTAGCTCGTTAGAATCACAGAAAGTGATCAGGTCATCGAACGGAAAAACTTTGCAGAAGCTCAGAGAAAGTGAGCTGCCCGACAGAACAGAATACAGAACGACCCCACAGCAGATTTCTGCTATTTATGTCCCAAGTGCGCAAAGTCTGTGGTACCACGATGTGACATTACTGTTTAATGAGATAATAGCTGTCCATCGTTGTCGATGAGGACCGCGACATCATCCTTGTCACAGATTTTCCTGTTGAGTGTGGGTGCGCATGTGGCTGAACAGGCCAATGCGAGCACGAAAACATCTGCTACATATCGGGCACACGAGATTTGTAGAAGGGGATGGTGTTCCCGCTGCTCGGGATTCCGCGTCTCGCGTCTGCTCTGGGCTTTCACAACACGGTCGTCTTCACTGGCAGCTACACCCGATTTGACTGCGCTTCTCCAGTCAGATCTGTTTTGCACAAGACATTTCCAGGTGTCGATGTCTATCTGGCAACTTTTAGTGAGTCCTTCAGACCGTCTTTAAAACGTTTCTTTGGGCGCCCTTTCTCACTCCATCACTCTCTCAGCTCGCCGTAGAGAAGCTTCTTTGGGAGCTGCTCGTCTGACATTCGGACGAGGTGTCCAGCCCATCCTAGTCGTGCTTTTTCTAGCAGTGCATGGATGCTGGGCATGTTAGCCCTCGAGAGAACCTCGATGTCAGTGACACGATCTTGCCATCGGATGTGGAATATTCGCCTCAGGCAACCTGTGTGGAAGTGGTTTAACCTCCTTGCATGTCCAGAGTATACAGTCCAGCTTTCGCAAGCGTACAGTAGGGTTGGAATGATGGTTGCACGGTAGACTTTGAGTTTGGTCTTGACGCTGATGCCACGACGTGCCCAGACCATCGAGCGCATTCTACCAAAGGTTGTGCTGGCCTTTGCTATTCTGCTTGCCACCTCATCGTCTAGGCTGACAGATCTCGACAGCGTGCTGCCCAGATATGTGAATTTGTCTACGGCATTCAACGTCTGCCCGCTGACTGTAGTCTCTGGTTTTGTGTACGGCATGCCTGGTGCTGGTTGGTACATGACCTCTGTTTTTTTGGCATTTATGGTCAGGTAAAAATTTTTGCATGCGGCAGAGAACTGGTCCATTCCAACCTGCATGTTCAGTTCTGAGCTGCTCATTAGAGCGCAGTCGTCAGCAAATACAAGTTCCCTGTTTATGTCGCCAGCCATTTTGGTTTTGGCCTTCATTCTTCTGGAATTGAGTAATTTGCCATCTGTGCGGTACTTTATGGGTATTCCAAGCTCCAATGATCTGAAGGCGTCTGTCATCGTGGCCGCGAACATCATGCTGAACAAAGTCGGGGCGAGTACACATCCTTGTTTTACTCCGTTTGATACTAGAAACGTTTTAGAGATTGCACCGCTATCCAGTACACGAGCACACATGCCTTCGTGTAGCTGTTTTACCATTGTTATGAACTTTTTGGGGCAGCCAAACTTAGACATTATCATCCACAGCCCTCCTCTGTTAACTGTATCAAATGCCTTTGACAAATAAATAAATGTGGTGTACAAGGCCTGATTTTGTTCTCGACACTTCTCTTGTACTTGGCGAGCGGCAAAAATCATGTCCACTGTTCCTCTTCCGGCTCTGAATCCACATTGGCTTTCTGGGAGGTGGTGGCTTTGTTCAAGTTGTTTGTTGAGCCTATTTAGCAGTAAGCGAGCTAGGATTTTGCCTGCTACGGAGAGTAGCGATATTCCACGATGATTGTCGCATTCCTGACTGTTGCCTTTTCTTTTGTACAGGTGAACGATGGATGTCGCCATCGCCGCTATGTTTTTATTTCTTTAATCCAGATGTATTTTACTTCTTCATAAGTAATCAGTTTTTGAGATGTTAAATTCTTGCCAGAAAAAAAGAAACACCAAAATAATGTTATCATCATTTAATTTCCAAAATCAGGTCAGAAATAAAAATTTAAAAAAAACAAAAACCAGTGTCCCGACCAGCCATATTGTGAACTAAAAAAGAGATACATTTCTTAATTTTACCTTAACAAGCGCGAAGTTGGCATCCCTTGTTCTTCTGACCAGTAATGTGTTCTGGTCCATTAATGATCTGCCTTTGATTTAAAGTTAAAATAAGGTGAGGCTGCAGCGGTTCTGTGGATTAAGAACAAAATATTTTTAAAAAAAACTTAGATGTATGGTCAGATGCTGTGCTAGGACAAAAGCAGAAACGAAACTCACATTTGGGTCTAAATAACTTCATCCTAGACAACACATAACACAAATATGAAAAAGCAAATCAGAGAGGTATTTATGATGTTCGTCCATCACATGTGATGAAGACCCCTCTTTTTTTCAGCCATGTCTTTTCTCTTGCTGTGTCCGCTGAAATGGGTGACATGCGCGTTGAATTGTATTAAAGTGAGGAAGAAACTGCGCCATTTGTCAACCTCACTCTCTGGTCCTGAGCTACCTTTCCCCAGAAGCAAGATTTCATCGAGATGACTAGAGATAACACAGGGTGCAGATATGTTCACAGGGTTTACTCCCGAAGCCTTTCCTGTAAACAGGTATCCCGCAAGACAGCGGAGAGAGATGACATCTAACGTCGTGTGTCGTGCCTTTTCCATAACCGCCAGAGGTCGTAGAGACATCACTCCGCATGGGAATTATGTGTTGGGCATTTCTCCCGAGCCGTGTTCTAGTCAATTATAGCCGTGTCTAAATTTCAGTAACACCAAACCCGACACTGTTTGCAGCTAGGGGGAAGGGCGCCAATCTCGTGAAGTTCAGCAGTGTGAACTAGACAATGCAATGCGACACAGGTTTAAGCGTAGTGCTAATTTCATAGAGCTGATGTCCAGGCCAGGATAATCGGAGGGAAGAAAACACAAAAAATGAACGAATTAACCAGCCGAAATGGAAAACGACACGTCTCCGTGAACACAAGTGTAAGTCGTTGACTAGTATTAATTTCTGGCAAATCCGTGGCCTGGCGGCATCCATAATGAACTAAAACAACAGAGCAATGTAGACCCGCACACGGAAGGGCGCCATCGTTGCCACTCTTTTACTCAGCAAGATATACATGAATATAAAAAGTAGAGAAATGAGCACATATATTACACATGAATTGGTATTTAGCTGGAACTCACATGAAAAATCCATACTAGTATGTTCGCGAGTGAACTTGTCAATTGTTAGATCACGTGAATTAATGAAACGAGCGGGAAGTGGTTGTCCAGGAAGACGTAGGGAGTGAGAAAAGTAAAAAAAAGTAAGAAAAGTAAGAAAAGAGAAGAGTGAGAAAAGTAAAAAAGAAGTGAGAACAGTGAGAAGAGTAAGAAAGAAGAAAATTGAGAAAAGTAAGAAAAGAGAAAAGTGAGAAAAGTAAGAAAAGTGAGAAAAGTGAGAGAAGTAAGAAAAGTTGGAAAAGTAAGAAAAGTGAGAAAAGTAAGAAAAGTAAGAAAAAGCCGAATAAGCCGATACTTTCAATGTAGAGTTTGTCTGTTCGCAAACTGCCTTTCTAAGTAACTCTTCAGAGATCGAACAATAATCGCTGCTTCTGGGGAGAGATCAAGAGTTGTGCTACTTGAGCCGACAACGTGGGATCCGGCTTCACAAAAAAAAACAAGATTTATGACCGCCGTCGGATTACATGAATCGGAAGAAATCGGAAATTTTACCACTTGAAAAATCACATGCTTTGTTGGGCGCAGTTGCGCTAAATACACTTGTCTCTTTACAACACAATATCGACAATCATAATGTTCACTCATACTTCAGTTCCTGTTAGGGGCTCAGTGCTTTTCTACGCTGATCAAGTGTTCAGGCGTTCATTACGTTCGTGATTTTATGGCTAACACATGCCAACATAACGAGGACTTTAAGGGGAGAGAAAGGAAGATTGGTTAATAGATGAAGCCTTTTGCCACACACACAGAGAAAAACTTTCTTTAAAATCAACGAATAAACAAGACATAAAAGACCACTTACTTAACTTTTCCTTGAATTGCACAAAGCTGCTCGCAGACTAGTACTTATGAAGGCTCTGTTCATCCTTGTGTTATTCATCATCATCATCATCATTATCATCATCATCATCATCTTCTATCCACTTATGTCGTTAGGCGACGTGAGGAGGTGTAGTTTTCTGTCGTGCGCCATCTTTTTCGCCGATGTTGTTGTCATTTCGTGTTTCTTCATTGCTTCACTGACACCATCTAACCATATGTTTCGTGATCTACCTCTTGCTTTACAACCGTGCCTGGTATTGTATATACGAGCAGTTAGTAGCGTTGGTTGCATTCTTGTCAGGTGTTTGAACTATTTTATTCTCTGCATTTTTTTGTATCTCATGCACGGTATTGCACCCTCTGTATGTCTGATTACGTCCTGCCGTACTCTATCCAGTCTTATGACCCCGACAGCCTTTCTCAAACACCTCATTTCGCATACCATGATTTTTCTTTCTTGTGCCTTAGTGAGAGTCCATGTCTGACACTGGTAGCAGCGTTGGTATAAAAATACTATTTTTCAGCTGTCTCTTTGACTTCATTGTAATGTGTCGTGTGTAATGTGTGATGTGTAATGTGTGATGTATAATGTATAATGTGTGATGTGTAATGTGTAATGTGTCATTTGTCACGTGTAATGTGTGATGTGCGATGTGTGATATTAATGTGTGTTATGTGATGTGTGATATTAATGTGTGATGTGTAAAGTGTGATGTATGATATTAATGTGTGATGTGTAATATGTGATATTAATGTGTGATGTGTAGTGTGTGATGTGTGATATTAATGTGAGATGTGTAATATGTGATGTGTAATGTGTGATGTTTAATGTGTGATGTGTAATGTGTGATGTGTAATGTGTGATATATAATGTTAATGTGTGATGTGTAATGTGTGATATTAATGTGCGATGTGTTTTAATGTGTGATGTGTAATGTGTGATGTGTGATATTAATGTGTGATGTTAATGTGTGATATGTAATGTGTGATGTGTAATATTAATGTGTGATGTGTATTATGTGATATTAATGTGTGATGTGTGCTAATATATGTTGCTCTGCGTCCCTGGTGAAGTGTGGTGTGGTCGTAACGAATGTTTCGTTTTGCTTTTGTTTCTGTTCCGGAAATGTATCTCTTCTTCTTCCTCTTCCTCGTTCGTTTTCAGACCTCAATGACTCTAACCAAGGTGGCAGTTGACTCAAGATTATGCACACTTCCGTACAGCTTCTTGTGGAAGGACACTGGCTGTTGCCAAATGCTATTTCTTTTGTCGGTATACAGTGGACAGGACTGCAAAATATGTTCTACCCTCATGAGGGCTGTACCGCAAGCACAAAGGTATGTTGTGCCAATCTTAAACTTGTACAGATGACATATCAGTCTGCTGTGACCTGTGCGTAGTCAGAGAATGATCACTTGGTCTCGCCTGGAGAGTTGATGGTAGGTATCGTTTCTATGTGGCCATGGTCTTTTTTCCATTTAGCACTGTACGTTGCCCTGATGAATGCTTTAGTCTCATTTGATGTGATTTCTGTATCACTCTGCTGCAGTATTCCTCCTTCTCTGGCGAGTCTGTCCGCGTCCTCGATCCCTGGAATGTTGCAGTGTGCTTGTATCCACTGAACTATGCTTTTTTTTGAAGCACTGGGACAAGCGTTCGAGCGAGTCTGCCAGAGCACTTAGTTCATTTTTGTGCTGGTTCTTGAGCGCCATTAACACCGCGAGAGCGTCTGTGAGAATGACCACTTGCTTTTCTGCCTGCTCCTTATGGTCTATAAGGGTTTCAGTTGCTTTTCTGAGGGTACTGTCTTCGGCACTGAAGATCTCAGCCAAGAAAGCTTTTTATCCTCAGCTTTTGACTTTCAGTACCACATCATCGATTGATTTGTGCTTGCTAAAGAAGAATAAAAAATGTATTTCATTTCTAGGTGCAGTCCCATTCAGTTATGACTGACCACAGGATGATACGGCGTACCAATAGTAAGTTACTACCCAGTCTATTGTGTGGCATTGTCGTTTCACTTCTCCGTGCAGCACAAACGTCCTTTCACCCATCATGATGTTGCTCTTTAGAGTACATCTCCACGTGGACCGGTCTGCAGTTTCAACGTTCCAGGATGTCAGACTAATGTCCAGTCCTTCCATATAACACTTACCCTCATCTTTAAACCTCAGCTGTGGTCGACCGACTGTTCCGTTGGTTGCAACAACTGTCTATAGAAGATGTTTTTGGAAATGCGACCACCTTCAACACAACGAACATAACCAAGTCATCGTGGTCTTTGTTGTCTGCGGAGGGTGCATGATTAGCAGACCGGTGCGAAAGCGGACCTCTGCATTTGTCACCCTGTCTCCCGGGAAGGAAGATTATCGTCTGGTTAGACACAACATACTAATCAGAGATGTTAGGATCAGGCAAAATATACTTCCCAATACCCTCACCTTGGCTTCCTCTAAACCCTTCCTGGAAACGGGCGATTTTTATGGCAGCTTGGATAATAAAGTGAGAGATCGACATGATTTCAGTTAAAGCATAGTACAACTGTCTAATGGACCCCAGTGTCCACCTTCATCAGCACGCTAAGGATGTGAGGAAGCCAAAGGGGAAGAATGAGTTCACACTGGTGATAGAATGATAGAGTACCAGAGAGTCATCATAGCCTTAGGCAAGGGGGAAGAATGGGTCCACACTGGTGATAGAATGATAGAGTACCAGAGAGTCATCATAGCCTTAGGCAAAGGGGAAGAATGGGTCCACACTGGTGATAGAATGATAGAGTACCAGAGAGTCATCATAGCCTTAGGCAAGGAATGCAGAGGACGGAGCAACGAGAGAGCAGATCACGAGGTCAATCAGCTGATTTACCAGGAGAGTGACGCTGTCATATGCACCGACGGATCAGTCGTGCGCAGTCGGACATCAGGCTGGGGCTTCTCGGCTAGAGTGAGAGGACAGGTCGCTGCTGAGAGCAATAGGGCATACATGTCAACAACCTCCAGTATGAGAGTGGAGACGGAAACAGTGACCCCAGCACTGAAATGGATATCTGTGACTTCTATAACAAAGGCAGTCATCGTGACAGACGCGCAAGCCGTCCTTCAGAAAGTACAGAAAGGAAGGCTTAGGTACCAATGGATACTGCTGGATCTACTGTCCTGCTCATGCCGGGGTTCAGGGCAATGAAAGAGCTGACATCTTGGCTTCATAAGCTCCTATCATGGGCACATTAGTGATGGATGGAAGTGACATTTTGAAATCAATAAATGACCGCCTGCTGGATGAGAACACCGCAATAGATGAAGCAGCAATCCACAGACTGTAAAGTTTCGACATTAAACGAGGTTCGAGCGGAGTGGGGCGCATGAGAGGACGGCGCAGGAGAGTGTACAACCAGCGAGCTACAGGGACCATCAGCATCCATTCCTTACGCCATTTGATGAGAGATACTGAGCACCTATGGGTATGTCCGGAGTGCAGTGACGTCGATTCTTAGAAACATAAATATAAAATTACAAAACTTGAATTAAGGTATTTTATTTCAAATAACGGAAATAAAGTATTTTTTAAGTTAACACAATAGCAAACATTATGCTTATTTTTTCAATTAACGGAGTAGCAGAATTTAAAGTAATTTTTAAAATGCATAAAATGTTAAAGTAATGCCGTTTAAAAAAAAATTACAATTAAACGCAAATTAACGCTATTTTAAGCATTAACAATTAGAGTAATTAAGGTACTCTTTTTAATTAATAAAATTACATACATTAAGGTAGTTATGTGTAAATACGAAGAATAAGGTGAATTAAGGTTAATATATTTTTTTTAAATATACAAACAAATAAAATGATTATTTTGCACTAATAAGCTTAATTGCCTAAATATGGCTGTTTTAAAAAAAAAAAATGAGCAGAATAACGACTTAACTAGATTATTTTCGTACCCATTCTTGTACAGACAAATTGATATTTGGTCCGTTGTGTCATTGCACAATGGACAGGTTACCTCGTTTTTGGATTACACGAAGACCACACTCGCTTGTCATTTCTCGACACTAGCTCCCATCCCGGTTATGAGAGTAGGTAAGTTGCATACCTGATGCTTTTCTTGAATGTGGTAGGCGTTTCTCATTCTCTCTCTCCCGAACCTGAAGGCGGATTGTCGGTTCCAAACATGTTAGGCATGTCATGTACCTTCCACATTTGATAGTGCGGACACTAAAAAGATGCGTCGACCGAACACACATAAGGACAGGCGATTGACACACAGTTATTCCGTAACCAGTGGGGACACCGAAAACTCGTGAGAGCGACCGGAAATGACGATTGGCTTTGGACAAATAAAGGCGCTCTTTCCAAGATTGTTGGAGCTTGAAAAGCGTGTATTAACTCTAGAATAGTCACTTATCAAAGTAGGATTGTATTGTCTAAGTAGTTTCGAGTGATTTATTGAGCCATTTGTAGGTTCACCATGAGAATGGGGCGGATTGATTGCACAGGAGGCCTAAGCAAATTCAAGTAATTGTGCTTCCTCCTCCTTTTCAACTTTTCTGTAAAAAAAGCAGCCTACGCTATTATTTGTTAATGTTGTATGGGGACATTTATCTAAGCACGATATTATTTTGTTTAATGTTGTATGGGGACATTTATCTAAGTACGATATTATTTTGTTTAATGTTGTATGGGGACATTTATCTAAGCACGATATTATTTTGTTTAATGTTGTATGGGGACATTTATCTAAGCACGATATTATTTTGTTTAATGTTGTATGGGGACATTTATCTAAGCACGATATTATTTTGTTTAATGTTGTATGGGGACATTTATCTAAGCACGATATTATTTTGTTTAATGTTGTATGGGGACATTTACCTAAGCACGATATTATTTTGTTTAATGTTGTATGGGGACATTTATCTAAGCACGATATTATTTTGTTTAATGTTGTATGGGGACATTTATCTAATCACGATATTGTTTTGTTTAATGTTGTATGGGGACATTTACCTAAGCACGATATTATTTTGTTTAATGTTGTATGGGGACATTTATCTAAGCACGATATTATTTTGTTTAATGACTAATCCAGCCCTAGGTACAGAGAAGACCATCTTTCAGTGTTGTAAACTTTCTGTCTCGGAATTCTCATAACCAAAGTGAAAGTACAACAACAACAACAGAGTTCGTATAGGCATCAGTGGCCTATTGCGTCGATCGACCACTGGTCATGGAATGGTTCCTCAGCATAAAATAGACACTCCAAGCTGTAATTCTCATTGGACTTTCAATATCCGAGGGCCACTTTAGCACTCTGTAGTTTTATGGTTGTTGTTGTTTCGTTGTTTCGAATGCCCAAAATGAGTAGGTTTACTCTTTTGTACGCCCTGAAAAGGACGTTAAGTGGCGGATTGCAGTAGCTGTCCTCACATTCCGAGTATGCTGATGAAGGTGGATCGGGTCCTCCAGTCGGTTGTGCTATGCTTGGCTTCATCTGCGTGTCGTTCACTACTACGGGGATCACATTGATCTCTCACTTCGTTAGCCAAGCTGCCCTGAAAGCAGCCCGTTTCCAGGGAGGGCTACTCGGAAGCCGAGGTGAGGATCTTGGCCAGTATATGTTACCTGGCCCTGACTAACATTTCTGATCAGTATATGTTACCTGGCCCTGACTAACATGTCTGATCAGTATATGTTGCCTGACCAGACCAAGGTCTGTACGGACTCCATGAGAGGAACCGGATACTCTTGGCTGCCTAGGGGCGGACGTGGCTAGGAT
Source organism: Ariolimax columbianus (assembly GCA_036924085.1). NCBI lineage: Eukaryota > Metazoa > Mollusca > Gastropoda > Stylommatophora > Arionidae > Ariolimax > Ariolimax columbianus. The sequence goes on from JAVGWX010000005.1 coordinate 35,141,474, forward strand.
TAAAGACATCACTCAGCCTGTGAGGAATGTGACTTGGGCATGTTGTTAAACGGGCAAGGCCCAATATCTCCTGAACGATGCACCAGTCCAACATTGGCCCATGTGTAAGAAGTCGGAAACTAGCTGACTGCTAGCGTCAGGGCCAGCGAACCAGAGCTGCCAAGACCCTTCTACACCTCCACGCGGTTATCGTGGATAACAGGCTGCAGCAGAGCAGACTGGCTAAGGAGATGGGATCGAAGAGGGACTGCTAACCGGGTACTCAAAACATTATTACTGAAGTTGGATGTGTTGGACCGAAAGGTGCAAATATCGCAGTCAAGCTGTAAACTACGACACAACGCATTGCGTTCCCTGAACTAAATTCTGCCACTTACGCCCTTTTAGGGTTTGGTAGCAGGAGATTGGGAACAAACGAAGTAAAGCCAAATAGCTGATGACCCTGCCAGGATAATCGGAGGGAAAAACACCACAAAATGATCGAACTTCCTCGTAATTAATCCAAATAGATATTCGCAGCACTTTTCCGTATACACATGTGTAATTCGTCAACTATTGTGAATTCTAGTCAAATCATTGGCCTAGCAGCATCCATTTTTGGACTAAAGCACGAGTGCATAGTTTGACCCGCGACCTGTTAGGCGCCATATTTGCTGCACATGGAAATTAATAAATTTCGTCCACAGAAAAATTACTATAGCTAGCAGATTTTGCGGACAACTGAGTCAAAGTATTTTGCCCCATGTCTGCGTCACTTACAAATCGGCCATGTGAACATTTTGTGTTCTTTCTTTTATCAAAACCATATAGAGTTCTCATACATATTTCCCTCCGTTGCCATTTTTGAAATATCAAATTCATTTATTGGTTTGTTGCTTATTGATTCAACCGCCTGGGAGCATCTGTTCTTTGGCCCAATGCTATACAGCTATATTTGCATGTGTTTGTGAGCTGATAATTAGTTTCTTTTGTCTGGCCTCAGAGGAAGAAGCTCTTTCCTTACACATGGAGACGCCGGAAATTCAAAAAAGATGGTGTCCAGCAGTTTCATGGGATGTGTGCACAGCCGGCACTCTGGAGTATGTTCTGGCTGGACTTTGTTCTAGTGACTATCAAGTTGTTTGTGTTGAGTGACACTAGTGCTTCAATCTCTATTTTTCAGATGATTCATGTTGTTTTTGGTATTTCTTAAATTCATATAATTTCCTTACCACGATTCCCCTTAGCACATCTATTCAGTCAAGCCATCAATTAAGTAAAACTATCTATTCAGTCAAGCCATCTATTCAGTCAAGCCTCTCTGTTCGCAGTTTTTAGTGGTTGTTTGGCTGTATGAAAGGTTGTAGGTGTATTTTTTGTTCTTAACTTTATCCTTTTGTATCCAGTCTTTCTATCTTGTCATTGCTGGAAGTATTTGAGTGATCAGAGATTCAGTGCATAATTATTCTCACTTCACAGAATGTAATGATGCGTTGGCATCTTGTGGTATTTGGGTAAGTTCAGGCAAACAATAATCACCATCTTCCAGAAAATGTTTCTGGTTTGCTGGTGAAATATACATGTGTTTAATCTTCGTATGTGTTAATCCAGCACCGCCGTGAGACAATGTGAACTTAGCCTGGTATAGCATATAACTCTTGGCAGTATTATTAATCGACCAACAGCACACATGATGTGGTCTTTTCGTTCTGATAGGGACTCCGTGTGATAGCAAATATAAATGGTGTCTATGTTTGAAATCGTAACCAGCACGATGGCTGTAACACGGCTTCAAAGTAATGTGTGCATGTATCGAGGTATTTTCGATATTTTTGTAAGAGGTCACATGGAGAGAGGAGACTAATGTCCGGTCACGCTAGACGCACTGATAAAACTGTGTTAGTCAGGGTCGGGGGAGACATTCTGGTCAGACTATGTTAGTCAGTGTCTGGTGAAACATACTGATCAAACTATGTTAGTCAGGTGCAGGTGAAACATACTTATCAGACTATGTAGGTTAGGGTCAGGTGAAACATGCTGATCAGACTATGTTAGGAAAGCCGCAAACGCCTTTGTCGATCACTATGCCAGAGCAAACCACATCGAGGTCCCTGCAGATAAGCATACAGACATTAGCGAAGAGCTAAAGGGACACGAAAACATAAATACGGCTCCTGAAGAGCAGATGATGGCCAAACTAACAATGCGCGAAATGGAAGAGGCTATGAGAACACTAAAGAAAAGGAAATCTCCCGGAAAAGACGGGATAACAAACGAAATGCTGATGGGGCTGGGCCAAACAGCGAAGAAGAAACTGCTATCGGTCCTAAACCAAAGCTGGAAAAGGGGAATTGTACCACAGGCATGGAAAGATGCAATACTGGTACCAGTACCAAAAACAGGAAAGGACAAAACAGATCCAAATGGATACAGGCCCATAAGCCTACTGAGCTGTGTCGGCACGCTGATGGAACGGATGATAAACACCAGACTGATGTGGCATCTGGAAGAAAAACGAATACTAATTCCCCAGCAAGCCGGCTTTAGACAGCACAGATTCACTGAGGACCAGGTCATCCTCATAGCCCAGGAGATAGAAGATGCCTACCAGGCACAGAAACACACAGTAGCTGTCTGGGTGGATCTGGAAAAGGCATTTGACAAAGTCTGGAAGGATGGACTTAGAGTCAAACTAAGAAGAAGTGATGTCTGTGGGAAGATGTACAAGTGGATCAACCACTACCTCAAACAAAGAACGGCCAGAGTCCAAGTACAAGGGCAGATGAGCAAAAAGGTGACACTCGAGCAGGGAGTACCCCAAGGGGGAGTATTGTCACCCACACTCTTCCTGGTATATATAAACGATATTACGGAGAATATACCAAGAAGAGTCCATAGCTCAATGTTTGCAGACGATCTGGCTATGTGGACCTCTGAAAAGAATCTCACCATAGCAAGAAATCGGATGCAGACGGCCCTAACATCGCTGGAAGAGTGGGCGAACTCATGGCTGGTCAAAATAAACGAGGAGAAAACCACATGCACAATATTCTCGCTTTCATTAAAACCCCAAAGTACCAAATTAAGTCTAAATGGCAAAATCCTGCAGCCAAACGACAACCCAACCTATCTGGGAGTCACATTTGATCGGCGCATGACATGGAAAAGTCAGATTGAGAGAAACCGAATGAAAGCCAGAGAAAGAATGGCAATCATGAGGAAACTTGCTGGCACAAGCTGGGGAGCAGACGAAGGCATACTAAAGAAACTGTACACTGGAAGAGTGAGACCAGTTCTCGAGTATGGCATTGCGGCATGGACAACAGCAGCGAAGGCGAACTTCGATAAAGTTAACAAACTTCAAAACCAAGCCATGAGAATTATAACAGGTGGCATGAAGTCAACGCCAATTGTAGAACTTGAAAAGATTACAAAACTGCAATCCATGACCGAATGAAGAGACTGCAGAGCCCAGCTGCAGTCAGAGAAACTCCGAAGACTGACGGACCATCCAATGCACCAGAGACTAAACAATTTGGGAAATGGGAAACTAAAGCGGAGAAACTTTGCAGAAATAGCCAAAGCAAAGATGCACGAATATCCCATAAACGCACTAACAACACCAAAACCCATCACTACTGTACGAAAACCTACCTGGAGGCAGGATATATTTCCAGAGGTGGTAGAAAATATACCAGGTATTGCAAACAAAAACTGCCAGACTGAAAAAGAAAGGAGAGACACTACCCTAAGCTTCATAACGAAAAGCTACCCAAGCATGGACTGGACCCATGCATACACCGACGGTTCTGTAACAAACACTATACAGAACGGAGGGGCAGGAGCATTCCTGAACCTACCAAATGGCAGAAAAATTACACTGTCATTCGCTACTGGTAAGTACACAAGCAACTTCAGAGCGGAGGCAGAGGCACTGAGGGCGGCAGTGGAAGAAATGGTGACAAACAGTGAAAATAAGAGCCATATAGTCCTGCTGACAGATGCTCTCGCCGTAGTCACAGCGCTAAAAAGCCAGAAAAACACTGAGCTTAATGACTTAAGAGCAGCACTCTGCCAACTGTGCCAGCAGTCCGCACCAAAAAGGGTAGTGGTACAGTGGGTTCCGTCACACTGCAACATCCAAGGCAACGAGGAGGCAGACAGACTGGCAAAAGAAGGTGCAAGGCTACCACAAACAGATACCAGTATGACGTACGAAGAGTCAAAACGGCTTATTAAAGCCAGATACATGACCAAATGGGAAACCGAACATACTGGTTACACCAAAAACGATGCCTATTACCAGTTGAACCGAAGAGAGCAGGTCGTTGTCTTCAGACTTCGCACTGGCCACAACAGACTGAGGTATAACCTATTCAACAAATTGAAGATAGGGTGTACCGACGAATGCCCGTGCGGTACTGGTAAAATGACCACTGAACATCTGCTGCAGAACTGCCCGACATACGAGGATCAGAGAGAGCAGATGTGGCCATTGCCAGTGGAACTGCAAGACAAGCTCTATGGTAGTGGCGAGAGTCTCAGGATGACCGCCGCTTTTTTCGAAAAAATAATGGTTACTGTCTGACTGTGTACGCAGAAGAAGAAGAAGAAGACTATGTTAGTCAGGTGCAGGTGAAACATACTTATCAGACTATGTAGGTTAGGGTCAGGTGAAACATGCTGATCAGACTATGTTAGTCAGGTGCAGGTGAAACATACTTATCAGACTATGTAGGTTAGGGTCAGGTGAAACATGCTGATCAGACTATGTTAGTCAGGTGCAGGTGAAACATACTTATCAGACTATGTAGGTTAGGGTCAGGTGAAACATGCTGATCAGACTATGTTAGTCAGGTGCAGGTGAAACATACTTATCAGACTATGTAGGTTAGGGTCAGGTGAAACATGCTGATCAGACTATATTAGTCAGGTGCAGGTGAAACATACTTATCAGACTATGTAGGTTAGGGTCAGGTGAAACATGCTGTTCAGACTATGTTAGTCAGGTGCAGGTGAAACATACTTATAAGACTATGCAGGTTAGGGTCAGGTGAAACATGCTGATCAGACTATGATAGTCAGGCTCGGGTGAAACATACTTATCAGACTATGATAGCCAGGTCGAGTGAAATATACTGATCAGACTATGCTAGTCAAGATTTGGTGAAACATACTGATCAGGATTTCCCCTCACTTTCAAGTAGGTATTCCTGAAAACAGGAAGTTTCATGTCGGTCTGGTAAACAAAATAGGGATCGGCACTAAACCCCATAGTTATTTTCTTACTGAAGAGCCCCACATTGCACAACAGCCAGGTGGACTCCAGTCATTCGTTTAAAGTACCCCTCGGGATGAGAGGAGAGTCACTGTAACTCTCCACCAAAGAATGTCGTAAAGAATATTACACTCCACCGCGAGTGCCATTATCAACAACAAGCGGTCCCTTATGCATTCAACAAAAAATAAAGGAATGCATAGCGGTTACATAATAAATGAAGAGAGAATAAAATGAGTATAAATGCGTATTAGAACGCAGATGCTAAATCATCCTTACTCAATCTTATTATATCGAAAGAGAGAGTGAACAAATTATGATTTTATGGAACGCTTGCATAAACAATCATTACTCGTATATGCAGCTCGTGCAACGAGAGGGAACTTAATTAGCTGTCAATGTAGTAATCTGATAATATTTGTATTGTTCTTTTGATACATTTGAGTGAATGATAATGACATTATGGTCCCTTGAGTCCATTACCTTAAAGTGCTGATTGATTTGTATGTCGAAATGACCTCACGAGCTATGCTAGCAGAAGCGAAAGCATCCAGAAGGCTCACATGAGGCTGGATAAGTCATGGGGTCATTCATCATCATCATCGGGTCATTCAGTCCTAGGACTGGTCAACAAGCTCAAGGATTTTGTCTTTCCCTTTCTGCTTATCCTCTGCGTTCGTCTTCAGCTCAGCATACGTCTTCACGGCCATATCTCCGCAAGCTTGAGACAAATAGAAGTTTCTAGATCTTCCCCTCTCTCTCCTTACCTGCATAATGTCCCCCACGACGATTTAAGACTGGACCCTATCTCCGCAGATTTTGTCCCAACCAGCCAAGTCGATTTTTTTGTATCTTTCGTATCAACTTTCTTTCTTCTACCATCTCCGCCTTTACATTTTCATTTGATTTCTTCTCGGTCCAGCTCACTCTTTCCATCTTTCGGTAACATCACATCTCAAAAGCCTCCAATTAATTTTCTTTTCTTTTGTTTATAATCCATGTTTCAGAGCCAAACATTGCCACAGTCCGAACATATATGTTTAAGATTCTTTTCCTTAGAGACATGCTAATATTATTGGATGTAAGGATTCTTTGTTTCTCTCTAAACACTTTCTTTGCCGTTGGAATTCTAGATCGTCTTTCTCTTTAGCATCAGGTATCTTCTGTTATGGTTTGACCAAGATATGGGAGTTGGAATACCTGCTCGACTTCTCTCCCTTAATGGTTACTATTACACTGGTTGGTTCTTTGGCTAAAGGGAGATTATATTCTAAGAATTAACAACTCACATGGGGAGGAAGACTAAAGTCTGGTTCGGCAAAATATTCTGATCATACATGTTAGTCTGGGTAAGTGAAAATATACTGATCATACATGTTAGTCAGGGTAAATGAAAATATAGTGATCATACATGTTAGTCAGGGAAAATATACTTATCATACATGTTAGTCAGGGTCAGGGAAAATATACTGATCATACATGTTAGTCAGGGTCAGACAATATATACTGCCCAAGACCCTCACCTCAGCTCCCTTGCATCCCTCACTGGAAACTGGATGTTTTCATGGCAGCCTGGCTAACAAGGTTAGATATCGACATGATCCCCGTAGAAGTGTGCGACACAAAGATGAAGTCAAGCATAGCACAACCGCATAGAGGACTCCGGTCCACCTTCGTCAGCACGCTCAGGATGTAAGTAAATAAACGACAACACGCCACTTCACATCCTTTTTAGGGCGCACAAAAGAGTAATCATACTCATTGTGGGCATGCAGCAACAACAAACAACAAACAACAAACAACAAGTCACCAAGAGTTTAATTCGTTAGATTAAGACCAACCATACAAGTATATAATAGCAAATTCGGTCAATGAATCAGTTGCAACAAACACAAGCAAAAAGCTTTGGGAAACGAAGACCTTCATGACAAAAGAACAGCATGGGAAACGAAGCTACGATTAAATTGTTACACATGGAGAGATTCAGATAGAATAGCCCAGTACCGAGTATGCTTGCAAGATGTCGTCAATGGAGTAATGAACTTGGACTGATTGAGTGATTGACTGATCGAATTACATGAATATCTACTGATAGAGTTCAATATAAAATTGGCTAATTATGAAAGTTTAAATCAACTTGATACAGCGATATTACACATTAACTGTGCATTAACATTATAGTCAACTAGATCGATCAATCAATCAATCAATCAATTAATCAATCTAGCTACCAATATATCTATCAATCAATCAATAGATTAAATCAATCCAATCAAGCAATCCGTCAATAAATCCATTAAATCAATCAATCAAATCAATTCAAGCAGTAATAAAATCAATCAATCAACCAAATCAATCAATCTAATCAATCAATTAATCAATCACCCCATTAAATCAATCCAATCAATCGTTTCAATCTTCTTCTTCTTCTTCTTCGTACGCAGTCAGACAGTAACCATTATTTTTTCGAAAAAAGCGGCGGTCATCCTGAGGCTGTCGCCACTGCCATAGAGCTTGTCTTGCAGTTCCACTGGTGATGGCCACATCTGCTCTCTCTGATCCTCGTATGTCGGGCAGTTCTGCAGCAGATCTTCAGCGTAACGCACGGGCATTCGTCGGTACCACCAATCTGACTATCAATCAATTTATTCAAGCAATCAATCCAATCAACCACTTTAATCAATCAATCAAATCAATCAATCTATCCAATCAACCACTTTAATCAATCAATCAAATCAATCAATCAAACCAAACAATCAATCAAATAATCAGACCATCAATGAATCAATCAATCAAAACTTCTGAGCTCCTAGCATAGCATAGGCCGAAGGCTATCAGCTATCAGTAGTAAATATTTTTAACATGCTGCGGCTTACTAGGCCTGGGGGAAGGTACATATAATTTGGGTAAATTTTTAACTTGAACTTTGAATTTTTTGTTCGTACAGAGGTCTTTTCCATTTCCAATTGGCAGGGAATTTGTATCGTGGTGGTCTCCAGGTAAGGTGTCCGCCTTGAGTGCCGCAAGTGGCTGATTCGAATCACGTTGAAAACCGAGATTTTTTCACTTGAATGTCCTGGTAAGAACTCCCCTGATCTCTGGGTGGTGAGATCTGACCCCTGATCTCTGGTTGGTGAGATCTGACCCCTGATCTCTGGGTGGTGAGATCTGACCCCTGATCTCTTGGTGGTGAGATCTGACCCCTGATCTCTGGGTGGAGAGATCTGACCCCTGATCTCTGGCTGGTGAGATCTGACCCCTGATCTCTGGGTGGTGAGATCTGACCCCTGATCTCTGGGTGGTGCGATCTGACCCCAGATCTCTGGATGGTGAGATCTGACCCCTGATCTCTGGGTGGTGAGATCTGACCCCTGATCTCTGGGTGGTGAGATCTGACCCCTGATCTCTGGCTGGTGAGATCTGACCCCTGATCTCTGGGTGGTGAGATCTGACCCCTGATCACTGGTTGGTGAGATCTGACCCCTGATCTCTGTTTGGTGAGATCTGACCCCTGATCTCTGGGTGGTGAGATCTGACCCCTGATCTCTGGGTGGTGCGATCTGACCCCTGATCTCTGGCTGGTGCGATCTGACCCCTGATCTCTGGGTGGTGAGATCTGACCCCTGATCTCTGGTTGGTGAGATCTGACCCCTGATCTCTGGGTGGTGAGATCTGACCCCTGATATCTGGTTGGTGAGATCTGACCCCTGATCTCTGGTTGGTGAGATCTGACCCCTGATCTCTGGGTGTAGAGATCTGACCCCTGATCTCTGGTTGGTGAGATCTGACCACTGATCTCTGGGTGGTGAGATCTGACCCCTAACCTCTGGTTGGTGAGATCTGACCCCTGATCTCTGGGTGGTGAGATCTGACCCCTGATCTCTGGTTGGTGAGATCTGACCCCTGATCTCTGGGTGGTGAGATCGCACTCCTGTGTATAGCGTCAAGCCCGATACAAATTCCCTTTCAGTTGGAAAAGGCAGCTGTCCGAACAAAAAATTCAAGTTAAAAATCTGCCCAAATTATTTGTACCTTCCCCCAGGCCTAGTAAGCCGTAGGATGTTAAAAATATATACTACGGATAGCCAATAGCCTTCGGCTACCTGGCACCAAGCATTAACATGCCTGTTTGAATATCAGGATTCTAAATATTCCAAGATGTAAAATTGTGTGTGTTTGCGAGTGTGTGTGTCTGTGCGTGTTTATGTATGCCTGTGAACGTATGTGTTTTCGTTTTACCATATTACATAAGCACGTATGCGAATGAGTGAATCATACAATTCTATAATATTATTATAACTGTAAGAAAGATTTAACATTTTCGAAATACAAAAAACGACAACAATTTAAACATTTTAATTTGTAAAAAGATACGTGTATTTCCGAATGCGCTAACAAGTATACATTAATTCAGATATATTAACTTAGCTTTACCTGACACACGTCTTGTGTCCATCACTCACGTTTCATTACAAATATGACATAAAAGCGTGAAGTTCTGATTACTTATAGTAAAAAGAGTAAAGTAAGTAGCATGTCCTTTGCAGAACGTCGCTTCCTTCAACCGGCAACTTATTTCACTGTTATAAGTTTCTTGGCAAGTGTGCATTTAGATATGTTGCCATTACTTTCCGTTTGTGGAAAAGCGAAAAACAAACTCTGTCTGCCAAATTCGACACAAGCGTGATTCGAACCTACTGCGTTGGGATTGGGAAATTGACGCTTCACCACTAGGCCACACAGTTTCCTGAGTGCTTATACACAACTAAAAAAAAACTACATATTATTTCGAAGAAGACAAATATCTTTAAGAAAAAAGAATAAATATACCACTTCAATTATCGTTAATTTATCGAAATTTGATTTGAACAATCTGTTTATTATACATCAGGTTGAAAATGATATCCATCATCGTTGACATCTCAGTCTTTGTTACCAGCGGAGCAAGGAAAAGAACCATGTCATAACCCAAGTATGCCGTAAGCAACTATTAAGAAGGGTGTGCATGCAGCTCGTCATGTAAACCACTGAAAGTGTTTGGTTAAATGCTTCCTTTATCTGGTCCTATTGCAGTTGTGGCCCTATGCTTTACGTTGAGAAAGAGAGAAATACGAATTTCATTGTTTTCACGTGAGAAGTATAGGGTCATCATGATTCTTTTCAACCCAATTCAGGAATGTTGTTGTCGTGAATGACCGTAATGAGTAAATGTTTTCTTTTGTAAGTTATGAAAAAGGTGTTAAGTGGTGGTTTGCAGTAGCTTTTGTCACACCCCAAACGTGATAATAAAGATGAACCGCGGTCCTCCAGGCGGTTGTGCTGTGCTTGGCTTCATCTGCGGGTCACTCACTGCTGTGGGGGGGGGGGGGGGGGGGGGGGGTTCACGTTCATTTCCCATCTCGTTAACCAGGCTCTCAAGAAAAGAACTTTTTTTGCAGGGAGAACTAAACGGAAGTCGAGATGGGGGGGGGGGGGGGGGGGGGGGGTCTTGACCAGTATATTTTGTCTGACAATGACTAATATGTCCGATCAGTATATTTCTCTGTGGTCGAGAGATTTCATACTCGCCTCTCATAGCGATGAATGTAATTGGCGGAAGATTGAGTCCCGAAGGTTCCAAACAACCACCTCGTCTCAAGGGAGGTTGGACTAGAGTGCCTAAATCCTGCATTGCCTCAACCTATCGTCTTGCCACTGACCTAAGGTAGCTCGGGACCAGAGAGTGAGGTTGATGACTAGCGCAGTATTTTCTCCACTTTCACTCTCACATTACAGCGCAAGCTACATCATCAAGACAAAACCGTCTGATCATGTCACTATCATCACTTGCGACAGGATTCTAACTTTGCCTGACAGAACGTTACTCTCCTCTTCGCACACAATTCAGGTTAAAACAAATACGAACAGACTGTCAAGTTTCTGAGAAGAAATGACTGTGGTTATCTAATAGTGAAGTATGAAGCAGAACTTATTGTCGACTAAAGAGTTAGCCATATGTTGACAAAACAACAGAAGTCATGGCAAATTACATTAGTGTACATGTTTCGTGCTTATAATCCAGTTTTGATATCCGTGGCATGCTGGAATAAAGCTGCAGTTTTCAGGCCTCAAACTGTATGCATTCTTTTACCCTCTACCTTCCTTCTATCTCTCTCTCCCTCTCTCTCTCTCTCTTTCGTTTTTTAGCTCTCCACCCTTTCAACCCTCAACCAACCGTCATGTTAAAACAAGAAAAGAGCCATAAAATGTTCACATGTTGAGATATTGCCATGTCTCGAGTAATTTCATCCGCAACACTAAATTATGAGATTATAGATGAGCAAAGTGCAGGCAGTTCATCTCTATTTTCGTTTTCTTCGTCGTCATCTTCTTTCTCCTCTTCTGCGTTCATCCTGAAAAAGACGTTCTAGAGTTGTGTTGTAGTTTACATCGATACGTGTATATTCGCAACACATCCGATTTCAATTACCTTTTTTTGGTACCGGACTTGCCTTCCCACTGCAATCCCTATTCTGTTATCCAGACACCAGTAGTGCATCCTGTTCCTTAGGGCCGCCGCTTAGAATCAAGATAGGATCATGGTCAACTCTTGTTCGCTTTCTGGGATGGAGCCACCTCGTTATAAGTATCTGGCTGCTGCCAGCTCATTCATTGTGCTGCTTCGCGCCAACTCGTTAATTCCTATGAACTAAAGCTGTGACAACTGTACTATAGATAAAAACAGCGGCTCGGACTACTGAAACTTTGAAGTCAACATGGAGGCGTCGAACGGAAATCTCAATTAGAGACAGTTACCAGAAGAAACTATAAACAGTAGTATTGTTGTTGTTGTTGTTATTGTTGTTGTTGTTGTTGTTGAATGCCCACAATGAGTAGGATTACTCTTGTGTGCGCCCTGAAAAGGAAGTAAAGTGGCGGGTTGTAGCTTTCCTCACATCCCAAGTGTGCTGATGAAAGTGGACCGGGGTTCTCCAGTCAGTTGTGCTATACTTGGCTTCATCTGCGTGTCGCTCACTACTACGGGAATAACTTCTATCACTTACCTTGTTAGCCAGGATGCCATGACAACAGCCCGTTTCCCGGAAGTGCTACGAAGAAGTCAAGGTGAGTGTCTTGTCCAGTACGTTTTGCCTAACCAGACGTTAGTCTTCCTTCTCGTTAACAGCTATGTAAGTGCTGATCTGAAATCAGTCGAACCTTATGAAGAATTCCGCCTAATATGATAGCGACAAATTAACAGTATTATCGCAAAAACACTCATATCGTATCGAGGTCTCACCGGACTCTCATTACCTTCCCTTTGCAATTTCATGCGCACAAAGCAACATGTAACGAAATCTTCACGTTATCTCCTTTGGGGCGCATTCACTTCCTGTCTCTAATCGGGTAATCTGTATCCAGGCGATTTTTTAAAATGCAAGCTATAGCAGGAAACAATAATGAACATAAATACGTCTTCATACGATTCTGCACTCCGAAAACAAATATGTAAGGCGCCAGAAGAGAAAGTGAGGCGAAAGGCAGTCTTGGATTGAAACAATAGTCATTAAAATGAAGAAAGCGCTATGTAAAAATATTTAATAACACACAAACACACTCGCACTTACACACACACACAACACACACACACACAAACACACACACATATACAAACACAGACACACAAATACACACGAAAACACAAACACACATACAAACACACATGAACTAACCCACACACATACGCATACACAAATACAGACAGACACATACACAAGCACAAATACATACACAAACACACACAAACACAGACACACAAATACGCACGTAGACACAAAAATACATTCAAATACATACAAACTAACCCACACACAAACGCATACACAAACACAGACACACAAACATACACAAGCAAATATACATACACAAACACACACGCAACCACAAACTCGCTCACACACACGCAGACACAGACTAACACACACAAACACGCAAAAACACATACACACAAACATAGACACAAACACAGACACAAACATTGACACACAAACACAGACACATTAAAACAGAGGCACGCAAAAAAAACATACACAAACACAGACACACACAAACATACACAAACACAAACACACAAATACACAATTCAACACAAACACACACAAACACAGACACACAGATACACACGCAATCACTGACACACACACACACAGACACACAAACAAAGACACACAAACAGACTCACACAAACACAGACACACACACAGACATAGACACACACACAAACATAGACACACACAGACACAAACATACACACACACAGAAACACAAACACAATTACACACACACTCAAACACAGACACACAAACAGAAACAGACACACATAAACACAGATACCCTAAAACACAGACACACAAATACACCCGCAAGCACAAACACACACAGACACACACCCACAAATGGCACAGTGTTTTATTAGCTATTTTCAATTTCTTTTTACAATTTAATTTCGTGAAACAGGAGTTACTAAATATTATTTTCGAATTCCAAATTTTGAGTTTACAAAGACTTTAAGGTCTGGCGGGAGGGACACTATTCCAAGAGTGTGTACTTGGCTAAGGTTCTAGAATATGAGACGCTCAAAGATAAGACGGGTTGTTACTCTTGATAGATTTGTTTATGAGTGAGAGTTGTTCTATTTGAGAGTGATAGTTGTTTTGTTTGTGAGTGAGAGTTGCCATGTCTGTGAGTGAGAGTTATGTTTGTGAGTGAAAGTTGTTATGTTTGTGAGTGAGAGTTATGTTTGTGAGTGAAAGTTGTTATGTTTGTAAGTCTAGAGTTACCATGTCTGTGAGTGAGAGTTATGTTTGTGAGTGATAGTTGTTACGTTTGTGAGTGAAAGTTGTTATGTTTGTGAGTGAGAGTTACCATGTCTGTGAGTGAGAGTTATGTTTGTGAGTGAGAGTTGTGTTTGTGAGTGAGACTTGTTATATTTGTGAGTGATAGTCGTTATGTTTGTGGATGAGAGCTGTTATGTTTGTGCATTAAAGTTGTTAATTTTGTGAATATAAGTTGTTAATTTTGTGAATGAGAGTTGTTAATTTTGTACATGAAAGTTGTTTATTTTGTGAATGAGAGTTGTTAATTTTGTGGATGATAGTTGCTAATTTTGAGAATGAGAGTTGATAATTGTGTGAATGAGAGTTGATAATTGTGTGAATCAGAGTTGATAATTGTGTGAATCAGAGTTGATAATTGTGTGAATCAGAGATATTATGTTTGCACTTGAGAGTTGTTATCTTTGCGTGTGTGAGAGTTATGTTTGTGAGTGAGAGTTGCTTTGTTTGTGGGTCTAAGCTGTCACGTTCGTGTGTGAGAGTTGCCTTGTTTGTGGGTGAGAGTTGCCTTGTTTGTGAGTGAGACTTGCTTTGTTTGTGAGTGAGAGTTAGCTTGTTTGTGGGTGAGAGTTGCCTTGTTTGTGGGTGAAACTTGCCTTGTTTGTGGGTTGAAACTGTCACATTTGTGTGTGAAAGTTGCCTTGTTTGGGAATGAGAGTTGCCTTGTTTGTGAAACGGTCATTTCACAGAGTCCACGCAAACGGACAACAGTCACGTCATTAGTTCACGCAACTGGACAACGGTCACTTCAAGAAGTTCACGCAAACTCACAAGTCACGTCAAGAAGTTTACTCAAATGGACACTCGTCAAGTCAAGTTTAATACAAACTTGTTAATAGAAACTCTATATTTTCATTGCTGTCATCCGTTATGGCAAAGTAGGACTTCTTCTTCTTCTTCTTTGCGTTCAGGATCTTTTTCGTCCTGCTATATCTGCAGGCCAGTCGCCATGATGAAGTCTGTAGTCTTCACCAGGTCGGAGCGGCTGCCCAACAGCTTTTGTCTCAGCTCCGCACCCTCTGGCCAGGTCTGGCATCTCATTTCTCTATAGATTAGGTATTCTTGTAGAGTATGCTCAGGGTTCTGGCATCCTGTTCCAGATGGGCACTCATCGGTGTGTGAGATCTTCAGTCGGTACAGATGTTCTAGTAGTCTGCAGTGTCCAGTTCTGAGGCGAAATAAGGTAGTTTCTTGATTTCTTTTGAGATATTGAATTGGGTCTGGTGTACTGCTTATGTTTCTGTCTTCTCTCCATTGGTGTGTATACTGATTTCTGATGATGTTCTTGATTTCTCTGTATGGTACTCGATGATTAAATTGTGCCTTTTTGCTGCCATCTTTTGCCAGAGCATCAGCTCTCTCGTGTCCCGTGATTCCGCAATGGGAATGTAGCCAAGGGAGCGCTATTGTTGAGGATCTCTGGAGTTTTCCCAGTTCTGATCTGATCTCCGATAACAGTGGTTCGTTGTTTGTTTTTTGTATTGTCTCTAATAGTTCTCTGCAGTCCATGAATACAGCTATTTTTGTTGGAGGTTGCCTTTCTGTTTGAAGTATTCTCAGTGCTCGCAGGAGGGCCATCGATTCTGCTCTAAAGTTTGGAAACAACTTTCCTATTGGGGGGGTCTCTTCTGTTATATTTCCACTTTTGTGTCTTATGAATATGCCTCCTCCCCCGTTTCGGCCTGCCCCCTCTGCTGAACCATCTGTATACACCTGTGTCCATTCCTTGGTATTATATTTCTCCTCAATCATTGTTTGTGCACAAATTTTGAACTCGTGGACATTGTGTTGGTCTTTTCTTCATATTCCTTGGCTCTTCATAGTTAATAAGCATTTCTATTTCTGTAGGTTGGTTGGGAATTAGTTCTCCATATTTTTGGTGTAGGTGGTTTGATATATAAATGAAGCTGGTTCTCCTTAGCCTATTTTTAACTGGGTGTTTTAGTTTGATATGTATGGGATAAAGAAGGACTAATACAATGGCCTGAGTACTACGATACGGTCAGCAAGGTCGATAAGAGTTTTGTTCGTGCGCGATCAACAAATCTTCTTCTTCTTCGTTCGTTCTCAATCTCCCACTACCAAACACTGAAAGAGCTTAAGTAGCAGAATGTAGTCCAGAGAACGGAATGCGTTGTGTCGTAGTTTACAGCTTGGTTGCAATAATTGCACCTTTCGGTCCAACACATCCGACTTCAGCAAGCATTTTTTGAGTACCGGGTTAGCATTCCCTCTTCGCTCCCTTCTCCTTAGCCAGTCTGCCCTGATGCAGCCTGTTCTCCAGGATCACCGCGTGGAGGTGTTGAAGGGTCTTGGCAGTTATGGTTCGCTGACCCTGACGTTAGCAGTCAGCTATGGGTCGCTGACCACTGCAGCTCTTGTGCTGCTCAGCATCTTGATCCCGATCAACAAATCTGAACAGGTCTCATTAGTTAAGAGCAAGTGAGGCGAAAACTTGGGTCATCCTTTTTCAAGGACTGGGTTTTGACTAACACCCAGGTGGTAAAGAAGCTCAGCAGTACATGAGCTGCAGTGGTCAACGACTCATAGTTATTAGCGGCAGGGCCAGCGATCCGGTGTTGCTAAGACCCTTCTACATCTCCTCGCAGTGATCCTGGAAAACAGATTGCAACAGAGCAGACTAAATAAGGAGAAGGAATCGCAAAGGGAAGGTTAACCCTGTACTCAATAATATCATGCTGAAGTCGGATGTGTCGGACAGAAAGGTAAAATATTGCAGTCACGCTGTAAACCCCGTCACAGCGCATTCCGTTCTCCCGACTTCATCCTGCTACTTGCAAAGCCTGTTCCAGGTTTGGTAGCGGGATATTGAGAACGAACGTAGAAGAAGAATGATAATAAACGTATCATTTAAAAGTACAATGTTACAGCAACTCAAAGAACTGAGAATAAGTTACAGCAACAATGAAGCCAAAAACGAGGAATACTTTAATTGAATTACGGAACATTTGAAACTCGAAAAATATTGCATCCACAACTAAACTTCGAATTTTCAACTCAAATGTGCAACCTATTTTACTATATGGTGCCGTCGCGTGACGCCAGACGAAAATTTGTTCCATGAACAAAGATTGCATTTGAATAATACGACATGTGTTCAAAAGTTATCCGACCTTTGGGCCGGAAAAATACAATTGCTTTACCTGGAGGTTTGAAATTATTATCCCCTTCAAAGTACTTTCCTCATGACTCGACAAACTTCTCCGACAGGTTTCACCATTGTTGGAAGCATTTCACGAAGTCATCTTTAGGAAAGGAGTACAGCTTGTTCGCATCCCAAATAATGCCTTTTTGTAACTCAAATCGGTTTCCTTTCAGCGGAAATGTTAGCTTGGGGAACAGCCAACAATCGTAAAGAGCCGTGCCGGGAAAATAAGGAACCTAGTTAACCATTGAAATGCTGTAATTAGTCAAGAACGTCTTAATTAGATGCGAAGAATGGGCGGGTGGGGTTGCCATGATGGAGCAGCCAAGTTGCCGTTGTCCACAGGTCCTGTCGATTGCATCAAACAGCATCACGAAGGCGACGGATGACCTCCAGGTAGTACTCTTTGGTAATATTTTGATCTTGCGGTGCATTCTCGTATTGGACAACCCCACAGAAGTTAGAAAAAAACGGAAAACATGACTTTGACATTGCTGCGCGGCTGATGAATGAAAACCCCGACGGGTGCCAACTACATTCAACACTGAAAGGCTGACTGCCAGCGACTTGGCAGGTGCTAACTACATTCGCGACACTGAAAGGCTGACTGCCAGCGACTGGCGGGTGCTAACTACATTCGCGACACTGAAAGGCTGACTGCCAGCAACTGGCGGGTGCTAACTACATTCGCGACACTGAAAGGCTGACTGCCAGCGACTGGCGGGTGCTAACTACATTCTACACTGAAAGGCTGACTGCCAGCGACTGGCGGGTGCTAACTACATTCGCGACACTGAAAGGCTGAATGCCAGTGACTGGTGGGTGTTAACTACATTCTGTACTGAAAGGCTGACTGCCAGCGACTGGGGCAATCTTCGAGGGATAAAAAAATCACGCGTGCGCATGACGCTCCAGTATATCTCGGCCGAAGGTCAACACACATACTTCATTTGTTTCTGCGGAAAAAAAGTTGAAGACGTATACTTTTTGAATACATCTCGTGTAACTTAACTTAACTTAACATCCTTATACTGGTTTAGAAGACTCTGCAGAGTCGGTATACAACCAGTTTCATTTACATTACCTTGCTCCCCTAAAAGCTATGCGCATCCAATTTATTCTTAAATTCATTAATTGCCCTTGCCTCCACTACCTCCTGTGGCAAAAAGCATTCCAAGCATCCAACAATCTCTAACTAAACACATATTTCCTAATATATATATATACATACATATATCTGTGTGTATATATATATATATATATATATATATATATATATATATATATATATATATATATATATTAGGAAATATATATATATAATTTATCTATGTTTCTCGGGAGCCGCGTAATGCAGTGGTTAGCGAGCTGGCTTCGCATCTGAGTGGATCTGGGTTAATATCCCCAGATGAGGGGGAAATAGTTTTTTTCAGACCGCAACGGAGCACGGGTCAACCCAGCCTTTAATGGGTACCGGTTCAGTCCGGGAAGTAAAAGTGGCAAGGGAGAGGAAATTGCTACCGCCTTCATATATCCGAACCTTTGAAATGTGAGATCGCTAACACCTCCCAGCCGTATAGCAGTAATGCTATGGGTTACTTTACTTGACTTTTTCACTCTCTTTATATATATATATATATATATATATATATATATATATATATATATATAAATATATATATATTTATACATACGCACACACACAGATTTATATATATATATATAGAGAGAGAAAGAGAGAGCATTATAAAAAATAATAAGATAAACAGATTACAGTTACACTGTTTAAGCTTCTTTTGCTGCTGTTTGTTTTTCATTTAACAGTGCAATTCTTCCTTAATTCATGAAAACCCAAAATCAATTGTCTCGCATGTAAACAATACTACAACCATAAGTCAGTGATAATGTTTCCTGAACAGTATCAAATGAAATGGTTTGTCATTTAGAATGTAGTGATCAGAGAGATCCAATGAATAGACCGGCGTCTCTTCAAAGCTTCTGACGCATTTGGTTCCCATCAGGAAAGCGACAATTTTCACATAAACTATATTTAAGAGATCGACATTACTCTAACCTCTATCTATCTTCATTATCTCATTACTGAAAATAGACTGTGGGCTGTTAGTTATTTCTAATGACTTAGCATAAACATGTTTTCCCATTAGATGTTCTCTGTGTCAGACTTCAATACTGTTTCCTTTGTCGTTGTTTGAAATACAAATTCAAACTGATTACAAACGTAGTTTTGTCATATAAAGATGTATTCAGTCGTCATTATTTCTTTTCTTAGTGGAGCATATAGTCTCACCTACTTCTGGCCTTTTAGCAAAACCACTTTCGTTGTGGCGTTTTAAGGGGAATCGTTTTACATGATAATGACGTTTCATGCTATGCTTGGATGCTTATGGAGATTCTATCACATTCAACATGTGTGTTATAAAGGGAATACACTATTCAATTATTGGGAGCATACTAATCAATTAATTAAAAGGGCATAATAATAAATACATACAGGAGAATATACTGATCAATAAAGGAGACATACTGAACAATCTAATTAAGAGGACATAATAATCATTATATGAAGGAGAATATACTAATCAATCAATAAAGGGGAAAATACTAATCAATCCATAACAATGGAATACTTATCAATCGATTATAATCTGTTAAATGCTGATATTGCAATCGTAATCGACAATCTACACATTACATGAGTATGGAATTATGCGCGTATTGAGATAGCGATACCTGAATGGGTACAACCAGCGAGCTGTATGGGTGAAGCATCCATAGCCGTTGGATCTTACTAAATGAGACTGGTAACCTGTGGATCTGCAAGAAGTGTTTTATACCGATTAGGAATAGCATGACATGATGTAATGATTGATCGCATTTGTCTGACCAGTTCAATTGCCAGAAACTGGAACTAGATAGGACAATCCACCACCTCAATCCTCTACATATGTAAGAGAATCCTTGTCCATGTGTGACTGCCAAACTGTCTCTTCCAAGATTGAAGGTGTAGCAGAGTGAATGTACTGACAGCAGCTAGCGATCCAACGTACATATGCTATATATATATTAATATATGATCTACAGCAACAAAGATGGCTCTTTAACCAGCTGCGAGTTTACATTGTTCTGCTGTTTTAGTTCATTGTGAATGCCACGAGATCACAAATTTGTCTGGAATTCACACTAGTCAACGATGTGTTATTGTGTTCACGGAAACGTGTTATTTTTCATTTGGACTGGTTAATTCGCTTGGTTTTCGTGTTTTCTTCCCTCTGAGAATTTTGGAATTGACATTGGGCTTATGGATTAGCACTACGCTTAAACATGTGTCGTATTTTGACCGTCTAATTCACACTGCTGAACTTCAAGAGATTGGTACACTTCGCCCCAGCTGCATACATCGTCGATTTTGATGTGACTGTATAATTCAGGAACGATTTTAATAGACTAGAATACGGCCTGGAAGAGATACCCAACACATCACTCACACGCTGAGTGATGTCCCTACAACCTCTTGAGTTAATGAGAAAGGCACGACACACTACTATATGTGTCATCTTTGTCCGCTGCCTTGCGGGATATCTCTTTACGGGAAAGACTTCGGAAGTAAACCCTGAGGAAACATTTGCATCCTGTGCTATCTCCAGTCGTCTCGATAAAACCTTGCCACTTGCCAAACGTAGCTCAGTACCAGAGACAGAAGTTGATAAAAGGCGCAGTTTCTTTCTCCCTTTAATCCAAATCACAGCGAAAGTCATGCATTTCAACTGACACAGCAAGAGAAATGACTGTCCACACGGCTGAATAAAAAAAGTGATTTTCATCAGATGTGATGGACGAACAACAACATCGGTACATTCTAACCAAGGATAATCTGTAGCTTTAAATTATTAAGCTTGGACATTGTTTCTGACCTTCATGATACACGCACCTAGGCGTGTCAACCTGTCACTCCTGTCTGTCGTTTCCAATAAAGAGACAATCTAGGTTGGCAGACTTCACTTTTAAGTTGAAACTGAAAAGCTAGATAGAATGAAATATGGCGCCATCGTTCTGAATGATCAAGGAATCTTCACTCGGTGTTTAGTGACGTCTGTTATGCGAATAAAAATGCTTTTGGAGTGGTCACCAGTAAAAATAATATCTATAGATCCAGAGTTTACACTGTGTAATCTGTTGTGCGTATGAGAATATATATGGATCTTGCTACGCTGCAATTATTGGTGAACCGGAATTTTTATAGCTTGCTCACTGGATTATCATTTTTGAATGTTTTGCACAAGTACATGTCTTGGTAAAATGCATTCCAATGCTCCGAATTGGCACACTCCGACAAGTCACTCGACGGACAGGCCTCAAAACACACACCGGCTAAACCGTCGCCGTTTTGCGCAATTTGAGCATGTGATTCACAATGCCAAGAATATTCCCGCCTACCAACTCTTAAAACATGACGTGGACATCAAGGATGCGAAACAAGCCTCTTCATCAAGGTTCCACGTCCCCTTACGCACCACTTATGTAGGTCAAATCGCAAAGACATCATCATCATAGCTTGCTCAGCCATTCATCAATATCTTTAACGGTGGCGTGCCTACGGATTACCTATCTACCTTAAAGCAACGAATGCCATATTAGATTACAAGAGTTTCCAAATCATCTATACAATTCTAGTAATTTACATGGAATGTGGTAGTGAATTACCTAGCATGGCCCAGTTGTCTCGAGGTAAGATGTTCGCCTCGGGTTCAAATCACGGTGGAGACCAAGATTTTTTCACGTGGATCATCCGGTAAAACTTTCCCCTGATCTTGAGTAGTGAGATCATACACCAGTGTTCAGTGGCGCGCACGTTAAAAATCCATTGGCAGTTAGAAATTTAAAAGAGTAGGCTGCTCTGACAAAATTCAACTTGAAAATCTATACAAATTATTCTAGAGATTATAGCATCACAGAGAATATGTCGCAAAAAAGGGGACTGTGTGGCTGTAGTTCGGATGTGGTTAGCGGAGCGGCTTAAATGGCGCTTGACAGGCTGGTGGTCTACCTTGCTCTAATTTACTCTTCCACCACTACCAGTCCCAGAAATAGGCGATCGTATATTCCAGGGGCTACCAACCTAGCTGATGGTTACTGATACTGGAACCTGATAAGTCACCAGCGTAGTTTTACCTGCCAAACAATATGAAACAAAGGAGATCACATTTCCCCAGGACGTCTAACTACACAAATGCGCTTAAGATATATAGACTACCTAGCTTCCATTTTGGGTTGTTGACCAAGTACGGGAGTTTAAATACTTAGGTATCTGATCTCGCGCAGAGTATACGGACAGATCGCACATAGAATTCAGATGGTGAACAATATCCATTATCAAAATACAACCGGGGACGCGTGGGCTAGTGGTTAAGTGACACAGCTCACAGACCGAAGGTGCTGGGTTCGATCCCCGGGGAAACAAACTTTTAGAAAATGCAGGAGAAAGCAGACCCTTACATAAAATGCATGCTGAAGTGGGATGCGCTGGGCCGACAGGTGCACAATAAAAAGCACAGTGCAACGCACATCGCCTTAGGGAATAGAGAAATAAGGCGAACGCAACAAACAAAATAATTTTTTTTTTTAATGCACCGATTTTGAAACACAGTACAGTGCTTCTTTCAAATACACGGTGGCTGATAAATTAATTGTTTATACCTGCAATGCGTTACCAATGTTGATCTTTACTAGAAACACGCAAGAGTAAGATCAAGATCTAGATCTGCGAGATGCGCTGTATGAGAGCTGTAGCCAGATCGAATCGGTGACCGATTCAGGAACATCGCGCCCTGGCAGATAGTGGAAATAAACCAAGTTAGTGCCTTCATTAATGCCCACAAGATGAAATGGATTGGTAATTCAGTCAAAATACATTATAACCAGCCTGCAGCGAGAGCATATCAAATGCAGGTGTCCATGTGCACGAGCAGGGGTGGCTTCGCCGTCAGTGGATCGAAGGTGTCTCTGACACATTCATGAAGTTACACCTAACGACAGTACTAGCCTCCCACCTGGCGATAAGATAGAACATTTACATTCTTTGTCTCTGCGATGCATCATAACAAAGGCAGAAGGACAAAAGATAAAGAAGTCTAAGAAGAGGGAAGGCGAAAAGAGGAAGGCGAAAAGAGGAAGGCGAAAAGAGGAAGGCGAAAAAGAAGAACAGGAAGAACAAAAAGACGAAGAAGACTTGATGGGTATAACAAATCTATATATAATGTCAGTGAATTGCCCTTCACCCGTTATTTTCTAATCCGTTCGATAATTCACGAATAACGGTTTTTCGGAACCCGCTCTGCAATGATCTTCAGTCAGTCAGTTTCTCTCCCTATCTCTTCTTTCTCTGTCTGTGTGTGTCTCTTTTGCGATCTCTCTCTGGTGTCTCTCTGTCTCTGTCTGTATCTCTATCTGTCTCTCGGTCTCTCCATCTCTATTCATCTGTCATTTCTCTCTGTCTCTCTTTCTGCCTCCCTCTCTGCCGATTTCTCTGTCTTTGCTACTGTTTCTATCTGTCTATATCTGCCCCTCTCTATGTCACTCTGTTTCAATGTCTGTTCCTGCCTCTCTCTCTCTCTCTCTCTCTATCTCTCTCTCTCTCTTTGACTGTCTTTGTCTTTGCCTCTCTCTGTATCTTTCTCTCACTCTCACACGTTCTCTAATACTTTCTCTCTCTCACCCTCTTCCCCTCTCATTATTTCGTTACTGCACCTCTAATAATCCCTTCTGCTAATCTCTTCACTCTCAAACTCCGTACATTTCGAGACTATTTGGTCGGAATTATTAGATTTATTCTACAAGTATTTGTCCTAAAGATTACATCTAACGACCGAAGATGTGCGTCAGTCGCAAATACAGCCTCGTACACTGTCTCATACAATCGCGAATTACCATCTCTCTTGGTCGAGCGAATGTTAGTGTAGTCTGTCATGAGAATACAGTAGTGATGTGCTTAGATAAATGGATCAAATAGACAAACAAATTGCGCAGATAAACAAGCTGCAGGCGGAAACATAACAGACACACACATATTGGAAATGGAAGCATGATTGACAGATGTGTCAGGAAGACACTAGTATAAAAGACATCTAATTAGATCAGGGATTCTTAATCTTGTTCCAATCATCCCAAAGTGGATTTATAACTTTATATCTTGGCGTCCACCAGGCTGGATATTAAATAAAATGTCAGAATGCACTTTAAAAAAGACAGAGAAATGCAAAAAATCTGGCATAAATGGCAACAGCCCACTCATGTCACGTATAGACAGAAAGGAAATTAGATGGCTTGGTGATACGTCAACAATATATCCTTACTAACACGAAACACTACCCCATAACAAAGGACATCAGAGTTTCAAAGAATGAGAACCAAGAACGTAATGTATTTACAGTAACAAACAAACACAACAGAGATATAGGTTGTCAATATAAATTACAACATAAATGAAACACGAACGAAAAATTGCAACTTTCCATTTGTGAATGAAATGAAGCTTCTTGATTTGTTAATTTAAGGGAAAGTGCTGGTCAAAAAGCATAATTTCATAACTACTAGTCGCATTGCAACCACAATATGGCAGAATAATGTACACGTATAATAATTACAAATAACGAAGAGTTTGAAAACATTGCTAGGTCCGTTGCCATGTAAACTGCAGCCATATTGCATTTTTATCATATTTTAAAAAACGAATAGACTTTTATTTTTTAAGTTAAGAGTGTCAAATTGTGTAAGTTGTATTTCATTGCATGTCAAAACTTTATGCATAAATCTTTTAGTGATAACGTGAATAGATAATGAGTTATAGAAATATGAATTATACATAATACTTTGTTATTTTTATTTTAAGAAATTGTCAGCAATTTTAAGTGTAAATCAACATTTGGATGTGTTTTACAAAATTTGATCAATGATAAAGTTGTATTATCTTATTGCGTATCTGATGGCAAAATATTGCAGCATTTCACGAAAAACACCCCAAAACACAATTGTTTTTAGTAGCTGAAATCCAAATTCAGAGATATTAGCATTTCAAAGTTTTAATACGGTGCAAATGTATCTATCTGCTTTATGAAATGTAAAGAATGGACTTTTAGGGAAGATAGTACATCCATGATAAATATCCCCCTATGACTTTTAATGGTTTTGGAGCGTAGTTTATTTTTTTGCTTCAGTATTTTTTTCGACCGTTTAAGATGTAAGGTAAAGTCGTTCTCTTTCTTGCATTTGCCAACCGGTATACGTCTTTTACACTCTTAGTAACTAACGTGTTCTTAACAATAGGTGCTACATGTGGTTCTACATTAAACTCTGCAACATCATTAAATAAACATAATTCTATTATCTTTTTTTTTAGAATGAATACATTCTTCGGCATTGTTTTCCATATTTCAGAAGGAAGACTATCATTTGAGTATTGTGTTGCCTTCCATTCACAGTGGCTCAGAAATTTGGAGCTTGTGAGTCTCTCATATATAGGTGCTAAATGTTTATTTATTATAAGAGGGGTGTGGATGTGTTTCCGATTTCCAAACGCACACTTATCATGTGTTAATGCAACTTTATCAAAACAACACACAAGTGTACATGAATGGAAGTTCGCAAACAAATTACGGTCGTAAACAGAATGCTCTAATAGAGCATATGTAAGTCATGTATATACAATTTAAGAACGGTCGATCTGATATAACCGATGGTGGTCGTAGGTGCTGCAATTTACTTTCGTGTGCCATTTGAAGGAGCACTGAAAATGACAATCCATATGCTGTAGTGTTTCTTTAACATGGTAAAATACATTAATTGCTTAGTTCGTGTCGTGTTTAAACTTAACATCTTTATACTGGTTTAGATGACTCTGCAGAGTCTGTTTACAGCCAGTTTCATTTACATTTCTTTGCTTTAAAAGCTATGAGCATCCAATCTTTTCTTAAATTTATTAATTATCCTTGCCTCCACTACGTCCTGTGGCAGTGCATTCCAAGCATTCACCACTCTCTGACTAAAAAAAGTATTTACTAATAACTAATCTGGACTTTTCATTAGTTAATTTGTAGCTATGCCCTCTTGTTCTTGTAGATGGTTGTATTTTGATAAACTTCGTATAGTCTAATTTATCCTTTACGCTGATTATCTTATAAACCTGTATTAACTAAGCTCGAATTCTTCCCTTCTAGACAATTGTGGTCGGTTTTTCTGAGTCTTTCTTCGTAACTCTAATTCTGGAATCCAACTATCAGTTTTGTCGCTCTTCTATGTAACCATTCCAGCATGTTTATATCTCTACTACGATAAGGACTCCACATCTGTACACATGACTCCAATCTAGGTCTAACCAACGCTTTATACAATCTGACAATCACTTCCTTACTCCTATGTTTAATATTTCTTTGTATTATACCTAACATTGCATTTGTCTTTTTCTCTGCTACCTTAACTTGGTCACTCACCTTACCTGTATGATCTATTATAACATCAAAGTCTCTTACATTTTCTATCTTTCTAATATTGTTTTCTCCCATTCTGTAATTATGTTCCACATTGGATCTACCCATGTGGATGACTGTACATTTATCTCCATTAAACTCCATTTACCAGCTCACAGACCATTCTAGAATTTTAACTAAATCCGACCTCAATATATCCACTTCTCATTTAGATGAGACACTGCTGCGCAGTTTTATGTCATCCGCGAATTCAGCAATCATGGATCCGATATCAATGTCAAAATCGTTTATATAAATCAAAAACAAAAATAGGTTTGAAGAAGGTGTCCCAGTCACTTTGTCCATCACCAACTACAGGTTGTCTCACTCACCTCGTCCATCACCAACTACAGGTTGTCCCACTCACCTCGTCCATCACCAACTACTGGTTGTCCCACTCACCTCGTCCATCACCAACTACAGATTGTCCCACTCACCTCGTCCATCACCAACTACTGGTTGTCCCACTCACCTCGTCCATCACCAACTACAGGGTGTCCCACGCACCTCGTCCATCGCCAACTACAGGTTGTCCCATTTACCTCGTCCATCACCAACTACAGGTTGTCCCACTCACTTCGTCCATCACTACCTATAGGGCGTCCCACTCGCCTCGTCCATCACCAACTACAGGGCGCCCCACTCGCCTCGTCCATCACCAACTACAAAGCGACCCACTCGCCTCGTCCATCACCAACTACAGGGCGCCCCACTCGCCTCGTCCATCACCAACTACAGGGCGCCCCACTCGCCTCGTCCATCACCAACTACAGGGCGACCCACTCGCCTCGTCCATCACCAACTACAGGGCGCCCCACTCGCCTCGTCCATCACCAACTACAGGGCGCCCCACTCGCCTCGTCCATCACCAACTACAGGGCGCCCCACTCGCCTCGTCCATCACCAACTACAGGGCGCCCCACTCGCCTCGTCCATCACCAACTACAGGGCGCCCCACTCGCCTCGTCCATCACCAACTACAGGGCGCCCCACTCGCCTCGCCCATCACTACCTACAGGGCGCCCCACTCGCCTCGCCCATCACTACCTACAGGGCGCCCCACTCGCCTCGTCCATCACTAACTACAGGGCGCCTCACTTGCTACCTTTCCCTGCTTTTCTCTGATAACTTTTAAACCAATGAACGAAATACTTTAAATTTTGATATGAACATACCATGTACATACTGCATATAAATACTGCGTCCCGGTATGTTACCGATGCAGTATGTACTGACAGGAGGTCGTTGTAGTCAAGAAGTTAAGGCACTCGCCTCTCACAGTGATGAACGGAAAAGGTGGGCGATCGAATCCATCAAGTTTAAAGCGACGTCTGGTCTCACGGGAGGTAAGACCAAAGTGTCTGCATCTCGAGTTATCTCCAGTCGTCTTGACCAATAGTCTTTCCACTAATTCCAGGTAACCCGGGATATGAGTGATATCGATAACCAGGTCATAATCTTCCTCACTATAATCCAAATACAGCGCACATCAGTTTATCAAGACGAAACTGTCTAGTGTTGTGGCCATCATCGCTTCGCGATAGGTAATACCTTTTTATGTACTGACATATGTTTCCTTCAGCAACACAAAGCTGACTGCTAACGTCCGGGCCAGCGATCCATAGCTGCCAAGACCTATCTCCACCTTCACTGGATGATACTGGATACCAGGCTGCAACAGAGCAGAAAGGATCGAAGAGGAAAGGCTAACCCAGTACTCAAAAATGATATGCTGGAATCGGATATGTCGGACCAGAAAGTGCAAATATTGCAGACTGTAACCTACGAAACAGTGCATGCCGTTCTCCAGACTACATCCTGCTATTTGCAATGCTCTTTTCTTGTAGGCAGGAGTTTAAGAACGAACTACGAATAAGAAGTATTCAATGCGAACTGAGTTGTTTATACATAAACTTATATTTTTCTCCAAAACAAGAGCCAAACCACTCATGTTATGATTATTTTCGTTGTCAGAACACATACATAGTAGTCAAAATTGACTAAATTTCATTTGAAAGACACATTGAGAGTTTTTCAGTGCAATCAAATCAAACTTATGTTAAAATTGTAAATAGCAATGTATCATAAAATAACTTAGGAAATATATTTTCTAAAAAATCTAATCTTAGACAAACCTCATCCGATTTAATTATAGAAGAGTTAAATATCTTCAAGCACAATTGATGTAAAAGGGAAAAGTTTAGCTTTGAATGAATACGTTGCGGCTTGCATCGCTTTTTATGGAAGTTCTTATTCACTTCATAATTCATTGTGGCCTCTCAATCCAATACTTGACGGATATGATAGCAGTGAGCATTCTTAATTCGATTCTTATCCTCAACTAGATATTATTACACGCACACTAGTAAATACCCTTTCAACTTCAGCATTGGAGTGGGGAAATATATATGCTAAAATTGCACATTTTCCAAAAGGAGAATATTGAATCCTTGTTCGTCGTTATACATTGTGCTCTACTAGGATTGATAGGTACTTCACAAAAGCAGTTTATTAAAAAAATCATTTGTTGTCCATTTAAAAACAACAATTCTGCTGATAAATAAAATGAATATATTTAGACATTGCGATACTTGGAATACTAGTAATCTTTGTATTCAAAAAAGTTATGCATGCTGCTACTACCGAAGTGCGTAAACAATACTCACAGCGATTCTACAGCCGGCTCCCCACATTGTGAATTTTCTGAATGTGGCAGGGAGTGCCGTTCCAGGTTTGGGCTTTACAGTCATCATAGAGTACATCTTGACATCTTCGCTTGCGATCAGCGACTATTATTATTACAGTAGTGCGTTCTCTATGTTGCAATGGCTTTTTCTTGTGGCGTTCTAGGCCTGTGGGAAGGTAGTTTGCGTAGTGGGTAGGAATTTCTTACATTATCATCACCATGGCCTGAATAGCACAGACAATAGCGGCGCTTGCACAGCTTAACAAAAATCTGGCAAGATAAACGGTTAGAAGTATGCACGACAATCAGATTAATGCGTATACTGGTTCTGCCAATTTTCCTCTATGTTTATGAGACATGAACAGTTATAGCTGACCTTCAGCGAAGGATACAGGCCTTGAGATGTTTCCGAAGACTTTTAAACGTCACTTACAAAGATCGAGTTACAAATGAGGAAATACGAGATAGAATTACAACAGCAATAGGGCCTCTTGGCAACTGTCAAAAAAAGGAAACTCGCTCGGTACGATCAGATATCGAGATCAAATGGTCCTGCAAATACGATCCTCCACAGACAGGTGCAAGGCAGACGACGAAGAGGCCGGCCCAAAAAGAGGTGGGAGGACAACATAAGATAATGGACCAATCGCCGACCAGAAGAGGCTCAGGCAGCGGCCGCTGACAAATAAGGATGAAGTGGAGTTGTGAGCATGTCTTCATGTGTGCTCCAACGACCTAAACTGTTACGGGATGACCTGACCTAACCTGATATGACCTAACATGACCATCACCATCTTCTATTCACATTTGCCGGTATACGCCATTGGGAGATGTTGTTTATTTTGCTAGATGTTATTGATATTCCATTTCTTCAGTGTTTCACTTTACTTACTTACTTTTCTTGTCTAAGCATCACGTTAAAGAGCATGCCTCCAGCATATGGCACCTATTTCATGTTTCCTGGAGGTTGGGCAGGTCATCAGGTGGTCTGAATCGTGTTTTGACCACAATCACATGTGTCATCCTGTGTGTATCCCCCATCGTTTCATATTCCTCTTGCAATGATAAACCAGGAGTCTATTCAGCGACTTCCATGTCTTGTATGGTAGACGATGTCCGGGGGCAGGTTCCTCCCGAAGTTCCGTCTCTAAGGCCTGTATAAATTCATGCAAACTCTTGATACAGCGACTTTCAGTGTTTGTCTGAATTGGCTGCGTTGATTTTGAGATGCTATGTCTGGATTTGAGTCTTGTGCTCTGTACCTGCTGTTCAAACATTGGGTACCTTGGGTCGTGCTCTTGATTTTCTCGTTCGATTTCTGCATGTGACACTTCTTCGAATCGCGGGTGGAGTTATCCCAAATATGGGGCATATTTTATCAATTTGGGTGGTTTTTAGGCAACATTATACTATCCGACCCGTCTTATTTATTGCTGTATTCACTAGTTTTGCATGGGCAGAGTTTTTCTAGATTGGCGCAATGTATTCAGCTACGGAAAAACACAAAGCAAGGGCAGAAGTCCGAATGACTAATGTCTGCCCCCCCCCCCCCCCCCCCCCCATGTTGTGCTGTCAGTTTTCTGATTATATTATTTCTTGTGTGTATCTTAGTCTTTGTTTCATGGCAGTGCGTTATGTAGGACAATACGTCGTCTAACATAACGCCTAGATATGTGGGAGCCGTGCAGTGTTCAAGCCCCTGTCCTTGTCACCTAATCTGAAGTGTTCTTTTTGCCTCTCTGTTTCTGAGCTGGTAGGCACATTTCTGGGTTTTACTGTGTTTCACAAACATATTCTATCGAAATACATTTTTCTTGGATTTTCTCTTGCTCTCTAACCCTGATGTGTTGTAGATCCGCGCAGCTGGTAACTTTTGTTGCATTCATGCCAGATATCCAGACCATGTTATTCTCACCAATTCCATTTGTTCCATACAAATGTTTATTTATATCACACAATGTGTAAGGAGAGACTTCTGTCTGGTTTCGTACTATATAATTACTTTTAAGAATATTGCATGGAAAGCATTTAACTGTTGTCAATTTTCACCTGTCAAAGGTACTTTTACGTGCGCAGTGCATACATGGGATCTTTGAGTTTGTTTGTTGGTCTCCAATATGATCAGACGGTGGGGATTCAACTCAAAGGGCATAATTGGACGCTTGAAGCTTATGCGATAAAAACCCCACCGTTTCGCGATCTAGATTCTCTCAGCTATAGCATCCTCTTGGCGTAGTGATGTCATTGAAAATGTTACCTGTAAACATAAATGTGCTTAAAACGCAACCATATTTCAGCACATAATCACCGAAACTGTAATGCAGCAACAGCACTACTCAATATAGAGACATGTGAATTGTGAAAAGTAACTAAATCATGTTTTGTATGCCATAAAACACCAATCTTGTTATAATACGTGTTCCTTAATTCAAAAAACGTGTAGCACATGAAAATCAATGGTAAAAACAACTGTTCTAAAAATATATAGAATAGCCGGAGACTTTAACATCGTCCTTGAAAAAGATTAAATCATACAATTGAACGACTGCACGTACTCTAGGGGGTACGTTATCAGCAGGCGGAAGAATCACAGCGGAAATCCAACAAAGATGCGATAAGGCAAATCAGATCATTGGGCAATTAACAGTAGTTCTTCATTGCAAGCACGTGACAATAACTACCAAACGAGCTTTATACAACGCTATCTTCGTCACGACACTATCTTATCAATGTCAAAACTGGACACTAACATCAGATGAAAAACGACACATCGTAAGAGCAGAAATGGAATGCATGTGAAAAATATTGGGTCTAATAAGGAGAGACAGAATACAAAATGATGACATCAAGAGACTAGTAGGAACAATACCAGTGGCTCACAACCATAAGGTGCTGGGTTCGATTCCCATCTCAGCACCGGCCGTTACCCAGGGGAAGCAAACCCTTAGAAAATGCAGGAGGAAGCAGACCCTTACATAAAATGCATGCTGAAGTCGGATGCACTGGGCCGACAGGCGCAAAATAAAAACGCAGTGCAATGCACACCGCCTTGGGGATTAGAGAAATAAGGCGAACGCAAAAAAAAAAAAAAAAAAAAAAAAAAAAGACTACATAAAAAGACAGCAAACTCAAATAGTTTGACCATGTAACAGGTCTACCACTACACATCACCCCCAAACAAGCAATGATATTTAGATACAACGGATTCAAATTCAAAGGCTGACAACGAAAAAAGTGGCTTAAGGAAATATCTCAGACAGTAAATGCTATTCTGCATAAGGCGCACAGACGGGCTCGTTCTAGAGATGTCTTCGTTGTTTGACTGTGAAACGTATAACAGAATACGTGATAATAAGAAGAAAGAAGAAGAAAGAAGATTATGATTCTCTTTGATCGATTTATTGATATTCATTTGACTCTATACACCACATATATATATGTTTTCGCATTCTTGAATGGTAAAGGTCATAGGTCACAACGTGCATAAATATAAAACAAAAGAGAAATTAATTGTATACTGGCATACATGAACGCCCGTTCTCTACCCATAACAGAGAGTTAAATTTCAAGATACAAAAACTGAATTTTAAAAATTAACGATTACCCGCAAACCCATATTAACTTGTCGTGGAGTGGAAACCTAGAGTTTCGCTAAATCCAGTTTGAGAAAGCCTGATTTCACGGATTGAATATATTGAGATTGCGATATATATATATATATATATATATATATATATATATATATATATATATATATATATATATATATATATATATATCCCACACACACATATGTTTATATATATATATATATATGTATATATATATATATATATATATATATATATATATATATATATATATACTTGTGGCCAATTTTTCCTCTATTTTCCGTCCTATCTTTTCAGACAGAGTTTATGCGTGGTGCGTGGGGGTATATTTAATGTTAAACGATTTTTAAACCACTGCTTAAATGTGTGCGCTATTTTCGTTCCATTTTTCCGAAGGTGGAAAAATCAATATATCTAAACTGAGTATTTCCACAGTAGTGCTAAATTATTTAGTATAAACAGATCGCTTGACAAGCCAAACTATAATGAATAACCAATATTTCGCTGATTGTTAAAACAAACTCGTCTGGTGCTTGCGATTCGTAATATAGTACTATACATTTTGTGATAGTTGTAATTTTTAATGGGAAACTACAGACACTTTTAAAGGTTATGGTAGTCCCAAAGAGAACTATGAAATCGGGAATAAAGTGCTAGAGAGTTCATTGTAAAAGATCTCAGATTTGTATGAGATGTGGTGGCGAGATCTCATTCCTCGCTGTTTTATCTTGCGTAATATTAATGATGAAAGAGGTGAAAGACGCGTGGAAATGTGAGCAATGTACAAATATGGAAAAGAGATTAAATAGAAATGACGCTAAAGAAGCATAACATGTGGTCAAAGAACTGGTAACCAAGACATGGCAGGAACTTTATGATCCAGGATAAAAGCGGCAAGGGCTATATGGAGAATAATGACGTACTGGCACGATGGACAGAGTACTGTTCCGAGTTATACAACTATGAGGGACGAAACTAACCTGGGAACACGATCCCTCCAACACAACTATAGATGATAACCAACTGATAACGACGGATGAGGTAGCTGCAGCGGTAAAGACATTGAAAAGAGGGAAGACAGCCGGCCTGGACAATATACCAGCAGAGCTCTTACAAACAGGTGGTGAGGTAGTGGTGGAGGGCCTGACACACATCTGCAACAAAAAATGGCGACAGGAAACTGGCCGGACTTATGAACAAAATCAATGGTTACTTAAGTCTGGAAACCTAAAGCTGTGCCATAAATAGAGAACAATAAACTTCATCAGCCACCCTAGCAAGGTCATGCTTAGATTAATCCTCGACCGATTGAAACCCCAAGCGTAGAACATCATTGCTGAACTGAAGAGCAAGCAGGGATCAGACAGAGAAGAAGCACTACAGAACAGTTATTTAATGTAATTCTGCTATGCAAGAAATATCTAGAACAGCAGCAACAACTATATAATGTGTTTGTAGATTTCAAGAAGGCGTTTGAAAGGGTCTGGCAGAAAGCGCTATCGACAAACGTGAGGATGTATAAAATCAACGGAAATATTATAAAGGTCCTTGAACACCTGTATGACAAGGCATCCAGCGCAGTTATTGTTGATGGGAGGAACAGGGACTTTTCTCGAACATCAGTTGGTGTGAGACAGGGTTGTACACTCTCCACAACATCTTTCAACATTTTCCTTGAGGTAATTATGAGTGTTGCGCTTGTAGATCACGTTGGTACTGTCAAGATAGGAGGCAGATCGATTACCAACTTTCGTTTTGCAGATAACATCGACAGGTTACCGGGCTTTACGATCCTAAATAAATAGGTCCTCCATTTGGTATACATAATTCCTACTCACTCACTCTTTTAGTATATTAGTTATGTGTTTGGATGCCACTACATGATTTTTTATTTGGTGAAAATTGATTTATTCATCCCTATTCTCTTTGGTTCCGTACCGGGAAAGAGAGGGCGGGGTCGTCCAAGGAAGAGATGGGCCAACAACATTACTGAGTGGTCAGACTTTCTTCCCGGTAAGGCACGACTGACAGCAGCGAACAGAGAGAGATGACATGGGATTTGGTGGGAGTGTCTTCAAGTGTGCCTCAACGACCTGATGGGTTTCGGGATGAACTGAACTGACAATTCTCTTTTTGATTTCCATTTCGCATCTTGGATCTTCGGCTATTGTATTTCCAAGGTAGGAAGTGCTCTTGACGATTTCCAGTTTTAGTTCGTCTATTGTTGTTATCTGCAGTGTAGGTTTTTAGTCTACTTTGGTAATTATTTCAGTTTTTTCTTTTCTCGGTGTCAAAGTAAAACTAAAAAATGTGGGATTTTTTTCAGGTGAATTATCCTTTAAAAATATTCACCTGATCTCTGAGTAGGATCAGACACCCGTGCACAGTGGCGCGCACGTTAAAAATCCCTTGGCTTTTGGAAATCGGAATAAGCAGGCTGGACGGCCAGTGGTGGGGCATAATTCAAGTTACAAAACATTTTCAAATTATTCTAGGAACTCTCGCCCCACAGAGAATATGTCGGATCACTAGTCCCAAAACTAGGCGACTGAATATTCCAGGGGCTGCCTGTCTTACGGTTAGTAACAGATACGGGGATTGACCTACCAAGCCAAGAGCGCATTTTAGCCTGCCAACAAATATGGAACAAAGGTCGCACCTCCCCATGTCGCCTAACGACACAAGTGGACTGAAGATAGCAAAACGAGTGAATACCTTTACCTATTTAGGCAGCATAATAGGCACATCAGGAAGTGCATATGCAGATGTAAGGATCAGTGTGACGTCGGCTCCAGCCTTTAGTTAACAGATGACTGCGAAGAATAATTGGCGCCATATAGCAAGGCATTGTGGGAATTGAAGACTTATTGAGAGGAACCAACAACATCTTTTGGAATAATAAATTAAGAGCAGAAGCTAGGTATAGAAGACAACAGACCAACATAGGAAGACAGGCTCTTATATGGGATCCTGAAGAGGAAGACAGAGAGAGAGAGAGAGATAGAGAGAGAGAGAGAGAGAAGAGAGAGAGAGTTAGAGAGAGAAAGAAACAGACAATGAGAGAGATAGAAGTAGACCTAAAAATACATGAGGAAGTGAATGTGAGAAGGAACTGAGATTAAATTATTACACCTGGAGAGAGGTAGAAAGAGCAGCCCAGTTCCGTGCATACTGGCGGGATGCATGCCCCGAGAGGAGCGACGGGTTTTTATTGAATGATTGAATGTCAAGTTCAATAACCTAACAGATCCTAAATATTGCATGGGACTGAGAATGTTACAATTAAACAACTGACCTTGCAGACAGATGTCTCAATCACGAACTTAATATCAAATGGCCAGGTACAATTATAGACTTTTTCTGACGTTCGTTCTGAAAACGACGCATGTGTTTCAGTTTACATCGAGGATGTGGTATGTGCACCTTTTGATCCGACACGTGCAATTTCTGCACGACATTTTTGGGACATGGTTTTCGTTTTCTCATCGATCCCTAACGTATTAGATAGGCTACATATGTGCTTCCAGAACCACCACTTAGAGGTAGAATAGGGTCTTGGTCAGATATAGGTCACTGACCCTGACACAAACAGCTAGCTTTGATTCGCTAGCTGCTGTCAGCTCATTCACTGTTTCATCTTCATACATTGAGAGTAGTGAAACAGAACAACAACCAATTCAACATGAAAAGAAACAAGTAGAAAGTACAAGAAAAGAGGAAACCAAAGCAGCCTGGACATCATGAGTGGCGCTCAAGAGGACTGCCCAAATGCTGAAACTGTCATGATTTAACTGTCACAAACAAATGTAAATAATTAAATATTAAGAATATATGCATACTGTCAGTATGAGGGGTGAGACACTCGTCTCTCAAGGTGATAAATGGAAACGGTGAGCGACCGAATCCCGCAAGTTTCTAACGACCGCTGGTCTCAAGTGAAGCGACTAGAGCGTCTACATCGTGAGTTAACTTATGTCTTGCCACTGGTCCAATTAGCACGTAACCAGAGAATGAGGGTGATGACCAGCGCAGTTACTTCCTCACTATAATTCAAACACAACGGAAGTTACATTATCAAGACAAAACCGTCTAATGATGTTGCCATCATGTCTTCCGATCGAAACTAGCTAACTATACTTATCTATACTTATCTATACTTATCTATACTTATCTATACTTATCTATACTTATCTATACTTATCTATACTTATCTATACTTATCTATACTTATCTATACTTATCTATACTTATCTATACTTATCTATACTTATCTATACTTATCTATACTTATTTGAGTCATCAATTCCTTCAGTTCTTGTTCGCCTTTAAATAAAAGAACTGTGTCATCCGTTAACCTGATATTATTTATTGATGCTCCATTGTTGGATTCATGTAACAATATGTAATACATTAAACGATTGCTTCATTCATGTCCGTTTAGTCCTCTATTATGATACATTTAGGAAGCTAAAGTGAATATTTTATATTCTTCCAAGGGCGCCAAACATGTAATGCTATTATCACCGTAGATCACAAATATCAAAATTCTAGTATCCAATCAGGCACGTATGTCTGATGCCAGGTAGCCAAATGTTGAGTAAACTCATTTCGTTTTTTTGCCTTGATGTATCATGTTGGGCCCAGGGCCTCCATTACGCCTTCGCTCCACCTCAGCCTCAGTCTCCCGCAAGGGCGGCTAATGTTGTATGTCCACTACGACGTCACTCTGCGTGACCATCTGTTATCCGGCCTGCACACTATATGGCAGGACCATCTGTATTTGCGTAACAGCGCGATATCTATGATATCAGTGAAGGA
This sequence comes from Ariolimax columbianus, assembly GCA_036924085.1. Taxonomy (NCBI): domain Eukaryota; kingdom Metazoa; phylum Mollusca; class Gastropoda; order Stylommatophora; family Arionidae; genus Ariolimax; species Ariolimax columbianus. The sequence continues at coordinate 35,179,424 of JAVGWX010000005.1, forward strand.
AGTTCGACGTCTGATCTCTGCGTTGTGGAATTGGTCGCGAATAGAAATCTTCTATATTCTTCGTTCCATCGCTCGTTGAGCAACGCCTAGTCTATATTCATCAGCTTTCCGTAGGTCCCACACCACGCAGCCATATAACATGGATGGAATAACCACACTGTTGAAGGTGGGAGTCCTAGCGTTTCGCATCTGTTACAGTATGGGTTTAATACAGTTGAGGTGAGCCTGACCGCTGTTATCCTTCGTGATAACTCCCAATTTATTAAATGGGAGTTCGTGATCTCTTGGCCTAAATAGATATACGAATTTACGTTTACGACGTGATAACCTCTAATGCAAATATCTCCTATTGGGCAGAAGGTGTTGAGCATGAACTAGGTTTTCTTTCTATTGAAAGGCCAACTGCAACGCCTGCCCTGCTGAGCTCATTCAGGCCTTTCTCCGCATCTAGAATGTAGATTAAAAAATTAAATCTATATATATTGCTTTACAAAAAAGACTGAAATAAAGAGTATTTGGTTTATCTTGTTCTAAAAATCGGTAGATTTGACGCAACATTATTGCACTTCTAACTTAGTGCCAATCTATAAATATTGGTACACATTCATGGGCGATTGACAAATATGAATGAACTGCACCAAGAGTTTGGAAGAGAATCGCGGATGGGAATATATTGTGAAACTGGTGAAGCATAAATTTGTTGTTCATGTGTTTTGTGTGTTATTGAATGCTCGGGATTTACATGCATGACGAGGCTTGAATAATGTTGTTTTTTTTAAATTCTGTATGTCTTCCTAGGATTACTTGGTTCTGTTCTGGAATTCTTTTATATATTTCTCAGATGCCCTTAACAAGATTGTTTCTATATTTTAATCGATGCTTTCTCTTTCCTTTGCCTCGTCTTCTCTTTCCCATAATCCTAAGATTACATCTCTCTTCTGCTTCATGGGACAAAAATAAATGAAAGACAATGTTAAAGTTGTTTAAAGATAAGTTTAAAAATAAAATTTAAAATTCGTATGGTCAGATACCGCATCAAGGAGAGAACACAAACAAAACTTACGTTACGACCAATAGACCTTCGTCAAGGACAACAAATAACAACAATACTGAACTAGCAAATCAACATATAAGGACAAATTTACAGTCGAGCTACCAGTCGCGAGGTCATACACTATATCAGATAAGTAAACCCTTTTTTCCTTATATGTTAATTTGCTAGTTCAGTATTGTTGTTATTTGTTGTCCCCGGTGAAGGCCTATTGGTCATAATGTAGGTTTTGTTTGTGTTCTCGTCTCGGTGCGGTATCTGACCATACTAATTTTAAAATGTTGATTAAACTTAACTTTAATCAACTTTAACATTTTTGCCATTAATTTTTTTCCCCATTATATATATCCACAGTGCCGCTCGAAGCCTCGCCTTATTTTAATCTACTGCTTCATGAACCGGTCTTCGCTAATACATATTGTCCAACGCCATAGCCTCATTAACCTTCAAGGTCACTTTCGGACATCATGTGTCCAGCGTCTCTTAGGACAGCCTCTCCATCCCTTGCCGGAGACTGCGCCTTTGGCTATCTTGTTTGGTACTCCACTTAATCGTATTACATAACCATAACACTGAAGCTGGTGTTGTTATTACCACTGATATGAGGTCTATGGTGGTGGTGGTGGGGGGGGGGGGACACACAAAGCGGTCTCGAGATAAAGTATTCGCTCAGGTGCTGGAGGTCGAGGGTTCAAATCACGGTGGAGACTAGAATTTGTTCACATGGATAATCCGGTAAAAATGTCCTCAGATCTCTGAGTAGTGAGACCAGACGCTCGTTTGCAGGGGCGCACACGTTACAAATGGTTTGGCAGCTGTAAACAGGAAAGAGCAGGAGTAACGGCCGCTGCCTGGGTAAAATTCAAGTTACAATTTTACAAAAATTATTCTAGGGATTCTCGCCCTAGAGAGAATATGTTGCAAAAACGGGGACTGCCAGGACTTCGTTATGTGGTAAGTGGAGCAGCATAGATGGCACTACATTGCTCTAATTTACTCTTCCATCACCACCAGTCCTAAAACTAGGTTGGTAACTGATACACGGATTGACCTGGCAAGACACCAGCAGATTATCACATGCTAGAAAATATAAAAGAAAGGAGGTCACACAGGAGGTCACACGGACAGGCAGGCAGATCGATGGATAAATATTATTTGATAGACAGACAGACAGACAGCCAGCCAGCCAAACAGACAGACAGACAGACAGACAGACAGACAGACAGACAGGCAGACGGGCAGACAGGCAGACGGGCAGACAGACAGACAGACAGACAGACAGACAGACAGACAGACAGACAGACAGACAGACAGACAGACAGACAGACAGACAGACAGACAGACAGACAGACAGACAGACAGACAGACAGATAGATAGATAGATAGATAGATAGATAGATAGATAGATAGATAGATAGATAGATAGATAGATAGATAGACATAGATGTGGTCTTGATAATGTCAGACAGACTGTGTAATTGTGTTGCATACTTTGACATTTGTTACTCGGTCCCCGTATGCTATTCCGAAGGATTGATGAAATGAGTCTAACGTTTGGTCAGGAAAAAAACATACTGATTTGACATGTTAGTCAGGGTCAGCTAATTATATTGACCACCACCTCCACCTTAATTCTACGTAGGTATCCATGGAAACAGGCTGTTTTATGGCCTGTTGGCTAACGAGGTGAGGAGTTGGGGTAGGGGGAGGGGTGGTCAATGTTAACCCCGTGCTAGTGAAGTTGGAGCTAAGTATAGCCCAACCGATCATAGGACCCAAGTCCACCTTCATCATCACGCACTACTGCAAGGAAAGCTACTGCAACCCGCCATTTAACCGCCTTTACAGGGCGCATAAAAAAGTAGACTTACTCTTTGTGGGCATTCAACATATATATTCATACTGTCGTTATGGTCAAGAGGTAATGCACTCGTCTTTCAAGGCCATGAATGGAAACGGTGGACGATCGAGTCCCACAAGATTCTAGCGACGCCAGGTCTCAAGTGAAGAGACTAGAGTGTCTGTATCCCGAGTTAACTCCAGTCATCTTGACATATTTACCACTAGTCTATTTAGCTCGTTACCAGAGAGTGAGGTTAATTTCCAGCGCAGTTGCTTCCTCACTATAATCTAAACACAGCGCAAATTAGATCATGAAGACAAAACCGTTTGATGATGACACCATCACATCTTGCGATTTAAAATAACTTCCAAGAATCATTCTGAAGCATCTATCTCCATGACATTAACATTCCATTCTAATTAAGCATTCAACGTCCATGTCTCAAGGTACATGAAGGAGTAGTTAAGTCATGATAATGTTTTCGAAAAACGTAGACGATCTTTCGTACTATTCTGAACGCGCTATAAGTTGTTCTGTTTGAAGGATTATTGGCGGCTGTTGGGGGGATACAGTAGTTCAGCTAAGAAGGAGCCTTCTACTTCTTCGCTTTGCCTTCAATTCGAAACTTACAAAGCATCATGCGCATTTGCTAGTAGTTGTAGGAAGTCACAGTTTTAATCATACATGTGATCCATCATTTCTCAAAACCGAATAATCAATGAATTGAAAATCCACAAACTGCAATATTTTGAAACAACTGGAGTCCTGAAAATCCCGTTAACAAAGAAAGAAAAATAAATCCACCAACACCTGAAAGTGGAGGAGAATTGGCTCATAAATATTGTAATGACCCGAAGACTTATGGTTTTGAACACGTCAAACGGCACAACGGACTGGAGAGAGTTGGAATGGAGGGCATGGTCACTGGAAATAGATGCAGGGGTCGACCGAGAAGACGATATGTAACAGTTCCCGCCGGAGCAAGGGGAGTTTAGGATGCCTGAACATGTTAAAGCTTAAAGCTACATGAATGCATGTCAAGGTCACTCACTGTCTCAGCAAAGGAGAACAGAGTTGGGTTAAGGAATGTGGACAGGTAGAAACTGACCACTGGCCTTCCGATTTTGGTAGGGGGAGATTGATTGACAGACGAAATTGGCAACGGGGCTTGCTGCGAGAGAATGAGTGACAGGTGTGCAAAGTGTTTCGTTCCAATTGGAATTGAAGAGGACCATACCTGAGATCGATTGGTCAAGCTCTGGCCTTGCTTGAGGATATATAACTCGAGACAAAGTTTAGCTCGAGGGGCTGGGGAGAGAGACAGGCTGGAGAGAGAGAGTGGCTGTATGGGAGAGAGAGAGACTGAATGTGGATAGTATGTTTAACTAACCGACTTTAGATAGAGGAGCGATTGGTAGACGGTTGGACGAATGTTTAGTGATAGAACAGGATCGCTCAAATAGGTGTGTGATTTTTGCATTAATAGATAATCTGAAAGTGTGTTTGTAAGCAAGGACACATTGTGAACGAGTTATGTCGAGATCGCCCGCCTGAGGGGATTTCAGTGAGGAAGAGTATTTGATAAGGTGTGTTGAAGACGCAGTTAAGGCGATGTGTGTGTGATGTAATTGCAAGGCAATAGAACTGGGTTTTTTAGATAGTTGGGAATTCCATCAATAGCTAATGCTTACAATTCCCGTTTTAGTACAATGTTTAGTTAAGATATGTATTATATTGTGTTTGTAATTTCTCTACTCATTGTATGATATGAGTATGATATAATAAATATGCCACCTGCTGTGTGATATGTCATTTACTGAGTATGGTCATGATGATGTGGATGAGTGTGAGAATGTTCTAAGATAGATCACGGCCAAGGCAAACAGTGGGATCTGCTACACGTTATTATTATTTTGGTGCCTGTTGACCACGGATAGTCGTGGTAGATTTATAAATATAGTGCGTGTGTAGCTATAGATCTTGATTTGCATGTTTAACACAAGTGGCGCAGTTAAATATAACTTGTGTGTGTAGTTAGGAATAGAGGAGTAGCTAGTGGTTAGAGTGTTAGTACCATAGACAGTTTTTCCAATCATCTGACTGGTAAGTGTGACATTTTTCTTCCACCCATTGTTGTATTATTGACAAGACTTTGTGCGTACTTGACAGTCTTATAATTTTTTTGGGTGGGCCAGACGGGTTTATTCAATATGTCGAGGTTGGACAATGTTAAACAATGTTATCATTGTCTAGCTTTTGGACATTTGTCTATCGGATGCCCTAATATTCTTCGGAATATTAATAGTTCCTGGAGAAGAGGAGGACTGTTTGTCAAAAACAAGCCTTTCATGGCACGAGCTACAGTCAGCGATAAGTTGAAGGACAAAAGTCAACTACAAAACCAGCTAAGAGAACTAACAGGCAGAGTTATTCGGCTGGAAAGACAGGAAAAAGATCTCCAATGGAAGCTGCGGCAGCTGTTGCAACAGTTTGAAAACAGAGCTTTCAAACCAGCTAGGAAGGAGAGAAGAAATCAAGAAATCACAGAAGTAAACACGGTCCAGTATTGTGGAAGGGGACAGAGGGGTAGGAAAGTGAGTAGGAAGCCCGTACTACTTCCACATTCCGATCCGTGGAGGGACAGAGGTGGAAATCTCAGGACGGACGTGTGTGGACGACTGGAAAGAGGTTGCGAAAAGGGTTGGAGTTTGACCCAGGTGCAGAGGCCAAGTCAAGTGAGAGGAGGAGGAATGGTTGGGCAGAAGTTTGAATCGGGCAGATTCTTAGCCCACAAGAGGCCTTTTGCACGGTTACAGATGGAGAGGCAGAACAGGAGCTATCAAAGAGACTTTGAGCACGAGGCGGATGGACAGAAAGAAAGAGATACAGGTTTTGTGTATCCAGAAAAGTTAGGGACGGAGGGCAGGTTACGCAATGCAAACGAGACAAACGTTCGCTCAGAGTTCCAGATAAAATGTTACCGCATCGGACAGTGTAGGCCGAGAATTCAGGAAGAGGGTATTACGTCGATTAACATGGTCGGGCGTGCTGAAAGGAGCCAAGTTTACCAGGAACTTGTGGTCAAGCCTGGTAGAACATTAGTTAAAGTCGACGAAGAATCGAACAAGGAAATAGTCGGAGATTCGCCAGATAAAGAGGAAAGGAGAGGAGGAGGAATGGTGGCAGGACCAGCTATGGTTGCGTGCCCACCCAAGCCAGGTTCTAGCCATGCGGGAGAAGTGGTTGAACAGACCGAAAGAAGGGACAACCCTTCGGCCACCGAGGAAGGAAGTGGGAATGACGCACAGTTGGAATGCGAAACGGACGCACCAACAGCAGCCAACAAAAGAGGAACAGAGTTTCTAAGGAAAACGAAGAAAAGGGAAAGACAGGTTAACCACAGCCAGGACAGCGAACCAGTCATCGAAGCAAAGATGAAAAGATCTCAGTTCGAGATAAGCCAACAGTCAAACGAACAGTGTGAAAAGTCTTTCCCACAAATAGTGAATACAGATGGACGGAAGGCTGAAGTAGCGGACGATGTAAGTGTACGTAACACTACCAGAGAACCGGTGGGTACGAACCAAACAGCCGTGAAACAAACAGACCAGACGATGGGCGTTTTACAGGAGGAAATCGCGCAGCAATCAGAGACAGCTGATGGGGCAACGCATAGTCTGGTTAAAATAAGCAGTAGTGATAAGGAACGGTTGATGCAATGTTTACTGACGCTAGCCAAAAACCTGGAATTCAGAAATGGAATTAGGTAAAGTCGTGTGGAGTAAAAGTCATGTGATACTCCAGTTAATGTATGCATTTGCATAAAATTTGTTTCATCTACCGTTATCCTTGGGAAACGGAGATTTGGATAATTAGGGGGTAGGGTAGAGATGGAGGAATGACCAGATGTTAAAAATTCCTTTGAATTCGTTGTCTGAAGTACACGCCAGACAATGAGCGGACGGTCAGTCTGAAGCGAAGACTGACCGAGATCAAAGGGACATTTCCGACCAGAGAAACGGACAGAACGAACAAGAGACGCAGGATAGCTGGATGCGCCAGGTAATGATTACGTGACGCAAGGTAACACGTGGACGCGATGCTTCGGTTAATATCTGACCAGGTAGCTTTGATGCGGGGAATTTGGGGAAACAACGGTGAAATAGTTAGATCACAACACTCGGTTTTGATTCCTCGGGACAAAGACTGCACCTGGACTAGTAGGGTTACAGCATGACGTAATTCGACAGGTGGACGATTCGGTTTTTGACTTTTGACTCAGACATAGTTTAGTATCTGATTAAGTTAGAACTTAGTCATAGTTTAGTGACATAGTTTAGTATCTGATTTAGTGACATAGTTTAGTATCTGATTAAGTTACAACTTAGTCATAGTTTAGTGACATAGTCTAGTAGAACTTAGTCATAGTTTAGTATCTTATAAAGGGGGCATTAACAGGTGCTCATCTGTGGGGCACGAGCAGGAGTGAAAGTTGATGGCACTTGGTCATGTTTATGTGTGTAAATATTTTGATATTTGGATTTTGACTAATGGTATTACTTGCATTTTTAGTGGGTTGTATGGTCGATATAGTATACATTTAATTTTTCTTTATTTTGTTGTCGTTTTTTTGTTGTTGTTGTTGAATCATCATGTTTACAGGTATTTGATACAGGTTATTTAGGTGATCTACAGAGCAGTATATCTCATCCAGACTGTAGGCCTCCGCAAGCACAAGTCACCACGAGTTCCAGAATCACATGTATGTGGAGTCTTTGCAGAGAAGACTATATTGATCAGAAGTTTTAATATTGACTATGACATATGTTGTCAAATATCGTTTTTGTGGGAAACATAAAGAATTTTGCTATTTTCTTTGAGAGGGGATAGCTGTCAAGAAAGACAGTGATAACTAGCCTGAGGATAACCCACGTAAATTCGTGGCCTCACAGGAGTTAGTATGAAGTGAATCGTCGGCCAGGCGTGTAATGAGACCGCCTGAGAAAATTGACCTGAACTGGTCGAGTGTAACAATGAAGGTTCGTGTCCTTAGAGGAAGGCACGGGAACAGGGCGAGGTATGTTTACCTCAATGAGTAAGGAGAATTCCTTAAGGTGTTTCTGTTTTGATGAGTTAAAGGTCCCGCAGGGACAGACTTGGGTGTATTTGACTGCAAAACGATGTAAAAGTGTTGTGTTGTAAAAACGCCCAGCCACAGTGTTTTTCTTCTGCTTGTATTGATTGTGTATGTATTACAAAAAGTTTATATGTATCAAATGACATGTCTTTTTATGCATGTACGATGTGAGTGAAGTTGTAAACAGGAGTAGTGTTTACATTTTGGATAGTAGAGACGAAAATGGTGGTCATTTGCCAGATGAAAAAAATGACCATCCATGTTTCGGTCTGTAGTTTAGGGAGGTAATGTAACAGTTCCCGCCGGAGCAAGGGGAGTTTAGGATGCCTGAACATGTTAAAGCTTAAAGCTACATGAATGCATGTCAAGGTCACTCACTGTCTCAGCAAAGGAGAACAGAGTTGGGTTAAGGAATGTGGACAGGTAGAAACTGACCACTGGCCTTCCGATTTTGGTAGGGGGAGATTGATTGACAGACGAAATTGGCAACGGGGCTTGCTGCGAGAGAATGAGTGACAGGTGTGCAAAGTGTTTCGTTCCAATTGGAATTGAAGAGGACCATACCTGAGATCGATTGGTCAAGCTCTGGCCTTGCTTGAGGATATATAACTCGAGACAAAGTTTAGCTCGAGGGGCTGGGGAGAGAGACAGGCTGGAGAGAGAGAGTGGCTGTATGGGAGAGAGAGAGACTGAATGTGGATAGTATGTTTAACTAACCGACTTTAGATAGAGGAGCGATTGGTAGACGGTTGGACGAATGTTTAGTGATAGAACAGGATCGCTCAAATAGGTGTGTGATTTTTGCATTAATAGATAATCTGAAAGTGTGTTTGTAAGCAAGGACACATTGTGAACGAGTTATGTCGAGATCGCCCGCCTGAGGGGATTTCAGTGAGGAAGAGTATTTGATAAGGTGTGTTGAAGACGCAGTTAAGGCGATGTGTGTGTGATGTAATTGCAAGGCAATAGAACTGGGTTTTTTAGATAGTTGGGAATTCCATCAATAGCTAATGCTTACAATTCCCGTTTTAGTACAATGTTTAGTTAAGATATGTATTATATTGTGTTTGTAATTTCTCTACTCATTGTATGATATGAGTATGATATAATAAATATGCCACCTGCTGTGTGATATGTCATTTACTGAGTATGGTCATGATGATGTGGATGAGTGTGAGAATGTTCTAAGATAGATCACGGCCAAGGCAAACAGTGGGATCTGCTACAGATAGACTCAGGGCATCATGGAGACGTTGGATTTTGGTATTGGAGCAGGACAGAAAACTGGCGGAAGACAGTTTCCTACAAACAGGCTGTCATGAGAGCGACATTCTACGAAGGTCATGCTACATGATGATGATGATGGAGTCGAGCAGAGACGGACAACTGCGAGAATTGAGCAGACGTGTGACACACCAATCAGTATCTCTCATTTTTTCATCTGCTAGAATGCGGCGACGTTGGTTCGTTTGAAGATAAACAACGTTAAATATAATATTCTTAAGTTTTTTTCATCAGCTGGAGAATTCTAATGTATACTAGTTATTTTTATTTTCATACCAGATGCAAAATAAAGTTGCAGTGTTGCCATGACGTCACTTTTCGTGGACTTCTGACGTCTACCGCATGCATCACATGCCCCGCCCATCTGCATTTATTTGTTAAACAATGCATCATCTATGATGTCAAGGATGGCAGTCCACCACCTGATTTATGTGTATCAAATTCGTTCACGTTGTCGTTGTTGATGATGATGTTGTTGTTGAATGCCGATAATGAGGAAGTTAGCTCATTTGTTTCTCTCTAAAGAGGGCGTTAAGTGGTGGGTTGTAGCAGCTTTCCGCACATCCAGATCGTGCTGATGACGGTGGACCGTAGTCCTCCAGGCGGTTGTGCAATGTTTGGCTTCATTTTCTTTTTGTTTACTATTCGACACTAACACGTCGATGTTTTTTCCTGCAGACAGGCTAAATATTTCTCTGTCAATTGTCATTGAGTGACTCATAGCTTCTCTGCATTTGCTTGTAGTAGTTTCCATACTTCGCACCCATACATCAAGGCTGGAGTGGTCTGCCGGGGTCTTTGTGTATGCCAAGGACAAGAATAGTACTACTGTCTCACAGAGAGCATGTCGTAAGAGGCGACTAACTGTGTGATATGGAATAACAACGGCCATGATTAAGTGGTTTGTTTAAAGCAGCATAGATGGCGTCTAACAGGCTGCGAGCCTACTTTGCTCTATTGTTTGAGTCTATTAAGATGGACTCGGACATCGGTTAACCACCCTCCGTAAGCGCTTATACCAGCGGAGCATTAAGTTGTTCGAGCCTAGCCTGCTAAGCAGGAAACCCTTGCTACATCCAGCTCATACCAGAACCGGGACCTGCACCGGGGCATCTGCCCATGTAGAAGTACAGGTCGACTAAGAACTAAAAACTAAGAACTGACTGCGTTCGAACAAATGTCTAGAAGATACGAAGTCTATATTCTGCCGACTCGACCACAAATCCCGCGTTCGGTAGTTCATACAATGTGTTTGTTGTTCCTGCATTTTGTTGAATGCCCACAGTGACGAAGATTACCCATTTATGCGATCTGAAAAAAGCGTGGAGTGGCGAGTTGCTGTAGCTTTCCTCACATCCCGATGGTGATATTGAAGATGGACCGAGGTGATCCAGGCGGTATGGTTAGCTTCATCTGCGCGTAGCTCACTACAACGGAGATCACTTCGACCCATCACTGCGATATCCAGCCTGCCATGAACACATCTCGTTCCAGGGAGAACTTCGTGGAAGTGAGGTGGGCAATTGGTCCGTATATTGTTACCTGATCCTGACTTGCATGTCCGATCAGTGTTCTTTTCCTGACCAGACGTAAATCTCCTCTCCCCTCATACTCAAATGCACGTAAATATGCCTAGTACACGCATAGGTCTATGTACACAACTTACCTTATAAACACTCATACTTCGACAAATTTGGAATAAGACACAAGGAAATCTCCCCTCAATCCGCGAACAACACGTCACTCTGTTCCAAACATTGAGAACTGACGAGTAGCACCCACTACTCTCGTTGGAACTGACGATATCAATGGCATGTTTATCTGACGCTGTATCGACATCCAGGCTAGTCAGAAAATAGCTGCTTGCTAGCAGCGCGTGTTGGTAGGTGGTACTTCTCTGTGGGGTTGTAGTTGGGTTATTTAATGGGTGGATGTGGCGAGGGGGTTTCGGGGAAGCGATGCGGGTGGGTGAGAGATTGGTGGCTGTCACTAGCAATCTAGATTGTCACGCGTGAAATGGAAACAAGTCAGTTTGTTGTTGTTGTCTGAAACTGCGGGTGCTAATATATTCACTCCTGACAAATTGAACGTGGAAGCTTTCTTGTGCCCGGGGCGAACAGAAGAAGATCGGCATAGGCCTTCACAGCTATAGTGCAGTGCTTGTAAGACCATTACTACGTGAATGTATATACGAGGCGTGGCCAAATGAAACTGGACAAAGCTGCACCAAGTAAACATACCTACGATGCGCACGATGACGTCATTCCTGATGTAAACAGCATATACCAACCGTCAAGTTTGGAAAATGTCATTATCCTCTGACTCATAGTTTCCTCAGCAGACCGTTGAAAACATGGCGAGTGTGAAGCGGAATCCGTCCATAGTTGATCAGCGTGCGGTGATTCGGTTTCCAACAGCTGAAGAATGTCGACCAGTTAATATGCACACTGCAGCCAGTGTATGGTGACAAAAGTGTGGCGAACGTTAGTTCCGGCGATGGTCGACCCAAATTGCTACATCAATTTTGGCATCTTCTGACGCAATGTTCGTAGTGGGACATCAGCCTGGGGTTTCTCGGTTAGATTGAGTGGACAGGGCGTTGCTGAGCTCAGTAGGGCATACATGTCAACAACAGTATGAGAATGGAGAGGGAAGCAGTGACGTCAGAACTGAAATGGATATCTGAGACTTTTCTTAACAATGGCAGTCATCGTGACTGTGCAAGCCGTACTTCAGAAGGGATGGCTTATGTACAAGTGGATAGCAGCTGTTGAAGTCCAAACCTCCAGGGATTGACTTGGATCTATTGTCCTGCTCATTCTGGGCTTCAGGGCAATGAAAGAGCTGATATCATGGCGTTACAAGCTTCCATCATGGGCACATTAGTGATAGATAGAAGTGATATTTTGAAATCAATCAATGACCGCCTGCTAAATGAGGACACGGCAATAGATGAAGCAGGAATCCACAGACTGCAAAGTTTCGACATTTAACGAGGTTCAAGCGGAGTATGGCGCAAGAGAGGACGGAGCAGGAAGTGTACAACCAGCGAGCTACATGGGCCATCAGCATTCATACCTTAAGCCATTTGATGAGAGAGATTGAGCACCTATGGGTATACCTGGAGTGCAGTGACGTCAATTCTGAGAAACAGAAACTGGCGCAACTCTATGCGCCTGACCTGGTCTAGGAAGAACTTTCGTTAACTCACGTCCGTCTTTACACATCGCTGTCCAGTTCTTTACTGTTGTCTTAGACACACTTTTGTCACAATACACTGCCTGCATTCTGCGATGAATGTCAACTGGTTCTAATATAATTTTTTCTCATTCTATAATTATGTTCCATATCGCATCTACCCATGTGGATGATTATACATGTATCTACATTAAACTCATATACTGGATGAACTGAAAGTAATGAATGATTTGCACGCGAAAATTGGAGACGGGAAACATGGAATAATAGTGGAATGATTTGGTATTGGAGAACGGAATGAAAGAGGAGGTAGGCTTATGCAATTGTTTGAATATTAGTCGTATGGCAGCCACGTAGCGCAGTGGTTAGCGAGCTGACTTCGTATCTGAGTCGTCCTGGGTTCATTCCCCAGTTGAGGCGGAAATGATTTTTCAGACCGCAACGTTTCCGGGTCGACCCAGCCTTAAAAGGGTACCGGTTCAGTCCTGGAAATAAAAACGGCGAGGGAGAGGAGATGGCTACCGCCCTCATATAACCGAGCCTTTGAAATGTGAGATCGCTAACACCTCACACCCCTAGGCAGTAATGCTATGGGTTACTTTAGTTTTTTACCTAGTCGTATGTAATGTCACACGTTTAAATACATGCGTAACACCATATGCCATTTTGCAATAGAAATAGCTCTTTTGGTAGACTTTGATCCGACATGCGTACCACATGGCCAGCCCATCGAAGGTGTGTTACAAATATCATGCTGTGCACACTTGAATTGCGCGCTAACAAATCTCTATTTGGTCCCATGTCCTATCATCTAATCTTCAGTAGTTTTCACAAGCAGCACATGTGGGTGTGGTTTAATTTCCCTATATGACAACGTTAGACGGTCCAGGTCTCACACGCATATAAAATATGCGTTTATATATACATATATAAGCTAATGAGTTGGTTGAGTTTCTACAGCTGAGAGGTAAAAGCGTTTTCCTCTCAAGAGATGTGCGTGTGAAATGGTTTGGTTTCGAATCCAGCAGGTTTCAAGCACCCCCCATATCTCAAGGGATGTGAGATTAGCGTCTGGTTATATTGGATATTGGCGAAACACTCGGAGATCCTGTGTACACACTATACACGTAAAAACCCTTAGCAGTTGAAAATAGATAAGTCGGCTGATAATTGCCATCACAGGAAAAATTCTAAAAAATACTGAAGTTTCTATCCAATATACAATGTACCTTCCTTCAGGAATAGTTAGCCGCAGAAAATGAAAAAAAAACGCAGTACAGATAGCCTTAGGCTAACATGTTTGAATGCCACATTCCAAGTGTGTGTGTACAGATACATTGGGAGGAAGACTAACATCTGCTCAGGCACAACATACTGATCAGACATATTAATCAGGGTCAGGTAAAATATACTGGCCAAGACCCTCACATCGGCTTCCTCTTAGCCCTCCCTGGAAACCGGCTGTTTTCATGGCAGCCTGGCTAACGGGGTAAGGAATCGACGTGATCCCTGTAGTAGTGAGCAACATGTCCTTTATAGAACGTTGCTCCCATCACAGTATGTCTGAAAGAAACTCTTTCCCTTGCCAAAACTCCAGTCTCCGCCACAGTCATACCTAGGCATTCCTAAATATCTTGGTAACATCGTCTTCTTGGTCTACCTTTGCCTCTTTTGCCTGGCGCCATATCTTTCATCCTTATTCTCTCAAGGCCGTTGTGTCTCTTGATGTGACCAAAGTATTTACATTTTATGACCATAATGGCACGTTCTCCTCTATGTTCAACTCTTACCAAATGACTACATTTGTCTTTTTCTCCGTCCATGGTATTCTGAACCAGTCGTAGGCGTTGATGGCATAATTTATTTGCTAGCGCTATTTTTAGTAAGGATTAACTGCGCTACATTTTATCCTCACTCTCTCGTCTCAAGCCGCCCAACCATAGTGGCAAGTCAAGGACAAGACGAATAGTGGGCGACTACGAGATGCAGAGGACTACGCATCAAGCACCAGTGAAAAAGACAGCGGAGTCCGGAGTCGAACCCACACTACCCGATCACGAGGTCGACGCCTAACCACTTCGCCACGGAATCCTCAACAATTCTGAACAACAATATATATATTAATCGCTATTTGTTTTTTACAGTTAATCTTCCAGTTATTATTTTTTGTAATGCAATATGCAACAAATAAACACTTTATTTCTATGTTACAGATGTTATAAATTCAATCAGAAAACTGAAAAATGTGTGCTACTTTATGCTGTTAGTGAAATGTGCTAAGGATGGAGAAGGTTCAGCACGCCAATGGTCTGGAATAAACTGTCCGTCTACAGTACCAAATCAACGTAACGCTATCACATTTGATACAATAAGAGCGGAACAGGTTCCGTTCTAACATATATTTATTGACTCCAGATTGGATCTTCTTAGACAGTGGGCGGCGAAAGGATGTAGCAGGGCTTCAGTTGATTGACGGGTATCTTAAAGAAGTCTCAGCTGTTTCGTTTGCTTTCTCTTCTGGTGCGCTATTGCATTTTAGAGCGCGTCTTTTTCTGTCCGTTTAACTACGTTTCCTTCCATTACGTCATATACTGCCCGTTTAACTAAACGTCTCCTTCCCTTACGTCATTTACTGCCCATTTAACTACACGTCTCCTTCCATTACGTCATTTACTGCCCGTTTAACTTAACGTCTCCTTCCATTATGTCATTTACTGCTCGTTTAACTACACGTCTCCTTCCATTATGTCATTTACTGCTCGTTTAACAACACGTCTTCTTCCATGACGTCATTTAATGCCCGTCGCCGTTTGGCCTTGTTTGGACATGTAGCCCGCCTTTCTAACTACGTCCCAGCCGACCAACCCTTAAAGCAGGCCATGGACTCGAAGATTATGATACAACCCTCTTCGTCCTGACACCGCCTCTGCGGCTGCGCACGCATCATCTGGTTAGAAAAATCGTAAAAACATCAAACTCATTGTATGCAGCCTGGGACTCAAGTCACTCATCGTGTTCACAGACGGCTTAGGATGATGGACTCCTGCCTTCTAAGTTACGTATCTACTTATCTACCCACCTACCTGCCTACCTATCTACCTACCTACCGACCTATCTACCTACATATCTATCTACCTACCTACATATCTACCTACCTACCCACCTATCTACCTACCTACCTATCTACATACCTATCTAACTAACTGCCCATCTACCTACGTACCTACCTATCTACCTACCCACCTATCGACTTACCTATCTACCTGTCTGCCTACCTACCTACCTATCTGCCTAACGTCCTACCCACTATCTACCTACATATCTACCTACCTACCTACATATCTACCTACCTACCTATCTACCTACCTATATACCTATCTATCTACCTACCTACCTATCTACCTATCTACCTACCTACCTACCATGCCAACTATGTTGTAAGAGACATCTAAAGACGATTGGTCATGAGGCTGGCTACTCAATTCACAAATATTTCAATTAACGCCAAACGTTCATGACTTGACTTGAAGACCTGGGCTTCACATAGAGATGAAAAGGTACTGATTTGTTATATTACTTGCTAATAATTTCAACATATTCTGATCTGTAGAGGCTGACTGGCTGAGCAGTTTGGATGGCTGTCTTCTACCCACGAAGGCATGCCTTCAAAATCTAGATGACGTACAGGCTTAAGTTTATTTTGATCGGGCGTAAAATGTTAAGTGCATAGTGGCTGTACGGTTAAGTGGCTTTCATTACTTGGTCAAATACATTCTATTCATAGACTTCAGCAAGAGAAATATACTGGTGATAAAAGCCGTGACAATAGGTTAGAACGGTAGATAGGTAGGAAGGTATATATGAGAAGACAGGCAGATAAGTAGGAATGCATGTACGTAGGTTGGTAGGCAAGAAGTCAAGCAGGCCGGCAGGCCAGGTACGAAGGCAGACAGGCAGACCGACAAACATACAGATAAACACATTGACAGACAGACAGATAGCCAGACATATAAATATACGGACGGACGGATGGGCGGACAGATCGATGGATAGATAGATAGATAGATAGATAGATAGATAGTTTTGCCTGACCAGGCGTTATTCTCCTCTCCCCGTAGGTATGTGTGCATTTAGGTATGTAGGTAGACAGACAGGAAGGTATATGTGCAGACAGATATGCAGGTAGGTAGTTGGACAGTCAGTTAGGTGGTAGGTAGGTACGCACATCATCCATGCGTTGGACACGACCGAACCATCGTAATCTGCTCTGCCTGAGCAATGTGTAGCTGCTCTGGAGGGCAATGGGAATCTGCATCTCGGCATCCATTATTCTGTCCTCCCAAGTGATACCGAAGATGTGACGCAGACGTCGTAGATTAAAGGTCTTGCGTTTCCTTTCCTGGTGTGCTTATGTTGTCCTAGTCCGCCTGCCGTAGAGACATACACTTGTGATAGGTTCTTCTTCTTGTTCTTGTTCTTCTTCTTGTTCTTCTTCTTCTTCTTCTTCCTCTATTCTTCCTCATTTGTCTTCAGACCTCAACTTCAATGACGGCAGAAGTCAACTCAAGGCTTTGTACACTTCCATACAGCTTCTCGTGAAAGGACACTGGCTGTTGCCAAATGCTACTTCTTTTGTCGCTTTACAGTGGACTGGACAGCAAAATATGTTCTGTCTTCATGAGGGCTGTGCCGCAGGCACAAAGAACTGTTGTGCCAATCTTGAACTTGTTGTACAGATGGCATCTAAGTATGTTGTGACTTGTGCGTAGCCGGAGATTGATCACCTGGTCTCGCCTGGAGAGTTGATGGCAAGCATCGTTTTCTATGTGGCCAGGGTGGTCTTTTTTCCATTTTTCACTGTACGTTGCCGTGATGAATGTTTTAGTCTCATTGTATCTACTGCAGCATTCCTCCCTGTCTGACGAGTATGTCCGCCTACTCATTGCATGGTATCCACTGGACTATGCTTTTTTTGAAGCACTGGGACAGGCGTTCGAGCGAGCCTGTCAGAGTACCGAGTTCATTTTTGTGCTGGTTCTTGAGGGCCATTAACACTGCTAGGGCGTATGTGAAAATGAGTGCTTGCTTTTCTGTCTGTTCCTTATGGTCTATAAGGGTTTCAACTGCTTGTTTCAAGGCACTGGCTTTGGCACTGAAGTTGATGCAGCGTTTCCCAGTGGCAAATGCTGCTGAGTATACTTTGCTTTTTAGTTTTATAGTGGTGCCTCCTCCTCCGTTTCTAGTGACATCTTTGGCTGAGCCATCGGCATAGGCGTGTGTCCAGGCTGTTGATGGAAATTTCTGGTTGATGTAATTTGTAACTATGTGTTTTTTCTGTTTCTCTGTTTGTGACTTTTTGTCTTTGATGTTGGGAATATTGCATATAAAATCAGGAAACGGTCTTCCTTTCCAGAGGCAGCGAATGGAACGTGCTGGTATTAGTTCTGTCCTGTTCTATTTCTATGGATCGACTTCACTACACTTCGGACATACCCAAAGGTACCTATTCTCTTTCCGTTTGTGACGAATGGTGTAGAAAACGATGATTCTTGCATCAATTGTATTGTAACCTTCTACTTCCTGCTCTCTTGCTTCAAAGTCCGCTCGAATCTCGTCCGATATCAATGATCTGGTCTGTGAATTGCTAATTCATCTACCTTGGTATTAACAGACATCCATTGATGGACTTCAAAATGTCGCACATTTGCACATCTAATGTACCAGTAATTGGTGCCTGTGAAGCCAGGACATCAGATCTTTCGTTGCACTGAACCCCAGAATGACCAAGGCAGCAGATCCACACCAGCCCTTACAGGTTTGATGACTTTACAGCTATCATCCACTCCACTCATGCCGTAGCCAGCCCTCCTATACCTTCCGAAGTCAGAATTGGATCTCTGAAACGATGACTGCCCCTGTTAATTAGGTAGGTCTCAGATAGCCATCTCAGAACTGCAGCCAATGCTTCCTTCTCCATTCTCGTACTGGAGGTTGATGGAAAGTTTCAAAATAGTTCTAGAGAAGCTAAAAGATGAATGTGTTCCCTTTAGGGAGGTAAACCCCAACGTAAATAAGTGTATAACTACATTTGTAGTTAAACGTAGAAGAGCTAAATGTAATGCATGGGCAAATATATAGAGGCTGGTAAATCAAAAGAAACATTTAAAATATTTGGACAGGCAAAACTTAACTCAGAAAGTGAATAAATACAGCAGAAATAGACTTCGAAAATACAACTTGCTCATAGGATAAAGACTGATAGTAAAAGCTTCTTTTCTTATGTTAGAAATAAACAAGGAACGAAAGACAAGGTAGGTCATCTCGTAGATAGCACAGGTACAATTATAAGTGAGAATTGGGAGGCAGCTAATCTATCAAATCAGTACTTTGGCACAATCTGCACAGAAAAAGACTGCTCCAAGATCACAGAGCCTATATAATTTTCAAAAGAGACATGGATAAAGTGAAATTAAAATCTATCTGTATTTCGGAGGAAATGGTTAAATAATAATTGGACGGTTGAAAACTGTCCAGGTCAAGATGGTATTCATCCAAAATTGCTGTTTGTCAGCAAAACCATTGGCTATATTATGTTCTCCATCACTTGCAATAGGGATTGCTCCACGGGATTGGAAAGATGCAGGTATGATCTAATATTTTTTTTAAAAGGACAAACAAATCAATTCTAGCATTTTTGCAAACCGGTGCGTTTAACGAGCATAGTATGTAAATTGTCAATCAAAGAAAATTTTGTAATGCATTCAGACAAGTTTAAACTAATCATAAATAATCAGCTTGGGTTTGCTAGAAGGAGATCGTGCTTAGAAAATATATTCGAATTCATGGAGAACGTTACTAAAATTATAGATAAAGGGGAGCCAGTTGACATTATGTATCTAGATAATACAAAGACCTTTGATATATTACATCATCAAAGATTATTTTGAAAGTTAAAATTACATGTAATAGGTGGAGAAGTTGCAAAATGGATTGAAGATTGGTTAAAGAGAAGAAGGCAGCGAGTTGGCATTATTAAGGAGTACTCTGAGTGGTTTGAATTAAAAAGTGGAGTACCATATATATACCTTTATATACACGATTTGGGCATTGATATCGGATCCGTGACTCCAAAATTCGCGTATGACATAAAACTATGCGGTAATGTCTATTCTAAAGCAGAATTGGATATATTAAGGTCAGATTGAGATACAATTCGCAAATGGTCTGTGAGCTGGCAAATGGAGTTTAATGTAGATGAATGTACAGTCATCCACGTTGGTAGATCCAAAATGAAACATAATCACAGAATGGGCGAGACCAATGTTAGAATATTAGAAAAGGAAAGGGACCTAGGGGTTATAATAGATCGTATAGGTAAATTGAGTGAGCAAGTCCAGGAAGCAGAGGAAAAGACAAATAAAATGTTAGGTATTATAAAATAAAAAATTAAACATAGAAGCAAGGAAGTGATTGTCATACTGTATAAAGTTATACCTAAATTGGAGTACAGTGTACAGGTGTGGAGTCCTTATTGTAGAAGAGATATAAACATGCTGGAAAGGATACAAAGAAAAGCGATTAGACTGATAGTCGGATTCCAGAAATACAGTAATCAGATTAAGAAAAACCGGTTCCAGTGTCTAAAAAAGAGGTGTATTAGAGATAACTCAATACAGGTTTATAAGATAATCAACGTAATAGATACAGAAAACCATAACAAGCTTTTTCCAAAATACCACCAGCTACATGAACAAGACGGTACAGCTACACATTAAATAAAGAAAGGTCAAAATTAGATATTAGGAAATATTTTTTTAGTCAGAGAGTGGTAAATGTTTGGTTTACATTGCCACAGGAAGTAGTGGAGGCAAGAACAATTAGTGCATTTAAGAATAAATTAGATGCGCATAGTTTTTAATACAAGGAAATGTAACTGAAACTGCTTGTATGCAGACTGCAGAGTCTGCAAAACCAGTATAAAGACGTTAAGTTAAGTTAGGAATGCCCTGCTCTGTTCTGCGACGTCCTTTTCTCTCACTCTAGCCGAGACGCCTCATCCGTCTGTCTTCTTGTGTTACACTGATCTATCGGTATATACAAGTTTGGATCACTGTACTGCATGATGTCATTAATCAGCTTATAAAACTAGACTTTTGCCCTCCAATTGCACCACGCTTTGCATTCCTTGCCTAGGGTTATGATGACTGTGCAGTTGTTCTTGAGAATCAGCACATTATTTCAAAGGTTCTTTAAGAATCAATTCGTTGATAAAGTGTGTCCTATAGGGCAAGGCTACGATATTTAGGGGCCAGATAAGTCGTACTACCTTTCCCGGCAAAATAATAACCAAATTGTAGGGAATAAATTATTGGGAAACAAACGATTGGGAGCACAGAAAGCTAATTGTGTTTGTCGTAAACGACAACTAATCAAAGTTGTGCCTGGGACAAGTAAACTCAAAATGCAGCATAAAAAATTACACAAATAACAGCGTCGTTTGTACAAAATCGCAATCATTCAGACATTCTGTATGTAAATTAATTGCGAGTGATGGCCCAATGCTCATAATGAAGGGCAAATGTAAACATTATTTAAATGACCATTATCAACACACTCATCATGTTAAACAGAGCGCTACATAAATCATCCCCTAAATCAGGAACAGATTCATTGCACTTGATACGTCAAGTACAGTCAAGCGACGGTACCTTCCCTTCAACCCTTACTCCCATTCACAGCCCATGTTCTACTAGCTAGGTGATGAGTTGCTATCTATATTCAGTATATACGCGTATACACCTACCCGTCTGAGCACATTGGATATTCGACATGTAAGCATCAAGATTGGTTTATTGAGAACGACGCAGGAATTGTGTCAATTATCATGGAAAAAAGTGAATTATTCAGAGCACATCAAAATGACTTATCGTGTGCAGGAAAAAAAAATTGGCGTTTACAACCATGCGAAGAATGGTCCAATGAAAGCTCAGGAAAATGAAGGCCACGTGCTTGAGAAACAAGACAGATAAAACTTAGCTTTATGCGGACAGAAACGACGTCACAAAACGCTTCTATGACGCTTTAAAGACTGTTTAAGGTCCTCAACTCTCGTATGCAACTCCGGTTCCGAATGCAGGTGGCTCAGAACTGCTGACAGACAAACCGAGAATATTAGAACGTTGGGCAGAAGACTTCCGTACTGTCTGCAACCAACCGTCCTCTGTCTGCGACGAGACAATAAGACACCTGCCTCAGACACCCCTGAACAATGAACTGGACGTGCCTCCAAAAACCTAGGAGCTCAGAGCAGCGATCAACCAACTGTCAAATGGGAAGGCTGCAGGTGCGGTCCTCATACCGGATGAGATCTACAAAGCAGGTAGTTGTGTCCTAACACAGAGACTAACTGAGTTATACAACACAATATGGATCACAGAGACTGTCCCACAACACAATATGGACCACAGAGACTGTCCCACAACACAATATGGTCCACTGAGACTGTCCCACAAGAACTGAAGAATGCTACCATCGTCCATTTATTCAAGCGAACGAGAAATTGTCAATCCTGCGACAACCACAGAGGAATCTTCCTCATATCGACTGCTGGCAAGATACTGGTACGAGTTCTCCTAAACAGATTGATCACTCACCTAGAACATGGTCTTCTTCCAGAGAGCCAGTGTGGCTTCAGATCGGGTCGCGGAACTGTGGATATGATATTCGCGACTCGGCAACTTCAGGAGAAATGCCAAGAGCAGCAACGTGGGCTGTCCATGACTTTCGTGGACCTGACTAAGGCTTTCGATACCGTCAACAGAGATGGACTTTGGGATGACATGAGGAAATTCGGCTGTCAAACAATTCTACGAGTGTATAAGTGCCTAGTGACATGGAAACATCAATTGCCTTTCCTGTGTTAAATGACGTCAAGCAGGGCTGGCTGTGTACTAGCCCCAACACTCTTCAGTATAATGTTTGCTGCCATACTCAGTGTTAAGTCTCAAGGCTGTATCCAAAACGGACTGGAAATCAAATACAAAACAGACGGAAAACTTTTCAATTACAGGCGACTACAAGCTCAACCAAGGTAAAGGACACATCCATCTCAAATTTGCGTTTTTGCTGAAGATTGTGCCCTCGCTGCCAGCACAGAAAAAGAGACGCAGAAATATGTGGATACATGCTTTACAGTCTGACATGTTAGGTTTTACAACTAATTTAAAAAAACAACCCAAGTTTCAGTCTGCCCCGAGTGATGCTTATCGCCACCCAGATATTAGAGTCAGGAACGAGAGCCTCCAATCAGTAGACAGCTCCACTTACTCTTTCCATGAAAATTACTATTGATTCTGATGTCAATAACAGAATCACCAAGGCTAGTGGTGCCTTTGGAATCGGAGGGGTCTTAGTATTGATACAAAAATCAAAGTCTACCGAGGCGAAGTGCTTCCCACTCTTTTGCGTGCCAGTGAGACGTGGACTGTGTACAGCAGGCATGCTAGGAAAATAAACAACATCCTTACAAATTGCCTTCGTGGATTGTTCAGAATATATTGGCAGGATAGGGTACCAAACACAGCAATCCTCATAAAGGCAATAATCCTGAGCATCCACACACTGCTGCAGACAACCCATATTAGATGGGCCGTCACTTCGTGCGCATGCCAGACAACTGTATCCCCAAACAACTAATGTATGGTGAGCTGCAAGAGGGCCTGCGTCAGGTCGGTGGCCAAAAGAAGAGCTACAAAGACTAGCTCAAAGTATTTCTGACACACTTCAGCATCGATGCAAACTAATGGGAATGTTTCGCACAGGACCGCAAGGCATGTGTGGAACCACCATCAGTTGTACCCCCATTGCTGAATGGAGCCACGCGGGTCTCCGATGCACAGAAAAAACGCACTTTGCGAAGGAACAAAATAACTGAAACACATATGTCCAATTCAACCTTAAATCCAACATATGTGGAAGGAGTGTCCGTGCCAGACTTGAACTACACAGCTACCTCCGGACACACCGGTGATGTGCAACACAGCATGTTTGGTTTCTGTTGTCATCATCGCTTGCGATGGACGGTTTTTGTTATTATTTACGGTATACTTGGCATGGACAAGCTGGTACCTAAACTTAACTTAACTTAACGTCTTTATTCTGGTTTAGAAGACCCTGCAGAGTCTGTATACAACCAGTTACATTTACATCACCCTGCTCTAAAAGCTGGGTGATGTAAATGTAACTGGTTGTATACACAGTACAGTCAGAAGGAACTAAGCTCACCTAAACACAGTACAGTTGACATTCTGCTGCCCGAACACAGCATTTTTGACGGGTGAAACTGCTGTCCAAATAGTATAGTTGACAGGGACAGAATAAAGGAGCTACTATTCAAACACTGTATAGTTGAAAGGCACAAAGATAAAACCAAAAAACGTACAGCTGGCAGGGATAAACTTAAATCCAATCCCAGTACAGTTGTTAAGGACAAATTTATCCAAACACAGAACAGTCAACAGGAACAAACTTATCGCAAGATAGAGAAGTGAACACAAACGTATTTTAATACACTGAAAAGTTGGCAGGGATAAATTTATATCCAATGACAGTACAGTTCGTAGGAACAAACATATCCAAATACAATACAGTTGGGACGGTCAAAACTATAGAACAGTTGGCAGATATAAACTGATATGCAAACACAGAACAGTTGACAGGGACACAACTATTGAATAGTTGCCAAATACGCACAACCGAAAATCCAAACACAGAACAGTTGACAGGAATGTATCCAAACACAATACAATTGACATGTACACAACTATAGAACTATTGGCAGAGACAAACTTATTACCAAACACAGAACAGTTTTCAGGGACAAAGCTTTCCAAAAACAGTACAACTGGCAGGGATAAACTTATATCCAAACACAGAACAGTCAGCAGGGACAAAAGTATGATCAAACAGAGTGAAGTTGGCAGGGAAAACTTATTTTAAAACAATTAACTGTTGACGAGGACAACATTATTTCCAAACACAGAACAGTCGAGAGTAACGAGACGAAGCGTCCAAAAACTAGATGTATTGGAATGTTTCAATCAGAGGTCTGGACTCTGGAGACGTGTACGGTACTGATAGAGTTTAAGCTGAATGCAAATCATTATTGTTATAGACTTGTAATTTCAAAGAGCAATTCATGTCTAAGGAGGCCCTCAGAATCTGAACTCGTGCCCATTAAGGTAAGATGATACTTTTTATATTGAAGGCCGGGACGATGAGGCTAACGTCTGGTCAGGCAAAAACACACTGGTCAGACAATGTTAGCGAGGGTCAGGCAAAACACACTGATCAGACAATGTTAGCCAGGGTTAGGAAAAACACACTGATCAGACAATGTTAGCCAGGGTCAGGCAAAACACACTGATCAGACAATGTTAGCCAGGGTCAGGAAAAACACACTGATCAGACAATGTTAGCCATGGTTAGGACAAACACTCTGATCAGACAATGTTAGCCAGGGTCAGGAAAAACACACTGACCAGACAATACTAGCCAGGGTCAGACAAAACACACTGGTCAGACAATGCTAGCCAGGGTCAGACAAAACACACTAGTCAGACAATGCTAGCCAGGGCCCGAAAAAACACGCTGATCAGACAATGTTAGCCAGGGTCAGACAAAACACACTGGTCAGACAAAACACAATAGTCAGACAATGTTAGCCAGGGTCAGCAGAAATATACTGGCCAGGACCTGACCTCCTGGTTGGTTGTCCTGGAAATAGGCTGTGGTCGAAGACAACAGTCTGGCTAACAAGGTAAGATTTGACGTGATCCCCGTAGTCGTTAGTGACACGCAAATGAAGCCAAACAAGTGCCGTCCTTTTCAGTGTGCACAAAAAGGGTTACCAACCCATTGTGGGCATTAGCAACCATCCAACCAACCAAACATATTTAAGGCCATAAATAATTCATATTATTTATTGTTGCTGCTTGGTGCCCCTTTTCTATTAGTGTCCAAATCACGTGCTAATTTCCTTAATACATGTACTTAATCCAGTCCTGACTGCATTAATACACTTAAACATGAGAGTTCAACAAAGAAGTCTACTTAAGCTCTATTCTCCGGCCGGCAAGTGAAAATGGGATGACAATGATGATGATAATAAAACTGACATGAATATTCAGATGTGGTGTCCAAAAAAAAAAGAAATACAATGTTTGCAGACGCTATTATTATTTATTGTTCACAGTTCATCCTTTATAGATATCTTCTACTAATTGCACATTTGTATTTCTTTGTTCATTGGCAAGATATGAAGCGAAGCACATTGAATCGTTGCTGGCTTTTGTTTTTTGGGACTGAATTTAGGACTTTCATTAGCTATTGTGATTTCTGGTGAACCGAAAGTGGAGTCGCCAATTTTGCAGTGTAATGAGATACATAGTTAGAAATGTGATTGTAAACAATGTATGGTGTTTCTGGTTTACATATTTATTATAACTTGCTGATACTGCATATACCACCCAGTATCGTTCTATCTATGCCATTATAACGTTTGATGTGGCCAAAATATGTTAGCTTTCTGGACAATATATTGTTTACTAGCCAATTTTCCTTGATATCCAGTTCTTTTAGGATATCTGCATGTTTCCTTTTCGCTATCCATGGTATGCATGCCCTGGTGCATGGAAAGTGGGGCGGAAGAAGACCGAGCAGAAGAGGAACACAGGACACCAAGGAAGGTTCTGAAGATAATGGTGACATAAGCGGGAGTTCGTGATCGAGAGTCTTACAGATTGGCTGCTATGAAAGCGACGTTCTACAAATGGCATACTACCTGATGATATGCGAGTCTATCATGGAAACCTCCAGGCAACGGATTTGACTGCAATTCATACTAATGGACGATTTAACAAGTATTCACTGAAACGTTATGGGGTTTTCCCTTTTGATTAATTAGTTTGTTTGATTTGTGATTTCTTTTTACATCTGACAATCCTTTCAAAGCCATCGGCTTATACACATATACAAAGATATAAGCTTTGAGAGTTATAGTACGAGGGTAATAGAAGGAATTTGCAATATTTTCTCCTCAACAAACTTCATCGTCTTTTGTAGGTTACATACAGCTCCATAAAGTTTCTCTTCTCGTGTTGTCTCCTCAAGACTGTGGGTTTGACACGGTGTATCATATTTTTGGCAGTTCTGCAGTATGTACTTTGAAGTCTGGTGTGCATGTCTGTGTAAGTTGCCAGTCTTCAATTTTGTGTACACGTAGTTAGAGTCTGTTCTGTCCAATTCTGAAACGCAACACATGAGTTTTCTCTTGCCTGTTTTTATTATAGCAATCATCTTGTTAATATTGTTCGTGGCTCTCTGATTGATCTGACCATACGTATCGTTTCTTGGTATGTAACCGGTACATCTGCACCACACTCATATGCCAGTCGATCTGCGCTCTTGTTTCCCGGTTATTATTTATTACTTTCTTCTCCACTTCAGGCCCCGGTATCAGACAGGCGTCTTACATAACATAACTTCTAACCGCAAACATTCGTATTAATCATTACATAATACTTGTCAAATGACACGCTCACCTCCTGTAAACCACGTCATTGATTCCTGCCTTGTACCAGACCAATGTTAAGTCCTGTGTGTCACTTTATTTATCTGTGTATACTTTTTCATTCTCTGTACCGGTTGGCGCAGGCAATTATGCCGCTGTAACATCGTCTGTCATTATGTTCTTTATCAATTACACTGTCGACGGTCTTCTAACTATAAGTTGTCAATAAAATGAGTGTATTATTTATTTGACGACCTTTATCTGCGAGTCTAGAAATTATGACTGTAGTCATTTTGTTGAACATCTATGTAGTAGATAGGTTACAACGACTCTTTTTTACAGGTTCCATTGTTTTGTCTCACTACGGTCCAGCTCACCTTACTGTATATTGTTACCTCACATGTAAGAAAAGACGAGAAAAAGAAAAGAACTCGTAAAGAAATAATATTTACGAAAATGATAGTTTATTACAATTGCCTAGCACCACTGAAGTCGCCACGTTGTGCGCAGGCTAGGTTGTTAAGAAAGAGATGCACCTTACTGGGGTTTTGAACCATTGTCCAAACGGTCAGCGGTGACAAATATTACATCGGCGCTACATGGGCAGCGCGCGTCCAAGGAATACTCCGAAATTAAGTCTTAATAGTCTGATATGAGAGTATTTTTGTTAATTAAAAGATAAATTATTTTGCAATATAAAATACGAGAAATAATTACAACAGCAAAATGGCGTTTTCAATGCTCTTGGCAACGGTCAAACGACCGAAACTCGCTTGTTACGAACACATATCGAGAGCAAACGGTCTTGCAAATACGATCCAGTAGGGCAGCGTGCAAGGCGGACGACAAATATACAACTGCAGTGCAGTTCTAAGTTTGGAATGAAGTATGTTGAATTAATCATACACAATGTTAAATAAAGGCTTGACAGCGCGCATTGATGTGTTTCGGACGAAATGCAAGTTGTAATCCAATCCAATTACAAACTGACTTCTGAACGTTACCAATCGTGGACACGGGTTACAGTTCTAGGCTAGTTCAGGTCAAAGTCAAGTTTGCAGTATCGTCAGTCTGCACTGTGGTGTTCATTTGTATGGGCAGAGAGATAGTTGTATCGACGTCTAAACCGAAAAAGATAATTCAATACTCGAAGAACGACCTTCTATCACTGCAAACCCGCACACCGCCTAACTCAAGAGAACTCAGCGATGTTATTAAGATATTAAACAGTTTTAGGATAAATACGAACACATAATGTATTAGAGCAAACAATAGCAAACAGCCAAGAAGAAAGCGAGGCGGAAAAAAGAATAAGGAAAAGCATAACCATCAGAGTAAATCTGTGACGCCTTGGTTGAGTAGTAAAGTAGTAAAGAAACCCATAGCATTACTGCCGTAGGGGTGTGAAGTTAGTGATCTCACATTTCAAAGGCATCTCCTTTCCCTCGGCGCTTTTACTTCCCGAACTGAACCGGTACCCATTTAAGGCTGGGTCGACCCGGGAGCCAATGCGGTCTGAAAAAACACTACCGCCTCAAATGGGGAATGAACCCACCACTCAGATGCGAAGCCAGTGCGCTAACCACTGCGCTACGCTCCCGGTTGAGTAGACATGGCGATTAAAAAAAAAATGCAAAATGTGGAGGGTCCTGTTCTGGGTCTAGCTACCTGATAGGCTGTTTAGAGACAGATATGCTCCTCCAGATGTCAAACGGCCTATGAAATACACCAATAATGGTTGACAAAATTAAAAACAATCAGAAATGCGTCCGCCATCTCTATACTAAACACAGGTTCAGACAAGGAGGTGACGGATGTCCAATTAATGACATAATCATTCAACCTCATTCTCAAGGACACCGCTAAAACAATGCTGGGGAGAAAAAATTGGAAGTCCAAGCCCTGGGTTACAGAACATATATTGTTACAGTGCGATACCAGGATGGTTTTAAAAGAAATTAACTCTTCTGGGGCTGAGAATTGCAGAAAAATTAATAAGACTTTACAAACAGAAATGGTAGAAGGAAAGGATGAGCGGAAATCAGATCAATGTGCAGAAATTTAGGACTGCATTAACAAGAACAGTAAGAAAGCGTACCAGCTGGTTAAAGACCTCACAAGACAGAACACACCCAAAGTAAGAACAATACAGGATGTGTAAGGGATCACTCTGACTGCAGAAGAAGATGTCATTCGGAGATGGACGGAATACTGCTAGGGACCCTAGAATGACATTAATAGCCGTCACACAAAAAGAAGACGATAATTTCACCATTCTACGTGAAGAAGTATAGGTGGCGGTAACATCTCTCAAGAAGGACAAGCCGGCTGTTACAGACAACATACCAGGCGAACTGCTAATACACGGAGGGTCTTTGGTTATAGACATTCTCACGAAGATTTGTAACATGATCTGGCAGACGGGGGAATGGCCAAGTTGGACAAAATCATTGATTATAACCATACCTAAGAAGGGTAACCTCCAACAATGCCAGCA
Source organism: Ariolimax columbianus (assembly GCA_036924085.1). Lineage (NCBI taxonomy): Eukaryota > Metazoa > Mollusca > Gastropoda > Stylommatophora > Arionidae > Ariolimax > Ariolimax columbianus. Next base: position 35,209,003 of record JAVGWX010000005.1, read on the forward strand.
TTACCGAGCCATCAGTCTAATCAGCCACCTCGGCAAAGTGATGCTTAAGGTAATTTTGAACAGACTGCAACCAAGGGCAGAACACGTTATTGCATAAGAAACAACCCGGTTTTTGGCCTGGTCGCAGCACAATTGAACTCATTTTTAATATGCGTCGGCTCAACGAAAAACAAATTCAGCATAATCATAAACTATACCAAGTCTTTGATGACTTTAAAAAAGTTTTCGGCATGATCTGGCATGAGGCCCTGTGGGCAACTATGCAAAAATCTAATATGGTGTGTCGGCTTACCTACGTCATTGAGGAACTCTACTCCCAGGCCACTAGTGCAGTCTACCTTAACGGAACAATTGGGGAGTGGCTCCGCACGTAAACGGGTGTACGACAAGGATGTATTCCTTCACCTACCCTATTCAAAGATTTCCTTAAACGTATCATGTCCGAAACTCTGGATGATCACGTGGGTACTGTCAGCATGGGTACTGTCGTACACTCACCAATCTCCGACTGTTGATGATATTACCGGGTTAGCTGGAACGGAGCTTGAACTTGTGAATCTGATCTCAAACCTTGACCATTCCGCTCAAAAGTTTGGAATGGAAACTAATGTAAAGTAAAGTAAAATAATGGTCAACTTCCTATAAGGCTTAACGAGTGCGATTCCGATCAAAGACGAACCATTACAAATTGTTAAATAGTTTAAATACCTGGGAGCACTGATGGAGGCGGAAGGTCCGAGAAATTAGATTCAGGCACGAACAGTGATGCCCATGGCTATTCTGACCAAACTGAGGCAGATATGATGGGAAAAAGCATGAGCCTGAAATGCAAGCACAGTTTAATGTATGTACTTGTCACTTTCGTGTACCTTTACGCGTGCGAAACTTGGACTCTGTCAGCGGTTTTAGAGCGAAGAATGTATGCAATAGAGATGAGATGTTTACGTTGAATCCTCGGTAATTCGTATCTAGACCACTTCGCATGTTTCAAGGTCGTATGGGTTGATCTAGACGATCCTGCAACGGACTGTGTCTGGAAAGAGTAAGAGAGGGAGGCAGAAAAAAAGATGGGAAAACAACATCAGAAAGTGGACGGAAAAGTCCATAGCTACAACAAATATCTTGTCACAAAACCGAGTGGAGGGGTGGAAACTGGTCCATCAATCTGCAGTTGAAGATGTCATTCGGAGATGGACGGAATACTGCTAGGAACCCTTCAGGTTAAGGGACTGATGATGATGATGATATAAAGGCTACTTTAAATAACAGCTTAGTCAAAGAGTTTAGCAAGAACATAAAAACATTGCAGATATAGACTATTGTAATAGAGAAGCAACAAAGACAAATGCACATAATATTTTATAGAGATATAATAAAACAAGTACAGACGTTTATATATTTGGGGAAACCATAACAGAAGCTGTCCGCAATGAGACGGAAATTAGTACAATGATTTCAATGGGGGAACAAGGTCTTCAGAGAAACACAGAAAATGAATATCGGGGTAGAACTAAGGAAGAGAACAATTACTACTCATGTATGGCCAGTTACACTGTAAGGGGCTGAGACATGAACTCTAGCCAGGAAGGATGACAAAGCTTGGAAACGTTTGACATGTAGTGATATCGGAGAATGTTAAAAGTGAGTTTGACAGAACAAAGTTGAAGGAACAATGTCCTGAGGTATGCGCATACAGACATATATTGAAAATTATACAGAATCGAAGGTTGATTTGCCTGGAACACAATATACGAAATTGAAGTTTTCTGCATAAGATACTAGAGAGCAAGATTTATGGAAAAAGAGGAAAAGGGCAGCCAAGACTCACCTTTACATCTCAGGTATGCAGTGACATTTAGGAACGAACTCATCTTAAAATTGAGAGAGCTGCATATGATAGGGTGCAATGGAAAGACATACTCAGACAACCTTAAAAAAAGTCTTAGATATGGTTATCCAGATGATGATATCACTATAAAATTAAAAAGCGAAGTATACTCAGCAGCAATTACCGTTGAGAGACGCTGGAGCAACTTCAGTGCCAAGGCCAGCACCTTCAGACAAGCGTAGGAAACCCTTATAGACCATAAGGAACAGGCAGAAAAAGGAAGTGGTAATTCTGACAGTGTTAACGGCACTAAAACTCCAGCATACAAATGAACTCTGCCAAACTCACTCAAACGCGTGTCCCAGTGCTTCAAAAAAAGCATAGTCAAGTGGATACCAGCCCATTGCAACAGTCCAGACCACCAACTTCCCAGGAGAGACCAGGTGATCATTCTCAGGCTACTCACAGGTCACAATAGACTGAAATGTCATCTGTACAATAAGAAAAAGATTGGCACTACACACCTTTGTGTCTGCGGCACAGCCCCAATGACGGAAGAGCACAATTTGCAGTCCTGTCCACTGTATACCGATAAAAGAAGTAGCATTTGGCAATAGTCAGTGTCCTTCCACGAGAAGCTGTATGGAAATGCACGGAGCACTGCTACCTTCGTAAGAGTAATTAAAGTCGAGGTCTGAAGATGAAAGAGGAAGTAGAAGAGAAGATGATGATGACGATAAAATAAATATATAAAATCTCCCAAGCTCGGAGAAAATCAGAGTAGACGCAAAAACAATCTCCGAAAGTACAGGAAAATTACTCCACCAGAATTTGAGTATCTCACATGAGTTGTCATTGTAGATGTGGGTATATGGAAAAGGCGCGGAGAAAACCAATATCATAAAATGGAAGATTGAATTTGGAAAGATAAACTGCGTGAGAATGGACCGAAAACATCAGCGGAAGTGCTTTTTGCTATTTATGTCACAAGATGTCAATTATGGCCGGAATTGCTCTTCTACCGCCACTTTGAAACATCGTGATATTAATTACTGTATTATTTACGAGTAGTTTCTGGAAGGTCTCTATGTGAGACTGAGGCTTGAATCAGTCTACAGCTACAATGAAAGCTTGTAGTAAGAAGCAATTACTATTGGTAAACCACTTGGTACTAGCAGCCCTTTCAGCTGACTATAGAATGATATGTCTTGAAGTGATACACAGAAAATATATATTTAGCTTGTATTCTTGTCTTTCTCCTTGGAGGAATGTCTTTTCACTTCTCTGTGTTGTAAGAGCTTCTCTTCACCAAGTGTTTTGTGACCCTTCATGGTACATTTCCACTTGCGTGGGTCTTCCCAGAATGTCAGACTCAAGTCCAGGGCCTTCATTTCACATACATCTTTGAACCTCAACTGCTGTTGGCCGTCTGTTATTTTGCCCTCCACCAACTGTTCATAGGGGATATATTTGGGAATGCAACCATCTTCGGTTCGAAACGCGCAGATGTCGCAGTCTCACTGTAAACTACATCACAACGTCCTTTTCAGAACATTAAACAACAACAACAACAACAACAACAACACTGGTTTCAATAAGTTAGTGACCTAGATACGTTTGTAACTTCTGTTTTAAACAGGATTGTCCTGACAGTAGGCATATAGAAATAACATGCATTTGCTATAGTTACTTTCATTAGAACTCCTGGGCCACTCAAGATAAGTCTAAATGATATTGCTCTTCAACAGGTCCACGAGTTCAAGTATTTGAGCAGTATTTTTTCAGCAGATGGAAGGATCGACAGGGAAATTGAGAATAGGTGTCAGAAAGCATATGCGGTGACTTATCAGTTGTCCCCACTGCTTAGACATCTGCGTATTAGTTTGGCAACAAAGCAACATCTGATAAACAGTATTTTTATGCCGACTCTGTGCTATCAATGCCAAACATGGCCTATATAAAGGCGCCCGAGATTATAATTTTGACTTGTGAAATGAAGTGCTTGAGGACGGTCATCGGTGTTATCAGAAGAGACATAATGCGGAACGACGACATTTGAATTATGGTCGGTACTACGTCTTGTGTCGAATACATTTCCAGGCGGAAAATAAGTTGGTTTGGTAATTTCATGAGAATGCACCCTCATCTTCCACTGATGGCTTACAGCGCGGGTCGATGTGGCTACAGGGCCTGGGGCGGCCGCAAGGTAAGTGGATATATGACATTAGAGTGATTGTGCAGCTACAAGGGCTCACATTGACCGACACAACGCACTTGGCGCAAGGTAGACGACTTAATTCCCCACGGCGCTTAACGGCACAAGTGGAAAGAAAACTTAACTAACTTTCCTTTAGATAACAAAAAGAAACTCTAAACTTAATGATAGTTATTGCTCAATTATATAATTTGAATGGTTCTCAGTCCGGTTGGGCCCACCCCACTTAAGCGTACTTGCATACCCGACTATGTTAGAGTTAGAGAAGACGAAAAATACTGGTCACTTCCTTTACAAAACCTGAAACTGCGTATCAGACACGACATGAGCTGCTATAGGACTGTTCTTGTTGTTGATGTTGTTGTTCTTGTTACTGCTGTTGTTGTTGTTGCAGTTGTTGTGGTTGCTGCTGTTTCAGTGGCTGTTGTTGATGATACTATTGTTGTTGTTCTAAGCTAAAGCTACTAGAGCTTTCATTGTTCACTCACGACGACGTTTCTTTGGTAGCTATTTACATAGGTTTTTCTGAAATTCCGAGCCGTACAGAAGAACGTGGATCTAGTCCAGCTGGCTGTAGTGCAGTGCGGCGACTTCTCGGTAAACTTAGCAATATTGGAATAGCTGTCACAGTCGATACCTTGTCGTTCATATTGTTAAAACTGTCTTTTTTTTTCTTTTTTTTTCGTCGAAGAAAGAGTATAGGTAAAAATGATCTCACCCAACTATCCAAAAAATTCGTATTCAGCTATTATTCAAGTTTGCAAGGTTCACAATGTATAACAATACCATTACCAAATAATGCAGTCATCTGTTGTTTTGTTTTACTGAAATTAAAGTGAGGACCAAAAGAGAGCAAATTCCTTAAGTATTGTATAGAACATTTTCAACTGACAAACTTTGATGCAATTCAGCAATACATATTTAAAAAAAATAAATACTACATCTTTTATTGTCGACCAACACTGATAACTGCAATAAATTAATAACATCTTTTATCTTGGACCACTTCTGAAGACCGCAATCAATTCATGCCATCTTTTATCGTAGGCTGAAACTGATAACTGCAATAAATTCATGACATCTTTGATCAAGGGCTAACGCAGAAAACTACAATAAAATATTGACATTTGTTATCGTGAAAGATGGGCGTGGTTGAGGTGCAGGCGGTCGGGGGAGGGGGGGGGGAGTGGTGGAGGTTGTGGGGGTTCGCTGTGGTCGAGAAGTAATGCACTCGCCTCTCGAAGCAATATGAACGAAAAAGGGGGGCGATCGAATCCTAGAAAGTTTTTAAGCGACTCCTGGTATCCAGAAAGGTGGGACCAGATTGTCTGCATCCTGAGTTACATCCAGTCGTTTTGACTTATGTCTTGCCACTGCGCTAAGATAAGGCAGAACGATAGAGTGAAGCTGACGACCAGAGCAGTGTTTTTTCCCACTCTTTAATCCAAATACAGCACAAGTTACATCATCAAGTCAAAACTGTAGGATGATATCGCCATCGTTGCTATGGGCAACTAACTTCAGTGTCCGGATAATGGCGTAAGCTATTTGTATGGTGTGGTGCCAGTTCTGTTGTGAGCAGGAAAGGTCCAAAATGTATTTTAAATCAGATGATTAAACGGCACGCACCAAACACTCTGGGGAGGTAGACTAACGTCTGGTCAGGCAAAATATACTGCCCACGACCCTCACCTCGGCTTTCTCGCAGCCCTTCCTGGAAACGGACTGTTTTCATGGCAGCTTGGCAAATGAGATGAGGGATCAACGTGATTGCCGTAGTAGTGAACGACATACAGATGAAGCAAAGCATAGCACAACCGCCTGGAGGACCCCGGTCTACCTTCATCAGAACGCTCGGGATGTGAAGAAAGCTACTGCAATCCGTCACTCAACGTCCTGTTCAAGGCGTACAAAAGAGTAATCTACTCATTGTGGGCACTCGCAAACAACAACAACAATCAACCACTTTGCAGCGAATTGTGATGAGCCCTCTGCCATACACTAGGGTCACTTCATCAGTATGTTTCACATGACATCTGATTTTACACTTCACTCCGACCACGATAAGTATGTTTTATCTGATATCTGATGTTACACATGGCTCCCACCACGATCATTCTGTTTCACCTGCCACCTGAAATACACTTCACTCCCACCTCTATCAGTATGTTTCACCTGCCACCTGAAATACACTTCACTCCCACCTCTATCATTCTGTTTCACCTGCCATCTGAAATACACTTCACTCCCACCTCTATCAGTATGTTTCACCTGCCACCTTAAATACACTTCACTCCCACCTCTATCAGTATGTTTCACCTGACACCTGAAATACACTTTAGTCCCACCTTGAACAGTATGTTTCACTTGACACCTGAAATAATGTCACTCCCAACTTGACCAGTATGTTTCACCTGACATCTGAAATACATTTCGTTCCCACCATGATCAGTATGTATCACCTGACACCTGAGGTTACACCTCACTCCCACCTAGATCAATATGTTTCACTTGACATCTCATGTTACACTACACTCCCAACTTGACCAGTATGTTTCACCTGACATCTGAAATACATTTCGTTCCCACCATGATCAGTATGTATCACCTGACACCTGAGGTTACACCTCACTCCCACCTAGATCAGTATGTGTTACAAGACACCTGAATTACACTCCACTACCACCTACATTAGTATGCTATGCTTAGCCTGCCATCTGATGTTACAAATCTCTCCCACCTTGATCAGCATGTTTCACCTGACACCTGAAATACACTTCACTCCCACCTTCCTTAGTATGTTTTACCTGACACCTGACATGCACTACACTACCACCTTGATCAGGATGTTTCACCTGATATCTGATGCTACACATCGCTCACACCATGATCAGCATGTTTCACCTGATACCTGAAATACACTTCACTCCTACTTGGATCAGTATTTTTTACCTGACACATGAAATAATTTCGCTCCGACCATGATCTATATATTTCTCTTGGCATCTGATGTTACACTTCACTCTAACCTTGATCAGAATGCTTCACGTGATACCTAATGAAACCATTCAGCCCCTCCCCCCTCCCTCCCCCTTATGCAACTGTTATCAACTGATTTTTTCAGAGGATCACAAGATGCACGATCTCATTTAATCCCTCTTTCCCTCTCTCTCCCACTCCATCTCTCTCTTTTTCCTTGTATTCACTTCACTTTTTTATGCTCCTTTCCCAGTGCTTGCTGCATTTGACCTTATCCCACCTCCTTTTATCTACTCCCTCCATATCTCTCTCTCTCTCTCTCTCTCTCTCTCTCTCTCCCCTTCTCTTGCTCGCTCTTCACTTCTACTTTCATCAGTCCATAATGTATTTTAACCCGTTGTTGTGTGTGATTGGGCATCGATGTGCAATCTGAAAATGTCTCTCCCACCCTCCTCACCCATCCCCCACCTTAAAAAACCCAAAGAAAACAGACACATCGTAATACTTTCACAACGTCACAGCACAGTTGAACCATTTGTAAATGTGTACGTTACTGTGTCATGTCTTTGATTATCTCGATTATCGATAATACTTGTGTATGTCTGTCTCTCTCTCTCTCTCTCTATCTTTCTCTCTCTCTCTTTCTGTGTGTATGGGTCTGTGTGTGAGTGCGTGTGTGGAGTGTGTGTGTGTGTATGTGTGTGGGAGTAAGACAAAGTATCATTCAAAACGACAACAGCCAAAACAAAAAAATTCAAAACAATTGTACACAAACGTGGTCCCAAATGGGGTCAGCCAGGATTCAAAACGAGAATAAGCTCTCATTTCTATTGAAATTCCCCCATGAATTGGACAACACATGGTCTCTTGACAGCAAAAGCTCATCGTATTACCCTCTCACGAAGGGATACAGTCCTTAGCAACAGAAGAAGAAAGAAAAACAATTATTTCAAGCTCTAATAGCGAATTTCTCTAACGAAATGAAACCAGTAAGCCATAGATGGTAAATAATCTAGGATAACAGATGACTTCAAATCACCTTCTGCCTTGCATTCAGAATGGGGACAAAAAAATGTTGTAGGAGCTAAGGAGAAAAAACTTTACGGTCCCAGCAAGCTACGTAGCAGAATATGCAGTCGGATTTAAAGTTTTAGAGACTTCATTGAACAAGGCCACAGCCTGTTCCATACAGGTTGCCGGTAGGGTTGCCGGTTACAGCTGGGTCGACCGGAGCGTGTAGGTAACTGAAAAAGAATTTGCTAGAAAAGCGAATGCTGAACTGCTTCGTTAACCACGGGTTTTCTCATAATTAAAAGACTTGCTGAAATCGGATGTTCCAGGTCAAACGACACTGATGTTGCATTTCAGCCGTAATATATACAACAGCATATCTTAATTCAGCTGTATTACGAGGCGTGTTCAAATGAAACCGGACCAAACTGCAACAATTTAACATAAGTACGATGCGCAGGATGACGTCACTTCTGATATAAACAGCACATACCAACCGTTAAGTTTGCAAAATTTCATTATCCTCCAACTCATAGTTTCCTCAACATACCGTTTAAAACATGGCGGGTGTCATACGGAATCTGTCCACAATTGATCAGCGAGTGGTGAATCGGTTTCTAACAGCTGAAGGATGTCGACCAGTTAACATTCATTGCAGAATGCAGGCAGTGTATGGTGTAAAAGTATGTCGAAGATAGCAGTGAAAAACATTTAAACGATGTTTAAAGAACGAAGTGAATTAACGAAAGATCTTCCGAGAAATGGCAAGGCGCAAAGTGTTGCATCAAAAGATGCCATCGCCAAAATTAATGGAACAATGTGGGTGGACCGTCGCCGGAACTTACGTTCGCCACACATTTGTCACCATACATTGCCTGTATTCTGCGATGAATGTCAATTGGTCGACATCTTTCAGCTGTTAGAAACCGAATCACCGCTCGTTGATCAACTGTGGACGGATTCCGTATCACACCCGCCATGTTTTCAACGGTTTGCTGAGTCGGAGGATAATGAAACTTCGCAAACTTGACGGTTGATATGTTCTGTTTACATCAGAAGTGACGTTAGCATGCGTACGTATGTTCATTTGGTGCAGTTAGGTCAGGTTTTATTTCAACACGCCTCGTATGTGTAATAGGCCATTGTAACTCAGGTGTATAGCATATCGTAATATCAGCTATATTATGCGAAATAGCATCATTAAATTCAGTTGTAATATGTGTACCAGCGCATCTTAACTCAAGTGTAATATGTGTAATCGCATATTTAAAATCAGGTGTATATATGACATATCATATATTAAATCAGGTGTAATACGCGCTATGCAATATCCTAATTCAACTGTAATACGCGACATGCGATATCCTAATGCAGCTGTAATATGAACTATGCGATATCTTAATTCAGCTGTAATATTTGCGTCATGCGATATCCTAATTCAGCTGTAATATGTGTCATGCGGTATTCTAATTCAGCTGTAATATTTGCGTCATGCGATATCCTAATTCAGCTGTAATATGTGTCATGCGGTATTCTAATTCAGCTGTAATATTTGCTTCATGCGATATCCTAATTCAGCTGTAATATGTGTCATGCGATATCCTAATTCAGCTGTAATATGTGTTATGCGGTATCCTAATTCAGCTGTAATATGTGTCATGCGGTATTCTAATTATAATATACGCCCCACCGAATTCTTCTCGTCAACAGGTACACGCAAAACAATCGAACGGTGAAGATAATATAACGAGGGCTTGCACAATAATATACACATCAGCTCACTCATACTACCAGTCAGATTCCAAACATCAGTCGGAAAGTGGAATATATCTTCAATTCAGAACTGAAAGTACATATAGACATTTTGCAATGTTTACAATATTATTTATGATAAAAATCACACACACTAACTTTGTCCGTAAGATATGTACACGCCTTCTTTCTATTTTGCATTTTCATTCCTCTACGCGGGGGATAGGAACTAGTGAGATTTGTCGAGGAGTAACCGTTATAAATCCAGACCGCGACGGCTCCTTGGTCTGCCGTTATGAATGTTGTCGCGGCATATTTCGCCGTGTTATCGAGACACGTTCAGTGAGTTTTTCTGGCATCCTGTTGCTGATATGTCTGTGGATTTTGTACCCACACAGGTCTGGAGCCGGAAAGGGACTGTCACGTCAGTGTAGGACATAAGTTAACGACTATGCTCCGCTCCGAGATACTGTAGCCAAGTTAGTGCTCACTGTTCCTATTCCCCGCCACCAACTGTCTGCTGGTTATGCTGAACTCTTGTGAGGCTCAAGGTATGTAACAAAAAGTTGAAGGCAAAGGGATCGTCCTGTCCTGAGCCCCTGTGCCTTTATGGTGGATTCCAGACACAATAGAATTTGCCTCCTCGTCTCCAGTGCTGTGCAGTAAAGTTCTGGTTCCTTTCCAACTACAGATGGCGCTTGCATCATGTGCAATAGGAGACACATTTGTACAGATGGTCTACTGGTAAGGTTTCTAAGAGTAATAATCTCACTATATAGTACATCATCTACTGGGATAACATCAATCTCCTGAAAAGGAGAGACCAAATCACCATTTTTCCGACTTGGCACTCAACACATACAACTTATCAGTCACTTGAACAGAATCCAACGAGAACATTCTCCAGAGTACCGGATGTTCACACATCCTTATGAAACTGTTGAACATAATCTTTTTGAATGTCAGGTGCTTGCCAGTGTTAGGAGAAAAAGCTACTTCCTCCAAGGCCAGACAAATGGAACACTTTGTACAGAACTAAACAACAGCTTACAAACACTTGCTCACACCACTATATGGCTGGATCAATAACCAACCAAACAACCATACGCTTCTTTAACGCGGTGATTGCGATGAAACAGCAATTCACCTGCAAGTATATGACACCATTTGTATTTCATATATCATGCATTACTTCGGCGACATCGGTTGTACTCTCTGTCATCGTTTTAGTGAAGACGTATTTGCATCTCTGGAGATTCTGACATCCCTGTCGCAAACTACTTCAGCTGTTCGGGCAGCAAAGAGAAACGGACTTCCTTGCTAATATCAATCTGAAAATATTCGACAGCTTTATACTGAAAACAACTCAATCTTTCTCTAACGATGTTTCAATCCTTAGAAACAGAACATGGTTTTAACCGTCTTTTTACTTCTTTGTCATCGCTGACCTTGTGTTCGTTGACCGTCACGTTTTTTCAGCATTGTATGGGCAGCAATACTCTCCCTCCACTTCACCAGGTCTGAAGAAATCCTTTATGCGATATCCTAACTCTGATTCGTGATTTTCATTTCGCACCTCTACGGTTCAATGCTAAGATGTCTTAGGCCGAACTCTTTTTTGCCTTCTCTCTGGGGTTCTCACCAAGATAGTTCTGGTGATCGTGTCTGTTTCCTCTCTTAGGTCATATCCTAACCAATTCCAGCGTCGACCGATTATAATGGTATTCATGTCTTGTTCACCGATTATAAAGGTGTTCATGTCTTGTTCACCGATTATAATGGTGTTCATGTCTTGTTCGCCTATTATAATGGTATTCATGTCTTGTTCGCCGATTATAAAGGTGTTCATGTCTTGTTCACCGATTATAATGGTGTTCATGTCTTGATGACCGATTATAATGGTGTTCATGTCTTGTTGACCGATTATAATGGTGTTCATGTCTTGTTTACCGATTATAATGGTGTTTATATCTTCTTGACCGAATTTGATGGAGTTCATATCGTCTTGACCGAATGTGATGGTGTTCATATCGTCTTGACCGAATGTGATGGTGTTCATATCTTCTTGGCCGAATGTGATGGTGTTCATGTCGTCTTGACCAATTGCGATGTTGCTTATGTTTTCTTGACCGACTGTGATGATGTTCATGTCTTCTTGATTGCTCCGGCTGAACAACTCGTGAAAAGATAACAATGATAATGTTTCTTTTTCCGTTACTCTCCAGCACTCCACACCTTACAAAAAGACATAACACGCAATTCTTGTTTATTCTTAGTTTAGTGTTTGTGCTGTACTGCGATGACTTCTGAACGTTGTTTTAGCTAATGAAGGCTGTTCTTGCTTTGATTATTTCGCTTGTGATGCCTTTCTTGTTCCGCGGTAAGGTATAACTATGTCTCCGAGGTATGTCAATGTTTACATCTTCGTTAATATAGTCGACAGTGAGCTGGTTTGCTAATACTGGGATTACACCATGCCAGGGTTCGAAATCACGGACAGTCGGAAAATACAAATCCAGTTGTGATGCGTACCTGATACCATCGCTCCACCAGTCGACCCAGCAGCAGTAAATGGGGATCTGACGTATGAGTTGGGTAAAGTATAAACAGCAAGGAAGGAATCTCCGCCCCCCCCCCGCCCCCCCCCCCACTTACCTCACATGGACTGCGGCTAGGTCCATGAGGAATTATCTTCATCCCTGACCGCAATTGTTGTCATGTGACCCACCTTTACCGTTATCTTATATTTTTATTGACGAGGCACTCAAAACATTCAATGTCCTGACTTCTGTCTGTCCATTTTATATTGAGTCCACCTTTTTGACCACATCAACTCAGTCCTTCCCTTTTTATTTTTATTAAATACTGTCGTCATCTGAGAGGAGCATAGTGACAGCATGGATCTTTTCAATTCAAATAGTCAATGAAGCAATGAGATACACCTCCAAGTTTATGACACATAGAAATGGCTTTTGGAAGGATACACTGTATGCGACAAGAAACGACTGACACAAACCGCCAAGTTTATGCGAGACGTAGACATGGCTATTTGAGGGATACACTGTATAGCGACACGAGACGACTTGACACAAAGTGCCAAGTTTATGCGAGACGTAGACATGGCTATTGGAGGGATACAATGTATGCGACACGAGACGACTGAAACAAACTGCCAGACTTATGTGAGACGTAGAAATCACTATTATTGGGATACACTGTATGGCGACAAGAGACGACCGAAATAAACCGCCAAGTGTATTATAGGAATGGATGGGATTATTGTAGAACGGCCGACATAGACAAAGAAGGTCCCATTACAAAAATTGTCGCTGTTTTACCCATATTATCCGCACATTACCAGCATTACAGATGCTCACTCAACCCACGAGTAATTTTTTTCGGATCCAATATCCAACAGGGGCCAGAGCCAATGGTATCTAGCGAGAACCCTTATCAGCACGTGGGAAATAAATTAGGTCCCTAATGGCCTGGTATCATTAATACAGTCGTCTTGAGTTTGCCGTTTGAGAGTCCTCTCAGCTACAAAATACTGGTATTGATCCCTTTTCTCGTGACGTTCGAAGTTTGTTATGTTCTTTATCGGTCACTCGTAGCCATTCCCTGCTGTTTTTTGTGGGCATTGATCATGTCATGAATTTTTGTTCTTTCGTGGTCGCGTAGAACGAATTATTTCCTTTTCCGTTGCTGATTGAGACGTGGGTTATTGTATCTATTGCGTCTTTATAACCCAGACGTCTACTCCACAATCAGATTAAATTTTGTCTGAGAGCATAGGGATGTGTTAAAACACACGAGTTGGAGAGCCTTCCACCCTTGAACGGTCAGACCTTGCAAGACTACCACAAACAGATACTAGTATGACGTACGAAGAGTCAAAACGGCTTATCAAAGCCAGATACATGACCAAATGGGAAACCGAACATACTGGTTACACCAAAAACGATGCCTATTACCAGTTGAACCGAAGAGAGCAGATCGTGGTCTTCAGACTTCGCACTGGCCACAATAAACTGAGGTACCACCTATTCAACAAATTGAAGATAGGTGGTACCGACGAATGCCAGTGCGGTACCGGTAAAATGACCGCTGAACATCTGCTGCAGAACTGCCCGACATACGAGGATCAGAGAGAGCAGATGTGGCCATCACCAGTGGAACTGCAAAGACAAGCTCTATGGCAGCGGCGACAGCCTCAGGATGACCGCCGCTTTTTTTCGAAAAAATAATGGTTACTGTCTGACTGCGTACGAAGAAGAAGAAGAAGAAGAACGGTCAGACCGTAGTATTAGACATTGCCCCCCAAAACTCTATGAACATACACTTGATATGTGGAGAACACTGCGTGGTTCTCCAAAAGTAGATAAAGATACATAACAAATGCGGAACGTGTAAGCCTAGTCGACAGTGAACTGGCTTGCTAGACTAGGATTACAGCGTGCCAGGGCTGGAAATCACGGAAAGACAAACAAATCCGGGCTGTGGTTCGTGCCTGGTGCGACCTCTCCTCCAGTCAACCCAGCTGTAAGTGGGTACCTGATGTATGAGTTGGGGAAGGTAAAAACAGCTAGGAAGGGAACTGACCCCTCAACCTCACTTAGGCTGCGGCTTAGTACATGAAGAGTTATTTTCATCCCTGACGGCAATTGTGCCATAGCTGACCTTTACCTTTCACATAATAAATAACAGGCTTTCTGTGTGGCAGATGGCTTATTCTAATTTGCCTGGCATGCAGCCCTCTCCCCCCCCCCCCCCGCCCAATCCCCCCTCCCTCCTTCCCCACCCTCTTCTCATTACCATTCAATCGCTAATTTGCCGGAATAAGGACAAACAAGTCGAAAAAAGCCTGTTTTGTTCAATCAATCGTGTACCTGTCTTTTGCCCCATTTCCAACATCTGAAGTGACTCTACTTCCTTCGTCCTTATTGTCTCCAGTTCTCTTCACTAAATGCATTTTAGACGGCTCTATCTTGTTACTTCCACGTAAGAAGCATCTCCGTATAGCGATGACACGTCTCCGTATAGCGATGCACATTTCCGAATAGGGATTCACATCTCCGTATAGCGACGAACTCCATTTTTCAATCACATTCACAGTATGCTTACATCAGTGCATATTTTCTTTCCTCGACTGTCAGTCAAGTAAGCTACCAGAACATGACCTTGATCCATCTACTGTAATAGCCAATACCGTTTTGCAGTAAAAATTCATGTTGTACTCCGCCACTGAAATGAGATATCTTTTTCTGTCCCCATGCCTTCACTATAAAACAAAAAAAAATCAAGCGAAAATTGCGAGTGTCGAAGATTCTACTTTATAAACTTAGAGCGCATGACATATTTCAAGACTAGCACATCCAATGTGAAAGTTTCAAGAATAATTTCAAGTGTCGACGTTTCTGTTTGGCTCGTTTAAAGTGGTCGCACTTCAAACACTCAATTTTCGATTGGTGATTTGTCGATTCCGCTTTTGGTGCTCCGTGTGTTTCTAGTAGGGTAAAACAACTCAGATGAATCACTTCCTGGCAATTTCCGAATTAAGATCCAAGGTGCTGTTGAGTTGTGGGTAAAGAGAAGTGCAATGCCGGAATGAAGTGCTGGCAGGAGTGTACGGTCAAAGATGTTTCTGAAGCGGAGAAAGAATGGAACAGGACAAACGGAAGAATTGATAAAATGACTAGTCGCAGACAGAAATATATCAGCTTTAGAACTACAATTAAAGCTATTCTGGTGAAAATAATTAAGAGACGCATTGATAACTAAATAGAATCTGTGCTAAATGGATATCAGTTTGGGCGCTGCAACGATAGAGGCACTGGATATGGAATGGGAACACTGAGGTTTCTAGCAGAGAGAATGTTGAAGCAAGGTAGAGCTATGTTCATCTGCTTTATTTACTTTGGAAAGATTCTTGACATTGTGCCGTGAAACAATCTTTTCCGTCTTCTAGAACAGCCTATGGTGGATTGAGCTTTTATTAAACTAATACTGGACTTGTATGAAAACGAAACATCAAATATAACACTCACAGAGAAAATAACAAACCCAGTGGCAATCAAGAAAGGGTTGAGACAGGGATGTGTTTTATCTCGAAGTCTATTTAATCTGTATTCGGAGGTGAAGATGGCAGAAGTCACCACAAATTGCAAAGTTGGGAGGTCAAGGTAAATGGAGATTGATTTTTTTTGCAATCAAATTTGTGGGTAGAATCAAGATGCTGAGCAGTGCACGAGCTGCAGCTGACATAGCTGCATAGACACGCAGGTGCTCAGTTCCTCTCAGCAAATGGCTAAGGGTATAGATACGTATGGTTCCTGTAGCTTGCTGGGTGTACACAGTCCGGTAACTCTCTCTCACTCGTCCCTCTTTGCTAGACTCGCATATGATTTTTAAATCCTGCAATCTGTACCTTGCTGGTTCATCGACTTCAGTGCCTTCATACAAAAGACGGTCGTTGATCAACACCATGATGCCATCTCTGCCTATTACCAATTGCCCAACTGCAGGTGTCCGTGTGGCCAGGATGTCAGCTCTTTCATTCCCGTAAACTCAGCTTGACCAGGATATTAAACATACACAATCCATAGAGCTTCCAAGTCTTCATGTCCACTATCCCATCATGCCATAACCAGCCCTTCTGCAACTTCAGAATCAGAAACGATTAATGCCATCATGAAAAAGGCCCCAGATATCCACCAGAGAGTCGAAGTCACTGCCTCGATTTGCATTCTGATGCTGGATGTTGTCAAGTATGCACATCCTCTTTCAGCCATGACTATAACTCTCACATCAGCAGAAACTCACCAACAGGCTTTCTGTTGTGGCTTTGTGTTCCAATAGATACCAGACGGCTTTGATACAGCTGTGTTGAATGAAAAACATCGCCTGTTAGGACTGCAATACCTCCTCCTCTTTCAGAAAGGCAGGCTTCACCAATACTTTCACGATTGTCCATAACCAGATGAGCACTATACAGGATATCTGTCAGAACAGCAAATTAGATGGAATCCAACGATATGCATAAACAACTGCCGTAAAGAGGCTTTAGAATACCCTGAACTCAGTCTACGGTCCCTGGTCCTACCATTAATCTCCTGTCCTTAATGCTAGTTATTGATCACTGAGTAAAATGATATACCTGCTTAGATTTGCAAAGTAGGAGGCCCGGGGATGTGTCACAAGCTAGCATACATAGTTCGATCAATTTTGAACGTAGGTCATATACCGTGATGACGTAAAAACACCATTTCTGTTCACATATACACGCGCAAGGGCAACCGTCGATTTTGCTATAAAAAAGAGGGATATCTCTCCTTTTGTTCACTGCAAAATGTATGACCACGAGCAAATGCAACTAAATGCTCTTTGCAGACAACCAATGGTTGATTCATTCTAATGAACAAAACCTACTTAAATTATAAACAGTACGACATGAATATCAACAGAGACAATAAAAATAGCTAGAAAGCACACCACAGTTGGTATTCGTATGTAACGTAAAGTAGTAAAGTATAGCATAGCATTACTGCCGTAAGGGTGTGAGGTGTTAGTGATCTCACATTTCAAAGGCTCGGCTATATGAGGGCGGTAGCCATCTCCTCTCCCTCGCCGCTTTTACTTCCCGGATTGAACCGGTACCCATTAAAGGCTGGGTCGACCCGGTAGCCATTGCGGTCTGAAGAAAACATTACCGCCTCAACTGGGGAATGAACCCAGGAATCAAACAAAATTAAGGAGGTACAAGAATTTAGGTATTTTGGGAACTGTTTTTTTACTGAGGATAGCAGACTCGATTGAGAGATAGAGACGAGAATATAGAGGGCAAACGCTGCCATTTACTAGCTGTCTTCACTACTAAGCCACCCCAAGATTTCCCTCCAAGCAAAAACACAGAGAGTAACTTCATCCCAAACCTATGCTACTCAGTGTCCGATATCGGCATTGAATAAGGCAAGGGAACGAAAGCTAGCACCTGCAAAATGCGGTGCCTAGCAGAGATCATTAACAACTCCAGAAATCATAAATGACAAATCTCCCTGCCTACAGTACATCGAGCAACAGAGAATTAATTGGTTTGACCATATTGTGAGAATACAACCAGACCACAGTGTCATGTAACCTTTTACAGGAGAACATAAGGAAGAAGGGCGAAAGATAGACCGAAGAAAAGCTGGACTGACATCGTAAACGAAACCTGCCTTAATTTTGGAGAAAAATGTTACTCATGCCATGAGAAAAGCAAAAGACAAATACATACAACGATACTGGGTTTCGACCAGGCAGAAAGTGAGACAACAAAAGAAAAAGAAGGCAAATGCAAGTAGCCAAACAGTCAAGGAATTTGTTAGTTACCTACTGAGTCAATTGTGTGTAGCTGTCAAATATCTTATTATGAAACTTTTATGAATGAACGTTTTCAGAAATGCACACGTCTCGGGACAGATGTCTTTCCTGTTGTTTTGCAAACTTGTTTTTGAGTTAACTGACATTAGAAAGAAACTACGCAATAAAATTAACAACAACAATTAAATATGTTCTAAAAACATCTACGTAAACATTCCAGTAAAAGTTGTTTCTGTAACAGGTGCTACATTATGTGCGCAGATGGTAAATTAATGTACACTTTAACATTTACTGATTGCAGTAAATAATAATATTTACTCGTCGCAATGTGTTACAGATAAATTACGGTGGCAATTTTAGGATGCGAGACATGGCCAATCACACAAAAAATGAGAAAAAAGATCGGGGCTTTCGAGACAAAATGCAACAGGATAATCCTCAAAATACATATATATATATATATATATATATATATATATATATATATATATATATATATATATATATATATATATATATATATATATATATATAAACATATGTCAGCTGAATGTATTAATAAATCGCGTCGTAACATCAACCGATTATCTTGATCAATTACAATGATGTAGCATATGTCTGGTTAGTTAGTTACTCCGATACATCAGATGATCGTAAACGATACCTTATGTCTCAAATATACATACTCAAACCGTTCGATATACATCGTTAATTATTGTTTTGATTTGTTATTTGTGCTTTATAATTTGTGTGATGACGAAGGCCTTGTGGTCGTAACGTGGGTGACGTCTGATTTTGTTTGGTGTGAAAACAGTTTTGTTCAGTTAAAGTGATATCTTCACAATAGAGTATTATATGTAGCCGGGATTCTCTGTGTATGACAAGGGTAATAATAGCACCCCTGCCTCACAGAGAGCATGTTGTAAGAGGCGACTAACTGTATGACATGGCATAACACCGGTCATGATTAGGTGATTTGCTTAGAGCAGCATAGACGGCGTTTAACAGGCTGCGTTTGTACTTTATTCTAGTGTTTGGTTGGTTTGTTGCTAATGCCCACAGGGAGTTGGTAACCCTTTTGTGGGCCCTGAAAATGACCGATTTGTGGCAGAATGCAGTGGCTTTCCTGACATCCCCAGAGTTCTGATGAAGGGGACCGGGGTCCTCCAGGGGGTTGTGCTATGCTTGGCTTCATCTGCGTGTCTCTCACTACTACGGGGATCGCTTCGAACCTCCCGTTGTTAACCAGACTGTTGTACTCGACAAAAGCCCGTTTCCAGGACGACCAACGAGGTAAGGTGAGGGATTGGTCAGTATATTTCTCCTGACCCTGGCTAACATTGTTTGATCAGCATGTTTTGCCTGACCCTGGCTAACATTGTTTGATCAGCGTGTTTTGCCTGACCCTGGCTAACATTGTTTGATCAGCGTGTTTTGCCTGACCCTGGCTAACATTGTTTGATCATCGTGTTTTGCCTGACCCTGGCTAACATTTTTTGATCAGCATGTTTTGCCTGACCCTGGCTAACATTGTTTGAT
This sequence comes from Ariolimax columbianus, assembly GCA_036924085.1. Taxonomy (NCBI): domain Eukaryota; kingdom Metazoa; phylum Mollusca; class Gastropoda; order Stylommatophora; family Arionidae; genus Ariolimax; species Ariolimax columbianus. The sequence goes on from JAVGWX010000005.1 coordinate 35,228,688, forward strand.
CAGCGTATTTTGCCTGACCCTGGCTAACATTGTTTGATGAGCGTGTTTTGCCTGACCCTGGCTAACATTGTTTGATCAGCGTGTTTTGCCTGACCCTGGCTAACATTGTTTGATCAGCGTGTTTTGCCTGACCCTGGCTAACATTGTTTGATCAGCGTGTTTTGCCTGAGCCTGGCTAACATTGTTTGATCAGCATGTTTTGCCTGACCCTGGCTAACATTGTTTGATCAGCATGTTTTGCCTGACCCTGGCTAACATTGTTTGATCAGCGTGTTTTGCCTGACCCTGGCTAACATTGTTTGATCAGCGTGTTTTGCCTGACCCTGGCTAACATTGTTTGATCAGCGTGTTTTGCCTGACCCTGGCTAACATTGTTTGATCATCGTGTTTTGCCTGACCCTGGCTAACATTTTTTGATCAGCATGTTTTGCCTGACCCTGGCTAACATTGTTTGATCAGCGTGTTTTGCCTGACCCTGGCTAACATTGTTTGATCAGCGTGTTTTGTCTGACCCTGGCTAACATTGTTTGATCAGCGTGTTTTGCCTGACCCTGGCTAACATTGTTTGATCAGCGTGTTTTGCCTGACCCTGGCTAACATTGTTTGATCAGCATGTTTTGCCTGACCCTGGCTAACATTGTTTGATCAGCGTGTTTTGTCTGACCCTGGCTAACATTGTTTGATCAGCATGTTTTGCCTGACCCTGGCTAATATTGTTTGATCAGCATGTTTTGCCTGACCCTGGCTTACATTGTTTGATCAGTGTGTTTTGCCTGACCCTGGCTAACATTGTTTGATCAGTGTGTTTTGCCTGACCCTGGCTAACATTGTTTGATCAGCATGTTTTGCCTGACCCTGGCTAAAATTGTTTGATCAGCATGTTTTGCCTGACCAGACGTTAGCCTCATCGTCCATGTTCTAGTGTTTGAATCTATTCAGATAAACTTACACATTGGTTAACCACCATCCGTAAGCGATTGTTCTAACGCGGCGGAGTATTAAGCTGCTCGAGCTTAGCCTGCTAAGCAGTAAATCCTCCCCCCGGCTACATTCAGCTTATACCAGACCTGGGACCTGCACATGGGCATCTGTCCTTATAGAAGTACATGTCGACTAAGAACTAAGAACTTTGTCTCGCTTATAAGATACAATCTGCAATGCATGTACCGGTCCATCTCATCATGTTATCTTCACACATATAGCGCCGTTTACCTTTAACACGATTGACTTCTACCTTCCCGTTAAGTATCGTTTTAAAAAAGATGTTACGTCTTGTTATGTGACCACAATGTCTTATCTGTCGGACTCTAATGTTGTTCACCAACTTTCTTTACGACCTTAATTTCTCAAAGACTTGATTAGGCTGGACAACAAATGCTGACTGTTTATATGTATCTGAGGTTAAATCAACTTACCTTTTATGTTGTTTGGCCTGTTAAAAATGAATATAACCATTAAAACATCAGATTATCTCTAGCTGTTTTTAAAATACCTAAAAACTAGTTTGACAGAATTAGATATACATAGCATATGATAATTCTACTCATAGCGGAAATGATTCACAGCGATGTCTTTTTGCTTGTCGCTTGTAATGCATTTAATGAGCATCTCTAGCAAGTGTCAAACAATAGTCTCCTAGCTTTTTTGCATTACATTTCCCTTGGTACCTTTTTTCAAGGGCAGTAATGTCTGTGTGAAATCGTTCCCCATGCTCGTCACTGACAGCACCGGAGGCAGAGGGGAGAAATCCACATGAGAGTGGAAAAGTGCAATTTCAAGGACATGTTGCACGCTAGTCTTTTGAAGCACTTCAGCAGGATTTATATAAGCTCCTGGTAATTGTCAACCTTATTGTTTCCTAGGAAGTTTGTGGCCACTTGCTGGAAAGCATTCCAAGTTAATTTCTCATCTCCTGTAAGGATATCATCAACCCGCTGATCTCGAAAAATAGACGCGTCTGTGAACGACAACCTTCGAGGAATTTGGCCTTACTAAGTCTTGTAAATTTATCACGAAAGTATACAAATCCAGCCCGATTTCGATCCATGGCCTTCAGACACTTCTTTATTATTTCAAGTTTGATGTCGGGAATAGGGAGCAAGATCATGTGGAATCTACAAGTGGTTCGTTAAGTACATTATTTTCTTCCCTGGTCAAGTGATTAGCCCTAATACGATTTAAAGACACAGTTGGCCAATAGCCTGTTTGCTGTAGATTGCAAGCATATACACAAACCGACCTCAACACCGATAGTGATGGAAGAGGGGCAACTTAGAGAAAGGTACAATATGCACGCATTGAGAGCGTTAATTTAGAACTGAAGGCTATTCCGATATGGAGGGACAAAAGCATTAACTGAAATCCAAGTTGAGTTTACTGTATGCACGTGTCACTTCCGTGTACCTTTGCGCGTGAGAAACTTGGACTCTGATAACGGATCTAGAGCAAAGAATGTGTGCATTGGAGATGAGATGTCTGTGTCGTATCCTCCGGTTTTCGTATTTAGACCACGTCACGAATAGGGCAATGTGGGACACAGTTAAAAGAGGTCAGCTAGTATTAAGACCTTTTGAGTATGGTAAAAACACGCAAACTCACATGGTATGGGAATGTTTCAAGATCGTCTGGGTTGACCAAGACGGTTCTGCAAGGTTCTGTGCCAGGGAAGCGTGAGAGAGGGAGGCAGAAAAAGAGCTGGGAAGACAACCTAAGAGGGTGGACGAGAAGGTCCATAGCTAGAACAAATATCCTGGCACAAAAGCGAGTGGAGTGGCGGGAACTGGTCCAACAAACTGCAGTATTGATGCTCCACTGACCTTTCAGTTTACAGGACTGTTGATGATGATGAATCTCCACTGCTGGGTATGATAGCATGTGGGACCATATATACATGTTCTAATAACACTAAGATAAAGATAGAACTAAACATAAAGTCTACTTAGTCCGATAGAGGATGAAATGTTAAAGATATCAATATCTTTTCATCGGTACACGATTGCACGGACCAAACACTGACACAACAGCCTAATGCACTGGTAGATTAATTGGACACATCGCCTGAATGCATGTAATACTTCCATCGATACATCAACTGATTATATTAATCAATCCCATCGATTTATGGACCGAGATAATTGTTAAATTGCTGCGATGCGTGTAATATACGCTTCATTTAAGAGATTATACCAACGAATGATCCGTTCAAGGTGATGTAAGAGATTGAACCAATCATCTATAGAAATGTCTTTGTTGACATTAACATGCAAACGTATAATGATCAATTATTCCGATACATCTGTTGATTGTATTGGAAGATTAAGCAGATACATTTACAGATTGCAGCTTTTTTCAAATAAAGCAGGTCTATCGATACATCGGTTAGTTATAGTGATACATCCATCGACATTCCTTATCAATGCCATTGATATATCCATCGAAATATATTTATTCGTCCTCTTCTTTTTGATTATCCTGTTTTACCTTTCAGCGTCAGGTTATGAAGAGATCTCCAGAACGAGCCTACTAGATGCCTCGTGCACTGTGGCATTCACTGCCTCAGATATTTTCGCAAGCCATCTTTTTCGTGGTTGTTCTTTGGCTTTGAAGCCTTTGTATCTAAATAGCATTGCTTGTTGGAGAGTGCTGTGTAGTAGTAATCTTGTTACGTGGCCAAACCATTTGAGTTGCTGTCTTTTGATGTTGTTTAATACTAATGTTGTTCCAACCAGTCTTCTGATGTCACTGTTTCTGATCCTGTTTCTCCTTGTTACACCCAATGTATTTTTTTGCAGGCATTTCACTCCTGCTGTTACAAGTTGTCATTTATTATTTGATGTTATCTGTCCATTTCGACATTGGTAGCACAGTGGCGGAAGGAAAATCGTGATAAATAAAGCTTGTTTGGTTATTGTTATCCGGTGCTTACAATTAAGTATCGGAGTTAGTTGTCCAATGATCTGATTTGTATTATTACATCTTTGTTGGATTTCCGCTGTGGTTCTTTAGTCTGCTTATGATGTGCTCCCAAAATATGTGACATCTTTCACCTGTTTAATTTGCTGCTTTGCAAGGAAGGTATTGCTGTGTTATGCTTTTCAAGACCTCGGGTTTTTCTACGTTGATTTGCATCCCTATATTCATTACATGATGTTTTTAGTTTGTCAATATGTTGTTGCTCTTGTATTTCTAAATTTGCTGTGACAGCTTGTTCGTCGGAGAAAAAAAGTTAATTTAAGAACTTTTCATTGTTGTTCCTTCCATTTGGATTGACTGTTTTACATATGTGGTCTACACCAATGGCGTTAGCACACTGCAATCCGGGTGTTCACTCAGGCACATTTTGTACCCTTTGCCAGGTTATCAAGTGTCATCGAAAATCATCTTTTTCCTTTGCCATTAAGTACCATGCCGGACCGAGTTCCTATCAAAAGCCATCTCTCCATCTCATTTCTGGTCGTCTGGGGCGACGATTATAGATGTAGGGTCACCATGACGTCACTTTACGTGTCCATCTATTGTCAGGCATGCGAACCACGAGGCCTGCCCACCTGTACTTTCTTTTCAACGCCCCTATCTGCGACATTGAAGCAGGTTTGACTCCTGGTGGTGGTGTTGCAGATGTGATCTGGTAGTGATAGTGACAGTGTTCTACAATCCATCGCTTGTTGAGTAGTTTGGAGCCACGCCATGTCACTTTTTCGTAGGTTCAACAAGACTGGAATGACCAGGCTGTTGAAGGATAGCACACATTCTTGACAAATTTCTTCCATTGATAAATGAGTCTGTTTCGCTGATACATGGTATTTATACATCAGATTATTGCACTGGTAAACTTCATCGACTAATTCCATCAATACCTCAATCCATTTTACTTAATTAATTAATAGATAAGTCGATTGCGCTGAGTGATTCTGTTAGAACATCTACCGATTGCCCTGATTACTGATATTAGAACATCTACCGATTGCCCTGATTACTGATATTAGAACATCTACCGATTGCCCTGATTACTGATATTGGAACATCTACCGATTGCCCTGATTACTGATATTAGAACATCTACCGATTGCCCTGATTACTGATATTGGAACATCTACCGATTGCACTAAATGATTCCGTTAGAACATCTACTGATTTCACTGCTCAATTCCACCGGTACATCTACCGATTACATCAATGAATTCCATTGATATTTCAGCTGTTTGAATGAATTAATTCCGTTGCTACAACTGTCGAATGCAGTGATCAAATTTCGTTGGCGAATCTGACATACACAAAACAAACAGCTAACAAAAAACAATAGAAACGCCACAATTGTTGTTTATTGTAAATCTTTTCGAACATACATAAGTTTTTATTCTTTTCCAGAAATCGTTATTCTCCGTTGTTTTCCTCGTCTTGCCCTCAACTAAACAAACCTGTTTTGCTAATCTCGAATCTGATCAATACCATGTCGAATTTTGACACAAACAAACCCCATTTCACATGACATTGGTCACGGACACAAAACATTCCATCATCGGTATCCTAACAATCTGGAGAGAAACAAGGAAAGGTTCCACTTCCGTGTTAGACACGAATTGTCCTTCCTGGAAGTTGGCACGTCATAATTTGCTTGTAATATTGACAGCCGTTACATACACCGTCTTGGAATAGTCTCCCAGGAAACCGTGACGTTATCTGTATGATGGAAGGAAGTCGACGACAAGGATGACGGATGTACAACTGTGTAATGACCAACTTGAAAGCAAGGAGATAGTCCGACAGATGTGTTGTCATTGGGTTATACAAGGACAACTTGTAATACGAACAATCACGACAACATAAGGTTTACTAAGCTGCAGGAATACGACTGATTAAACATGCATATGAAACTCTTTTTTTTGGGACGTTTTTATAATAAACTACAAAAACAAAGTGATATAACATCAATGTCAAGGTTATTCGGCATTCCTAACAGTCCAATCTAGTTCCCAGGTTCCCAACCGCTTTCGAATCGCGACCACATTTTATAAAAGCAAAGTGATGCGCGAAACCAATGCACTTGAAAAGGCTTTTTACTAGGGTACAAGAAAACGCATCGAAAATTGATTTTTCAGTATAATATATTTCAATATAATTTTAACTTACGACATACTTCTCGATTACGCAAACGAGTCGTCTGGTTGATACACAAACATACGATTTATGATATTTCGAGGAATTTGCTTACGTAAACAAATCTTGTATGAGGCGAGTTTTTAATTTTCCAAAAAAATTCTTATGTTAAGACTCTGGGGTCCGCGTACTGATGTATGTGACTATGGGTCGCTTCAGTATATCTACTGGGAACACAAAAAATAAAATTACTCATATTTGTATTGGCTATATCCAATATTTCAAAATTATGATATTATTCAAACGTTAAGACACCGATAAAAATGAAAATTGCCTTAAAATCAGTATTTTTTTCAGTTTACTGTTTCAGCGGACGACCCCACTAGAATTCCCTTTTCGACCCGTGGGTTGGGAACCCGTGCTTTGATTTATTTAAGATGCAAAATTGTTCTGAGAAGGACAATAAGAAGGCAAGATGAAATATAAGGAATAGGTGTTTCTTACTGGTTTAGTCTTACAAATAGAGCGATAGTGAGCAAGAGAAATATAGAGATAGGGATGATAAAAATAGAGAGAGAGAGTGAACAAGAGAAATACTAGAGATAGGGATGATAGAAACAGAGAGAGAGAGTGAACAAGAGAAATACTAGAGATAGGGATGATAGAAACAGAGAGAGATAGTGAACAAGAGAAATATAGAGATAGGGATGATAAAAATGGACAGAGATAGTGAACAAGAGAAATATAGAGATAGGGATGATAGACACAGAGAGAGAAAGAGAGAGATAGAGAGAGATAATGAACAAGAGAAATATAGAGATAGAGATGATAGAAACAGAGAGAGATAGTGAACAAGAGAAATACTAGAGATAGGGATGATAGAAACAGAGAGAGATAGTGAACAAGAGAAATATAGAGATATGGATGATAGAAATAGACAGAGATAGTGAACAAGAGAAATATAGAGAGAGGGATGATAGAAACAGAGAGAGAGAGAGAGAGAGAGAGATAATGAACAAGAGAAATATAGAGATAGAGATGATAGAAACAGAGAGAACTAATGAACAAGAGAAAAATAGAGATGGGGATCATAGAAACAGAGAGGAGTAGTGAACAAGAGAAATATAAAGATGGAGACGATAGAAACAGAGAGAGACAGTGAGCAAGAGAAATATAGAGATGGAGATTAGAGGAACAGATGATGAAGAGGGTTAGTGAGCAAGAGAAATACAGAGATGGAGATTAGAGGAACAGAGAAAGAGAGAGAGAGGAGAGGGAGAGAAAGAGAGGGAGAGAAAGAGAGGGAGAGAAAGAGAGATAGTGAACAAGAGAAATATAGAGATGGAGATTAGTGGAACAGAGAGAGAGAGTTAGTGAGCAAGAGAAAATAGAGATGGAGATTATAGAAACAGAGAGAGAGAGAGACGGAAATTATAGAAACAGAGAGAGAGAGAGAGAGAGAGAGAGTGAGCAAGAGATATATAGAAATGGGAATTAGAGGAACAGAGAGATAGTGAACAAGAGAAATATAAAGATGAAAATTTTAGAAACAGAGAGATAGATAGTGAGCAAGAGAAATATATAAATGGGAATTAGAGGAACAGAGAAAGAGATAGTGAGCAAGAAAAATATAGAAATAGGAATTAGAGGAACAGAGTGACAAAGAGGGAGAGACATCAATAAAACATATCGTGGAAAAGAGAAATACAGAGATAGGGATTATTTTAAAAAACCTGACCAAAAAAAATATAGAAATATACAGAATAAGCAATATAAATTTAGAGTTTAAAATTAAAGAAATAGAAAGAGACAGAGAAATAGAGAAAGTTGAAGATTGGAGAGATAAAGACAGAGAGAGAGAGAGTGTGTAATTGAAAGAATATCCAGAAATAAATAGATCAACTGTGATATACAAGGATACAGTGAAAATGTTGCAGCGGCTGCTCAAGAAAGGAATCCCCGTATTGATCCTGTGGGTCCTTATATTTCCAGAGGGAGGGGGCGGTTTGATGAGGGTGGATGGAAGAACAGGTCTAATGCACCACTACGCATGCGTAGAAGGCATAACAAACATAGCTGTATATGGAGCTAACATCCCCCTTGTGTTTAATCAAAATGCAATAGAAACCACCACTATCAAAGCTCACAAAGTGCTTTGGCGGAGACGTCCTAAGGGAAGTAATTAGGGGTCGATGTGGTCGAGAGATAAGGCACTCGCCTCTCAAGGTGTAGAACGGATACGTTGTGCGATCGAGTTTTGCAGGTGTCACGCTACTCCCGATCTCAGGGGAGGTGGGGCCTGTTCGTTTTGGTGCAGAGTGACTGCATTCCGAGTTACCTCCAGTCATCTGAGCTTATGTCCTGTCACTGGTTGAAGGTAGCTCGGGACCAGAGAGTGAGGTTGTCGAGGAAGTCAATTGTAATAGTCTAACTTATGAACTAATTAATGGTTTAGAAGATTTTGTAGAGAATGTATACATTCAGTTTCTTTCCCTTCACTTGATCTAAACATTATACGCATCAAATATATTAGTGAATGCATTAATTGGGACTGCCTCCACTATTTCTTGTGGCAATGAATTTCAGCATTCACCACTCTGACGAAATAAATATTTTCTAGTTTCTAATCTGGATCTTTTTTAAATGAATGTGTAACTCTGGCCTCTTGTTCTTGTAGACGGATGTAATTTGAAGAACTTTTTATAGTCTAATTTATCTTTTCAGTTGATTAACGTGTGAACATCTAATAAATCAGATCGAATTCTTCTAATTTTTAGCCACAATAAGCCGGTTTTCGGAGTTTTTCAACTATAATTCTGGAATTCCACTATCAGTGTTGTAACTCTTCTTTGTATGCTTTCCACCATGTTTATATCCCCTGTACGATAATGACTCAACACGTGTACACAAACTGCAATATAGGTCTAACAATCGCTTTATTGTTTGACTAGCACGTCCTCTCTCCGATGTTTAATATTTCTTTTTATCATACCTAACATTACATTTACCTTTTTTATTGCTACCTAGACTTACTTACCCACCTATACGATCTAGTATAGCCCCTACATTCATTTACTTTTCCATCTTACTAATATCGCATTGGTTGTATTTTATTGGTGGCTCTATTTTTCAGCAGGAGCACAAAAAAGACACGCAGAAGAATAAAGAGAGTCAAAATATGAGCAAACTGGGATAATTAGAATAAATAAAATACTACTATCACATCCTCGTGTCAGTTGATTTGCGGAAGAAGTATAAAGATTTTTCTAATATTCAATTAATCCGTTCATATTCGTTTTCGAACAACGACATCCGGTGAATGTTGTTCATATGTCATGCGTGTGTCATGTGCGTGTCATGGTGTCATGAGCACTTGAGTCTCGCCCAGTCCTCTATTATTGATCTAACTACGCATCTCCGTGCTTCTCTAATTAAGATATCCTCAGACTTCTATCCCTAGAATTTGTTAAACCTTTCAGATCTATACGCAGTCATCATAATAATAATAATGATGGACATAACAATAGCATTATTACATACAAATACTGGTTGGAATAGTAGGAGCAGTAGGAATAATATCAATAATAATTGTAATAAAAATAATAAGATTTGCAATAAAAACAGCAATAATAATAATAATCATAAAAATATAATAATATAGTAAAGATAAAAGTGGTAATAATAATATTAATAATAATAAAGTTAAAAATAAAAGTAGTAATAACAGTAGTAGACATAATAGTGATAATAATAAAATATTATTCGCTACAATAATAATATAATTAGTAACAATAACAATTATAATAATAACAACAAAATTAGGCAGCGACGATGATAATATTAGTGATAATAAAAGAGGTGATAAAAATAGTGGTAAGGATATGACACATATTCAAATTAAACCGGACCCAGTGACTTTATTACAAACACAGTTATTGTTACGATGGAAACATGCTACAAGGTTAGTTAGAAAAAGTCGCCATGGACATTCAGATACTTTTCCCACTGCTTCGGTAGACGGCGGATTTCATCCGAAAAAAATGACTTGTGTTGCTCTTTGAACCACTTCGTCACCAAGGCCATGACGTCTGTACGGAGTCGAATCTTTGTCCCTTTAGAAGATTTTTTGAGGGTCCGGACAAATGGAAATCAGAAGGAGATATCTCGGGGCTATAGGATGGGTGTGGCAGTACTTCTCACCTTTTCTGTGCTAACGCATTCTGGACAATATTCGGGACAAGTAGACGACCATTGTCGTGCCACAGAATCACACCACACGAAAGCATGCCGGGTCGTTTATTCTTTATTGCTGTGTGCAGCTTGCAGCGGATGATATTGATGTTCACGCCACGCGCTTTAAAGTCTACCAACAAAAGTTCCTGATGTTCAAAAAACGCTGTCAGCATAACCTTACCAGCGAAATTGTGTGACTTGATTTTTTTAAGTTTCGGTGATCTGGAATGTTCCTATAGCATGCTATCAGTTTTATTGCTGGGTTCAATGTGGTGATACCACGATTCATCACCTGCCATTATGAGCAAAAAAAACGAATCACCCTCGTTTGCGTATAGTAGCAAGTGGTTCAAACTCCATCCCATGCATTCTTCCTTGTGATGGTTGGTCAGCAACCGAGGTACCCATTGTGAACAAACCTTCAAATACTTCAGTTTCTTGCTAACCACCGTTTGAACTGTCACTAGCGACACAGCGAATTCCTCTACTAGTTACGGTCCACTCGAATTGCTGCATTAATTTTGGCGATGGCATCTTCTAACGCAACAATATGCGCCTGGCCTGGTCTCGGAAGATATGTCGTTAACTCACGTCCTTCTTTAAATATCGTTGCTCAGCTCTTCACGGTTGTCTTAGACCTACGTTTGTCACCATACACTGCCTGCGTTCTGCGATGAATGTCAACTGTTTGACAACCTTCATCTGTTAGAAACCGAATCACCGCTCGCTGGTCAATTCTCGGCGTATTCCATATTATACCCGTCATATTTTCAAAGGTCTGCTCAAGATGATAATAACATTTTGCAAACTTGACGTTTGGTATTTGCTGTTTACACCAGAAGTTACGTCATCATGCGTATCGTACGTATGATGACTTACTTGTTGCAGCTCGGTCCAGTTGCATTTGAACACGCCTCGTAGTAATAACAGTGTTCATTATAATTGTGGTAATAACAATAGTAGTAGAATTAATAGTGGTTTAAAATAAATAGTGATAAAAATAATAGTCGAATAATAACAGTGTCATTAATAATAGTAGTTATAATAATAGTGGTAATAATAATAGTAGAAATAATAGAAGTGGTTTATAAACGTGATAAAAATAGCGGTATTAATAAAAGTGGTAACAATAAAAGTGGTAATAAAATTAGTAGTAGTAATAATTGTCATGATAATAATAATACAAATTCGAATATTAATAATTGTAACAAATAATAAACACAATTCGAATAATAATAGTAGTATAAATAATAGTTGTAAAAATAGTAGAAACAATTCAAATAATATTAGTGGTAATTATAAAAGTACTAATAGTAATTGCGGTAATAATAACAACAATAAGACGAATAATAATACTGGTAATAATAATAAGACGAATAATAATAGTGGTAATAATAATAATAAGTCGAATAATACTAGTGGTAATAATAATAAGACGAATAATAATAGTGGTAATAATAATAATAAGACGAATAATAATAGTGGTAATAATAATAGTGGTAATAATAGTGGCAAAAATAATAATAAGACGATTAATAATAGTGGTAATAATAATAATAATAATAAGACGAATAATAATACTGGTAATAATAATAGTTGCAAAAATAATAGCAGTGAAAATAAAAATAACAAGCCGAGGGCGTCCATACAGGATGTGATGAGATATGGGTTTTATGGACACTTAGGGTGAACCGTTAGTTTCGTTTCTGTTTTTATCTTTGTGCGTTATCTGACCATACCTATAAATATTATTTTTAAACTATGTGTTAAGCCACAGTACTGCAGCAGCATCGCCTTGTCCTTAATTTCTCTGTCATAACTTAGTTCAAATTAACTCTAGACAAAGTATGTTACTTCTTCCATGAATGATCGAGAAATGCTTGTACATCTTCGTTTTGGTTAACTAAATTGCATCCAATTCAATTGTCTAAAGTCAAATTTAAAAACTTTTCGGCGGAACATTTTCCTGACAAATACCGGCGGTGTCTTCTCTAACACAATATCAATAATATCTGATGAAAGATGCACTTATGAGATGAAGAACAGAAATAGCCAAGGCAGAATCGGTCTTCTAAAGTCTGAGGGGAATATTGTGCAATAATACCATCTCACTGGAAATAACGAAGATGTTCTTGAATGCTGCGTGGAATCAGTACTGGCATACGGCAGCGAGTCATAGACAATCAGCAGGCAAGCACATGTTTAAACGAAATGTTGTTTTACAGAAGAATGTTAAGAATGTAATGGACTGCAAAAAAACTAAAATAATGTGGTTCATGAAGAGGCGCAGACACAAAGACAGCTAATGGTGGAAATCCGGACAAATCAGCCATTCTTCTCCGGGCAAGTCATGAGAAGAGGCGGGTTTGAACACGCGGACAGAATCACAGGAAAGATGGGCAAAGAGATAAAATAGTGACCAAGGAATAGCACGGAATGCCATGATCGGTAGAACTAATAAAAGTCACTCGTTATAAGAAGTCGATGAGATCCATGATCACCCAAACCATCCGTCATGGCACTTGATGATGATGCCCTAAATATCCATTGTTTTACTTTGTTCGTCTTTTCAGCTGTTGTATTTGCCTCTCACTCTCTTTCTCTCTTTCTCCCTCTCTCTCTCTCTCTCTCTCTCTCTCTCTCTCTCTCTCTGTCTCTCTCTCTCTCTCTCTCTCTCTCTCTCTCTCCTTCTATCTGCCTCTCTTAGCTTTTTGTCCTTCATTGTTCATTTCAGCGTCAGATTACGACGAAATTTCTTGACCAGTTTCTGGGATGTGATTGGTACACGAGGCGCTGTACTGCCTCTGTTATTTCTGCACTTGGCTTTGTATACATTTTTTTGCGTGGTCGGCACTTGGCTTTGTATCCATTTTTGTGCGTGGTCGGCACTTGGCTTTGTATCCATTTTTTTGCCTTTGTCGGCACTTGGCTTTGTATCCATTTTTTTGCGTGGTCGGCACTTGGCTTTGTATCCATTTTTTTGCGTGGTCGGCACTTGCTTTGAATCCATTTTTTTTGGCGTGGTCGGCACTTGGCTTTGTATCCATTTTTTTGCGTGGTCGGCACTTGGCTTTGTATCTATTTTTTTGCTTGGTCGGCACTTGGCTTTGTATCCATTTTTTTGCTTGGTCGGCACTTGGCTTTGTATTCATTTTTTGCGTGGTCGGCACTCGGCTTTGTATCCATGTTTTCTATATAGCATGGATTTCGGAGGGATACTATCTGGTATTTGATATGTCAACCTCATGGTGCAAAATAAACTGCTACAGATTGCTGTCGTAGTCACTATATGTACTTTAAACAGTCTTGATCAAAAAGACATTTATAGTGGTGATCGTACAGACCAGATGGAGTGAAACAAGTAAATGGGAATCACGATACTGAGCCGTGAATGAGCGGAATCGGTCATCGATCCAAAGCTGCCTGCTAGCGTCAGGGCCAGCGAACTAGACCTGCCAAGGCCCTTCTACACCTCCACGCGGTGATCCTGGATAACAGGTTGCAGGAAGGGCAGACTGGCTAAGGAGAAGCGATCGAAGAGGGAATGCTAACCCGGTACTAAAAAAATGCTTGCTGAAGTCGGATGTGTTGGACCGAAAGGTGCAAATATCGCAGTCAAGCTGTAAACTACGACACAACGCATTCCGTTCTTTGGACTACATTCTGCTACTTAAGCCCTTTTATTACTTGGTTGTGGGAGATTGAAAACGAACGAAGCCGAGCCAAGACAGTGTCAAAATACAGAAGACAGAGATTGATACAACTCACTGGGCGCTTCGCGCATTGTATACATAAACTGAGACGCCAATGATTGTGTTGGGACAGGACACAATCTGATACTAGTAACAAAACGTTGGTGTAAATATACTGTTAATTAGCTGCCATTTAAGTTATCTGCTTCTTAGTTCCTTGCTGAGTGAATGACAAGCAGATCAGTCTAATGCCATCTCTAAGGGCGGCAGCAATTCTTTCTACTTCACCCGTTTTTCAGCAAAAGTCCTCTCCATTGTCTGTATTGCTTTTGTCATTCTACAAGTTTCTGCTCTGTACATGAATACTGACTTGACATCAGAATTAAACAATCTTAATTTGGTAACAGTCTTTATTTTTCTGGTTGTCCTTACATTATGAATATATTATTTTATTTATGCCACACTACCAGAAAAAAATTGCTCTTCATTGAAAAAATTTTCCTGGAAAACAATAAACAAACAATCAAAGATCTTTTAATTTCAATGCTTAGCGAACCTTTTTGGAGTCAATATTGTGAATTGTGTTCTTATTTTTGTCAGCTCTTTATGTCTTATGGTTATAATTGATCTTTTGCTGAAATGTAAATAATGGTTGAGAGGCCCTAAAACGAATCCCTTCACGGGCAGACAAAACACAGAAGGATCATTAATAATTCAAAGCAAATTAAATAACCACGAAATATATTTTATAGCACTTTTCACTATTTGGAATACCTGAATCCTGATGTTTAATTAGGAAGGCGTATGCCTTGTACCAGGTAGTCGAAGTTGATTCGTGATAAGATGTGTTTTATGAAATTACTTCCTGAGGTTTACTATGAATGGGGGGCAACAGAGGGCTTTTTGGATAGGAACTGTTGTATTATTCAAAAAATGTTTTTCTCTGGGCCACGGTTGACATCGTGTCCTTTTCGGTTTTCAACAGCCAAGTGTTCGCTTGCGTTCAAAGTGTGTACATGGATTATCTGAGTGTTTCGTCCATCTCTGGTATGACTAGGGGTTTCATCTCACCTCACTTTTGACCAAGGGCTATTTGAAACTTGCGGATTTCGAACGCTCTGTTCCGTGCTCTCGCTCCTGTCTTGGAAGATGAGCGCCTTATCTCTATGCTTCAGTTGACCCACATTTACGGCGCTTTTCTAATTGCTAGAAATCGGTGGCGGGATTAAAACATTTTAGGATTATAGGCTGCCTTCTTCTGCTGTCCCCACAGATTGTGCAGGGTTAGTTTATATTTCCCTTTCTTCATTCGTTCTCAAATTCCCGCTACCGAGCCCTGAAAATGGTTTTGCAAGTAGCAGGATGTAGTCCGAACAACGGCATTAGTTGTTCCCTAATTTACAGCTTCACTGCAGTAGTTGAACCGATACATCCTACTTCAGCAAGTATTTTTGAGTACCTGATCTTCTTCTTCTTCTTCTGCGTACACAGTCAGACAGTAACCATTATTTTCTCGAAAAAAGCGGCGGTCATCCTGAGACTCTCGCCACTACCATAGAGCTTGTCTTGCAGTTCCACTGGCAATGGCCACATCTGCTCTCTCTGATCCTCGTATGTTGGGCAGTTCTGCAGCAGATGTTCAGTGGTCATTTTACCAGTACCGCACGGGCATTCGTCGGTACACCCTATCTTCAATTTGTTGAAGAGGTGGTACCTCAGTCTGTTGTGGCCAGTGCGAAGTCTGAAGACAACGACCTGCTCTCTTCGGTTCAACTGGTAATAGGCATCGTTTTTGGTGTAACCAGTATGTTCGGTTTCCCATTTGGACATGTACCTGGCTTTGATAAGCCGTTTTGACTCTTCGTACGTCATTCTGGTATCTATTTGTGGTAGCCTTGCACCTTCTTTTGCCAGTCTGTCTGCTTCCTCGTTGCCTTGGATGTTGCAGTGTGACGGAACCCACTGTACCACTACTCTTTTTGGTGCGGACTGTTGGCACAGTTTGCAGAGTGCTGCTCTTAAGTCATTAAGCTCAGTGTTTTTCTGGCTTTTTAGCGCTGTGACTACTTCGAGAGCATCTGTCAGCAGGACTATATGGCTCTCATTTTCACTGTGTGTTACCATTTCTTCCACTGCCGCCCTCAGTGCCTCTGCCTCTGCTCTGAAATTGCTCGTGTACTTACCAGTAGCGAATGACAGTGTTATTTTTCTGCCATTTGGTAGGTTCAGGAATGCTCCTGCCCCTCCGTTCTGTGTAGTGTTTGTTACAGAACCGTCGGTGTATGCATGGGTCCAGTCCATGCTTGGGTAGCTTTTCGTTATGAAGCTTAAGGTAGTGTCTCTCCTTTCTTTTTCGGTCTGGCAGTTTTTGTTTGCAATACCTGGTATATTTTCTACCACCTCTGGAAATATATCCTGCCTCCAAGTAGGTTTTCGTACAGTAGTGATGGGTTTTGGTGTTGTTAGTGCGTTTATGGGATCTTCGTGCATCTTTGCTTTGGCTATTTCTGCAAAGTTTCTCCGCTTTAGTTTCCCAGTTCCCAAATTGTTTAGCCTCTGGTACATTGGATGGTCCGTCAGTCTTCGGAGTTTCTCTGACTGCAGCTGGGCTCTGCAGTCTCTTCTGTCGGTCATGGATTGCAGTTTTGTAATCTTTTCAAGTTCTACAATTGGCGTTGACTTCATTCCACCAGTTATGATTCTCATAGCTTGGTTTTGAAGTTTGTTAACTTTGTCGAAGTTCGCCTTCGCTGCTGTTGTCCATGCCGCGATGCCATACTCGAGAACTGGTCTCACTCTTCCAGTGTACAGTTTCTTTAGTATGCCTTCGTCTGCTCCCCAGCTTGTGCCAGCAAGTTTCCTCATGATCGCCATTCTTTCTCTGGCTTTCATTCGGTTTCTCTCAATCTGACTTTTCCATGTCATGCGCCGATCAAATGTGACTCCCAGATAGGTTGGGTTGTCGTTTGGCTGCAGGATTTTGCCATTTAGGCTTAATTTGGTACTTTGGGGTTTTAATGAGAGCGAGAATATTGTGCACGTGGTTTTCTCCTCGTTTATTTTGACCAGCCATGAGTTCGCCCACTCTTCCAGCGATGTTAGGGCCGTTTGCATCCGATTTCTTGCTATGGTGAGATTCTTTTCAGAGGTCCACATAGCCAGATCGTCTGCAAACATTGAGCTATGGACTCTTCTTGGTATATTCTCTGTAATATCGTTTATATATACCAGGAAGAGTGTGGGTGACAGTACTCCCCCTTGGGGTACTCCCTGCTCGAGTGTCACCTTTTTGCTCATCTGCCCTTGTACTTGGACTCTGGCCGTTCTTTGTTTGAGGTAGTGGTTGATCCACTTGTACATCTTCCCACAAACATCACTTCTTCTTAGCTTGACTCTAAGTCCATCCTTCCAGACTTTGTCAAATGCCTTTTCCAGATCCACCCAAACAGCTACTGTGTGTTTCTGTGCCTGGTAGGCATCTTCTATCTCCTGGGCTATGAGGATGACCTGGTCCTCAGTGGATCTGTGCTGTCTAAAGCCGGCTTGCTGTGGAATTAGTATTCGTTTTTCTTCCAGATGCCACATCAGTCTGGTGTTTATCATCCGTTCCATCAGCTTGCCGACACAGCTCAGTAGGCTTATGGGCCTGTATCCATTCGGATCTGTTTTGTCCTTTCCTGTTTTTGGTACTGGTACCAGTATTGCATCTTTCCATGCCTGGGGTACAATACCCCTTTTCCAGCTTTGGTTCAGGACTGATAGTAGTTTTTCCTTCGCTGTTTGGCCCAGCCCCATCAGCATTTCGTTTGTTATCCCGTCTTTTCCGGGAGATTTCCTTCTCTTTAGTGTTCTCATAGCCTCTTCCATTTCGCGCATTGTTAGTTTGGCCATCATGTGCTCTTCAGGAGCCGTATTTATGTTTTCGTGCCCCTTTAGCTCTTCGCTAATGTCTGTATGCTTATCTGCAGGGACCTCGATGTGGTTTGCTCTGGCATAGTGATCGACAAAGGCGTTTGCGGCTTTCTTACCTGTGATCAAGTTCTCGCCTTGCTTGATAGTAATTTGTTTATTTGACGGGGTTTCGTCGTTCATGGCTCTGACTAGCTTCCATAGCTTGTTCCCTTCTTTGTCCAGGTTTAAACTTTCCGTTTTATTTTTCCAACTTTCTCTTGCTGTTTGCTTGAGAGTGTTTGTACTTCGCCGCGGCGGCTTTGAGGGCGATGTTTGCCTCCACGGATTTTTCTCGTTCTGCCATGTTCCTCGCATTAGTTACTGCATCTTCCACTTTCTGTAACTCATCATTCCAGTAGGGCTTATAGTTTTTCCTAGCTCCTCTTGGGATGGTTTCAGTGGCGGCTTGCATTATTGCCTTGCTTAGGCTCTCTACCATGGGCTTCATTTTGGTGTTTCGTGTGTTGATGGTTTCACACAGCCCATCTGTCAGGATTGCAAATCTGTCCCAGTCGGCTCGTTTGTAATTCCAACGTGGGAGCGGTTTTGTTTCCTGTGGGCCTACTTCCATGTCAATGGTTAGCCTGATCGGCCTGTGGTCGCTACCTGCCAGTTGGTTTAGCACCTGGCGGTCTATTTTATAGTGTATGTCCTGTGTGGAGAAGGCCAAATCTGGAGTCGAGGTGGTATGCCATGTTCTTGAATAGAAGCTAGGGCTATCCTCCGGCCTATTGATTAGGGAGAGATTTGCATCTATCTCCCAATCTTCCACTTCGTCACCTCTACTGTCTGTGTCAGAGTATCCCCATCTCTCCGAGTGGCTGTTGAAATCTCCAACTACTATGCAGTTGGAGTCTCTGACCTCCATACTCGAGAGCGATAGGTCTCTGTTTGGTGGTCCGTACAGATTGAAAATGCGGAGTTTCGTCTCTAGAGCCATTATGTCAACTCCTACAATTTCTGCTTGTCCGGTGTGATTGACAGGTACCGCGCTACTCGGTATGCTGTTTCTGGTCAGTATCAGGACCCCTCCTTTGTGACCTTCTCTATCTAGACGGAAGGTCTGGTATCCTCTGATTGAGAATTTATGGTTATTGTTGAGGTGCGTTTCCTGGATACATGCCACGTCAATCTTACCTTCATGCAGGTGGTGTGTTAGGGAAAGTTTTTTGTTAATGACTCCCTCCGCATTCCACTGTAGTATTCTGAGGGTCTTGAAGTTTTGGCCAATAGACGTTACCCCATAGCCATGTGCCTTGACTCCACGACACATGGGTGGGTGACCACCAGTAGTCAAGGGTGGGCCCCTTCGAGGCGTGAGGCCCGGCGCTATCGCTGCCTGGCGGGTCTCCTCAGGATGAGCGCCATACGTTTTTCGAATAGGTTGTGCTGCCATCATACTGTGATTTACGTTGCACTGTTTTGTTAGGCTTGCGGCCCCGTGCATCCGATTTCAACAGGCGTTTCTGTAGGGATGCCCTCCTTAGCCTTTGGCTGTCCCCAGCCTATCTGCAAGGCAGCAGTTGTTTACGATCAGAGTTTTCTCTCCTATGGAAGTTGTCTTTCCAGACTATCGAGTCTTCACTACTCGTGTCTATAGGGTGCAATGATGGTATGTGATATATGAGATGGACTGGTTTACCCGGAAGAGAGGCAGTCCAGTGTGTCTGTATCCCAGGATCGTCACGTCCTGCCAGAAACGTAGCATTTGCATGTGAGTGGGGTATCTCTTTTTCCCTTTATTTTCTTGGCTTCTATGCAGGGATGGTACGCCTAGCATTCCCCGCCACCTGGGGTGTTGACACAGTGGGGCAGGTGTGCAATGTCCGCTGGTCTGCATCTCTTCTGCGTCCAGCATGATAGTTATGGCTGATAACGTACAGAGGTAGATATCGTAACCGGAGTGCATTTAGCCAGAGGACAAGCCTGGTAATGTCACAGAGATGTTGATCGCCTGGTGTGCGGACAACTCTCATGGTCAGTGGTTGAGTCTTGACAGTTCACAGTGTGGTGGCTGCTCTACTGTTTTCGACACCCCGACCAGGTTCTAAGTCTTTGGTTGGTGTTTTTCGCACCCCATCGCCGTATAGGGTGAGTATCAAGCAGTTTTCCGCCCGCTTTGATTTGCGGGCGGCAAGGACCTCTTACTGTGGCTCTACCTGATAGGGCTGGGGCGCAAGCCCCAGGTCCCGAGCATGTAGGAGCCTCCCATTGCAGTGGTGCTGAGATTTTGGGCGGGATTGCGGCTTTCAAGGGTTCGGCCGTAATCCCCCACATGGTAGCCTCGCGCCCTTGGCTTATCAGCCTGGTACGTGAACCAAAGTGTCTGCGGCTCCTCTCGATTTGAGCTGGTTTTCCGTAGCAACGCCCTGTCATTTGTAGGGTAAAACTGACCTGTCTTCAGATCTATTTCCAGCACCCGTTCACTATTTGGTCAGACGAATTTATTGAGGGCTTTTGTTTGTCCATGACCAGGTATTTGAAATCTGCGGAGTTAAACACGATTTCCGTAGCGTTCTTTCATTTGAGCTGACTTGTCGTCCGTGAGTCTAATACCAGCGTACGTTCATTATTAGACCCAAACGGCAGCGCTCTCAATTTGTCAGTTGTTCTACAGCATTGGCGTGTTCAGTCAAATTAAGCCGCAGGTTCCACACCTGGTGGTGCCCTTTCGTCAATTCCCTTAGCGAGATAGTCAAGTTTCTTAAAGGGTAGCCCCAAAGATTTTCGAGGGTCTAATTCCAGCACATGTTCTCTATTAGACCCCACTAAGGTGTACTTTTTGATAGTCATTCTGCAGTATTGGCGTGGTAAGTTAACTTAGGTCTCAGGCTCCACTCCTGATAGTGCTCTTCCGTCAATTCCTTTATCAAACACTGGATGCAGACAAAACCGAGCCACAGGGGACATAACCCCAGATTCTGGGGGTCTAAGTCCAGCACCAGTTCCATGTTAGACTCCAGAAGAGTGGTCTCGGCATGTCAATCATTTCAGTGTTGGCCGTGTTGAGTCAAATTAAGCCGCAGGCTCCACTCCTGGTGGTGCCCTTCCGTCAATTCCTTTAAGTTTCAGCTTTGCAACCATACTTCCCCCGGAACCCAAACACTTTGGTTTCCCGGAAGCTGCCCGCAGAGTCATCGAAGCAACTCCTGCGGATCGCTAGTCGGCATCGTTTATGGTCAGAACTACGACGGTATCTGATCGTCTTCGCGCCTCTGACTTTCGTTCTTGATTAATGAAAACATTCTTGACAAATGCTTTCGCAGTAGCTCGTCTTGCGGCGATCCAAGAATTTCACCTCTAACGCCGCAATACGAATGCCCCCGTTTGTCCCTGTTAATCATTACCTCCAGTTCCGAAAACCAACAAAATAGAACCGAGGTCCTATTCCATTATTCCATGCACCATTATTCAGGCAGCCGAGGCCTGCTTTGAACACTCTAATTTTTTCAAAGTAAACGCGCCGGCCACCCAGGACGCTCAGCGAAGAGCACCCGTGGGAGAGAGCCGGCAGACGGTAGGGCAGGAGACAACGGGCAGTGAACCGGCGCGAGCCGGACCGCCCGCCTGCGCCTGAGATCCAACTACGAGCTTTTTAACTGCAACAACTTTAATATACGCTATTGGAGCTGGAATTACCGCGGCTGCTGGCACCAGACTTGCCCTCCAATAGATCCTCGTTAAAGGGTTTAAAGTGTACTCATTCCAATTACGGGGCCTCGAAAGAGTCCCGTATTGTTATTTTTCGTCACTACCTCCCCGTGCCGGGAGTGGGTAAGTTGCGCGCCTGCTGCCTTCCTTGGATGTGGTAGCCGTTTCTCATGCTCCCTCTCCGGAATCGAACCCTGATTCCCCGTTACCCGTTACAAACATGGTAGGCATGTCACGTACCATCGACATTTGATAGGGCAGACATTTGAAAGATGCGTCGCCGGCACATGAGGCCATGCGATCAGCACAAAGTTATCCAGAGTCACCAGTGGGGACGCCGCAACCCCGCGAGGGGAAACGACGATTGGTTTTGAACTAATAAAAGCGCTCTTTCCGCGAGGGTCGGAGCTTGGTAAGCATGTATTAGCTCTAGAATTGCCACAGTTATCCAAGTAGGATCGTGTCATCTAAGGAACCTCGACTGATTTAATGAGCCATTCGCGGTTTCACCGTGAGACAGTGTGAACTTAGACATGCATGGCTTAATCTTTGAGACAAGCATATGACTACTGGCAGGATCAACCAGATATCTGTCGGAGACGTACGTACTGCGCACACCGGTCGGCGGAGGAAGGGTGTGTAAAAAGCCTCACTGGGACGGCCGCAGGGACCGACTGACGGGACGGACGGACGGTTGTTCCACCCGTCCCTCACTCCGTCGACCTAGGACCGCCTGACAGGGGCCTCCCACACGCACCAGACGACCGACCGACCGGGCTCGCTCGAGGAGGGATGGCAGCGCTCTGTGCAGAACGGATCCCAACGACCTCGGCGACGAATTTCACTGGGACTAGAGACACAATTTGGCCTGCCGGCCCTTCTTCTCCGTAGGGAGAGAACGCAGGGCCTCGAGGCAACGATTCCTGCTTTCCATTTGCCGGTCACAAGCTCTTTGCGAGAGTCGGACCACCAGCGAGACGTACTGTCGAGCTCTGCTATAAGCCTTAGATAAATCACCACGGACGGACCACGTTTCCTGATACGGACCAGACTAGCGCACCTCGGTGGAGGAGCCACTACCACAAACCGCACCCAATTCGCACTACGGGGAAAGGCAGGCGAGCGTTTTCCGCAAGCCCGCGCTATCGCTCCGCCTGGCGGGACTGAGATCGCTTTACGAACACTGGTTGAAATTGAGTCGCCGCAGCGAGACAACTACCCCAGATCTTTTTACTCATATAACAAGTGACAACATATACTGGACAATACGCAAAAGCCGGAAGTTGCGGCTTCCAGACTACCTATCCACAGAGCAATAACGAAGCAAAGACACTATCAAACGATCGATGAGGACAGAATGGAGAGACCAGTACAAAGAATACAAGCCAGAAATTGACAGTATAGACAAACTTGACAGAGATGGGCAAACAAAGATCTTCAGACTCAGAACGGAACATTGTAGACTCAATGCCTACCTCCACAGAATGGGTCACAGAGACACCGCAACGTGCAATTGTGGAGCACCAAAGCAAACTCCAGGACATATCATGCAGGACTGCCCTACCTACGCAGACCAAAGAAAAGCAGTCTGGCCTGGAGGAGCGACCATGCTTGGAAAGCTATGGGGGACCGGCGAAGACCTGAAACACATTCCCGTTCGTGAAACTTACTGGGCTAGAAGCAGAGCATCAGTTGATCGTGAACCTCATCGGGCTAGGCGTACATCATCAGTTGATCGATGAAGAAGAAAAACTGGACAATCGCTGGCCACCGAAGGTACTCCGACCTTCACCTTGAGAACCCATGCTCTCAAAGTTCTCATTAGGTTCATGTCTTTCGCGTTTCCGTCCTTGCTAGGCTTGCTCTTTGTTGTGTTCTCTATCATCATGATTATGGCACAAAACAGGAGACACGAATCCTTAATTCTACTTCGCGTTGGCTCGTAATCATGCGCAAGCGGAGTAATAGCAAGTCAGAAATAGTTCTGATGTTTATAGTCCCAAACAATGCCATTAAAATCGTTTTTCAAAGTTTTGATCAGTCCATCGTCCCTAGACAAACAGACAGACAAATAGACGAAGACAAATAGACAGCCATGAGCTCGAAAGCAAACAAACATGCACATAGACAAAGAAAATGAAGCAAGACAGTAGACCATGATAAACAGGCAGAAAAATAGATGAAGACAAACAGACAGACAAGTAGATCAATCGAAACGAACACGAAAATAGACAAAGCTATTCGGGAAGACAAATAGACCGAAACAAATTACCAGACAAGATAAGATACATTTAAACAGGCAGACAAATAGACAAAGACTATCAGACAGACACATAAGATCAAGACAAGTTACCAAATAACAAGATGAATTACAACAGGCAGATAAATATGCAAAGATATTTCGTTTGTCTTAAACGTCAATCTCTATTTTGAAGTAACAATATTGCGTAAGATAAAAGGTTACACAATTCAGAATACAAAGTCACCAATTTATTGCACTATGGAATTGCCATTTCTGTTAAACACTCTCTAATCTCTCTTAACTAATAGCAAGGCACCATTTTTTGTCGCTGAGTGAACTGGAATGTGTCGATGTCGATCCAATCCATTTGTCGCGAGAGACACACGCTCTAACCGTCTGCCACGAGAGGCTCATGTTATAATAAAAATTTTAACTCTTGAATGGAACGTCCAATGAAGACGCTGACGAATATGCCTACTTGCTAAGACTCTTCAACGTGGAGAATACATAAAACCGGAGATCGCCAGACGGAGACGCGTGGGCTGAACGGCCTTCAACTCCATCATGATAGCAACATACATCATAAAAGACACCAGCATTCGTCTACTCGGTGGACCTATTAGCGCTCTGCTGTGGTTGCGAAATCTAGTCTCTAACAAAAGCGGGCCAGCTGAGAACACTGCAGGAATATCTTTAAAGACGCCTCGTGGGAAGAACTCTCCGACAACAGCGGCAAAGCGAACTACACAATAGCGACATGTTACACAACAAGGATGTCATATATCACGTCAATCATTCTAAACACGCCTGGGCAGGCCATATAGCTAAAAGACAACACGGAAAATGCAGTTCCATAACGACCTTGTGGTATCCACACGACAAAATGAAACTTCCAGAACGGCCCCCGACTCTCTGGCGAGATTCACAATAAAAACACAACACACAAACTACTATCCCACTGGACGACATGCACCATCGACAGAAACAATTGGGCTCTTAGTTGGGACCCGCTCATATTTGATGTCTTCATCCATCTTATGCAGTTGTCTTCCTCATTTCACATTTAACCCTACGATTAATTTCAAAACAGCTTTCAGTAACGTCTTACGTCTGCTGATCCGGCTAACATTAGCTTAACTATTGGACACCTTTTGTGTTCATTATTGAGCCCCCACCCCCCCCCCCCCCCCCCCCAAACCCATGCAAGTCTTTTATATTTGTTTCTTTTTACTTTTTCACGGGATGTGTCCTATTTTTAATATGTATCTACATTTTTAAGACGTCCATTTACCTCCCCATCAATACGTTTATTGTCTTTATTTCTGATCGATATAATAATTGCCTTGTAATTGCCTAATTGAGTCAAAATGTTACAGAATGATCCTTAGAATACTGTTGACAATTCACGTTTGTGGAAACAAACAATTAAAGGAATATAAACGTTGATCAAACAGGACATGCAAAATGTGGGCGGTTTATAACAAATATAATTGTTCAAAAGTATGTCCCCTGATCTCTGAATAGTGAGATCAGACAACCGTGTTCAGTGGCGCACACGTTAAAAATAGTTTAGCAGTTGGAAATCGAAAAGAGTAGGCCTTGCGCCCGCTGCTCGGGCAAAATTCAAATTTAAAATCTACTCAAATTATTCTAGGGATTCTCGCCCCACAGAGAATATGTCGCAAAAGAAGAGGACTGTGAGGTTAAATCAACAGGTCTTGGTTATGTGGTTAGCAGAGCGGTCTAGATAGCGCCTGAAAGGCCGGGTCTACCCTGCTCTAATTTACGCTTGCACCTCCACCAGTCTCAAAAATAGGCGATCGTATATTCCAGGGGCTAACAGATGCTGGCAAGTCACCACTGGATCTTCACCTGCCAAAAAATTAGGAAACAAAGGCGGTCGCACCTCACCACGACGTCTAACGACACAAGTGGACTGAAGATAGATAGATAGATAGATTAGATAGATTATGTAGATTAGATAGATTAGATAGATAGATAGATAGATACAAAGATAGATATATAGATAGATTAGAAAGATTAGATATATATATAGATAGATTAGATAGATTAGATATATATATATAGATAGATAGAGAGAGAGAGAGAGAGAGATAGATAGATAGATATATAGATAGATAGATAGATTAGATAGATAGATAGATAGATAGATAGATAGATAGATAGATAGATAGATAGATAGATAGATAGATAGATAGATAGATAGATAGATAGATAGATAGATAGATAGATAGATAGATAGATAGATAGATAGATAGATAGATAGATAGATAGATAGATAGATAGATAGATAGATAGATAGATAGATAGATAGATAGATAGATAGATAGATAGATAGATAGATAGATAGATAGATAGATAGATAGATAGATAGATAGATAGATAGATAGATAGATAGATAGATAGATAGATAGATAGATAGATAGATAGATAGATAGATAGATAGATAGATAGATAGATAGATAGATAGATAGATAGATAGATAGATAGATAGATAGATAGATAGATAGATAGATAGATAGATAGATAGATAGATAGATAGATAGATAGATAGATAGATAGATAGATAGATAGATAGATAGATAGATAGATAGATAGATAGATAGATAGATAGATAGATAGATAGATAGATAGATAGATAGATAGATAGATAGATAGATAGATAGATAGATAGATAGATAGATAGATAGATAGATAGATAGATAGATAGATAGATAGATAGATAGATAGATAGATAATTGTACTTAAAAAAGAAATGGTGGATTAAAGGTTTAGGAAATAAAGTGGACGGAAAGACGGGTATTGGAAGAAATGACAGACAGTAGACACGGATAATTCGACAGTTGGACAAACAAGCAGACATGGATGATCGGATCGATGGACAAAGACAGGGCGCATGGGCCGGAGAATGGTCAGCACAGCTGACACACAGACGGGGTTGACTGACAGTCAGGCAGGCGGAATAGAGTTTAAGAATTACTGACTGCTTGAATGATTGACTGACTGATTGACTTACTGACTGTTTGATTGGCTGATTTACAGATTTACTGATTCACTGACTGACTGATTTACTGACTGACTGATTGATTGATTGACTGAACGAATGATTGACTGATGAACTGACTTACGAATTGACTGACTGACTGATTGCCTGACACTGATAGAATGACTGACTGACTGATTGAATGATTTACTAGTTGGCATTTTAAAGTAAAGTAACCCATAGAATTACTGCCGTAGGGGTGTCACATTTCTCACATTTCAAAGGCTCGGCTATATGAGGGAGGTAGCCATCTCCTCTCCCTCGCCGCTTTTACTTCCCGGACTGAAACGGTACCGATTTATGGCTGGGTCGACTCGGGAGCCATTGCGGTCTGAAAAAGCATTACCGCCTTAACTGGGGAATGAACCCAGGACCACTCAGGTGCGAAGCCAGTGCGCTAACCACTGCGCTGCGCTACTGACTGAATAACTGATATATTGATTGCCTGATTGATTGTTTCACTGACTGAGTGATTGACTGACTGATTGACTGACTGATTGACTGACTGATTGACTGACTTTCAGATTTATTGATTACCTGACTGACGGATTGACTGAATGATCCACTGACTGGTTACATGACTTACTTACTGCCTGATTGTGACTGACTGACTGACTGATTGATTGATTGACTGACTGACTAATTGGCTGACTGATTACTTGACTTGTTGATTGACTAATTGACATGTTTATTGACTGACTGATGTATTGCCTGACTGACTAATTGACTGACAGATTGCCTCACTGACTGATTGACTGACTGATTGACTGACTCAATAAATGATCTATTGATTGATTGTTTGAGTGACTGTTTACATGACTAATTTAATGAATCATTTACTGACCGATTGATTAGTTGACTGACTGATTGATTGACTTACTGGCTGACTGTGTGACTGACTGACTTACTGTGTCACCGACTGATCGATTGACTGGTTGACTGCTTGACTCAATTACCGAATCATTTAGTGACTGACTGACTGCGTGACTAGCTGACTGATTGAATGATTGACTGACTATGTGACTGGCTGAATGTGTGACTGACTAAATGATTGACTGACTCTCTGATGGACCGACTGACTACATGAAAGACGCAATGACTGTGTGACTGACTGACTGCCCTAAGGAGAGCGACCGGACGAACGTGTAGACGGACAGGGATCTTTCGAGGGGCCATGTACATCCCAAGCGTCTGCGGATAACTTTGTGTCGAAACCACACGAAACCACACGACTGGAACTTGACGCTGGTTGTCTACAGACTTTCCCGAATCTTCTAGGGGTCGCTGTGGTCGAGAGATCAAGCACTCGCCTCTCAAAGCGATGGACCGAAAACGGCCGTCGATAGAATCCCGCATGTTTTCAAGTGACCCATAGTCTCACGGGAGGTGGGATCAGAGTGCCTGCATCATGAGTTACCTTCAGTCGTCTAAACCTATGTCTTGCACCTGGTCTAAGGTAGCTCGGGGTTAGAGAGTGGGGTTGATGACCAGCGCTGTTTCTTTCTCACTATAATCCAAACACAGAGTAAGTTACATCATCCAGACAAAATCATAGAATTATGTCGCCATCCCCATTTGTGATGTACAACTAACTAACCCCAAATAACTATCAGTCCAACTCCAACAGAAACATTATGACTGGGTGTGCTGGCTGTCACAATGCCATAGTCAGACTACGTTGTTTTAATCCAAATTTAAAAAAGGTAGGCCTTAATGTGATTCCAACCCCTATCTTCCGCAAATAAGCATATTATTTTTATAAATCTACTACTGACTCCTCAATACATGCAAGTTTACTTACCATTAATGATACTACAGCTGCAATAGTAAAAACCTCAATCATGAGTTTTTTTACAGCGTCACACGTTTGTAAGATGTTCTTTTCTTGAGTAAGGTGCTCTCTCGTCGATACAAGTATGGAGTTCTCTCGCCGTCGAAAAGGTGTTCTCTTGACGATAAAAAAAATGTGTTCATTCGATGATAAAAAAATGTTCTTTCGACGATAAAATAGGTGTTCTCTTTTCTCGACGATAAAAGGAATGTGTTCTCTCGACGATCACAAACGTATTCCTTCGACGATAACAAACATGTTTTTTTCGACGATAAAAAAATGTGTTCTCTTTTCTCGACGATAAAAAAATGTGTTCTCTTTTCTCGACGATAAAAAGAATGTGTTCTATTGTCGATAAAAACCCAGATGTTCGCTTCACCAATTTGTTCTCCCAGGCAAAAACTCTGAAGGATGTTGGTCAAGATTTATCTGTAGAAATATTTAAAACAAATTAAGTGATTATGTTCTTAACAGAATAGATATGACGGGAATGCACATAAATAAATTAATCAATAATACGAAAAGACACTATAGATTTATTGAAAACGCATGTGAAACTACAGTACAACCAAAAGCCAAACCCTCCTCCCATCCCCGAAAGTCGATTTTAATATTAAAAAGAGTTGTTTTGTGCAAAAAACAACAAAAATATCAAAAACTGTTAGATGTATGTTCATTTGCAAGAATAGGTAAGCAAATACATCAATTTAAAGACATCGTTCTCAAATATGAAATACACTTTTTTGACATACACATTATAGGAATTATTTGTGCTGATCGTGTTGAAAATAATGAACTTGATTTGATATCCATCTCTTCACATTGTTCTAGTTTACCATTAAGATTTGTGACAGAGAACAAGCATACAATGCACAATCACTATAAAGTAATAACAGATATGCAGGGCTTGACAAATTTTAGTGTGGCTCATGAGTCAGTAACACATTTCACCAGCCAGCATGGTCGGACTTCAGTCATGCAATTTATGTTAACAAACTTAAATTATACATTCATTCACTTTATTTCTACGTATTAATGTGTTACAACCCAAATTATTTTGTATTAGACAATATTAGCCTGTTTCTTCTTAAGCGAAAATGCACTACGGTCAAAGGCATGGAGTGTGTGTCCTTGAACAGGCTTAGTATACCAAGAAGAGTTCATAGCTCAATGTTTGCAGACGATCTGGCTATGTGGACCTCTGAAAAGAATCTCACCATAGCAAGAAATCGGATGCAGCAGGCCCTAACATCGCTGGAAGAGTGGGCGAACTCATGGCTGGTCAAAATAAACGAGGAAAAGACCACATGTACAACATTCTCGCTATCAATCAAACCCCAAAACACAAAATTAAGTCTAAACGGCAAATACCTTCAGCCAAACGACAACCCAAACTATCTGGGAGTCACATTTGATCGGCGCATGACATGGAAAAGTCAGATCGAGAGAAACCGAATGAGAGCCAGAGAAAGAATGGCAATCATGAGGAAACTTGCTGGCACAAGCTAGGGAGCAGACGAAAGTATACTAAAGAAACTAGAAGAGTGAGACCAGTTCTCGAGTATGGCATTGCGGCATGGACAACAGCAGCAAAGGCGAACTTCGATAAAGTTAGCAAACTCCAAAACCAAGCCATGAGAGTTATAACAGGAGGCATGAAGTCAACGCCAACTGTAGAACTTGAAAAGATTACAAAACTGCAATCCATGGCCGACAGAAGAGACTACTGAGCCCAGCTGCAATCAGAGAAACTCAGAAGACTGACTGACCACCCAATGCACGAGAGACTAAACAATTTCGGAAGTGGGAAACTAAAGCGAAGAAACTTTGCAGAAATAGCCAAAGCAAAGATGCACGAAAACCCCATGAACGCACTAACAACACCAAAGCCCATCCCTACTGTACGAAAACCTACCTGGAGGCAGGATATATTTCCAGAGGTGGTAGAAAATATACCAGGTATTAGAAAAAAACTGCCAGACTGAAAAAGAAAGAAGAGATACTACCCTGAGTTACATTACGGAAAACTACCCAATCATGGACTGGACCCATGCATACACCGACGGTGGTTCCATAACAAATACAACACTGTACGGAGGGGCAGAAGCATTCCTGAGCCTACCAAATGGCAGAAAAATAACCCTGTCATTCGCTACTGGAAAATACACAAGCAATTTCAGAGCGGAGGCAGAGGCACTGAGTGCGGCAGTGGAAGAAATGGTGACAGGTAAAAGGAATGAAAGCCACATATTCCTGCTTACAGATGCACTGGCTGTAGTCACAGCACTGAAAAGCCAGAAAAATACTTAACTTAATGATTTAAGAGCAGTACTCTGTCAACTATGCCAGCAGGCCACACCAAAAACAGTAGTGATGCAGTGGGTCCCATCTCATTGCAACATCCAAGGCAACGAGGAGGCAGACAGACTGGCAAAAGAAGGTGCAAAACTACCACAACCTGATACTAGTATGACATACGAAGAGTCAAAACGGCTTATTAGAGCTAGATACATGACCAAATGGGAAACCAAACATACTGGCTACACCAAAAACAATGCCTATTACCAGTTGAACAGAAGAGAGCAGGTCGTGGTCTTCAGACTTCGCACTGGCCACAATAGACTCAGGTACCACCTATTCAACAAATTGAAGATGGGTGGCACCGACGAATGCCCGTGTGGTACGGGAAAATGAACTGAGCATTTGCTGCAAAACTGCCCGACTTACGAGGATCAGAGAGAGCAGATGTGGCCATCACCAGTGGCAACACTAGACAAGCTCAATGGCAGTGTCGACAGCCTCAGGATGACGGCTGCTTTTTTCGAAAAAATAATTTTTACTGTCTGACTGCGTACGAAGAAGAAGAAGAAGAAGAACAGGCTTAGTAGTTTTAACACTGAAGTACCATTTATCGATGGCTTTAGTAGGTTTAAATTGTGGTAGTGGAGGTCCATTTAGATTCGTTATCGTATAAAAGCTTATGTACAGTCTATAATACCCTAATATAATTAATAATCGTGCGAGAGTCGTTGTGTAGTAACAACTAAATACGTAATTAACGATTACATACTGATGTACTTTTTACTCAAGCAAAAATGTTTACTCGTCACAGATGAGCAGACGAGCGCTTTTCTCAAGCCCTGCAGATGTGTTTCGGTGATTCGACTAAATAGACATTTGCTTTCAAAGGATCATACAGAGAAAAACATTCGAAATGAGCCGAGGATTTTTGAATTAATTTCTAAAATACACTTACTCTTACCTTTTTTTAAAAAAAAAATCAAAGGCGTAGAAATAAAAACATGAGAAAAGAAAAAGTGAATTTTCTTTAATAGCTTAGTCGTAGTATTTGTCGACCTGTACTTCTGCGGGGGCAGATGCCTCTGTACAGGTCCAGCCTCTGGAGGATTTCTTGCTTAGCTGATTATGGTCGAGCAGCTTATTGCTCCGCTGCGTTGGGAGAAGTGCCTCGGAGAGTGGTTAATCGACGATATGAGTCCATCTTAATAGACTCAAACACTAAAGAAAATTAGACCCGCAGCCTGTTAGCCATGTACGCTGCTTTTAACAAACTGTCTAACCATGGCCGGTCTCATGCCATGTCACACAGTTGGTTGCCTCTAACGATAACGACTGTTATTTGCGAGTGCCCACAATTAGTGCGCCCTGGAAAGGACGTTAAGTGGCGGGTTGCAGTAGCTTTCTTCACATTCCGAGCGTGCTGATAAAGGTGGACCGGTGTATCCAGGCGGTTGTGCTATACTTGGCTTCATCCGCGTGTAACTCACAACTACAGGGATCACTTCACCTTATTAGCCAGACTGTTGTCCTCGACAACAGCCCATTTCCAGAACCACCAAAGAGGAGGTTAGGTGGGGGTCTTGGCCAGTATATTTCTTCTGACCCTGGCTAACATTGTCTGATCAGTGTGCTTTGCCGACCAGACGTTAGCCTCATTGTACCGTCAGGTGAGAGTCTTGGCCAGTATATTTCTTCTGACCCTGGCTAACATTGTCTGATCAGTGTTTTTTGCCGGACCAGACGTTAGCATCATCGTCCCTGTATTTGTTATAAACAAAGACCCTTGCGGACTACTATGTATATAAATCCACTTATTTTGCAATTTCTTCTGCTCCTTGTCATTTCTTGACAGTCTGTGATGGTATGCACATCGTATCCGTTATTGATTGATTGATTTATCGTTTCGCTCCGTGTAAAACATAGAGTATAAATACTAGTGGAAGATTGCACGCTGTTTTCATTTACGTTGCTTTCCTTTCTATGGTTTGAAAAAAATACTAATTGTCCATTTCAATAAACGGACTGAAAATAACAATATTATTTTAATAATAGTTTAACAGACGCATGTGGTATGACATGCCTGGCAACAGATGGACACGGAGAACAACGTTTTGGTGGATATATATCTGCACACGTCCACGTGGTCACCCACCTATGCGATGGTGATTTGGACTGAACAGGTACCTAGGCCCGCATTGGTGCGGTATTGCAGAAGAATGGGACGCATTCGGAATATAACTGACTTCTTCGCCCACGGTACATTAGCCGGACTGACGCAACGGATAATCGTATCACTAACTGACTAACTGATCTACTGACTGATTGACTATCTGTCTGTCTGTTTGTCTGAGTGACTGACATTCTGTCCGTCTGTGTCTGTCTCTGTTTGTCTGTATATTTGTCTGCCTTTCTGTATGTCAAACTGTCTGTCTCTCTATCTATATATCTATCTTCAGTCCAGGTATATCGTCAGACGTCATGAGAGGGTAGGACCTCCTTTGTTTCATATTTTGTTGGCAGCGAAAACCCGCTGGTGACTTGCTATGTCAATCTCAGTAGCCCCTGGAGTATACGATAGTGTATTATTAGAACTGGAGGTGGTGGAAGCATAAATCAGAGCAAGGTAGACCCGCATCCTGTCAGGTGCCATCTATTCCGCTCCGCTAACCATATCTTCTTCTTCTTCTGCGTACACAGTCAGACAGTAACCATTATTTTTTCGAAAAAAGCGGCGGTCATCCTGAGACTCTCGCCACTACCATAAAGCTTGTCTTGCAGTTCCACTGGCAATGGCCACATCTGCTCTCTCTGATCCCCGTATGTCGGGCAGTTCTGCAGCAGATGTTCAGTGGTCATTTTACCAGTACCGCACGGGCATTCGTCGGTACACCCTATCTTTAATTTGTTGAATAGGTGGTACCTCATTCTGTTGTGGCCAGTGCGAAGTCTGAAGACAACGACCTGCTCTCTTCGGTTCAACTGGTAATAGGCATCGTTTTTGGTGTAACCAGTATGTTCGGTTTCCCATTTGGTCCTGTACCTGGCTTTGATAAGCCGTTTTGTCTCTTCGTACGTCATACTGGTATCTGTTTGTGGTAGCCTTGCACCTTCTTTTGCCAGTCTGTCTGCCTCCTCGTTGCCACTGTACCACTACCCTTTTTGGTGCGGACAGCTGGCACAGTTTGCAGAGTGCTGCTCTTAAGTCATTAAGCTCAGTGTTTTTCTGGCTTTTTAGCGCTGTGACTACGGCGAGAGCATCTGTCAGCAAGACTATATGGCTCTCATTTTCACTGTGTGTTGCCATTTCTTCCACTGTCGCCCTCAGTGCCTCTGCCTCCGCTCTGAAATTGCTTGTGTACTTACCAGTAGCGAATGACAGTGTTATTTTTCTGCCATTTGGTAGGTTCAGGAATGCTCCTGCCCCTCCGTTCTGTGTAGTGTTTGTTACAGAACCGTCGGTGTATGCATGGGTCCAGTCCATGCTTGGGTAGCTTTTCGTTATGAAGCTTAGGGTAGTGTCTCTCCTTTCTTTTTCAGTCTGGCAGTTTTTGTTTGTAATACCTGGTATATTTTCTACCACCTCTGGAAATATATCCTTCCTCCAGGTAGGTTTTCGTACAGTAGTGATGGGTTTTGGTGTTGTTAGTGCGTTTATGGGATCTTCGTGCATCTTTGCTTTGGCTATTTCTGCAAAGTTTCTCCGCTTTAGTTTCCCAGTTCCCAAATTGTTAAGTCTCTGGTACATTGGGTGGTCCGTCAGTCTTCGGAGTTTCTCTGACTGCAGCTGGGCTCTGCAGTCTCTTCTGTCGGTCATGGATTGCAGTTTTGTAATCTTTTCAAGTTCTACAATTGGCGTTGACTTCATGCCACCTGTTATAATTCTCATGGCTTGGTTTTGAAGTTTGTTAACTTTATCGAAGTTCGCCTTCGCTGCTGTTGTCCATGCCGCGATGCCATACTCGAGAACTGGTCTCACTCTTCCAGTGTACAGTTTCTTTAGTATACCTTCGTCTGCTCCCCAGCTTGTGCCAGCAAGTTTCCTCATGATCGCCATTCTTTCTCTGGCTTTCATTCGGTTTCTCTCAATCTGACTTTTCCATGTCATGCGCCGATCAAATGTGACTCCCAGATAGGTTGGGTTGTCGTTTGGCTGCAGGATTTTGCCATTTAGGCTTAATTTGGTACTTTGGGGTTTTAATGAGAGCGAGAATATTGTGCACGTGGTTTTCTCCTCGTTTATTTTGACCAGCCATGAGTTCGCCCACTCTTCCAGCGATGTTAGGGCCGTCTGCATCCGATTTCTTGCTATGGTGAGATTCTTTTCAGAGGTCCACATAGCCAGATCGTCTGCAAACATTGAGCTATGGACTCTTCTTGGTATATTTTCTGTAATATCGTTTATATATACCAGGAAGAGTGTGGGTGACAATACTCCCCCTTGGGGTACTCCCTGCTCGAGTGTCACCTTTTTGCTCATCTGCCCTTGTACTTGAACTCTGGCCGTTCTTTGTTTGAGGTAGTGGTTGATCCACTTGTACATCTTCCCACAGACATCACTTCTTCTTAGCTTGACTCTAAGTCCATCCTTCCAGACTTTGTCAAATGCCTTTTCCAGATCCACCCAAACAGCTACTGTGTGTTTCTGTGCCTGGTAGGCATCTTCTATCTCCTGGGCTATGAGGATGACCTGGTCCTCAGTGGATCTGTGCTGTCTAAAGCCGGCTTGCTGTGGAATTAGTATTCGTTTTTCTTCCAGATGCCACATCAGTCTGGTGTTTATCATCCGTTCCATCAGCTTGCCGACACAGCTCAGTAGGCTTATGGGCCTGTATCCATTTGGATCTGTTTTATCCTTTCCTGTTTTTGGTAATGGTACCAGTATTGCATCTTTCCATGCCTGGGGTACAATACCCCTTTTCCAGCTTTGGTTCAGGACTGATAGTATTTTTTTCTTCGCTGTTTGGCCCAGCCCCATCAGCATTTCGTTTGTTATCCCGTCTTTTCCGGGAGATTTCCTTTTCTTTAGTGTTCTCATATCCTCTTCCATTTCGCGCATTGTTAGTTTGGCCATCATGTGCTCTTCAGGAGCCGTATTTATGTTTTCGTGTCCCTTTAGCTCTTCGCTAATGTCTGTATGCTTATCTGCAGGGACCTCGATGTGGTTTGCTCTGGCATAGTGATCGACAAAGGCGTTTGCGGCTTTCTTACCTGTGATCAAGTTCTCGCCTTGCTTGATAGTAATTTGTTTATTTGACGGGGTTTCGTCATTCATGGCTCTGACTAGCTTCCATAGCTTGTTCCCTTCTTTGTCCAGGTTTAAACTTTCCGTTTTATTTTTCCAACTTTCTCTTGCTGTTTGCTTGAGAGTGTGTTTGTACTTCGCCGCGGCGGCTTTGAGGGCGATGTTTGCCTCCACGGATTTTTCTCGTTCTGCCATGTTCCTAGCATTTGTTACTGCATCTTCCACTTTCTGTAACTCATCATTCCAGTAGGGCTTATAGTTTTTCCTAGCTCCTCTTGGGATGGTTTCAGTGGCGGCTTGCATTATTGCCTTGCTTAGGCTCTCTACCATGGGCTTCATTTTGGTGTTTCGTGTGTTGATGGTTTCACACAGCCCATCTGTCAGGATTGCAAATCTGTCCCAGTCGGCTCGTTTGTAATTCCAACGTGGGAGCGGTTTTGTTTCCTGTGGGCCTACTTCCATGTCAATGGTTAGCCTGATCGGCCTGTGGTCGCTACCTGCCAGTTGGTTTAGCACCTGGCGGTCTATTTTATAGTGTATGTCCTGTGTGGAGAAGGCCAAATCTGGAGTCGAGGTGGTATGCCATGTTCTTGAATAGAAGCTAGGGCTATCCTCCGGCCTATTGATTAGGGAGAGATTTGCATCTATCTCCCAATCTTCCACTTCGTCACCTCTGCTGTCTGTGTCAGAGTATCCCCATCTCTCCGAGTGGCTGTTGAAATCTCCAACCACTATGCAGTTGGAGTCTCTGACCTCCATACTCGAGAGCGATAGGTCTCTGTTTGGTGGTCCGTACAGATTGAAAATGCGGAGCTTCGTCTCTTGAGCCATTCGCTAACCATATAACTAAGACCTGATGCTATAGCCACACAGTCCCCTATTCTATGTGATAACAGACGCGACTAATTCAGGTTTAATAAATGAGGTCTAAGATAAACCCAGTTGATGAAGTGCGAGAAGGCATGGATAGTTGTTTGCGCCAGCGTCAGTGAACTTTATCTGACCATGACCTTTTCCCGCCTCCAGGTGGCGGCCCTAAGAACAGGCTGCATCAGTGTAATATGACTGTGAGTATATGGATCACAGATGGATTATCGTGCTGAGAACGGATGTGTTTCATCGATGTGCAGCAAAACCAACATTGAAGTAAACCACTATACAACGTCGTGACATCAAGTGCCGTCTCCGCAAAAGAAGTTGACGGTAATGGATCTCGAGCTGTCTCTGTCTCGTATCATGTCGGTACACTCAGTCAGATTGTCTCCCGGCCACATTTTCATGTTCTCTGTCCATCTGTACCCCTCTGGCTCTCTTACTCTCCACTCATTATTCCAATATAACTTTCAGTAGACTGGCATGTCTCTTGTCGTGACCAAAATATTTAGAATTTCTGCTTTTTATTTCCTTCAGAAACGTCTTCTCTACCTTGGCTTGCTCCAGCATCTCAATATTTGTTTTCCTATCTTTCCAAGAAACTCGTCCAAGTCGTCTGAATACCCACATTTCATCAAAGTATTCAATTTTCTTCTCGATTATCTTTGTTGTGTTTGTTGTGGTCCAGATTTTTACTCAATATAATAAAACTGAACGCACATAGCATTTAATAATTCTCATTTTTAGTTTCTGAAATATCTACTTTGACATACATGTGTGTCGCGTGCTGTTAAATGTATTCTTCACTATTTTTGTTCTCTTAATGATCTTCATTTCGCATTTGCCATCATCCGTTATTAGCAGATCAAGGTATAAATAGTTTGACACTTGTTCCAGATGTTATCCATTTATGTGATATCAGCATGTGGACTTTACTTCCTTTTCGTGAACTCCATTATTTTAGTCTTTTTAATGTTGATTTCCAGAGCACAATGCTGGATTGTCCTGTTAATGGTATCCATTAGGTCCTGCGCATGACACAACGTTCATTTCAAGACGAACGCCAAAGAAGAAGAAATGAGCAATAAAGTCATAACAGTTCAGGATTAATAGTCATTCAAATGCAATAGAGAATGAATAATAGCAATCAAATTAAAAAGCAGTAAATCAACTGTTTTCTTCCGTTCTTTATTTTTTTCTTTTCGCTTGAATCCTGATTGTGCCTTTCAGCGTCAGGTTGTTATCTTCTTCTTCTTCTGCGTACACAGTCAGACAGTACCCATTATTTTTTCGAAAGAAGCGGCGGTCATCCTGAGGCTGTCGACACTGCCATAGAGCTTGTCTTGTGGTTCCACTGGTGATGGCCACAGCTGCTCTCTGATCCTCGTATGTCGGGCAGTTCTGCAGCAGATGCTCAGCGGTCATTTTCTCGGTACCACACGGGCATTCGTCGGTACCACCTATCTTCAATTTGTTAAATAGGTGGTACCTCAGTCTATTGTGGCCAGTGCGAAGTCTGAAGACAACGACCTGCTCTCTTCTGTTCAACTGGTAATAGGCATCGTTTTTGGTGTAGCCGGTATGTTCAGTTTCCCATTTGGTCACGTATCTGGCTTTAATAAGCCGTTTTGACTCTTCGTACGTCATACTAGTATCTGTTTGTGGTAGTCTTGCACCTTCTTTTGCCAGTCTGTCTGCCTCCTCGTTGCCTTGGATGTTGCAGTGTGATGGGACCCACTGTACCACTACCCTTATTGGTGCGGACTGCTGGCATAGTTGACAGAGTGCTGCTCTTAAGTCATTAAGCTCAGTGTTTTTCTGGCTTTTTAGCGCTGTGACTACGGCCAGAGCATCTGTAAGCAGGACTATATGGCTTTCATTTTCTTTATGTGTCACCATTTCTTCCACTGCCGCCCTCAGTGCCTCTGCCTCCGCTCTGAAATTACTTGTGTACTTACCAGTAGCGAATGACAGTGTTATTTTTCTGCCATTTGGTAGGTTCAGGAATGCTCCTGTCCCTCCGTTCTGTGTAGTGTTTGTTACAGAACCGTCGGTGTATGCATGGGTCCAGTCCATGCTTGGGTAGTTTTTCGATATAAAGCTTAGG
Source organism: Ariolimax columbianus (assembly GCA_036924085.1). Classification (NCBI taxonomy): domain Eukaryota; kingdom Metazoa; phylum Mollusca; class Gastropoda; order Stylommatophora; family Arionidae; genus Ariolimax; species Ariolimax columbianus. The sequence goes on from JAVGWX010000005.1 coordinate 35,267,971, forward strand.
GTAGTATCTCTCCTTTCTTTTTCAATCTGGCAGTTTTTGTTTCTAATACCTGGTATATTTTCTACCACCTCTGGAAATATATCCTGCCTCCAGGTAGGTTTTCGTACAGTAGTGATGGGTTTTTGTGTTGTTAGTGCGTTTATGGGATCTTCGTGCATCTTTGCTTTGGTTATTTCTGCAAAGTTTCTCCGCTTTAGTTTCCCATTTCCCAAATTGTTTAGTCTCTGGTGCATTGGGTGGTCATTCACTCTTCGGAGTTTCTCTGACTGCAGCTGGGTTCTGCAGTCTCTTCTATCGGTCATGGCTTGCAGCTTTGTAATCTTTTCGAGTTCTACAATTGGCGTTGACTTCATGCCTCCTGTTATAACTCTCATGGCTTGGTTTTGATGTTTGTTAACTTTATCTAAGTTCGCCTTTGCTGCTGTTGTCCATGCCGCAATGCCATACTCGAGAACTGGTCTCACTCTTCCAGTGTACAGTTTCTTTAGAATACTTTCGTCTGCTTCCCAGCTTGTGCCAGCAAGTTTCCTCATGATTGCCATTCTTTCTCTGGCTCTCATTCGGTTTCTCTCTATCTGACTTTTCCATGTCATGCGCCGATCAAATGTCACTCCCAGATAGTTTGGGTTGTCGTTTGGCTGCAGGAATTTGACATTTAGACTTAATTAGGTGCTTTGGGGTTTGATTGAAAGCGAGAATATTGTACATGTGGTTTTCTCCTCGTTTATTTTGACCAGCCATGAGTTCGCCCACTCTTCCAGCGATGTTAGGGCCTGCTGCATCCGATTTCTTGCTATGGTGAGATTCTTTTCAGAGGTTCACATAGCCAGATCGTCTGCAAACATTCAGCTATGGACTCTTCTTGGTATATTCTCTGTAATGTCGTTTATATACACCAGGAAGAGTGTGGGTGACAGTACTCGCCCTTGGGGTACTCCCTGCTCGAGTGTCACCTTTTTGCTCATCTGCCCTTGTACTTGGACTCTGGCCGTTCTTTGTTTTAGGTAGTGGTTGATCCACTTGTACATTCTCTCACAAACTTCACTTCTCCTTAGCTTGACTCCGTCTTTCCAGACTTTGTCAAATGCCTTTTCCAGGTCCACCCAAACCGCTACTGTGTGTTTCTGTGCCTGGTAGGCATCTTCTATTTCCTGGGCTATGAGGATGACCTGGTTCTCAGTGGATCTGTGCTGTCTAAAGCCGGTTTCTTGTGGAATTAGTATTCGTTTTTTTTCCAGATGCCACATCAGGTTGTATTCAATAAATGAAAATATTAAATAACAAGACCATTGCTTCAGTACACGAGGCATAGGCGCGACATTACATCTCAATTCACTCTTTTTAGCATATGATAAAATATAGACCACTCTTTTTAGCATATGATAAAATATGGACCACTCTTTTTAGCATATGATAAAATATGGATCACTCTTTTAAGCATATGATAAAATATGGACCACTCTTTTTAACATATGATAAAATATGGATCACTCTTTTTAGCATATGATAAAATATGGATCACTCTTTTTAGCATATGATAAAATATGAACCACTCTTTTTAGCATATGATAAAATATGGACCACTCTTTTTAGCATATGATAAAATATGGACCACTCTTTTTAGCATATGATAAAATATGGACCACTCTTTTTAGCATATGTTAAAATATAGACCACTCTTTTTAGCATATGATAAAATATGGACCACTCTTTTTAACATATGATAAAATATGGACCACTCTTTTTAGCATATGATAAAAAATGGACCACTCTTTTTAGCATATGATAAAATATGGATCACTCGTGTTAGTGTCGTTTTAGTGGCAAGGATTGTTCTGCTTTATTAAGCGCGGACACAAGTGGAAAAGGGACTAGCTGCGCATAAAACCAGTGCTTTAAATTGGAGCGAATGCTGAACGAACGAAGTCACAGAATACGTAAATGGAAATATTCAATTTGTAGGATAAGGGCCGAACAAGAGGAAAAATTGTCCACACAAGTATCAGCCACGACATGAGGAGAAAATGAGAAAAACAAAACATCGGTACCTGGCATTCCTCATCCTCTAGACCTATTTCCGGTTGACTGCCATGGTCGCAGATAGGACGGAAATCAATGGAAGCGAACATCTGTTGTTGGTAAATGAGTTGATGATTATTGATTTCCGCAGTGTCACCAAGGGATCCTATATAATTGTGGCACTTGTTGCGTTACCTTTAAGGCGGCACCGTGATGCGTATTGAAATTGTTATAAAGTGTTTACAGGTTGCTTAAGAAGTAGATCGACAACAGCCACAGACTAAATGTTGAGTACACACATCCGACATAGATATCAGAACGAACATTATCATTTCTGCACACACTGACAGCCTTGCTGACCGTGGTTTGTCTGGGTCTTCGTGTATCTTCTTCTTCTTCTTCGTTCGTTCTCAATCTCCCGCTACCAAACCCTGAAAGGGCTTAAGTAGCAGAATATAGTTCAGAGAACGGAATGCGTTGTGTCGTAGTTTACAGCTTGACCGCGATATTTGCACCTTTCGGTCCAACACATCCGACTTCAGCAAGCATTCTTTGAGTACCGGGTTAGCATTCCCTCTTCGATCCCTTCTCCTTAGCCAGTCTGCCCTGCTGCAGCCTGTTATCCAGGTTCACCGCGTGGAGGTGTAGAAGGGTCTTGGCAGCTATGGTTCGCTTGTACTGACGCTAGCAGTCAGCTATGGGTCACTGACCGCTGCAGCTTATGCGCTGCTCAGCGTCTTGATCCCGGTCTTGGTGTATGACAAGGGCAAGAATAACAATACTGCTCCACAGAGAGCATGTTGTAAGAGGAGACTAACTGTGTGACATGGCACAACACCGGCCATGGATAGATGGTTTGTTAAGATCAGCATAGATGGCGCCTAACAGGCTGCGGGTGTACTTTGCTCTAGTGCTTGAGTCTATTAAGATAGAGTCGCACAACAGTTAACCACCTTCCATAGTGGAGTAATCAGTTGCTCGGGCCTACCCCGCTAAGCAGGAAATCATAATCCTGGCTACATCCAGCTCCCACCAGAGATGAGAACTGCACAGAGTTGATGTTCCTGTAGGAGTACAGGGCAACTAAGAAACTAAGACTAAGAAGACAGCCAGACTTGATTCATCTTATATGATATATGGCATGACAATCAACACTGGCAAAACCAAACTAAAGTCGAACGACGAGATGAGAGTTCAGTGACTGTATCATTTTCAATATCCAAGCGATTGTAATAGTTAATTCAAATATTGGCGGGTCCTATCTTTTGGCAATGTGAATACCATAACGGAACTATGAACAAGGACTTCTGAGGCTATGGCAAGTCGTACCTCACTAAAGACGTTTAAAAGATCAAACCTTAACAGGACAAGAAGTGTAAAGTGGCCATTTGTCCTCTTTGTGTCCCTGTATACATATCAGAGATCGACATTCATTGATGAATTGGGGCGGAAAATCCAGGTCATGGAGATGTAGTGCTCCAGAATGATCCTTGGAATATCATATAAAGATCTTAATCTTGATCTTCTTGATCTAGATGACCTCAGTGAAGCTGCAGATCCCAACATCGTCTCCTACGGAACTTGTCTTGGGTCATTGAAGTGCAATGCATGCTACGCACTCCTATCGAGGCGTCTCTGATGGTATTGTGTACAGTAAGGAAGTCTGACCAACGTATTCGAGGTCTTTCCAGTGATCTGTTTTTGCCTCCGGGGACTGCTGTCGCCGTGCTCCATCAACCATCGTTTCTTCATAACATGTGACCTGTGCATTTATGTTTTTCCTTGTATGCATAGATTACCGCATCATTTACTAAGGATAATCGCCGTAAGCCAGAATTGTAAAGATTTTGCATACGTTAGTTCCGGAAAGTGATTCCGACCAAGCGTCTCTCAAGAGAGGTCTGGGTCGCTCTCAATGTGTCTTTCAGTTATTTTATTAGTTTCCATGTCTCAACACCGTAGCACATCGCAGGGAGCACAGTGAAATTGAAGTGAGCGGCTTGTAGGTTCTGCTTTTGCCAACTTTCCTGAGCCGTTTTAATGGACGAGAAGGCTTCCATCGCGGTGACGTTTATCCAATTCAGGTTCCAGGTTACTCTCGATATTGAAGGAGAACCCAATATAGATATGCTCGTTGACATCCTCTAGCTGCACCTCGCCAAGGAAGACTGTATCACAATTGGCGAAACGATTGTGCAGCACTTTGGTCTGCGAGATATTTATCTCCAGTCTCGCTTTCCAGTACATCGAGTAGCTGCTTGATTTGGTTGGCTTCTGCTGCTGACTGTATAATGAGCACTGTGTCGTCGACAAATTTAAAGTTATTGAGGCGTCTGGCCTAAATATGGATGTCAAATCGGTCCCAGTTGCATCGGCAGATGACTGATCTCAATCATGCGGAGATATGGTTTTGTAAAATAGGATCCCCCTGGCGGCCACCTTCTGAACTGGTACCACAATTGCACGTTCGAAGGGACGAAACGTGGTAGTGCAGTTCGTATAACTGTTGACAAACATTCTGATGTAACCAGGACCAATGTCGTATTCCAACAGTGAAAGCCAGAAAAACTGTGGTTCTACATTTATATATATATATATATATATATATATATATATATATATATATATATATATATATATATATATATATATATATATATATATATATATATATATATATATATAAACGCTGCCAGTTACATTTCCCGTGCATGTCCCAAAATGCGGAATCACCTGAACATTAAACTGTCACCTACAATATAGTGTTGTGTGCTATCACAGAGTCGATATAATTCATATTCTGAGATCATGGAAAATGTTGTTTGGAGTTAGAATATGGGTGTCCAAGTCAATAGTATGCAAGTTAATGTCATCATATTTACCCATGATCAAGACATATTTGGAGTAACAATAAATTAACAGAAGAGTCAAATAGTTTGCACGAAAATAAACACTTTGACGACAAATACTAGACTCTGGTAATATCCAACACTAGACTTTTGTAATAGCCAAGTAACACAGGCAAATGAACATAATCATCTATGGCGAAACAAAACCGAACAAGTACAGAAGTTTACATTTTTAGAGCAAATCTTTACAGAAGATGGCCGATATGTCACAGAAATTAAGACAAGCAATGCATTGGCAAAAAAAGGGCGTCAGATTAACTAATAAATTGCTAACCTCAAAAATAAATCTTGAAATGATAACTGATGAAAAGAATAATCGCCACTCAAATATGGTCAATTGCTCTTTATGGGGCTGAAACAAGGACCTTGCAAAGAAGATGGAAAGTATTATTAATGTGGTGCTATATTACAGTGGAATACGTGAGTTGGAAAGACGATTCAATGACTGTCATCACTGAACTAGGCGCATAAAGGCAAATATTGAAAATGATCCAGAAGTGAAGATTGAGCTGGTTGGGGTACAATATGAGACATGAAAGTCTTCTACAGAAGATTCTCGAGGGCAAGGTCCAGGAACAAAAAGGGAAAGGGAGGGGAGACAGAGAATCACCTTTATACCTAAGGCATGCAGAGACATTACAGAACTAATTTATGTTAAAATGAAGAGTTTAAGAGGAAAGAATTTTCTTCATCTTGTTCGTATTCGATTACTTGATGTAATGCTTTTAGCCCGGTGAAGTTTACAGTGAGGTACGCCGGTCCCCCCCCCCAGGTCTTCCAGCATGGTCGCTGCCCCAAGCTAGACTGCCTTTCTTTGGTCTGTATAAATATAGGTGTCCATGTATGCAGTAAATATTCTGATATTTACTTGGGTGCTCAACAATCGCACTTGGCGGTGTCTCTGAGACCCATTCTGTGGAGCTAGACACTGAGTTTGCAATGTCCCGTTCTGAGTCTGAATATCTTTGTCTGCCCATCTCTGCCAAGTTTGTCTATGCTGTTATTTTCTGGATTGTATTCTTTGTTCTGGTCTCTCCATTCTGTTCTCGTGGATTGTTTAATGAGTCTTAGTTTTTTTGTTATAGCTCTGTGGATGGCGATTCTGCGTGTCACCACTTCCGACTCTTGCGAGCTCATCTGCTTTCTCGTGTCCAAAGAGCCCACAGTGGACAGGAATCCACTATAGGATTAGATCGGTTTTTTTTGTTTTTTTGTTTGGGGGGGGGGGGTGGGGAGATATGGAGGGGGGCAGCAATCCGATGACGATGATGATATATTACTGTTGATCATCAGTATATTCGTTTCAATACTCTGTTTTAAGTGGCAAACTTGGGCATTGACAAAGGCACACGAGAGAAAGATAACGACCTGTGAGATGAGATGCTTGAAAAAAACTATTAACGTCCCTAGGAGAGACAGAATGAGAAATTACCTCCGAACAATCTCGAAACAAACCATCCATCGAGCACATGGATAGGAACACAAGCGAATGGTTCGGTCATTTAATGCGAATGCAGACTTCCAGAACACCTAAGCGATTAACTTGACGTTTTAAAACTGGTTTAGAAGACTCTACAGATTATGTATGCAACCAGTTTCTTTTACATTAATTTGATCCAAAAAAAACTGTCTTTCAAATTTTTTCTTGAATGCATTAATTGACCCAACCTCCACTATTTCTTGTGGCAATGCATTTCAAGCTTTCAGCTCTCTCTTTCTGACTGAAAAAAAATAGTATCCTGGAATCTTCTTCTTCTTCTTCTTCGTACGCAGTCAGACAGTAACCATTATTTTTTCGAGTTTCGAAAAAAGCGGCGGTCATCCTGAGGCTGTCGCAACTGCCATAGAGCTTGTCTTGCAGTTCCACTGGTGATGGCCACATCTGCTCTCTCTGATCCTCGTATGTCGGGCAGTTCTGCAGCAGATGTTCAGCGGTCATTTTACCAGTACCGCACGGGCATTCGTCGGTACCACCTATCTTCAATTTGTTGAATAGGTGGTACCTCAGTCTATTGTGGCCAGTGCGAAGTCTTCTTCTTCTTCTTCTGCGTACACAGTCAGACAGTAACCATTATTTTTTCGAAAAAAGCGGCGGTCATCCTGAGACTCTCGCCACTACCATAGAGCTTGTCTTGCAGTTCCACTGGCAATGGCCACATCTGCTCTCTCTGATCCCCGTATGTCGGGCAGTTCTGCAGCAGATGTTCAGTGGTCATTTTACCAGTACCGCACGGGCATTCGTCGGTACACCCTATCTTCAATTTGTTGAATAGGTGGTACCTCAGTCTATTGTGGCCAGTGCGAAGTCTGAAGACAACGACCTGCTCTCTTCGGTTCAACTGGTAATAGGCATCGTTTTTGGTGTAACCAGTATGTTCGGTTTCCCATTTGGTAATGTACCTGGCTTTGATAAGCCGTTTTGACTCTTCGTACGTCATACTGGTATCTGTTTGTGGTAGCCTTGCACCTTCTTTTGCCAGTCTGTCTGCCTCCTCGTTGCCTTGGATGTTGCAGTGTGACGGAACCCACTGTACCACTACCCTTTTTGGTGCGGACAGCTGGCACAGTTTGCAGAGTGCTGCTCTTAACTCATTAAGCTCAGTGTTTTTCTGGCTTTTTAGCGCTGTGACTACGGCGAGAGCATCTGTAAGCAGGACTATATGGCTTTCATTTTCATTGTGTGTCACCATTTCTTCCACTGCCGCCCTCAGTGCCTCTGCCTCCGCTCTGAAATTGATTGTGTACTTACCAGTAGCGAATGACAGTGTTATTTTTCTGCCATTTGGTAGGTTCAGGAATGCTCCTGCCCCTCCGTTCTGTGTAGTGTTTGTTACAGAACCGTCGGTGTATGCATGGGTCCAGTCCATGCTTGGGTAGCTTTTCGATATGAAGCTTAGGGTAGTATCTCTCCTTTCTTTTTCAGTCTGGCAGTTTTTGTTTCCAATACCTGGTATATTTTCTACCACCTCTGGAAATATATCCTGCCTCCAGGTAGGTTTTCGTACAGTAGTGATGGGTTTTGGTGCTGTTAGTGCGTTTATGGGATCTTCGTGCATCTTTGCTTTGGCTATTTCTGCAAAGTTTCTCCGCTTTAGTTTCCCATTTCCCAAATTGTTTAGTCTCTGGTGCATTGGATGGTCAGTCAGTCTTCGGAGTTTCTCTGACTGCAGCTGGGCTCTGCAGTCTCTTCTATCGGTCATGGATTGCAGTTTTGAAATCTTTTCAAGTTCTACAATTGGCGTTGATTTCATGCCTCCTGTTATAACTCTCATGGCTTGGTTTTGAAGTTTGCTAACTTTATCGAAGTTCGCCTTTGCTGCTGTTGTCCATGCCGCAATGCCATACTCGAGAACTGGTCTCACTCTTCCAGTGTACAGTTTCTTTAGTATGCCTTCGTCTGCTCCCCAGCTTGTGCCAGCAAGTTTCCTCATGATTGCCATTCTTACTCTGGCTCTCATTCGGTTTCTCTCGATCTGACTTTTCCATGTCATGCGCCGATCAAATGTGACTCCCAGATAGGTTGGGTTGTCGTTTGGCTGCAGGAATTTGCCATTTAAACTTAATTTGGTATTTTGGGGTTTTATTGAAAGCGAGAATATTGTGCATGTGGTTTTCTCCTCGTTTATTTTGACCAGCCATGAGTTCGCCCACTCTTCCAGCGATGTTAGGGCCTGCTGCATCCGATTTCTTGCTATGGTGAGATTCTTTTCAGAGGTCCACATAGCCAGATCTCTGCAAACATTGAGCTATGGACTCTCCTTGGTATATTCTCTGTAATGTCGTTTATATATACCAGGAAGAGTGTGGGTGACAATACTCCCCCTTGGGTACTCCCTGCTCGAGTGTCACCTTTTTGCTCATCTGCCCTTGTACTTGGACTCTGGCCGTTCTTTGTTTTAGGTAGTGGTTGATCCACTTGTACATTTTCCCACAAACATCACTTCTTCTTAGCTTGACTCTAAGTCCGTCTTTCCAGACTTTGTCAAATGCCTTTTCCAGATCCACCCAAACCGCTACTGTGTGTTTCTGTGCCTGGTAGGCATCTTCTATTTCCTGGGCTATGAGGATGATCTGGTCCTCAGTGGATCTGTGCTGTCTAAAGCCGGCTTGCTGTGGAATTAGTATTCGTTTTTCTTCCAGATGCCACATCAGTCTGGTGTTTATCATACGTTCCATCAGCTTGCCGACACAGCTCAGTAGGCTGATGGGCCTGTATTCATTTGGATCTGTTTTGTCCTTTCCTGTTTTTGGTACTGGTACCAGTATTGCGTCTTTCCATGCCTGGGATACAATTCCCCTTTTCCAGCTTTGGTTCAGGACCGATAGCAGTTTCCTCTTCGCTGTTTGGCCCAGCCCCATCAGCATTTCGTTTGTTATCCCGTCTTTTCCGGGATATTTCCTTTTCTTTAATGTTCTCATAGCCTCTTCCATTTCGCTCATTGTTAATTTGGCCATCATGTGCTCTTCAGGTGCCGTATTGATGTTGTCGTGCCCCTTTAGCTCTTCGCTAATGTCTGTATGCTTATCTGCAGGGACCTCGATGTGTTTTGCTCTGGCATAGTGATCGACAAAAGCGTTTGCGGC